>JAVHJO010000011.1:1200000-1901516 GCA_036971675.1 Orbilia ellipsospora | reverse complement strand
ACCTAACCTAACCTAACCTAACCTAACCTAACCTAACCTAACCTAACCTAACCTAACCTAACCTAACCTAACCTAACCTAACCTAACCTAACCTAACCAAAAAACCTAACCTAACCTAACCTAATTAATAACAATTATTTATGCTTATAAAATATAGAAAGTATATTTATAAATAAAAAAATTTTTCATTATATATTCTGATTATAAAAATCTTATTTTTTTCTTTATTATAAAAAAACTTAGTTGATGATAAATCTATTAATAAGAATTTTTTAATAAATATGATATAAAGATTATATATTACAAAAATAAAAAGAATTTAAAAGTAAACATTATTAGTAAAAAATTTGATTTAATAATAAAAATATAACTAGATAAAGGAATAATTTTTAAAAAAAAATTATTTAAAGATATTATTATTAATTAAATTTTTAATATTATTTTTTATATAATTGATAATTAATTTACTAAAAAATTGAAGAAAAATTATAAATAATATTCTATAATTATATAAATTTTATTTAACAATTTTAACATTTCAAAATATTTTATTATTAAAAATGGAGTTATCTTTTTAAAAATTTTTATTATATTTTTATTAAAAACTTTTAACAGAAATTTATTAAATAATATTATGACACACTTGCTTATAAATATTTAAAAATTGAATGAATTTAAGAGCTTTTAATTAAAAATTATTTTTAACCACAAATATGATAATATATTAAATAATATATTAAAATATATAATATGTACTACAAAAACAAACCTAATCAACATCTACCCTATAAAAAATTATAATCTTATGATATACTATTTATACCCTTCCAAATCATCTTTTATAACTTCATCCAAAAAATACCAAAATCCTAAAACCCATTTATTAATACTATTTATAATAAAGTACTAGTTATTATTTACAAATTTAATAAAATAGCAATTCTAGAATTATAAAATTTTTAAATAATCTACAAAAAAATTTAAATAAGTTTATAATAAATAAATATTCAATTAATATAAATTATAAATTAAATATGTTTACAACAAAGATACTTTATTCTCTAACAAATTCTAAAATTTAATCAAAAACCAAACCAGAACCAAAATTAATATTACTAGCAAAAAACATGCTTAAACAGATAGAGTAACTAAACAAATTATCCAGATAATCAAAATATGGTTATATAATTTTTTAAATATTACACAGAATAATTAAATTAAGTTACTTCCTAATTTTAAATTTATTTATAACACCTCCAAACATTTAATTATAAAATATATTTTTTATAAAGTATTTAAAAAATAGAATTTAATAGTGGTACTTCTATTATTAATATCTAAAAAAACAATACTTCAAGCAGATAAATATGTTAAAAATATAAAAAATTTTTACAAAAATTTATAAAAGAATTTTTAATTTATAACAAAACAAATATCATATTACTATAACAAAAAAAAAATAGAAGTACTTTTTTTTAAAAAAAAGAAATAAAGTATATTTGCTTACTAAATACATTAAATGCAAAAGATAATAGAGCAAAAAACTTGACTATCAGAAATATAAACTTTTTACAATTATTAAAAAATTTAGCAACAATATATTTAAATTTGAAATCCTAGGATTCATACATATTTATCAATTATTTTATATCTTATTTTTAAAACCAGTTCCCGAAGGACTAAAAAAAGATTTAAATGATGAAGAATTAAAATTTGAAAATTATACAGAATATAAATTTGAGAAGATTTTAGATAAATTTAACGAAAAAAACAAATATTTTATACAATAATTATTATTTTATGGATTATAAGATGATTTTTAGATTTTAGAAGATAATATATCCTTAGAAGTTATCTAAACTTATTTTAATCAGAATATTATATTACCAGTTACAAAACAAAGACATGGAAGATTAAGAAAGAATCCAATTTCAGACTAAGACTGCAAGAATTCCGAATAGTCAAATTCAGAGAAATTTGGAACCAATATCCTATCCTCATGAACAATGGTGTCGACATGCTTTAATTTAAGCTGTTTCAATTTTTTCCTTTTCCTAATAATTTTTTGAAGATAGTTTGGCAATCTTCTGTTACACTTCGATCAAGTCCGTCTGACCAAACACTAATCTCTCACTCTAAGATACCAAATTCTCAGAACTTGTGGAGTATGTATGACAATGATATCAAAGAATGATATATAAAATATGTAACAATAATAAAGGTTATAATAAACTATGAATCTATATTGTATTTAAATTGACTAATAAAGAATAAGAATTATTCATCAATTCAAATGATAATATTATATATATAATAATACTTTATATAAATATATATAATAAATTAATATAATAATATATTAATTAATTAAATCAATATATTAATATACTGTCTTATCAACATATTGATTATGTAATATACATGTGTTGTATAAGATGCGCAAAACAAAAGTATTTGATTAAATAGGCAAATATACTAATTATTATAATTTAAATAATTATGTAAGAGAATAAAAGCATATTTCTGGCAACAAATATTGTCATATCTTAATCATGATTATGATACTATCCTTTTTTTTCAAAAAAAAACTTTTCTCGGTAACAAAATTTTTAGGAATATTTTTTATATATATAAATTTTTATAGTAAGAGTTTCCCTTAAAAAATTTTTTTATGCAAGGTATTTAGATATAAAATATAATTTTTCTGAGGGGTTTTTTATGTTAAACAAGATTTTTGTGTGTATATTTTTTTTTATGTAAGAAAATCCTGTATAAAATATAGGGGGTTAGGTAATTAAATAAATGTATAAAAATTTTTGGAAATTGTATTGTAAATAAATCAAATTTAATTTCTAAAATATTTAAAAAATTAATTAACATATTTCTGAAAAGTATAAATACCAGCGGAATGTTAAAAATGAAAAAATAATAATTGTTAAAAACTAAATTCTCAATCTCACTGTGTGGTATAATCTAAAAATATTGAAAAAAACAGAAAAAAAGCGCAATTCCCTTATAAGTTTTGTATTAATAACAATTATAAATATATTATTATATCAAAATATATTTGTTATTCTATTTGTGTGGTATAAAGTCGGTTGTATTACCTAGCGGTTTCTTGTAAGTATGGTAATTTTTTTTTTTTTTTTTTTTTTTTATAGTGTTGTATTGTCCTTTTTCTGCTAACACTTTTTTTAGTGGACAGAATTAGCCAGTAAATCAAGTTGTGAGAAAAGAAATTGAAAGATATTAAAAAAAAATAAGTAAAATTGCAAACTAAATAGTTAAAACTTTAAGCAAAAATTGCCAAACTATTTTTAAAAATTATTAGGAAAAAAAAAAATTGAAATAACTTAAATTAAAATATATCGACACTATTATTTATAAAAATAAAATATTAATAATTAAAAATATTAAACAAAAAAAGTTGAAAACTAAACAAACCATTCATAGTATAAAAAAATTAGATTGTAAGGTTACAGAATTGGTTCCAAATTTCTCTAAATTTGATTATTTAAAATTTTTACAATTTTAATCTGAAATTAAATTCTTTTTTAATTTTCTATATTTTCATTTTGTAATTAGTAATATAGTGTTCTAATTGAAATAAGTTTGGATAATTTTTGAAAATATATTATCTTTTAAAATTTAGAAATCGTTTTGTGGTTTATAAAATAATAATTATTATATAAAATATTTATTTTTTTATTAAATTTATTTAAAATCTTTTTAAATTTATATTCTATATAATTTTTAAGTTTTAATTTTTCATCATTTAAATTTTTTTTAATTTTTCAGGAACTGGTTCTAAAAATAAGATGTAAAATAATCAATAAATACATATAAATTTTAGGATTTTAAGTTTAAATATATTATTACTAAATTTTTAGTGATTATAAAAAATCTATATTTTTGATAATTAAGTTTTTTATTTTGGTAATTTTTATATTTAATATATTTAACAAATAAATATACTTTATTTTTTCTTTTAAAAGAAGTATTTTTATTCTTTTTTTATTATAATAATATAATATTTATTTTGTTATGAATTAGAGATTTTTTTATAAATTTTTATAAAAATTTTTCATATTTTTAATATATTTATTTGCTTAAAGTATTATTTTTTTAAATATTAGTAGTAAAAGTATTATTATTAGATTCCATTCTCTGAATATTTTATAAAAAATATATTTTATAATTGAATATTTAAAAATATTATAAGTAAATTTAAAACTAGGAAATAGTTTAATCCAATTATTTTGTGTAATATTTAAAAAATTGTATAACTATATTTTGATTGTTTGGATAATTTGTTCAATTATTTTATTTATTTAAATATGTTTTTTGCTAGTAATATTAATTTTGGTTTTGGTTTGGTTTCTGATTGAATTTTAGAATTTACTAAAGAATAAGGTGTTTTTGTTGTAGATGTGCTTAATTTGTAATTTATATTAACTGAATATTTGTTTGTTGTAAACTTGTTTGAGTTTTTCTGTAGATTATTTAGAGTTTTATAATTTTAGGATTGTTATTTTGTTGAATTTGTAAATAATGACTAATATTTTGTTATAAATAGTATTGGTGAGTGGGTTTCAAAATTTTAACATTTCTTGGATGAAGTTGTAGGAGATGATTTGGAAAAATGTAGATGGTATGTTGTGAGGTTGTAATTTTCCATAGGGTAGATATCAACTAGGTTTATTTTTGTAGCATATAT
The DNA here is from genome assembly GCA_036971675.1 of Orbilia ellipsospora. Taxonomy (NCBI): domain Eukaryota; kingdom Fungi; phylum Ascomycota; class Orbiliomycetes; order Orbiliales; family Orbiliaceae; genus Orbilia; species Orbilia ellipsospora. The sequence goes on along the minus strand of JAVHJO010000011.1, from coordinate 1,896,799 downwards.
TGTATGTTTTGATGTATTGTTTGATATGTTGTTGTATTTGCGGCTAAAAGTAATCCTTGGTTAAGAGTTTTTAAATTTGTTTAATTTTTAAATATCCATAGGTGAGTATGTTATGGTGTTATTTAATAAATTTCTATTGGAGGTTTTTAGTGGGGATGTAATAGAGGTCTTTGAAGAGGATGATTTTATCTTCAATAGTGAAGTATTTTGGGGTGTTAGGGTCATTGGATAGGATTTGTGTGGCTATAGGGTATTGTTTATAGCTTTCCTTTAATTTCTTAGTAAATTGGTTATCAATTGTGTGAGAGGTGGTATTAAGGGTTCAATTAATGGTAATATTTTCAAATGGTTTTTTTTTGAAGATTGTTTCTTTGTTTGGTTGTATTTTTGTTATTAGATTAAGTCTTCTGTTGATAGTGTTTACTCCTGAGTTTTTTTTACCTTTGTAGTGTACAATTTTTATATTATATTCACTAAAGAATTTTTATTAACGGATTTGTTGTTGGCTAAATTCTTTTGTAGTAAAAAAGAAAATAAAGTTTTTATGGTTGGAATATACAATGAAGGGTTTTTTTGTTTGTAGGTATACTTTTTATGTTTTGCAAATGTGAACAATTGTTATTAATTCTTTGTCATGGATTAGATATTTGAGTTCTGTAGCATTGAATTTGTGAGATAAATATGCAATGGGGTACCATTTATTGTCAGGGTGTAGTTGGCATAAGCATATGCTTAATACAGTGTCTGAGGTATTGGTTTTAATTTTGATAAATAACTTTGGGTTGTATAATTAGAGTATAGATGTTAAAAAGAATGATTGTTTCAATGTGTTGAAGGCGTTAATTCAACTAAAGATTATATCAAATTTAGTTTTTATTTTGGTAAGTTTGGTTAGGGCTACTAACATGTAACTATATTGTTTGATGAAATGTTGATAATAGTTGTATAGTCTTAAAAAGGATTAGATGTTTTTGATTGTTTTAAATTTTAACCAGTTTTATATTGCTTAAACTTTTTTTAGGTTTATTTTTATTCTTTTGGTTGTAATGATAGTTCCTAGAAATTCTATTTCTATTACTTCAAATTCTATTTTCTCAAATTTAATTTTAAAATTATATTTGTTAAATGTTTTGAGTATTAAGATAATGTATTTTCAGTATTCTTTAGGATTCTTGCTGTAGATAAATATGTCGTTGAGGTAGACAATACATATCTTATCAATGTAATTTTTGAGAACATGATTCATGAAAGTCTAAAATAATGCTGGAGTGTTAGTTAGTTTAAAAAGCATAACTAAATATTCAAATAATTTGTATTTGCATCGAAAGGCTGTTTTCCAAACATCATTTAATACTATTCTAAAATTAACATAAACAGCAATAATATCTAATTTGGTGAAAATGGTGGCGCTTTGTAGTTGGTCGAGGGATTCTAAAATAAGAAATAATTTAATACAATTTTTAATAATAATATTGTTGAGGTTTTAATAGTTTATACAAATTTGTAGCTTTTTATTTTTTTTTGGGATAAATAAAATTGGATGTTTTGTTAAAAACTACAAAAATTTAATGTGTTTTTTTTGTAAATTTTTTTTAATATATTCTCTGAGAGCTTTTAATTTTTTTTGAATGCAAACATAAACAAGTATAAATTTAAATGTAATACCTTTTTTAAGTGGTATCTCATAAATAAATTTATTAAATTGTAATAAGGCTTTTTTGTCAAATAGTTTTTTAAAAATTTTGATCTACTTCAGGATCCATTTTGGGATTTTGGAAGTTGTGTCTTTAATGATTTCCTTAACAATCTTATAGATGTCCTTAACTTTAATTTATATACGTTTAAAAATGTTAAACTTATTTCAAAATCTATGGTAGATTTTTTTGTCAGAAAAATGTTTTGTTAAGCATAAATGTACTTTTTTTCTTTGGAACCTAAATTTGAAACATTTCTAAAAGGTTTGGCAGTTATATTTAGTAAATTTAATAATTTGTGATTGAAAACTAATTTCTGGGTTATGGTTTTATAATTAGTCATATTTTAAAATAAGATTGTTATTTTTGAAATTAAAGATGTCAACTGTTCTTTTTTTAAGGTGATTATTGATGATAAGGGTGATAGTAGTTTCATATCTAATTATTTCGAGAGAACTTCCTCCAAATGCTATAACATTGTAATATATTAATTTAAGAGATATGGGTAACATATATTTTTTAATATAATTTTCTGAGATATAAGTAGTTTCTGCTCCACTATTGGTAAAAACTTTGGTAAATTTTTTGTTAATTGTGCAGGGGATGTTGAAATATTGTTTTGTGATTTGGTTGAGTGTTTTATTGGGTTTTTTCTTAACAAAGCTTAAACTAGATTATTTGGAGTGTGTTAAAATTTGAAACTTTTTTAGTTTAAATTTTTGTTAATAATATCAGTAACATTTTTTAAAGTCTTTTCTTATATTAGAGTTTTGTAGATAATACACCAATATTTTAATAAATTTAATATTAATCAAATAGTTAGGTGGTATAATCCCATTTCTGAACTAATAACTAAGGTTTTTAAGGGGGAGTATTTTTAAGGGGGTATATTAGTAATCCAATAGAATCTGTTTTTTTGGTATTGCTTGGGGATTATTTTATTTTATAATTAATTATTAGTATAGGTTGTCTATTTTCGTATATAATGTTTATATATACCTAAATATCCTCTGTAAGCAATAAATTCTATTTTTTGTCCATACATCATATATTTCTTAATGTGGTTATACTGTTTGTTTTAAATGATCATATGTTTAAGTTCTTTGGTAAGTGTTTTTTGTCGTTCAATTGCAATCCAATAATCATTGAAATCTTAAACAAGTTTAACTCCATATTTATTAATTATAGTGAGGTAGGTAAAATATTGATGGGGTTGATAAAAGCTTCATCTAAATCATTCAGCAAAGTAATATCCTTCCATAAATATTTTATTTGTACATAAGGTACAAACATTTTTTGTCTTGCAAAATTTATATAATCTACATAAATAGCATTTTTAGTGTCTATATTTTATGGAGTACATTTTAAATATCTGTATTTTAGATCCATGGTATTCATAGAATCTGTTATCGTCTGATGGTAAGGAATATTAATTACAAGATCTTTTGAAACATTGTTCTGGTTCATCTTTTTCAATGAAAGTTTCTTTGTATAAATCATAATCCAAAATATTTTATTACTCTTCTTTGTTATAAGTGGTTTGAAATTATTTCTTAAGATAGATTTTAAATTGTTGTGGTTTAAAATCTTTAAAAATAAATCAGCTTTTTATTTTACCTTAATATTAATATTCCTATTTTAAATCATAAATTAAATCTTTGATATATCGTAAATATCATCCTAAAAAGAAATTATTCTAGATCCAATGATATTCCTTAATCGTTAAAAAATTAAATCATTTTAGTAATATAATATATTTTTATTCTGTATCAAATGTTTCAGGGGTATCTTGGTTAAAAAACATAACTTCTGTTTACCATAATTCTTCCTATTCTATAATGTCGTGGATAATTTGATTTTATTTTTTTTTGGGGAACTTATCAAATTATATTATTATAACTTTTTTGTACCGATGGTGTTCAATAAAAAATTCTTTATCTAAGAGGTTAGGGTCAGAGATCTATTTAAATAGTTTTATATCTTCGAATTTAGTAATAGTTTTTCAAAATTAAATTATTTAAAAAATTAAAATATCTCTTCAAAAAGTAAGGATTTATTTTTGCAAATCAAGTTCTGCTGCTAAAGTGTATATTTAATTTCAGGTCTGTTAATTAGTTTGAGTATTAGTTAGGGCTTTATGAATATGTTAAAAAATAATTTTGAAAGAATTTTCTTTTATAATTATTTGATTAATAGTGATATTAAAAATTCTATCAGGTTTTTATTCCGATTCAAATTCCTGATATTCATTTTTATATTTAAAATCGTTGTAAATTTTATATTATTTATATAATTTTTTGTAATTTGTGATGTAAACTTATTTCTGTTACCATTTTTTTTAAAAATAATTTTGTTTATAGTTTCTGGTTATATATCCTTCCTTATTACATTTAAAATAAACAAATTTGTTAAATTTTAAAAACTTATTATATTGTAATTTACATTAATTCTAAATAACTCCTAGCTCCATAAAAACTAGACCATAAATAATTTTAAAAATTTATTTTTAACCATTTTGTTACCATTAATTTTAAAGCTTACTATTAAACCTTAATTAATCTTAATTAAATTTATAATTGTTCTGATTTTTTACCTTATTATAGAATCAGTTATTCTAATAGGGTCATTAATAATTTAAATTAAATTATCCTAAAATTCAAAATCATGAGGTATTAGCCTTATTATCCTTATAAAGAGCATCATCAAATTTAATAATAAAAAATTGCATTTCTTTATAAATAAATTCCTTATTAATAATTTTTTACTGTATAATTTTTTATCTCTATTAGGGCTTAAGTCCTTCTTTCACATAATAAAATATTTAATTGTTATTATAATCAGTAAAAAAAATATATTAATCAAGTTCTTAGAAATAGCTTCTAGTTGATCCTTTCTATCAAAGTTTATAGAATTTATGCAAAACTTCTTCTTACTTATTCTTATATCCACATATCTATCTAAAGAATTTAGTGAATACAATATAATTAGTAAATATAAAAATGATATCAGAAATTTCATATTATCATTAATATGAAGTGCTTTCTTTATATTTTTTATGGTAAATATTATAAATATTAAAAACAATTTTTTCAAAAAAAAAAAATGCATAACAGACTTTATATTCATCACTAAAGTAATCCTTAAATCAAAAATAAAAAATATTACTAAACTATCTAAAAAATTAATCAAATTTCACAAAAAATCCTCCAAATTTGATTGGTTTTAGTAATTTGATATTACTTCAAAAAATGTTCTGTTAATTATTCCTATAGTTAATAAATTCATTGTTGTTATTTAAAATAGAATTGTTATCACTAAAATCCTTGTTAAAATTTTTAGATAATAATAATTAACATCTTTTACTTTTATCTTTTAAAGCAAATTTAAAGCATATCTTACTCTCATATAATAATTTTGGTTAACTTAGTCCTGGTAATCCAAAATTTTTTTCCATAAATTCTAGTGCATTAGTATATATTTTAGTTTAAATATAAATAATGGCTATTATAATTTGTTCTAATATTTGTGTTACAACTTCTAGGTTTCTTGAATATCTTAAATTATCTATAAAAATGATATCTGTAAGTTTATCCTCAGATTCTTCTATTAGTATAACTAGCTTATCATTAACTTAAATACCAATATTAATATATAGTTTGTTGTTTTTTTAAAAAATATCATTTTCTCTGTTCAATAAATCTATGATTAGTTTAAGCTCAGGTAAAAGTAATACTTCTTTTAATTATCTTCTGGAATATTCATAAATTTGATTGATTCAATTAGCTATAGATTAGTTTAGATAAAAGAATACATTATAAAGAGGTGCACAATCTCCTTCATCATCTATTATCTCATATTCTAAAAAAATAAAATCTTCTAAATCGATTTTATTTATCAACATACATATACTTCTCTGTCAGATTTGAGTAAAATCAGTCAAAATATTACATTTCAATCAAGTTTGTCTAACCAAACACTAATCTCTCACTCTAAAATACCAAATTCTCAAAATTTATAAAATATATATAACAATAATATCAAAGAATAATATATAAGATATATAACAATAATAAAAATTATAGTAAATTATAAATCTATATTATATTTAAATTAACCAATAAAGAGTAAAAATTATTCATCAATCCAAACAATAATATTATATACATAATAATACTTTATACAAATATATATAATAAATTAATATAATAATATATCAACTGATCAAATCAATATATTGATATACTGCCTTATCAACATATCAATCACATAATATACATATATTATATGGGACGCGTAAAACAGAGGTATTTGATCAAACAGGCAAACATACTGATTATTATAACTTAAATGATTGTGTGGGAGAATGAGAGCGTGTTTCTGGCGGCAGGTGTTGTCATGTCTTAGTCGTGACTATGACATCTTCACTTAAAATTTCAACTATTCAATTTACAATTTTGCTTACTCCTCTTCGATATCTTCCAACTTTCTTTTTTGTAATTTGATTTGTTGGCTAATTTTGTCCACTAGAAAAAAGCATTAGCAAAAGAAGAACAATATGATAAAAAAAAAAAAAAAAAAATTATTATATTTATAGGAAACCGCCAAATAATACAATTGATTCTATATTACATAGGTAAAATAACAAATATATTCTGATATGATAATACACTTATAATTATTATTAGTATAAAATTTATAAGAAAACTACACTTCCTTTCTGTTTTTTTCAATATTTTTAGATTGTATTATGTGGTGAAATTAAGAATTCGGTTTTTAACAATTATTGTTTTTTTGTTTTTAACATTCCACTGGTATTTATACTTTTTAGAAATATATTAATTAACTTTTTAAATGTTTTAGAAATTAAATTTAATTTTATTTACAGTATGATTTTCAAAAATTTTTATATATTTGTTTGATTACCTAACCTCTTATATCCTATACAGGATTTTCTTATACAAGAAAAATATATATATAAAAATCTTATTTAATATAAAGAATTTTTTAGAAGAATTATATCTCATACTTAAATATCTTGTATAGAAAAATCTTTTAAAAAAAATTTTTATTATAAAAATTTGTATATATAAAAAATACTTCTAAGAATTTGTTACCAAAAAAAAGCCCTCTTTTGAAAAGGAAGGATAGTGTTATAGTTATGGTTAAGATATGATAACACCTATTACCAAAAACACGCTTTCATTTTTTTACATAATTATTTAAATTATAATAATCAGCATGTTTGTTTGTTTGATCAATTACTTTTGTTTTGCATATTTTATATAATATATGTATATTACATAATCGATATGTTGATAAGGCAGTATATTAACATATTGATTTGATCAATTAATATATTACCATATCAACTTATTATATATATTTGTATGAAGCATTATTATGTATATAATATTATTATTTGGACTGATGAATAATTCTTATTTTTTATTGGTTAATTTAAATATAATATAAATTTATAATTTATTATAATTTTTATTATTATTACACATCTCATATACCATTTTTTGATATTATTGTCATACATATTCCACAAGTTCTGAAAATTTGGTATCTTAGAGTGAGAGATCAGTGTTTGGTTAGACGGACTTGATCGAAGTGTAACAATTTATAATTAAGATATAAATTTTATAATTAAGTATATCCAACCTAAATTATAACTATTATAATAATAATTAAATTTAGTTATACTGTAAGAGTGTTATGATGTTATGATTTAGTAGTAAAACAAGTATATTTTCAATTATTATAGTTTAAATTATAGAATTAACTGGTTCATAAATATTAAGTTATAAATATATTGTGAATAAACCACCTAAATACTTTTTATAAACTAGGGTGTAGTAGTATATGTATAAGGTGTTAGCTGGGTTGATACATACCACCCTATAAATACTATTATAGGCGAATTTATAATGTGTTGAGATCACGATCAATCGATCATCAACCATACCTATATAGACCTACATATGTTCCAGCTATAAGCACTGAGCTGTAAACCTTTACAAATATTAAATATTATGTTGTTTGTGGGAGTATTTTTAAAATATTAGTATGTGTTTATAATTGAATTGTAAATTGGTTTTAATTTTTTATATTTATCCCCGATTTAACCTTCCAATTTCTATCCTGTTCTAGGTTAGTTTTAAAGTACTTTCAGTATTGTTTTGGGGTTAAAAATTTTGAAATTTTCCTTAAAAAAAATTTTTGCCCATTAAAAAAATTTAAAATAAATTTATTCTGATTCAGAGAATATCCTAATTAGAATAATGATATTTTAAAAATCTTGAACACTCAGAGATAATTATTTTCATTTTTTTTCTTTCAATTAAAACCAGGGAATTCCCTGACCCGTCTCAATTTTTCCCACCCCGATTTTAAACGCTAATTTAGTACTTATAGTTAGAATATATATAAATTTATATAAATATAATTAATGATTGATTAATCATAATCTCAACATATTATAAATTTGCCTATAATAATATTTATAAGGCAGTACGTATTGATCCGGCTGACGCCTTATACGTATACCGCTACATAATTATTTTTAATTTAATTTTTGATTGTGCTATTGATCAATTTTTTGATAGGGTATTTTCGCTTATTTTCGCTTAATCTCGCTAAAATAATACAAAAAAAGGTACATCGAATTTGCGTGACGCCCATACAAATTTATATGGGCATCACACAAATTTGAAGTGCCGTCACGCAAATATTCAAAATCTCATATGAACACCCTCCCAAACCTGTACCCACTTCATTGATAGAATTTAAGTATCAATCTGTATACACACTAGCACCCTCTTCACCTTGTGACGTTTGTGTATTAATTTGATGCCCGGACCAGTCCATACAAGATTACTTACACAGAGCTGCAGTCGGTCTGGCGTACCCTCCAGCTTGCGGAACGACAAACGACCCAGCGGGAGGATATGTATTCTGAGCATATGTGATTGGGAGGTAGGTATTTGGAGTGGTTGCATTTGGAATATAGGGGTTTGGGGGAGATAGATTTAAGGTACGTGTGTTTAGAGGAATTTGATCCGCGTTGAATCCCACCGGCTTCTCAGATTTGCTTCGCCAGTTTCTCCTGCAGTAGAAGACGATGGTTCTGAGAATGATACTAAAAGCGGCGACACTCGCGATCGCCAGTGCAGTTATCCAAGCCGCGTTCTGTCATCGGTCAGTGCTGTTCAAATACCTATATGGATCTAAAACGAAATGCTTACATTAAGGTTGCAAGCTTCCCCGGTCGCAGAAAGAGTGCACGAGGTTGACCATGAAGTATCTGACGACGAGAAACAGCCGATTGCGATAACCCACACGATCAGGTGACCAATAGAATCTCGCATATTCACTAGGAGATCTTTGGAACTAACTGTATCTGCCGGTCTCCTGCCCCAATGATACGCCACCAGGACACCAATATTGAAGAGCATTGTGCCCAAAGCGACAAAGAGCATTAGATAATCAGGCCAGATCTTTCCTGTCGAATCAACAGACCCTATGTTCACATCGCTATTTTTTATCCTTTTCGCAGAATTATATCTTGTTATAATGGAACCATTGAGGGTTATCACAGCCAAGGAGATCAGAATATTACTAATGCGCGCGGCAATGTTTATTCCGAACCTCCATTTTCGCCATTTCTTTGGTGTAAACAAGTAAGCTTCAAATGTAGGGACTTGGATGAGTGTCTTTTCATAGCTCACATTCAGGGTTGCCGCCTGCGCTAAGTATTCACCATCTCCAAGCCCCTCGACCGAACTACCCACGATACCACCAGAAACTGGTTCTTGACTAATCCCACCGACGACGATTTTCGAATCCATCTTTGGCGATCGTTCGTATTGTTATCGCAAACTGAGACGCCAAAGGCAAATACGGGTAGATTTATATATCTCACGGAGCAACTAGACTAGACGAAAAGGAGAGGCTGCAGCTGAATGCAACTTATGTGTTGACGTGGGAATGGAAAGTTGCTTCTGTCAGAACTAGACCAGCCCAACGCCACAATGAGACTGCATCATATGATTTTGGTTTCAACTGTATCACTTTATTTTGTTTCTTTCTTGGTTGCTTTTCTAGGCCAATGATTTGATGTCCTATCAGAACCAAGTACTGTAATATTGTGGACTGTTTCTGTACAGACCCAAGCCCACAGCCGCACCTGAGAGCTCGATTTAGTTCGTCTCCGACGCCCCAAACCCAAAAGAAAGAGAAAGAAAAAAAAAAGAAAGAAAAAACCAGCTGCCTCCACCAAAAAACTTTTACTGCGGCATCCGTATAATAATCTTATAAAAGAATCTACGTGAATTGACTTTACGATATTGTATGATGGTATGTTCGGAAACTTTCGCCAACAGTTTCGCCATGGTTGTACATCACAGGATGATCCGACTTTGAAGTTTGTGCTCCTCGGTCAGGTCTCCAAGCTTGCCGCCTGCTCGAGTTTCTCGCTGTTCATTGAATGAGGACGCCCTCATCGGACATAACAGGATTACCCTGTGCATTTCGCGGCCCATCCGAGCATTGTTCAGTGCAATCTGAAACGAGACTCTGCAGAGATTCCGTTGTTACAGTTTAAACCAATGGCTCAGAAGGAGAAAGGATTTGCAGTGGGTGTGGTGCTCGACAAGCTTGACGGGATGAAGAGAAGGGTGGAGGTTTCAGAGAACAGACGATGAGGAAGCCGTAAGGCTTGTTCGCTGCCGAATTTTGAGGCTGTTGAAACTGTAGATGGGATTATAGAGTCTTGTACGAATTAAAATAAATCTCTAATATGAAAATCGCGTGCGTAATCATTCTCCGTCTACCACGAAATAATTATTTTTGCTGTTGCGGGCACGCCATATTATTGTGCAGCGCTAACAACGCAAAGGAGATAGTTGCTCATTATTTCGTACCCACAGCATGACCCCGCACGAGCCTCGTTGGATTTGCAAGCATTCTCACGGCGAAAAGCCGTCCCGTTTCGGGCTGGGAGAAAAAGCTAGTTTGTGCGGCTGAATTGTCGCGCAGCCACCACTCAAATTTGCTGTTCAAAGCGGCCAGCGGCTCAATATAACATCAAAAAAGACCATCACAGTGTTCGATTCAATTTTGCCAAACCCCGCGGTTTAAAACCAACAAGTCTTTGTTATAGCTTGGGAAACAACGATAATTAATAGGATACAAATCACTGGGATTCATCGCTTATATACCGATTCCACCCTCCTTTTGGTCAGAGATTTTATTGAAGCATTGCGTCCGGGTAGGTTGCACCGACTGGTGGCGTTCAATACGGCGACAGCCGCTATGAATTCCGAAGGCAGGGCATACAGCCAGCCCAGTCCTCATTATCAAACCGGATCCATGCGGAATAATACTTAGTGTGATGGGTAATTTTAGTTCCTTGCTGGTGGTGCTTAGATAGCTTTTGGGTTGACTGAGGTACTTTTGGAGGCTCAACTGAATAAAATTGAGTATTTTGATTATTTTTGTGTGTGAAATTTGGTTGCTACGGGAAAGGTGTGACTGAGAGGTACTTCTGAAGTTCAAAAGGGTACCTACGCTCAGGCGTGCAAGGTTCTTTTCTTTTGCCTCAGACAATGTAGGTCCCAAGTTTAAAGTTGAGCCGTTTATCGTCGTTGTTATAAGTCATTTAGTGCGAATACAAATTTTGGTGGTTTTGGTTTGGTGTCTCGCTTTGGAGGTGTGTATCGCAACATCGTAACGTTAGGTTTTGGGTATTGAATCCGAAACGGAAGCGAGTCTAAGCTTAAGGCGAACACTAGTGTGGTATCGATTCTGGTCCGGCTGAGGAATGAATCTGTACCATTGCCATATATCTCCATGCTATTGGGTTGAGTCTTCGCCTATACATGATATGCCATTACAAGCGCAAGGCAGCCTGAATTCATTCAGTCAGCCTTCAATAGAAACGAACAGAATCTTAATATGACATTCTTAATAGAAGGATATGCACATGGTTATCACATCCTCGAGGTGCTCTAACTCGCCCTTTCAAATCAGTCTCCTGACCGAAGTTGTCTACCTACACCTTTTTTGGGTTACGTTCGGATCCTGGTATTCGACATAAAGACCGATTTTACCCTTACAATATTTCAATCACTATCCGCTTCGCTATGAAAAGGTTGCAACGCGCTGATGTTTTGTTGCTTGGGGCTTCTGAAACGGCATATATAGATGCTGTGAACCGTTTTCGCGAGTATTCAAAACGCAGGGATATGGAAATAGCCAGTAGCAGAGCTAATGGAGGCTACGACTTGAACCTTCATTCGCTTGATTTGGAGGTTACCGACCAGTACCTTTTATACCACCTTTCTGGCGGCTCAAATATAGACAACTTCTTTTCCGCGACTGACGAAGAAGCATTCGTTGGAAGCATCAATTTTATCAAAGGGCCTTGCATAGACGACTACCAGGTATGTCAGTACACTAACCGGCGGCTGTAGGCCTGCTTGAAAGCTTTGGATCTCATTACCAATAATAAACACCTTGCGTGCACACTATGAATTTGCCGAATAGAAATCACTGACACCCTTGTTGCTTAAGTTTTTGGATACAAGCTACTGGAACAACTTATTCTCCGGTAACAGCTTTCCTAAAGCGATCTGTTTTGTCGTTAACAATCATCATACCATTCGCGATGAGAGCTTTAGCCTTTGGAACGACTGGTACGCATACTTCGAATGGGTCATTATTGATCAGTTTCGGATCAAAATCGATGCGTATGTATTATTCCTCGAATCTCCGACAAAACTCCGATTCGACGCTTCGGTCTCAAACGAAAGGGCATAGCTTATCCGCCGTTTTTCTCTTTCAGGAAATATTATTCGGTCACCTCAAGATCGCCATATATGGTTCGGCGATGGCCTATCCGATCAACATATTGGCCTATTTTTTGAAGATTTGATGGTAGATCTTCCAGTCCAAAGTTTTATTACCGAGGCTGAAAAGTTAAAATGGGAGAAGGACGTAGATTACGGAGTAGAAGCGGAGGGTAAGCTCTCAGAGGAGGATGTCGCAGCCCTCGGATTTGACATGAACAGATTAAATCCTGATATACAAGATGAAACCGAACCTGAAGAGGCCGAACTCTCAATGGATGACATCACCGCCCTTGGATTCGATATGGGAAAACTCAATTGTAAAGCAGAAGGTGACTTGAACGAACTCAAATCTAACACCAAAGGCAAAGACGGAGACACTCAGCACGAAGAAGTCGGACCATGTATCTCGGCCCCCGGGCCTGAGAATGGAATAGAAGAACCGAGCCAAATGACGTTTTCCGAACTCTATTTTCTCCTGGTCAGTACTGGTCATCTTCTGAAGGACTATCTCGCAGCGGAGTGCGAAGACATCAATCAAGAAATTCAAGAATTAGAACTTTTGATCGATGACCTAGATATTGCAGGAGCTGGATCATTTGCTGATAGACACAACGAAGAGAGGCAAAACTTGAAAACTCTACTTGACAATGCTCGGAATGCAAAGTGGGACCGCGATAATTTATTAGCAAGATGCAGAATCGACCTCGAACGACTTCGACAACCTCATCTCATAGACTGGAATCTAGCAAAGGTTCGCAGGCATGTCCGGAGCGGCAATGCGCATGGTGTGGCAAGCGAGTTTCTCCTTATAAGTCGTGTCCCTAGATATTTCCCGCTGCTAAATTACGATGAGCGGACATGCTTTCAAGAAGCCTGGACTGCGAAAGCATGCAAGCAAGTTTTTTGTTCACTAACCCAAAACTTGAAATTATGCAACATCACTGCCGTTGATCCTATTCATTCAACGCTTACGCTATCCAGTCTCTAAGAAAAAAAAAGAAACCCGCCAATTAATGCCCTCAGCTTCAAATCAGAATAAAGTCATATATACCCTGTCAAGTAATATTTCTTCACGCGGTAAATTTCGCGTCGGACCATGCGATCTTGAGCAAATCTGACCTTAGCTTCTCCTTAAACCATAACGCGAATTCAATGTCCGTCAGGCCAATCTTGAAAATGATGTCAAATTCACACCGGTAAAACTTCTTCCGTCTCCAAAACGTCCACTCGGGTGCTTTTTGTTTCGTGAATTCATTCATTGCAAGCCTGCTCATATCCGATCGTAAAGTGCAAATCTCTTTAACATCTATTACAGCGGACACGCAAAAGTTAGCAATCAAAATCAACCATAAAAGACTCTAGGTTGATAATACCCTCTGTCATTCGATTCGGCGGATAGTCAAGAGTGCACATGACAATAGCGTCTCCCCATACCTCTGGCGATTTCTTAAAGCTTCGACTAAAGTTCTCCTTGATCTCCACCATTTTCTTGCCCGTAATTTTATCTCCCTGTTTTGTCTTGGTGTCAAAAATCGCATTTCAAACACACTCTTTGGGTTGACTTACCTTCCTAATCATCCATGAGATTTGCCCTATAGCCATCAGTTTTTTCGTGACTGGATTCACGTATTGCTCGTCAAGAGCACGACTGTGTATTCGTGGATCCCAAGGCCTATTACATTTGACCCCATAGCTGGCAGGGCATAGCTTGACGGCAATTTGTTGATCGTAACCAAGGAGATCCGACTGATGTGTTTCGATCGCTCCCCTGATAACGGCATATTCTCTACGAAAATTTCAGAACAAACTCGAGCAAGAAGTTGTGGTATAGACGTACGCAGACATCGGTTGGATGACTTCAATATTACCAGGAATCCCCGCAATGTATACTTTTACCTGGTTGTGGAGGTATTTGGATGACCCGAGTCCCCCAACTAAGAATATTGACTATGAAATCCTTATTAACTTTTGATGAAATTTGGTCCAGAGTCTTTGGCTGGTACCTTGATTTGATATCCTTCGGCGACACACCGCATCACATGTTTGTTCAAACATGTGATAGTTCCAGTGACTGACTCTTCGAAAAGTTCACACATTTTTGATCTGTAGTAAGATTAGCAATTACAACCCTATCCCGTAGTATTTCGAAAAGAAGGTCTATACCGGGAGAATTTCAGGATTCCGTTTTGAATATTAGGACCTGTAAGGTTTGGTGGTGAGACACTGAGGGTGATATATGGAACGTTAATACTATTATTGAAGACTTCCTTTCGACTTGTAAACGTCTGGCACATGAGGTGTAAATGCGCTAGACCGTCAGGAGTTTGAAAGAAAGGACGCCAGTGGTCGTCAATGCATTCTCGATACAGAAAGTTTTTGAAATTTCGGTCAATAATTATAGATCCACAAGGTGCACCTGATGCTAATCAGCTTATAAATATATAATAAAGCTAGTGAAAGAAGTGCTTACCAGATACAATGTCAACCTGCTCAATTTTAACTTTTGGTTCAAGCTCTACGACTTTATAAGACGCGATATCCTAGCGTAGCGCAAGGGTTAGATTTTGAAGCCGAATTAGCCATCCCGGCTAAACAAAGGCCCCAGAATAGATGTCACTCACAACCGTTCCTCCACCGGCATCACATAGCACAATACATTGGCCCGTCGGCATCAATGGCTTCATTCCATGGTTTATTGTGTACAAGATTGCAGCCTCGGGTTCTCGGAGAGATACAGAAACTGTATGATTCTTGAAACCCGTGGAATTTACTATTGATTTGAATCTTTCCACCTCTAACACCTCAAACTGTGCCGGAACCGTGAAGAGTATATTGTAGTTGATATTATTAGGACTTAGGCCTTGGTCGTTGAACGTACTGAGCATATGGTCGTACAAAAGCTGAATATAATCCTTTACAACGTCCGTAATTGACTTGCCGAGCTTTACCCAGGTTTGCCACGGTTCGGGCTCCATATTTTCGTCCTCTTCTTCGTCCCAGCACATCTTGAACATGGCGCACCGTTGGCTCGGAGGTGCGGCTTCGGCTGCGAAACCAAAGGCACTAGGAACCCATGTATTTGGGCGGATATCACGCTCATAACTAATGACAGTGGGAACTTTGTTAAGCTGCCCTGTAGCACCAGGCCAATTGCTGAGATGGCCTAGCATCTCGTTTCGGCCTACTTGCATGTAGGCCAACCCTACATGCGAAGATTGGGGGTTCAGTTAACGGTTTTATACGCGCAGAGGGATTATTGATAGCTACCAGAAAAGGTCGTGCCGAAATCAATGGCAACGGCGAGGTCGGGTTTGTTCATTTTCCAATTATTCCGTCGAAAATGTAGACAGTTTTCTCTGATATCTTTTGGCCAAATAATGTCTCTCGTTTTTCAAAAGTCAGTCACGCGTCACGAAGACGAAAGTTTGAAGCTTGGGCGTTGATGAGCACACGAGGAGATAGCGACAATATATACGACATAATTCCGAAGTTCAGAACCATTACCAACGCCTTGAAATCTGTGCTCCTGCAGTAGCCACGCTTCAGCTCGGCGTAGTTCATTCAAGTCGGCGTATCCCAGCCGCTTGCAGGACACCCATTTCAGCTTTCAAGTCTCGGCCCTGTGAGTTTCCACCGGCGGATGGCAGTTCACTTGCCACCTCTCGAACATAGCTCCACCCTATCACACATCAGCTGAGCCAGAATCTGGAACTTCTTGGTGCATGCATCTGATGCGGGATTCTTCGACACCATGATCGATTGCATGAACATGCGGCGGTAAAGCTATCAGGTTTCTAGAGGGTGGCATTTACTGTGATCAAACTTGCATGAGCGGCTCACTAGAGCCAATCAGGGATAGGTGTGTTACACAAAATCTCATAGCCTCGTTCAAACTACCACTACTACCAACACAACTCAGTGTTATCATCATGGAGCCAAGCCAAATGTGATAGAACTCGCATAGAGACAAGCGAAAATATCCACCACATTCAATTCTTGGAGACGTTCTGAAATGGAAAGCGCATTCGCCTCCACAAAACAAGCATTGCTCAGCCGTCATTTCCACGGAAGGCTATCTCAGCTCCGTTGGGGCAATTGATCAACTGAAATCAATTACGATGCGCTCGGTCCCTTTTTGGCAATGTATACCGCTTATCCAACCTGGTTACCCCTCTTCAATGGGGTCGTAAAATGGAAGTTGGAAGTAACTCCCAAATTCACCTTGCCTCATATTTCCACCCAGGCAGATGTAACCAAATGGGTCATATAAAAGTCGGTTGTTTTACTCATTGAATTATTTCTACTCTTATCCCAAAGAATCAAAAAATTATACGCATAAAGGTGTATATTTTAAGTAAACCTCCGGCGACTCTACAATTTCAACAGATTGCTAGTCAATGGCGCCTCAAGGGACGACCTTGATCGGAGGCAATGGCACCCCTACAGATAGTTTTCAGGGACAACCTTCGCCATTCAGCTCTAGTAGCGATGTAGCTACTCCTACTACGGTGTTAACACTAGCTACAGATGTAGCTGCTCCTACTACGGTGCCAACACCAACTACAGATAGTCTACCCACCGTACCGCCTACCTCCAGCCCAACTTTGGAGGCGGTCAGCCCAAGTCCCGAAACACCCAGTCCAACTCTAACGACTTCTGCTCCGGTTCCCTCAAACCAATCCAGTCCTGCTACAACCGCTAGTGTCTCATCTGTATCCGGAATTACCACTAGTCCAGCAACTTCCGTTGAAACTACACCAAGCACAACATCCATAGAGCCACTTCCACCAACGGTAACCCCAACTCCGAGCCCAAGCTCAGGATTATCAAGTGGAGCCATTGCTGGGATTGCGATAGGTGCTATTGCAATAGTTACTATTGTTTGTGTGGTTATGTATATCGTCCATCGTAGAAGTAGGCGAAATGGGTCTGGGGGTTCTCGGTTTTGGAAATATAATCACGGGGTTGATTCAACTGCGGTCAGAGGAGAACAAAGAGATACAAACGAAAGTATGAGAATCTCTTTCTATTATGGTTCCAAAGAGTCCACTTTGCGATTTCGTTTCAAATCTAATCTCGACAACCTATACAGAACGGGGAGTTGCTCCTACCGAAGCAGCAGTACTACCAGTCGTCCAGTTTGATGCGCCGCTCGACGATTTTGGCGTCAACAAGCTTTTTGACCACCTGGACGACAGTATAATGGACCATATCGTGAACCATCACCTTCGCTCCGACGTGCGACCTGACAATTTGGAACGTTATATCACGGAAGGTGCGCTAGCAAGACAAGGAATCCTCTACAAAGACAAGAATTACCTGCGAGACGACGCTACAAAAGTCCACATGTTCCGAGCGATTTTTGCATACCATATATACTCTGCAATTGTCGACTACTGTATTTTTTCTAAAAAATCTCTCCAGCAGATGGGCCAAGGTGAGATAGCCCAGATCAAATCTCCAGATTCAGAAACAACCCACTTTAGTTCAGCTTTAACGTTTTTAATTCCAACATCCAGTGCCACGATCTAGCCGTGCACAGTACCGCGTAGCACTTTGTAGAGAAATACAAAACTCTGAAGAAAACATACAGCAAGCCGTAGAGACTGTTTACGAACGTCTCGAAAGCCATACAGAAATTCACATTCTCAACTCAGCTTTGATCTCTGATGACTTACGCAAAGGGAGTATGACGGAGATCGCAGAGAAAGTCGTGTCCATCACTCTCCAGCTTGGAGCCCAGCGTGACGGATTCATCTTTGCCTTTCGCAACAGAGACTACAGCAAACGACCGGAAAAGGACCCTTACGAGATTGACATTCTAGGTAGATCTGACTTGGGTCCCGAACAAGTGGATGTGGTCAAGAGAGGAAGGAGCGGTAACGCTGTGCGGGCAGTTGTCTCGCCTGGTATATACAGAATGCAGGCAACAGGGAAGGAGTACATTATCAGAAAAGCCAAAGTTGTCATTGGTTGAGATGAAGCTTTCACTCTACGTTTAACAGTTTGCATTATGTGTTCTTCTGACGATCTTTCTGCACTTTCCCTGTTACATGTTTTGCATTGACTTGAATCCTCAACATGTAGATGACTTCAGTCTCAGTTTAGTACAATCGTTTCCGGTTTCACAATAGAGTATCTAATATGAAATAGTGAAGTCTACAAGGCTAATTGACAGCTATAAATGACACTAGTTAATGATATAATTGATATGAGGGCGTAAATGCGACTAATTTACAGAACTATTCAGGAAACTAAGCAAGGGACCATCGGACACACCAACTCAATGCTCCCAAGCGTTTGTCCATTGTGGAACATTACTTCCTCTATAATACCCCCGCTTTTCAGGTGTTGCGGTGATCTCCCAACTTGGATATGAGGAGTGATTGGGAAGTGCAAGCGGCGCTTCCAGTTCACAAACTCCAGCTGGTATTGAACTCGGTATAGGTCCGGCGTCCATTTCAAGAGAGTTCGGTGGGAAAGATATTTGAGAGGGACTAAAGAAGGGGTTTAACGTTTCCTGTCGTGTTTGACCATACTGCGTTTGTTGACGGTAACTAGCTGCTGGATTATATTCAGGCGGATTGCTAAAATCGTCCGCTAGAAGGCTTTGAGCGGATGACTTGTAGTATTTTTTGATCTTTCTTGCATCGGAACCCTCGGTGTTGGCCTCGATAACATCAAGCTGATTTCTGATTAGAAAGTGGTCCTTTCTCCGTTCTGCGCGATCGTCGAGCGCTATAGAAAGGAGCATCTCCTCTCGCACAGCTGAGAGGTTTTCACCAATCTTGTCAATTTGGTCCCGTAAATTCTGTACCTCCTTTCCCACGAGAGCCGTCTTTTGCTTGGGCTTTTTGCATATTGACCTGTCTTTCAATTTGTTGATAATGAGATCCAGTTGACTGATGAGCTTGACTGTTCTCAACTCAATATCACAGACATAATTTCCACATCTTTCCCTCTGTGTAGTAGATAGTTCAGCGCGAGCAACGTATTCTTGTACCGTTGCAAGCTGAATTTCGATACTTCTGACGTTTTGTATGAGAAAATCTAGCGTGTTTTCCGCTGACCCGACCAGACTGAGGATGGTTGATAACTTTGCGGCGACAAGATCAAGCGGCGACACCAGGCCTCGACAAGCTTTAGAAATATCCATATGAGTGGCTACTAGATTAATATTCTGGTTCCGGATTTGAAGAATCTGAAAATTGGCTTGGAGGCTCTAGGCTGTAAGGACTTCGTGACCTATTTTATTGTTGATTTGTGACAGCTGTTCTCCCACGATGAATTAAGGGGGTCACAATTTGGAGGGCTACCCCGCCTGAAAGAAGAATCTTTCGTTTTCACTGATGTGAAAAAATCAAAACCCCAAATGCCCCTAGCTGGGTGCATCGGACGATAGCTTTTCGGCAGCAACTTTTGAACCGCCCAAAACTAGCCCCCCACGATTGAGCGCTGTCAGCCGCAAAGGCTTGCAACAGAAAACTAATTTGCCTCTGATACAGCATGTCTTTGGGGTTGTGTTGCCTTAAGTATTGGCTTGCATTACATCTCTATCTTGGCATCAGCCGCAGCCTGGTTGATTGAGCATGAGGATGACATTTGAAAACACAATACATCCAGAAAACTTTTAGTGGCAACGATTCTTTAACGACGAGAGGAATCAAATAGAGCGGAGTCTTGTATATTTTATACCTAAGTCTGATTTCAGATCATTTGAAGTACACTGGAAAGTTGCTCTAACGGCGAGAACCCATCAGGATTCGATCTCCCCTGCGATGTTAGCAACGAGAATCCGAGTTAGATGATCCGCTCGAAATCCAAACACATATCGTGAAAAGACTAAAACATATGAAAACTAGAGCGTATTTCTTACAAGGAAACGCTTCGCCATCTGTAAATTAATACATTTGAACGGGTTTCTACCTTTTTTGGAACCCCAAAAGTTGGCTACACATCCGCGTCTCTTAATGCTTCGAGAATACACCGCTAATAACGCGCTACTAAGCTTGCTCACCCTTATCGGCGTTTACCCTTCAATTTTTTGGTAGTAAGCCACTATATATGGGATATATGAACGGAGATGGCTGATATTTTCCACGAAACAATAATGAAAATGGATTATGACTATCTTAAAAACAGAGGTTACGTCCTGATTCTGACGATAATAAAACTAAAACCCGTCAAAGCTGAAAACACAGCGGGCCCCATCGGCGTGGGCCGTAACGGGTCCTTGAACGATCAAAGTTGGTATATCTGGCATGAATACATTAACGCGATAGATCTTTCCACTTCCACCGTCGCTAAAGTACAAATCCCCATTGTTGCTCGCAAATACAACAGGAACATTCGTGTTGATGATAAACGTAGGATATGATTTAACGTTGGTGAACGTTAGTGATGTAGTGTTGAAGCTTACGAGTACACCATGAGTGTCGTTATCAGCGTAACCCATGGACCATAAAAGACCGGTTGATGGAATATAGGCCCAATCGCCCACCTGGAAATTGCCATGGGTGGCAGTGCCGGTTTTGACGGTTTGGCCGTAGGTTGACGAGCCCGGTCTAAGGTCAACCCTTATGTAGGGCCCTCCATTTAAGGTTACGTGGTAGAATCCTTTATCGTCGATATCTGCACTGTTATAATAGGCCCCGTTGCTTACGGGTACAGTGCCGATATTGGTTAATGTGCCGTCAGCTCCGATTCTCAAAAGAACGCCGTGGTTATTATCGATTCCATATATGTAGTTATCCAGGACGTTAAATCCGAGAGAGTTGATAGCGGAGGTAGTACCGCCAATGCTTGATTTGATCGCAGTTACATTCGCGGTCCTGACATCTATCTTACTAAGGTCGCCTCCCGTGACGAAGTAACCGTATTTGTCGCACTCAAAAGCTGGCCCTGATGAAGCTGTTGATATCGCGGGATGCTCATAATTGACCACGGTGACGGTAGCGGAGGCATCTGTAATAGTGGATCCGAGGCTATTGGTAGGTTGTAATGTAGTTGTGTAGTCACTAGGCCCGGCAAGGGTGATTGTAGTGGTCGGTTGTACAACTGAACCAAGACTGGTGTCTTCGCCGTAAACACAGCGAGCGCCATCCGCATTCCCTACTATAGCTGAGTTCGGTGCTGCGACCTGTATGGGCGCCTGTTGGGTAAAGACATTTGTCAACCATGTTGAACCATCTGGTTGAATGAACCACAAGTTTCCATTATTCGATCCAAAGGCGGTAGCAGAATGGCCAGTAAACCCGGTCAAGTTCGTCCACATGGTCTCGTTCGAAAACTCGTGTGCAAGAGTATCCCGCTTGACGAGGAAGGGATAATTCTCCGTTTTACTAAACGAGACACCCCATAGGTATTGCCCAGCGGATGGTATCGATACCCAGTCGCCAAACGCATAGCCGAGAACGTAATTGATTCCGGAGTTGACCATTTTACCATAAGTGGTAGATTTAGGATTGAGGTCGATCTGAGCCCACGAATTATGGGTCGTATTTACCTGTCCATTGGTCCACATTTGACCTTGCCGGTCGATGTCGCCGAGAATATGATTGACAATGAAAGGGATTGTTGCAACAACCGAAAGGTAGCCGGTAGAAGCAATTCTTAAAAGACGCCCAGTGCCTGTTTCAACTCCATAAATGTAGTTGTCCATAACATTGTAGCCGATGCCGTTGATCGATTGACCGCTATCTAGAGTGTTCGTTATAGTAGTTGCTTGATATGATGTGAGGTTATAGCGGACAAGTGTGTTACCCGCGGGGAAGTATGCATTTTGTGAGCACGAAAAAGGTGGGCCATTTAAGATACCCGAAGAAGTTCCTTCTTGGCCGAACGGAGGGAAAGATGCAAGGTTTACGCCACAAACTTGAGATACAAGATATGGTGATGGCACCCCTGATTGCACATAGTGCTTTCCTCCAGAAGTAACTTCGAAAACAAACCCACTTGTTCCGTTACTGTTTTCCAACATGAATCTGAAAGGGAGATATTCACCTTGCTCAAGATGTATAAAGCTCTGTGCATACCCCGAGCCGACGTTATAAGACGTAACACCATCTGCATTACCCTTAGAAAAACTTGAGTAGGCCTTTTCGTGGAACCAATAAGCCACTGTATTATCTGCGAGCGACGTTGTGAAATTGTACAATCCAGCCACGGGAGCATAGAAGTATCCTCGTGCATTCAATGCGAACTGTTGGTTCATATATGTTATGTTGTAGTTATATGGATAGGTACCATTTGTCCGCCAGTCGAGCATGAGGATTTGGCTTTGCGTAACAGCCCATGGCTGTTTGGTTTTGAAGTACGTAAAGTCGTTTTCTACTGGGAGTCCGTTGATTTGGTTGTAGGGGCTGTTATAGAGGGCGATTTGGAGGCCAGTGTTGTTGCATGACGTATCAGGCAAGGGGCTTGCGGTGGGAACACTGGTAACCACAACAGAGATAGTCCCAAATCCATTGTTAATTGTTGAACCGGCGCTGTTGGTTGGATATTTTGTTGTAGTTCCAGCGATCAAGCCTGTGGTGGTAACAGTGGTAATTGGTTGATGCACCTCGCCATTTCCAAACCGGTCGCCATAAACACAACGTGCGGCGTCATTATCGCTATCTGTAGTGAGTTTTTGGGTTATGTAAACTGGCGCATACTGAGTAAAGACATTGGTCTTCCAGAGTGCCCCCTCTGCAAAAAAATAAAGATCGCCGTTGTCAGATCCAAAGGTTGCGGCAACGTGGACCGTGATGTTGTTTGGCTTTGCCCAAGAGGTAACAGTTGACCATACATGTTTGGTCCGATCCCATTTGACAAGAGACAGAGCGTGGGTCGGAAGCACAGAAACTGTCCACAAGTAATTACCCGCCGAAGGGATATACGTCCAGTCTCCATATGCTAATCCGGTGTTATCGTTGAATCCACTGTCTACGATTTCGCCGTAAGTAGGTGAAAACGGGTTCAAGTCTACCTTCAACCAAGTGCCATTTGTTTTCCCATTCATCCAATATTGTCCTTCATTGTCGATATCCCCTGCAGGAAATCTGTAAAATATATCATTATGCGTCACATTTGTAGCCGTACCGTCGGCAGCAATTCTGATAATCCAGCTGGTTTCTTGTTCTATACCATATATATAGTTATCAAGAACGTTATATCCGAGGGCATTGATAATGGCACCTTTGTCGAGATTGGATGTCACGACTTCAACTGCCGCTGATGTAAGATTTACCGTGTAAAATGTGGAAAGAGAGAGGTACCAGCCATAAGGTGAGCACTTAAATGTGGGGCCATAAGATGCTGTGGGGGTTGGTGGTGCCCGATAGTCGATAACAGTTGCAGTTGCGTCGGGAGCGACAACGGTTGAACCTAAACTATCCCTAGGATAGACAGTTGTCGTTCTGTCATCAGTCGCGCCAAGCGTGATGGTGGTAGTTGGGGGGACAAAATATGTGATAACGCTCACGGTTTCGCCGCCATTTGTAATTGTGGATCCAACACTATTCGTTGGGAATATGGTTGTGGCGTAATTGCTAGGTCCGGTACGCGTGATTGTGGTGACAACTTGTGCGTGTGCTTTCGCATCAATATTTCCGTAGAGGCAGCGTGCTGAGTCCCCACCTGTTACCAAGCCAGTCGTTACAGTAGTTACATAGACGGGTATATCCTTAGTGATGACGTTGGTCTTATATACTTTGCCCGAGCGATTCTCGAACAGCCAGAGGGTACCATCGTCATCGCCAAATATGGCACCGGCACCAGTGAATACGAAAGTCGGCCAAGTTTTAACGAGGGTCCATTTATGAGTTATCATGCTCCATGTATATAAGCTCTGTGGCGCAGTGGATGACCCAACAGAATATACACTCCACAGAACATCCGGGTTAACGGAGGGGATGTAAACCCAATCACCAGGGTAAGTAGCATCTGGCAACGCAACTGCACCACTGGAGACCCTTTTACCATAATTAGGAGAAGAAGGATTCAAATCATACTAGGTAGTGTAAGCACCTGCTAAGAAGTATCATGTTATAAAAGAGCTTTTACTCACATGGTAATAGTTGTATCCCTCGTAAGAGGCCCACCACTGTCCGTTACTGTCAACATCTCCCACACTCACCAGCAGTGTATCGGTTCCGATTCTCGTTGCCGTACCGTTGCTACTAAGGCGTACGATATGTTGATTTTTGTCCATGCCGTATATGTAGCCATCAAGCACGTTGAATCCCATCGCATTGATTTCTCCCATGCCGCCACTGATACTGGCGTTGATCTTGGTAGAATTGCCTGTTTCGAGGTCAACCTTGAAGAGAGAAGTACCCAGGGAAATGTATCCATATGGATCGCACTCAAATGTGGGACCAGCATCGAAATCATTTGTAGCTGTAGGTGGGATATAGCTTATTACGGTGACGGTTACATTAGGAGCGGGAAAGTTGGTGGGAATCACGGTCGTGAGATAGGCACTAGGACCTGCGACACTGATCGTTGTGTAGGGCTCAGGATAGTACGTAATAACGGATATTGTACCTGATCCGTCTGTAACACTATTTCCTAAACCGTCTCGAGGATAGCTGGTAGTAATGGCAGCGCTAGGCCCAGGTCTAGTTACAGTCGTGATCGCCTGAGTTATAACGACAAAGATCGTTCCAGAGGTGAGATCAGGGGATCCATCACTATTCGTAGGGATTTGCGTTGTAGTTCCGCCGGTGGGTCCCGTCACGATCGATGTGATAATAGGCTGCGATATAACTGGAGAGGTAACAACGACCGTAACAGTTCCGGATCCATCTTTGATAGTATTGCCTGCGGAATCTGTTGGGAATTTCGTGGTAGTGCCAATAATAGGGCCGGGCGTAGTAATCGTCGTAACTGGCTGCGTGATAAAAATAGTAGTAACCCCAGATCCATCGGTATTTGTCGGTTGCTGCGTCGTTGTGCCTGCCACCGGTCCTGTTGTAATAATCGTCACCGGCTGGCCAGGGACTCTAGTCACAACGACCGTGATCACCCCGGAGCCGTTTGTGAGAATTGAACCCTTGCTGTCGGTGGGCAGCTCTGTAGTGGTACCTACTATTGGACCGTTGGTGGTAATAGTCGTGATTCGTTGTGTGATAATAACCGTCGTAGTTCCAGATCCGTCCGTAATAGTCGAACCTTGGCTGTCGACGGGAACTTCGGTACTGGTCCCAGCTACCGGGCCTGTCGTGATTTGGGTTGTGATATGAAGAACCGCTGGTGTAGTAACCACAACCGTGAGGGTCCCAGGGAAATCCGTAATAGTCTTTCCAGTGGAATCAGTTGGGAACTTGGTTGAAGTACCTAGGGCGGAACCCGGAGTGGTGATTGTTGTAACAGCTTGCGTGATAACAACTGTAGTCGTACCCGACCCGTCGGTGACGGTCTCACCCGCGCTGTTGGTGGGATACTCTGTGGTAATCCCAGCAATCGAACCTGTTACTATTTGAGTGGTAAGATGTGGGTTAACAGGTGCGGTAACGACAACTGTTATGGTCCCTGATCCGTTTATCAGAGTTGAGCCACTGTTGTCAGTTGGTAACTTAGTGGTGGTGCCAGGTACTGGCCCTGGGGTCGTGATTGTTATCACGGGCTGGGTTACAACGATCGTGACAGTGCCAGAGGAACCATCCGTAATGGGATTACCGGCTCCATTTGTTGGAAACTCAGTTGTGGTTCCGGCGGCAGGCCCAGTGGTTATAATAGTGATCGTAGGCCCAAGGGGCTCGGTCACGACGACAGTTATTACACCCGAACCATCTGTAATAGTAGATCCTGCATTATTTGTGGGCAACTCTGTAGTAGTTCCAGCTACCGATCCGTGTGTGGTGATAGTTATTATCGGCTGCGTAATATAAGTAATCACGGTGGCTGTACCGTGGAAATCAGTTATTGCGCTACCAGCTGAGTCAGTCGGGAAAACGGTGGTAGCAGAGGTGGTAGATCCCACACGAGTAACAGTAGTCGTTGGTTGCGGCAAGTAATCAATAATAGATATCGTGCCCAAACCAGATGCCGGAAATACGGTAGTAGTCGAAGCAATTCCGGTTGTAGGAAAGGTAACAGTCGTTACGGGCTGGGTTACGAAATCGATGACAGTTATAGTACCTGAAATGTCAGTAGGGTTAGGCGTTATGGTCGTTGTATAAACACTATTCCCGGGTTGAAGAATCGTGACCGTTGGCTGAATGGTAAAGTCAATAATAGTGACAGTGCCAGAAGCCTTAATGGGGCTCCCAACGGAATCGGTTGGGAAGATGGTGGTCGTGTAAACAGACTGTCCAACTCTCGTGATGGTCGTGGTCGACTGAACCGCTGGGACCGAAGTAACGATCACTGTAATTGTACCACTATCATCTGTGATAGGCTTTCCCGCAGAATCGGTGGGATATTCTGTGGCAGTTCCCGGGGCAGGACCCCGAGTAGTGATTGTTATTACCGGCTGTGTCACTTGGATTGTAATTGTGTCGAAATCATCACTTAGGGTATGACCAGACGAGTCGGTAGGATATTTTGTGGAAACACCTGCGACAGATCCAGTAACCAGAGTCACAATGACTGGTTGGGTGACTCTAATCGTCGCAGTACCGCTCGACCCATCAGTAATCGCTGAGCCGGCACTATTAGTGGGAAACTGTGTTGTCCTTCCGCGTACTGAACCTGTCGTATAAATCGTCGTCACAGCTCCAGGTGGAGGTGGAACAGTAGTAATCTGAACTGTTATAGTACCGGTGTCGTCGCTAATGGTGCTACCAGCGGCGTTGGTTGGATATTCGGTTGTGATGCCCTCTGTAGGTCCACTCACAGTTTTGAAGACGACAGGCTGAGTTACGCGGATGATAACGGTACCACTAGAGCCATCGGTGATCGTAGAACCGGCACTATTGGTGGGGAGTTGGGTGGTTCGCCCAGCTATGGGACCTGTCGTGACAACGGTCAAAGTCTGTTTGAGGGGTACAGGTGTCGTAATAATAATAACTGTAGTGCCCGAACCATCTGTGATGGGATGGCCCGCAGCGTCAGTGGGTATTTCCGTAGCCGTTCCGGCAATAGGCCCTGGAGTATAGATAGTGGTAAGGTGTGGGTTTTCCGGTTGGGTGACGATGACAGTAATAGTTCCTGAGCCGTCGCTTAAGGTTTCACCGAGACTGTTAGTAGGATACTGGGTTGAGGTTCCTGGAGCTGGTCCCGGAGTTGTAACAGTTACAACAGGCTCAGTAATGAAAACAGTATATTCTCCAGTTGTAACAGGGTGGCCTAGATTATCTGTCGGATAGCTTGTCGTTGTACCCGCCGCCGGTCCGGTCGTAATAACGGTCACGGGCTGACCAGGGACGCGAGTTACTATGACTGTAATTGTACCAAGATCATCAGGGAGGGTAGTTGTTGGATACTCCGTAGTGGAACCTGCAACTGGACCGGTAGTGAAAACCGTAGTTATTTCTTGGGTTATTACAACGGTAGGTACATCAGATCCATTTGAGGGCATATCTGTCGTGGTACCCGGCCTTGGGCCCGTCGTGATAATCGTCACAGGCTGACCAGGGACTCGGGTTATAACCACTGTGATGGTACCTGAGCCATCGGAAACAGTATGGCCTGATGAATCAAGCGGATACTCAGTTGTTGTGCCTACGACAGAGCCTAAAGTAGTAGTCGTTACAACCTTTTGGGTGATAACAATTGTCTCGGTCCCGGAGCCATCGGTAAGGATCAAACCATTGCTTCCTGTTGGAAGTTTAGATGTAGTACCAGGTAAAGGACCAGTAGTGATCAAAGTCACCGTGTGGCTAGGAAGTCTGCTTCGAATAATAGTATCTCCATACGGGACTGTAACGACGACTGTGACCACACCCGAACCATCCGTAAGAGTGGATCCTGCGCTGTTTGTGGGATATTCTGTTGTGATCCCAGCCAGGGGACCGGATGTTGTTATAGTGACAATGGATTGATGGGCCGGGCTGGTGACAACAATGGTTGCAGTCCCTGAGCCATCTGTAAGAACCTCTCCATCACTTCCTGTTGGCAGTTCTGTAGATGTTCCAGCGGAAGGCCCGGGTGTTGTAATGGTGACAATGTGACTTGGAAATTTACTCGCAGTCTTTATATTGCCAGTCGGGACGGTTATGACGATGGTGATTGTGCCCTTTCCATCTGTAAGAGTAGAACCAGCAGGGTCAATAGGATACTCGGTTGTAGTGCCGGGTATTGGACCTTCCGTCGTGATAGTGACCGAAGGTGGCGTGGTGTATTCAATTACAGTAATAGGAGGTGAAGTAGGGTTATCGGTTATTGATGGAAATACTGTGGTAAAATAGTGCGAAGATCCTGGGAGAGTAACTGTAGTAATTGGACGTACAAGATATTCGATCACGGTGATCGTTCCAGGGGGAAGCGTTGGATCTGGGTATTTTGTTGTAGATGAATCTGCCGAGCCCGTAGCAGGCAGGATAACCGTTGTAATCGGATTTGTTTCATAATCTACAACTGTAATTGTCGGAACTCCACCAGCCGCTGAGTTGATTGGTAAGGTGGTCATATATGCGGAGCTGCCAAGTGAAGTCAGAGTGACTACTGGTTGGACCTGTGTGATTCGAACAGTGAAAGTTCCTGAATTGTCGGTCACAGGAGAACCATCATTATTGGTAGGGGAAACTGTCGTGGTACCAGCAACAGGGCCCACAGTCGTAACTGTCACAATAGCTTGCGTAATGAAAAGAGTAACAGTGCCTGATCCATCTGTCAGGGTCGAGCCTGCGCCATCTGTCGGAAATTCTGTAGTCTTGCCAACTATAGGGCCAAAAGTTGTGATAGTGACGATTGGTTGAGTAATAACGACAGTGATAGTGCCGCTTGATCCGTCGGTCACAGGAACACCTACATTGTTCGTCGGATATTCAGTTATAGTACCTTTTACCGGCCCAAGCGTTACAACAGTGACAACCGGCTGTGTGATAAGAATAGTTGTAGTTCCAGATCCGTCTGTAATAGGCACACCGGCACCATTCGTAGGGTATTCTGTGGAAGTACCAGCGACAGGTCCGTGTGTGACGATAGTTGTAAGATGCGGATTGATAGGAGTCACGACCACCACCGTTATGGTACCAGACCCGTCAGTCAACGTATGTCCAGACAGGTCTGTGGGAAAGTAAGTAGTTGTGCTCGCAGCGGTACCTCCTGATGTTATTGTGACAACCGGCTGGGTTTTGACGACAGTGATAGTACCGGATGGGCCAGTTATCGGAGACCCAGAATCGTCAGTCGGAAACTCCGTAGTGGTACCTGCAACTGGACCGGTTGTGATTACCGTTACGATGGGTCGTGTTACGAAATGGATGACCGATATAGTATGTGAAGCATCAATAATGGTTTGGCCGTTGCTGTCTGTTGGAAATAATGTCGTTTCGAAAGCTCTAGTGCCAATTTCGGTTGTCGTAATAATCGGTTGGGGAACATATGTGATCAGAGTCGCCTTATGCGTACCATCAAGGATAGTGTGGCCATTGCTGTCGGTGGGAAATACCGTCGTTCGAGACGGTATGCTCCCTACTTCTGTCACTGTTGTATATGGAATAGTCACATACTTGACAACCGAAACGGTACCTGGTTTATCCGTAATGACGTGGCCATTGCTATCAGTCGGTAGAACTGTAGCTGTTGATGCTTTAGTTCCAGTGGCGAGACGAGTAACAGTAGTATGGAACTGAGTGATGTAACGAATTACAGTCACGACTCCAGGACTCTTCGCTGGGAAGATGGTTGTTATGTGTGCGCTCGATGCCACCCTTGTGATTGTGGTAGTTCGCGGCGAAACATATTTTGTAACAGTATGCGTCACCGTCTTTGTGGTCGTACGAGTAATCGACGCTGTATTCGTCACTTTGATCACATATGTCGTAGTTTTGTAATGAGTGCTGGTCCGCTTGGTAGTCTTGGTGGTATACTTTGTTGTCCTCGCTGTTGCCAGCGTTTTCGTTTCTGTCGTTGTAGTCTTCTTTGTCTTTGTCTGCTTAACAGTTGATGTGGGGATACTGATGGTCTTTGTTTTGGCAGCAAGAGTCTTTACAGTAACCTTGGTCTTTGTAGCAAAACATGCTGTATAGAACACCGAAGTATTGAGTATGATTGAAATTAAAACATCAAAGGGGCAAAGAGCTTACAGCAAGGTTTCGGAATTGACAGTCCACGCTTCAGAAGATTTGATTTAGAAGCACTCCCAGCAGGTGCGATCCCAGTAATTGTCTTGGTCTTAGTGATCGTTTTGGTTTTAGTTACCCACCTTGTAGGATTAAATTAAATTTATCAGCATCAATTCTACACTACTGATAATTTCAGTTCAGGGAGAGAGCGAAACCCCAAAACTAGATAGTTACACCCACACTCAAAAGGCAGTAGGACTTACGAAATATGGCTGGTATTGACGGTGTTCAAATCGGTGCAAGTGAACCATTTAGTGTTTTGTGACCACTTGGTAACGGTCTTGGGAAGAGTGACAATTTCGCAGTCCTTTAGATCAGTGGTCTTGTGGACCACTGAAGTGGATGTTACCCAATAGGTGTGGGTAGTTTTACCTTTCTTGATGTATGAAGTTGTTGTTGGATTTGATTTGGTGGATGTAGAGGTGCAAGTGGAAACTTTGACGTCTCTTGTTGCAAAGTATTTAGAGCAACTGGAAGATACTCCATCCTTATTGGCGATTGATTTGCAACTCGCGGGAGGCTTTGAGCAACTAGACGCAATTGCAACGCTTGCGAGCGCTAGCTGCACCAAGCATCTAACAAGGTGCATTATTCTCGTTGGCTGCAATTAATAGAATCAGAGTACTTTACTTACCTTGAATGTATCGAAGAGCCAGATTAAACTTGAATCAAAAAACCAATGTGCGTATTATGATTGCAATTCTGTCTGTCCAAACTGATGGAGATGGAGATGGAGACTTATTTATAGACAATGTTCAAAACCCAGGATCAAGATACCATCCAGCCTTTCCCTCGATGCATCATTGGTATTCATTGTGCCTGAGAGCAAGTGATATTCTGCTCCGTAAAATCGCCGGTATCTTTGAATCCGAACCAACCCCTCCAGCATCTGCCCCTCTCTCACCCTCTATCCTATTCATCGAAGTACCCGATCAAACCAAGATTCATCTTTTGTAGGTTTTAGTTTAAGCATTTTGTCCTTCTCCACTTCACCGCGGTCGATGAAGTCTTAGCTACGGCTCAAACTCCCACGGAGACTTCGAAACAGGAACGATTGATCAAATGGCTGGATAGAAACCACGGCTGCCGGCCAAACTCTATCGTCGATTCTTTAGATTTAAATATCGTTTCGGTGATACGGGTTACTTATGATGGTTATTTGGCCGCCACTGCAAGGCAATGTCAAGCATATCCTCAGAAAAAAGATATTGAATAAAGTATGGGGATCCGAACAACAACTCTGATCTCACGGCTGAACAAAAAAAATAGGGTACTTTTTCATGGAAGAGATGAAGGTGGCGAAGTTTTCTACAAGCGCTAAGTCTCGAAGAGTTCACGGTCATACTAGCGCTCAAAGAAACCCAGTCTCGACAATCATGTTTTCATTTTATCGCGGAGATTTTGGTCCTCTGAAGCTGATGCTCTCTGGAGGAGATATCAGTCAGAAATGCTCTTTGTTGGGGATTCATATGAGTATTTTTCTCGTGCGAGGCCGGCAGATACTTCAGCCACCTCATACACGGTGATGCATCTCAGTAGGCTAGCTCACGTTGAAATTATCGTATTGCCAGGAGGAGTTGATTTGGAACCTGAGATTAACTTTTAACTTTCATTTACCGAAAGCAAACCTTAAATATGGGTGATAAAACTCTCGCCGCACGGTATGGACTTTCACATTCACGCAATTCTAAAAGGTATTGAAATACTTCCAGATGCCAATGGAATTGTGAAATCGCATTAGGCATTTAAAGATATATTCCACAAGGCCGGGCCTTACAGGAGAAATTATAACTAGACCGATTAAATCTCATGGCGTAATACGCGAGTATGCACAGTCACAAAAACGCCAAATGCTCGCGGCTTAATAGAACCCAAGAAACAAAGAGTACCTTTTCCTGGAATCGTGTGTTGATGTGGTTGACCATGCTCATGCCCATCACCTAAAGGGGTGTTTCTTTTGTTGTGCAGAGGCGCTTCCCGTGTATACGGAACATCCCATGGATCTCATAAGGAAGAAGTTTCACGGAATGTTATAATCTCTCCACAGATCTAGATTGTTCATCACCAAGCTAGGCGAGTTCCCGCGCGCCGCGGACCACAGGGAATAAGCGTCATATTGTTTTTCACGCTGGTAGCATCGATACGGCCCTCATAAAAAAAATAAAGATAAAAAAACAAACATATCGCCAGGATCAGGCGGATTTTTTCCAACCAACAATAGCCTACGTGGAGTCGAGATGCAGTGCGCTATGGGTGCGAAAATTTTAATATGTTGCGATCGCGAAGGGCCGGGCCTTCATGGTGTAACAAGCCCATCTGCGGTTTCGAAACCAACCGGACGTCGGAGATTGTAGGGAGCCGAAGGAGCTTTCCCAACAGTCCAGCCCCTCACAAGACCTCCCGCAAAACCTCAAGGCGCCTCACAATGCAATTCCACGGTATCCAACGGCACGTTTTTGTCCAATCGCTTTAGTACGAAATCGTGTGATACCAGCCGACCTCCTGCCAAAGCCGAGGGTCGATGGGTCTCCCCATCTGAATTCGAATATTATCATGGTCATTAACTAATTGTAAGATTTTTTTTGTGGGCGGTGAACTCACTCATGTGCCCACAAAGAGCCCGAAGAAAATAAACAAAATCGCAAGCGCACAGCGCAACGATAGAGAATTTGCTAATCCGACACGGCTTTTTTGGTCCAAGACGCAAATTAAAACGCGCTAGCGCTGGTCGCCTCGCTAAACGGGACCGCCCGCCCCCGCCCCTGCCCCCGCCCCGGTCCCGAGGCCAGAGGCCATGCCCAGAGGACGCAAAGATTTGCTGCGTGGCGTAGCGGTTGAATATCACAAGCCAAGAAGCTCCATTCTCATCCTCCTCCGTGGAGAGTTATACTATTTCATTTCGATCGCGATCGTGCCTAGTTGTCGTGCTAATGAAAGCAAAACCTTAACTATCATCGCCTGGAGGACCATTCGTTTACCCTTCCGAGTTTGAGAGTATTGAGGTTATGGTTCATTATGCTTATAGGTTTGAAATTCACGAGAAGCTTACTTGGGTATCTTTGGGATTTGAAAGTAAGAATATAAAAAGGATGCACCTCCCTAGGAGTACACTCGCAACCAATACGAAAACAAAATTTACCTGATGAATTGGGGTAGTAAGATGGGCGAGAAGCCAGTATCCATCTAGAGGGATGGCTGACTAAAAATCCCGCATGAACCGTGATAGACCATATGAACAAATACTGGCTCCTACAAATATATTGCAGAAACCTTCGAACCAATTGACTATTGCAGCCCTCATAGAGGAAGCCCCATTATCGCCAATTATCACATTCTAGAAGGAATATCATCAAATTTACAGAGTAGTAGGATTTCAAGGAAACACCTTACTTCAACATTTATTCTTAGCATTTCTTGCATCAGCCAGACCGCTAAATTTGCTAAATGTGCGGCATGCTTGGCTAATGCGTCACTATGATGTAGTCTATTATATCGGTCAACTTGAAGAGTGTAAGGCAGCGCTAATTTTGTAAATAGAGAAATATGCATGTGCGGAGTGTTAGCTGTACGCATGTGCGAGCTTTTTCTTGCTTTAATTAATTAATGATATTTGTTTCAGTTTTTTCGCAAATATAAGGACAGTTACTAGTCTTAGAACCTGATCAGCTGAGAGAACCGGATTTTCGACGTGGATAGTGCAACTAAATATAGCTTTTAATGGCTCGGTAATGGTCTTCAGTAATGTTTAATCCAAATCAGAGACCGGACTTTCTACTCAGACCCATAGTATTGCCATTTCATGACTGGAATGGACAAACTTAGTTTCTAGATATAATATTCGGTTAAATGAGATATTTATAATAAAGTGTCTGATACTTGAGAGTATTGATCACGCTTTATATATAACCTTAGGAGTAACATGAACGCCACCATACGGATCCAGGTCCAAACCCGGAATCGTGATCGACATAGAATAGTTCCCAGCATAAGTCCCAAGCTCGGTAAAATGGCCTGAAACGCAAGCGAGCCCATTCGAGTTATCAATATTACATGTAACAGGCTGAATAATCCCAGTAAACCACAGAAAGTCTGTATCATAGTCTACCCAATACGTTCCGACATCACCGAACCCAATAGCCTTTAAAATAGTAGTATTAGGATCAATATAGAAAAGCTGGGCTTCGGATTCCCTCTTCGAGAAACCTGCGATATAGTCCCCTCCGGCTTGCACAGCAGCCACATAAGAGCCCGCTTCTGCGACCTGCAATATAAATGGTCTGGCAGTAGCTGTAGGCTGAAACGTCGTAACTGTGCGTGTTTTGGTGATAGTTATAGTTTGTGATGGAGTGGTAGCGGTAATTGTGGTGCGAGTCACGCCGATACATGAGCAGGCGGACTCATAACGGACGGCGCCACTGCACGCAGATGCATAAATTGGAATATTGGAATGGATTGCGGTATCCTGACGCTTGCCACCTCTCCTCCGTGTTGTTGTAGCGACAGTGAAGACTGTAGGGATAGTTTCGGTTACAGTTACACGGCCCGGCGCAGTTACAGTGATCGTCCTAGTTCGTTAGGTCAGCTATTCTGTTATATACCTTCGGACTCAAAACTCGAACGGCGTACACGGTAGCGGGAGTCACGGTTGCCTGAAAGTACGAGGAGCAATCTGCAGTTCCCATGCGGGTAGGGAAGTTTGATGCTCTTACGGCTATATCCATGACAGTTAATACAGGACTTACGATTATCCAAAGGACTTAGGCATTTATATTACCTCGAAGACAATTGTCGGCGTTACATTTCGTCAAGCTTTGAGCATTGGCCGCTGTGGCCGCCAGGAGAATAATCCCAAGCAGTCGCATGGCAATATATCTTGGATAACTGGGACGAAGAGGTCGAAGATATTTTGAATATGTTAGATAGCATGCAACTCTATCTGTTAAAAAAGGTAGGATATGTTCTTCCGCTTCTAAGTCAGCCCAATATTTATATTCTATCCGCCCCTTCCCCTGGGGTTTCAACTGAATTTATGCTGAAGAGATACTCAAATTCAACTGCTGGCAAAACTTGCGAAAATCGTGATGAGAAACGCTCAAAGCATCAGCATTAGTTAAAACCGGAGCAAGCCTATGATAAAAACCTTTGTTATAATGCTACTAAAAGTCTTTCAGTTAGACGCATAATTTAGATACCTAGGAAGATTGTGGAGAAGGTCGAGCGGCAGAAACAAGACCATGGTGAGAGCTCAGCTATAGCCATAACTGCGAGTGCGAACATGTTGTGGAGATTCATTGATATTAGAGGCAAGACATATACCAAAGAAGTCCACAGACTGAGCGCGTTCATTCAAATTAAGCAAAGGTTATCCGAACACGGTTGGAACTTAATCCAGTTGTTATCAGAAATAGGGTACCTGTGGGGAGCTTTTCGCCCCATACCACATATACGACAGCTTTGACTTTGAAAACCGCCGTCTCGGTCCGCAACAAAGATTGCAAAAGAGTTCACCCGATTGCGATCATGCATTAGTCCGAAACTTTGAGCAGGGTAGAGGCTCTGATTGTCAGGGCTATAATGGTGCCACATGGAAGCGGTATTTTCAATGCGATAATAAAGCGCAGATATATGCGCGTAGACGCTTCGAACTGGATCGGCAATCCGGCAACTCCTTCAACTCGTCAACTCGTTAATTCATGGCTCGCCCTCTGAGCAACGCGGCGCGCGATGCCAACCCACATAAATCGACAACTTCACTCATCTCTGATTTACAGTTGAACGCCGCGCCCAAGCCTTCTAGAGTTATCCTCAGTATTCCTGCACATCATAGAGATTTTTGCAATACAACAATTTTCGCCCATTATCGTTGTGAACTAGAATCAATGTTCAGCGTATACATCCACGATCGCGTCGAACGCGAATTGGCGAAGCAAGCAGCACGTTGCACCTGGAAGCAGACAACAACCGTAACGGCGCCAAGACGACAAGCAGGGCACCTCCCGGTCGAACGCAGCCACAATGCAACATGAATGTCATGACATCGAACCACCAAACCCTGGGCTCCCCTCAATTATCAATATCAATTTCAATAAATCCTTAATTGCTTGCATTTTTATAACCAGCATTACACGCCACGAAAAATTTAAATTGTCTTGTAAATTTATGGTGCCAGCCACCAACCAACTAAAGACACGATATATGACGCGGAAAGCATTCAAGTTTAAGGACCCCTGCGATCACGATGTGTTGAGCGGAGCAACGGTCTGACTAAAGCCACTTTCATATTTCCACGAAATGCAAGAAGCTTCCCACTTTCATATAAAATATAATCCCTTATGGACAGTGTCAAAGCTACTCACGTATCGACTTTTCGGACTCTTGCGTATGTATGTAATTAAGCTTCAAAAACTCTAGTTCTTGAATATCAAATTGATCCAGGTTGGATAACAAAACTTCCAACCCTTTTAATACTGCGATACATGGTAGAACCTTCTTGTGAGCCATTCAGAGAACTAAAATTGCAATATCAGTGTTAACGAATATTGCAAATCCGCAGCTATTGTTAACATATTTGATTTATCAGAGCCAGCGCTCATAGTCTGAAGAGCAGGAATGATGCTTCCGGTGATATACAAGCCTGCTGCAATACGGTTGTCTTGAAGCGGATTGCTGCTGACGTACTGCCGAAGGCCAGCCACGATTTGTAGCACTTCGCTTTTACTCTTGGATGAAAAGGAAGCGTTCTGGAGATGAGCGAGACTATTATACAACACCTCGGTGAGCTCCCAATCGCGATACAACGCGTAAGTCGTCTCAAAAATCCCTATGCCATTCACGTTCTGACCATTGTAGGTTCCTTGCCACATGATCGGACCTTCAAAATATTCGATGACCAGATTGATCGCCGGGGTTTCTTGAACGTAAGTGCCCTTCAATTCCATCGCAAGAGATGCCGAGCGAACGATATGCTCGGTTGCAAGGTACATATTTGGCGACGGAGGAGGCACCAATGTACCAATGGACGTTGATCGTGGATATTTCTTGTATCTAATATATTCTATGGTTAAGTCGCTTGGCAGTCCTGCCGTCCAAGTAGATGAATCGCCTTGGTATGCAGTAGTTCCTGTAGTGTCAACTACCGTGTTGTTATTTGTTCTATCGAATTGTCGCCAGATGGACAAGTCGACGCTGTTGTTTAGATTCATCTGTCTCCATTCGTGAGAACGCTGTCGACCGGTTGGCGCATATATTAGGGGTGTGGTAGGAAACCACTGCCTGTCAAGATGGCCAAGGGTTCCTTGAACGGGCTCTGTAACTCCCCTGAAGGTCAAAGTGCCGTTTATTTCGGGTCCCGTCTGAAAGTATGAGTAAGTGTCCGTTTCTCCAAAGCAGGTCATGACGCCTCGAAGATCATCTGCACCCCAAGCCACCGGACGATTTTGCATATCTGCAGTGATATCAACTGAGAATGGCCCGCTACCAAAGCTATCACTTCCTGGTAAATATAAGTCATAAACGAATGGGCGAAGATCTCCTAACGCGTCCTTTGCCGTAACCCAAGTCGCATTTCCAGCACTTGAACGATAGAGAAGATCGAGATGGTCACTAGAAACCTGAAGTTTCGGACTCAGAAGGTTGAGCACCGGAAGCTCATAGTCGGTGTATGTAACGTATTCACCATTTAAACAATCAAATATCGAAACCTAGGGTAGGCCCAGAAAGTTTAGCCCAAAAACATCGTGTAGACTCCTTGCCTGAAATTGACAATCACTAACCTCATAGAAGTTAAGAACTACAGGGTTTACCGCGATCGCGTTCCTTCAAGCAGAGCGGTTACATCTCCGCATTTTATTCTTCGTAGCCAATCCGAGGTATAGAAGTACTCACCTATCAAATATAGTTACGATCTGATACTCCTTTCCAGTGTTCAGACCCGTCAAACGAGCGGTTACAAACCTACACGAAACTTAGCTACTTTATCTAGCAACTAAAGAGCGACGACTAACCAGGTATCGCTTCCGTCATTAGGATGATTTGCTTCCGCTTCTGGGAATGACATTCCCAGGTAGCCATTTATGCTAGATGGATAAGTCTTCCAACTTTGCGCGACACATCCGATCAAGAAGTGGCTGAGTAATGCTATCACAAGTGAAACGCTGCGGATGAACGTTGAACGAGAAATTGACGGTCGGAGATGCATGTTAAAAAGCAAATATCAATTCGAAATAACAAGTAAATTTAAGTTCAGGTACTTAAGTAGTTATACGGTATTGAACCCCTCTAGATTCTACTCTTCTGTTTAATCTGCTGATAAAAGTCTTTGTGAGACATATAATAGAGCTGATATACCGACAATATAGATCTCGGAGGATTATGTAGAACTCCAGACTATAGGAATCCACCCCGATGCCTGAAATCACGATGCAAGGCTGCATGTTTCTGCTCGGTACTTGCCGCTTTACGTGGACCCACACCAGGCGACGCAGAAGTTCAGAGGGCCGCCTAAGTCCGATACTACGCGTTCATTGACGAAAACAATAGAATTCCTGAACCGTACAACCGAATTTTTTGAACTGTCCAGCCATACCACTGTAGGGGTGATGTAAACAGTTATAACCTAGTCCGATAATTAAATAAAATACCCTGTAGAAGGAGAACCCATGCTCAGAGAGTTGCGTGTTGCATTAGATAAATATAAAAATTTTACTCTATTATCGATGGTATACTCTTATGGTTATGGCTTTAGATCTCCTTGAAAAAGGGTGTCGCTGTCAGACTTCTCAGTCCTGATCTTTGAGTTTAGATTGGTAATTTTCTAGATTTCCTCGGGCAGATCTCGAAAACCGAGTTTGTGCACTTTTTAAGCTCCAGCAGATGTGATAGACTGAGGCCCAATAGGAAATCCCCAGACTCGCAGGAGATGCTTCCCGTTGGCCACGCGTTGGACTTAGTTGGGATCGTGGGAACACACAAATGTGAACCAGCACTCTCCGCAAGCTTCATACTCAGCTGATCAGCCTCACGGCAACCGTCGCTGCACACACTACAGCCACAAATCCAGGAAGCTTGATACTTGAACACTGCTTACGTGTCATAACTCCTTATGAAACGTTTAAACGGTGATCTGCACTAGTAAAGGACGGAACAATTGATGTCTTTGATTCTTGAGGACTTAGAGCTGGGATGCTCGCATGATAACCCACGTCCATATTTTGCAAACTGGGTCGAGGAAGACCAAAACAAGCGTATTTTTGGTGGCAACAGTATCACACCCTGCCTGAAGCTCGAGGGTCCGCTGCCATACAATCTTTGACTAAGGTATTCGACATATATAAGCGGCCGAATCTCTTAAACTCACCACATGATCGAAAAGTCAGAATAAGCTCACAGAACGCTAGTTGATTAAGATGATGAACCAAGCGATATATTTTGGATTCAATCCGGTTGTTTCACCTCCTGGACTGAATTAGGTTGGTAGCATCAAGCCAAGTGAGGTATAAAGATGTATCGAATGTCGATCGGCGACTAAATTTGGAGATTGAAGTAAAAGAGCTGATCGCTCTAAATTACACCAATTTTATAGCATAAAGTTTGCTCAAGCTCTCGTTCCTCGTTCATACATTAGCTTAAGTCATGTATCGAGTATTTTGCAGACGCGGTGCTACGTAGCCTATAGAGGCACGCACACGTGAGTCGGCACAATTGAGCTTTGCTTGTAACAAGCGTCTAAAAAACACTACACATCTAGCATTATATGTTCTGTCACAAAAGGCCATTTCTCGAGAACAAAATTGAGGAGGGCGTAAATTCCGAGAAATCGAATGCTCGGGCGGTCTTATTTCTTTGGAAAATGATGGAGACCCTGCTATAACCCCTTCATAACAACATCAACTCCTACCATCGATCGATGATGGTGGAACAATTGAAAGAGCCAAAACTATGGCAGTTTAGCGATATCCTTATGTTGTAGGACGCTGGAATAACTTATCAAAAAGGCTGGAATCAATTAAAAGGTTTATCGTTATGTGTGGTAAATCGTCGACATATAAAATTCCATAAAAAGAAACAGCAATTCAAAATAATACCAATTCGCTTCAACCGAATGGGAGATAGGTACTCCCTTCCACTTTCCGTAACCAACAATCCCAAAAGTTTTGAAAGACACCGCATCATCTTTTATTCCGTTGCAAACAAAAACCAAAAAATAAAATCCTCAAAAGCCGGATTAAGAGGTTTGTGTGATTGTCATATCATCAAAGCCAACAAAAACATTACCGCAATTACTCGAAGGACATGTACATATGACGGTTAGAAAGATTCCAACTCCGTCAGCGTTAGAGCTCCGTGTGGTAAAAGTCGTGGTGGTCTGTGTCCATTGAAGACCTGTATTGAGATTGAGTTGGGCAAGACCGTTTCCGTTATTGACTGTATCCGTACCGTCAATATTTGAAAGTCCCTGGTCTCCGATCAATACGGCTGGTGTACAAATGATTTGACTATATGTTATTTGTCGATACCAAATGCTGAATTGATACTTTGTACTTGGGAGAACCGCAATTGGTGTCTTGTTGCCAAGGCGGGCGACATAGGATCCGGTGTGATCTATGTTCCAAGCGACACGACTTGCAAGAATAATTTTTTCAGTGACAAAATAATGCGTGAAAAATTTCAGAGAGGGAAACTTACAGATACCAATCCCCGGAATGAGCTTCTGCCGTATTCTGATGTTCACCGCAAGTCCCAAAGTAAGTGAAATCCGGCGCGTTGGTGATTTTGACGCCGCATCCCCATAGCCTGCTTGGAGTTTCATAGTCGAATAGATAAGCGCTCGGAACGCTTGTCGAAGAGGTCGAGGTAGGAGTGTATGTTTGGGTGACCGTTGAGATTACAGTTACTGGATCGGGAATGGATGTCACAGTGTTCGTACAACCCTGAGAGGTCGTGGTTGTTGTCGTGGTGGTAGTCGGAGCGCCGACGATGCAAGTGCAGGCGCTGCTGAAAGAGGCAATTGGCGTCGCTGAAATACTGGAGGGGATTGAGACGGTAGGGTTTGGCGACAGGAGTTTGTTGCAGAACGAAGATTCCCTTTGAAGCCGCTCAAGGGTTCTGTAGAGATTATTGGCTTGACAAGACCGAGGCTCAATCCTCTGAGGCACGTAGGCTACAGCAATGGAAACAGAAAGAGAAAGGATGCAAATGGAGATCTTCATCTTAGATTATTTCTTTAGCCAGGTGAAGGTAGTTGAAAATCCCAGCCGAGTTGTCCTTGAGAAAGAAAGCACTGGTCACGATGGTTAAATAATAATAATGATGGCATGGATGAAAGAGGAAAGGGGAACTTTCTGTTTAATTTGCCATTCTAATGCCATGGCGCCAAGCGGCATCTTCCGTAGGGCTGAGATTTCTTCCTTCATCTCTGCAGGGCTGATGCCTTCCATCTGCTCTGCTGACCGTGATATCCTCAGCCGCAATTTTAACACGCTCCGTTTCTTGTTGGAAATGATGAATGGTCTCGAGTTGTTGTATGTTGAACAAAGGCATCCGCCAGCCGGACACACAGTGCTGCGCTGCAGAGGCCTCTAGTAGAGGGTCGAGGACGGGTTGTCAAAGTTTGACGAATTGGGTGGGCCCTGCATTGCATTCTGTCAGACATGGATTGCCAATGGCTAAATAGGTCGAAGAAAACCACCTGCCCCTGCCAATCCATGGATGCATTCGCCGATAGCGCGGCCAAGAGGGCTAGCCTTAAACTTCGCCCCAGCCGGCTACGAGCCTGCTAAGGTTAACGTTACACCAGCCCAGCCGATTCCCCACATTTTCAAACGTCTCGGCCGATGTGCCCCGCTCCAAACGCTCAACCGGCAACCTCTGGATATCACTCGAAAAACTCGTTCGAAAGCTCGAAGCACAAATCGGATATTATATCTGCCATATCCCATCCTTGGATTAAATTTTAAATATGCCTGAATCGATCATCATACAATCTAATGACAAAAACATCACCAAACCGACCAGCAACTTTGTTGGCGAGGTCCTCTTTGAACCTCTTCACAACGAACCGGATTTCTCTTTTTCCAACGTCACGTTCACCCCCTGCGCCAGAACAAACTGGCATACACACCACGGAGGGCAATTGATAAGAGTACTTGAGGGTAGCGGATGGGTCTGCGATAAAGGGTCAAAACCAAGAAGGATCAAAGCCGGCGACACAGTTTGGTGCCCACCGGGCACAACACATTGGCACGGTGCAGACGACAACAGCCCGATGACGCATTTCGTTCGCGTAGCTGGAGTAACTGAATGGCACGAGGCTGTTACAGACGAGGAATATAAGTGCAAAGACTAATGATAGCCGCCTTAGATGGACATGTAGTAGGCC
This sequence comes from Orbilia ellipsospora, assembly GCA_036971675.1. NCBI lineage: Eukaryota > Fungi > Ascomycota > Orbiliomycetes > Orbiliales > Orbiliaceae > Orbilia > Orbilia ellipsospora. Next base: position 1,853,658 of record JAVHJO010000011.1, on the reverse strand, counting down.
CTTAAATCTTAAGCAGAGCCCGAGCACAAACCTGAAGATGGAGAAATTTTGATAATACAAGAGTTTCAGTTTACTTGGAGGGAAATTCAAATTTGTATATATCAAGAAACCCACGAAAATCTTCATTTGACACTAATTGCAAGAAAACGAATATCGAATTTAAAAACAAGCTCGCCAAATGACTAAGAACCGTCGCGCGAGTGTATCATGATGAACATTGATTCGGCCCCTTATCAACTTCCGCCGTGGCATCAGCAACCTCTTCAAGTTCCATTATTTTGTCGCGTATCTGTGTTTCCACATCTTCCTCCACTTCTTCTACGCGTCCAAGCCATTCTTCCGTCTCCACAGAATTTAACCAAAATTCCTGAGAATACGGCCAATCCCCTAGCCCGCTAAGAAATAATCTGTCTGGAGGACTCGGCGCCGACAGCTGGGATGGCAGCATTTCGGCATGGTAAATAATTCCACCAGTCTCAACCTCTCCTCGTAGCCACATTTTAGTCCACTCGTTCCAAATCCTTTGATGGTTCTCTGGCAGCAACCTCTTCCTCTCGACTGATTTCTCAAGCTTTTCCACGGAAGAACGGAAAATAGGCTCAAGAGAGATATACAATTGAGGGCCCCTTTCACTGGCAACCTTTGCCATTTCAAACAAGAACGAGGGAAGAAATATATGCTCAGGCGTTTTTATTGTTTGATGTATCTTAAGAGAGTTGAAAAAAGATATAAGCGACTCCTTATGGTTGCCAAGCTTGCAATACGAAATTCCAAGCCTGTAAAATGAGCCTGCAATTGTGGGCTGCATTCTGGAGGAGCCTTGTTGTCGTCTGCAAGCCCGTCCAAGAAACTGAGTAGCCTGTAAGTATTTTCCCGTCTTCTCAAACGCTTCACCGATCCTATCTAGTCCTCTAGTAGACCAACGACTACGATGATCTTCGAGTGAAGGTGGAGGTTGTGATTCGATCGTGTACATTATACCGTAGGACAATAGCTCCCCTCTCTTCCTGACATTCTTACTTTTCGATCTTAACATTTGGCTGGCAAGATCTGAATAGAGAAATATTGTTTTTGGATCTTCAGGTCCACACATTGCAAGGAGCCGTTTTCGCATCACCTCCCGTAGTGTATTGGAGTGGCCAACACTTTCGAGTAGTTGCATCGATTCAGCGAAGAATGTGAGGGTAATACTGTGGCTACCCATTCCTATCAACATAAACCAGGATATCGCCTTTTCGACGATATAGTCTATAAAAGAGTTGAGAATCTGCAGCTCTTGAGCCGAACATTTCGATCCGAATTCCAACATGGCTCCTGAGAAGAAATTGCGGGCCTGGCACAAGGCATAAGGGAAGAAGAAATTTCTCGACCCATATCTTTCCAGTATTGTCGGAATATTTGTCATCCAAATTCGATTCAAAGTTCCGTAATCGCTAGGTAGTGCGTCTAGCAGGAGTTCGGGGGTTTGGAAGAAAAGTTCGAACGCCGTGTATATCATCTGAGCAGCCTCATCAAGCTCTAAATCAGACTCTGATGCTGCTGGAGGCTCTCCGAGAATGCCCTTATACACAGAATAAGGTAAAGGTTCTCGCTGGGTTAACCGTTCTATTTCCACGTGTAACATTGCATTTACCGTGGATTGCGAAAGCCCGGTGTCCTTTACTATAGTGTCAACTTGCTCCGTATACGACCTAGCAATCTCCTTCCAAGACTCGAGTTCAGCCTCAAACACCAGCTGGGTTTCGGAAGCTGAGAGATTCGCAAAAGATCGGTCTCCCACATTACTGATAGTTTCGCTGCCGTCCATATCTTCATTGAGAGAAAGATTCTTGATACCTTCTTGAATTATCGCTTGAAGCTCGGCTATTGAATTCTGAGGTGTATTTGGCTTTGAAGTCTCCGGACTGTCTCCATCAATGCCATTTTCATGCCCAGGATATATATTTTCACTATAGAGAGTTCCAAGTTGGTTAGTCAAATTTCTCGCATCCTCCTAGTATATCCGAGTTGGATCTCTTAATAAGGTATTCAGATAAGTGGGCAGTATCACAAGAACCTACATTTCGGCTAGCACAGTCGGATACCCGCCTTCGTTTATGTTCTCGACATCATCGCATGATATATTGGCGGCGTCGACAAGAGTTGTATCATTATCAGAGATACTCAGCTGAGCATCGGCGTCGTCGCCTCTGACGGTGCTCTCGTCATCAATGTCAGCATCATCGACTTGGAGATAATTTTCATCCTCCTCCAATCCGGTGCTTTTGACACTCGGAACTGATACTGGACTCGAGAAGAAGAAGCCACCTGGGCTTTCCTTTACATCTTCAGACATTTATCAGCGCAATTGCTCTATAGAATTCACCTGTTACATACGAACCTTGGAAGATATTAGCAGGAGCGTTCAAGATCCCTTCAATCTCAGTCGTCGTTAATACTCTTCCGCCCCTCTTCTGTTTAACCGTTGGTAACCTCTTTCCTTCCTGTCGACGCTTCGAAATGTGGTTACGGATGAACAGCTTTCGACTTTTAGTTAAGTTCTTGTCTGACGCGCCCCATTTCTCCAAGGCCCTTTTGAAACTGTGGAGTCTATTTCACATAAAATATATAATTATAAGCCAACAACCCACACACGTCTTGGGATCAGGCAAATGCGTAGGAGAGCTCTTACCTAACTCGCACGTTCCTTTCGTTCTCTAATGCCTCCAATATTTCCCCATGCTTCTTGCCCTCATGGTATCTTTGTAATATAAAATCCTTGTGATCCTCAAGTAGCTTGAGCTTGGTGTATTGACGTGGGCCCAGATTGGGTTGAGCCTGGATTATCCGAGGAAACATTGTTGACAATTGTATCAAGCCGAATATTAACGAGGTGTTAAACAACGAGTCATTAATATGTTCGATAAATTCGCGTGGGTGAACGAGAAATATCAGTTTCAAATCAAATTGCTAGCTTGGGAATTAAAACTAAATTCGGGAGATCATCTACAAGGAGAGATGAACGGAAATACTTATAAGCATTCGAGTTCTACCTTGAGATCATATAGCTCCAGCCTTGTATGCATATATTAAGAAGCCTTTTCAATCTAGAACTGAGGGTAACGATATAACTCTCCATATGATGCGAGGCTATATATTTTAACAAATTATGCTCAAGTAGCCAGTATACCGTCTTTATCCAAATTCCAAGGTGGTTGCAGACTCTCAGCCTTGCATCCACCGGTCTCACTATTCCAGATACAGGGAGCTTCCTAAGCGGCAAGCGGTTTTGCTTTTGGCATAATATGGTTTCGTGCAGTTTCCTGGAAGGTGCCTTGAACATCTGAGCTTCGCATACCACCGAATCAGAAAAAGTTGACATTTCTGCTTTGGAGAATAACCCGAAAATCAATCAGCCGTTGTTTGTCCTACCACTCGATCCTCCTCCGACCACCTCTGCAAAATATTCCTCAATGCGGAGTCAAGAGGTTAAGCAGGCAACCCAGGCTGCTCGGAGGGTTGCGCCCATGAAGCCTCGTCAGCATCGCATACGCACTTTTGTCTTACATCTTCCATTTCGCGGCCCCAGTTGCGGTAACATTCTATGTTGGTGCTGTTCTTTCACCCTGGTTAAATTGTTCTCCAAAATTTGATTTTCACCCATCAGCTTTGACACACGGTCGGAAGCATATTCAGGCTGTGTCTGCAGTTTCAAGTATAGCCCTCTAACTTGACTAAACAGTCCTTACTAGACCCCAGATTCCAACGCCTAGCGTGTGAGCCTCAGTGAGCTTAGATCGTGATGAGGTTCTTTCAATCCAGCTGATTCATCTCTGCGGGGTTGCAGGGTCAGGATATGAAGCCGTTCCGAGCACGGGAATAAACGAGTTTCGAAGTCAAATTGGCCAGCATGGATAGCTCAGTTACGGGCTTGGACCCAGTTGTTGAGAATTCGCCTCCCACCTAGCTAGCCGAAATGAACAAGCCTCAATACGGAATGTTGAAGCCTTAAACTCGCAGCGTCAATAAGGTAAAAGATTTCAAATAGAAAAGTTGGACCGTAGACGCTCGAAAAAAAAAAGAAGAAATAGGGCTGGATTAAACACATTGTATCGAAATCTCGGAGTATCGCAGGCGGGAACCTAAATACGCAGGATCCAAAGCATAAGACATGTAAATGTATGCTCACTCGCCCTGGCAGTGTGTGGTGCGAAGACTCAGAATGGTCCAAACAGGATGAGATCTCGAGTGTGCCAATCTTATCATCCTTCTTCTTCTGTGCAGCTTCTATCACAAAGAGAAGTTCAATATACGCCACATAACAAGTTTTTGGCCTTCAAAACCCCTCCCAAATATTTTGTCCGACATCTCTAGAGCCCTCCTACCTGAAGAGCCGCGTTTGGCACCACGCATACGTGTATGAACAACACATGTCTCAACATGCAACATCCACATATGGTGGGGCCTTGTCCCAGCCCTGGAATATTAGAGGCTTGCGCAGGGCAACACCTTAGAAGCGCTCCGATGGGTATCTAAAACAAGCGTATACGCGCGGATTGTACGAAATAAAAGCTTAGCTTTTTCCTTTTCAAGCTTCTTTGGTATTTTCAACAATTATGGGATTTAATATTTTCCCAATTGGAAGAAATCGGGTTTCGACTACGACACCAAGCTGGTGGCTTGTGCGCATTAACTAACAAGTGTTTCCATGAAGGCTATTCGGATTAAAAAAATGAGGCTATGCAGGCAGAGACACATTTCACAAAATTGATACCATATCGAATAGTCAAAGGGAACCCGCTGACGAATGCAATGTCTTTCAATTCGTGAATCTTGGTATGACCCTTCTTCTGTATCGATGGTCAAGGGCTATATATCAGGGTTCATCTTGCCTCCATTCAATCCTCATTCGTCCCTAGTATTCTTTTCCCCATACGTTCATTATATCAAATTACTACTTTCTCTGTATTCTCGTCAAAACTCATTAGCTTTGATATTAGCAAACTCCCTCGCTCCTGTATTTGGTAACAGGGAACATCGAAATATCACGATGAAATTCTCAACTTCAATCTTGCCAATGTTGGCCGTTCCGGCAACAGTTTCTGGTACCCCTGTACCCCCGGGTCCGCTGGATCAGACCATCCAAGCCATGATATCACGACAAAACCTCGAAGCTAAAGTCCAAGAGTTATATGCCATAGCTCAGCGCAACAATGGAAACCGGGCCTCCGCCACAAAGGGTATGTTATGGCATACGAGACTCTTTGAAAAATCGATAGCTTATGGAATTTTCAAAAAGGACATTACGAAACGGTCGACTGGATCGAGAAATATATCCCAAAGGAGTATTTTAACATTGAGAGACAATATTGTAAGTACTAACAACATATCTGGGATCAACGTGTTGCTAATGTAAGCGGCTGAATAGTCAATTTCACACGTATGGTTTACGACGGGGATTCCCTAATTGTCGATGGCAAGCCATTGGCCCAAGTTGTCGGTTTTGCCAACGGTGGCCGGAACGGGACGGTTACTGCCCCGTTAATAAAAATCTCAAATTTTGGTTGTAATGCTGTGAGTGGTAAAATTCCCTACCGTTATATGCAAATGAAGTGCATGTCTATAAATATCTATCGGTACAACGGGCGAATTTCGACTTCTAATCCGTTACTGTGTCCGACAGACCGATTACCCGGCAGCTGCCGCAGGTAAAGTTGCTTTTGTAAAGAGGGGGGCTTGCGAGCTGGGGTTTAAAGCCGCTCAAGCCAGCAAGGCCGGCGTTGCAGGCTTAATTGTCCAGCACGACCAGCCAGAACTCCCAAAAGAATCGAACGGGGAACTCGGGAGACCTTGGGTAGGGGCTCCACATTTCTACAATGCCGCAGAATTCCCTATTACTGTCGTCATAAGTAAAGAGGAGGGTGACGCCCTTATGGATCGGCAAGAACGGAATGCAAGCAAGAAGGGATCTATGCTTGAAGCCAACGTCACCCTTACAAGTCTTATAAGAAACGATACTCAACTGATTCCCAACCTAATTGCCACCACTAAAGGCGGGAACCAAAATGCCATCATCACTATCGGCGTCCACACTGACTCTGTGATAGACGGCCCGGGGATCAATGATGATGGGTCTGGTATAATTGCTGCCATTGAAGTTCTAAGGGCCCTCGCAACTACGAAATCCTCGGTCAATAATGCACTACGATTCTGCTTTTGGGCTGGAGAAGAGGATGGTCTTCTAGGGTCGTCCTATTACGTAGATCATCTTTCTGACAAAGAAGCCGCAAAGATTGTGATGAATCTGAATTTTGACATGATAGCATCCCCAAACTACGTAAGTCTAACTCTGAGTCTGAGGTTTCTGCACGAAGCCTCACGCCGCATTTCCTCACTGCGTCAAAGCCGTACAGCTATAAATCTTGATATATTTTCTAACGTTTTGAATTAGGTTTGGATGGTTTATGATGGAGACGCATCGGATTACTCATCGGAATTTGCTAGTCCTGCCAATGGACTGGTCGAGAAAGAGTTCAAGGAATACTTTAAAACTATTGGAATTGATACTATTCCTCGAGAGTTTAACGGCCGTTCCGACTTCGCCAGCTTTTTGATGCGTGGTATCCCTTCAGGTGGGATTTTCACCGGGGGCGACGATATTAAGACAGAAGAACAGAAGAAAAATTTTGGTGGAACAGCTGGCGAGTTTCTTGACCGTTGCTATCACCAAGCCTGCGATGGTCCGGCGAATTTAAATTATGATGCTTTCGTCACAGGCACCAAAGCGATGGCGTATTTGGCTACCAAGTTCGGCCAAAGCATCAAAACATTCCCCTTCCCACGCTCTACTAGCCCCAGTACCCCCAAACTGAAGGGGTGAGAAGGAGAATTTTATAGCGACAGTATTCAAGAAAACCTTTGAAGCCCAACGGCATATTTCTGAGAGGCCGTATACAGAGTATATTTTACGCGTTTTATACCTTTCATGGACAAGTTCAAAACAGAGAGAAAAGAAAAAGAAAAAGAAAAAACAAGAAGTTCAAATTAAAGAGCTTTATCGCAGTAAAGGACTAGTGGCATTTGCATCAGACTAGGAAAATTCATGCTTGTATAGCTTCATAAATCTAATAAAATCCCATTAATTGTTGCTCGTTGTATCATCCCCTAGCTCCTTACCGAAGCCAAGTGGTCAAACTCCAAATTGCTCTCTCAAAGTTTGAAATTCCTGGGTTAAAATGTATATACTCTTAGCTAAATTCTTAAGTTCCGAAACAAATAGAAATTTTAAGTAGTGTCTAAGTAGTAATTACCAACTGAGGAGGGCTGCCCGCCACTGATGTTTCGCACAAACACTAACCTAGTATATCTGGAGGGTTCATGTTCTAATACACCTACTACTTCAATAATAGAGACTACATATATTTAGTAGTTAAGGATATAGTATACTCTTGCGTCATCTCGAGAATAGATGCCAAGTTGGACTAAATAGATCCGTCTAACAACGGGGAATTGAACACAACTTATAAGTGTGTTGTTTCCCCGCTCATGATTCTATTCAAATTCTCTACCCCAGCTGCATTGAAAAAAGTTAACTAATCGCGCATATTTAACAAATTTCCACCACCGATTGTAGAAATTTCATTCAAAGACAATTCAGAATGCCTCCCCACGACGGTCTCGTTCACTTAAAGGAGTACGACGTTAAGGACAGCAATGTTGAGCTGATCGGAAGTGACCTTGATCACAAAGTAAAATACAACAGTGCGGCAAGCGAACCTGCCTGGAACGACGGTCAAGTTGGTGTGGTTGCTGGCCTTCTAGTATGGCGCATCGAGGACTTTCAAGTTATTCCCTGGCCTAAGGGAAAATACGGCCAATTTTACGATGGCGACAGTTATATTGTGCTACACTCCTACAAGGTTGGCAAAGATAGCGATTCAGAGAAGCTCGGCCATGAGATTTTCTTCTGGTTAGGAACTCATACTTCACAAGACGAGGCAGGTGTCGCCGCGTACAAAACAGTAGAGCTTGATGAGTTTCTACACGGCAAGGCCACACAGTACCGAGAAATACAGGAGAGCCCCAGTGACGCATTCATGGAATTGTTTCCCAGGGTGCAAATATGCAGTGGCGGTGTCCGTTCTGGGTTTAATCATGTCGAAGAAAAGCCCAAGGAAGAAACTCTCACGCTGCTTCGGGTCTTCAAACATGCTGGGGCGAAAAGAGATTCCGTCGTTGTCCACGAGGTACAACCAACTTGGGAGAGCCTTGACGAAGATGATGTTTTCGTCCTTGACAAGGGCGACAAGATTTTTGTTTGGCAAGGGAAGAAATGCAGTCCAATGGAAAAAGCTAAAGCTGCTCAAGTGGTACACGATATGACAATCGCCAAACACATTGACGTGGAGGTTATATCTCAAACGGAGGCTCGGTCGAGGGTAATTGTCGAACTTCTCGGTGGGGGCGGCCAGGACTCTCGGACTACTGAGTTCCGCCGTGAAAGACCCGTTCACCAACCGGTCCAGGGTGGTCCGACTCGAAAACAACTTTGGAAACTCAGCGATGAATCCGGTAGACTAAGTTTCAGTGTCATTAAGGAAGACAGTTCGATTTCAAAATCAGACCTTGATGGGGACGATGTCTTTCTTATCAATGACGGTGGCAAAGCAATTTGGGTATGGCAAGGTTCCAGGGCAAGCGCAGTCGAAAAGGCAGCATGGCTCAAGGTCGCGCAAGCATATGTTCGTCAACTGCAGAACACTGAGGCTCAAAGTGCGTACCTTATACCAATCGCAAAGGTTACAGAGGGTGAAGAGAGCCCGGCATTTTGGAGAACAGTTTCAGCCTAAGCCAATTGACATCTGGGGTAGGCAAGACTCCACTCCCCTGTTATATAAATTCTGGTTCGATGAAATACATGCGCGAATTATAAGATGGTCCTCTATTTCGATGCGACTTTTCAAGAGTGTTTGATATGTTATCTTGGGTTGTAAATTTTGGGGGGAAAGAAGAAGAAGAAATGAAAAGAAAACGCGTAGAGACAACGTATAGATATAAGTAGTTACTTCTTGGACTCTTTACACCGCGGCCAGTATATTGCGTATCCGCATATCGAACTTTTCATAGCTTTGCGAGCGCTTGGAAGCAAATAGCTACGGCCATGGCTATTACCTCTATGGTACCTCGAGCGAGTGTGCTTTGCAACCCACAATCGGCAACTAAGAGGGCCAGGTTTTCCGATCATTTTGGAACACTCGGTTCGTCTTTGCTTGGCGACTCTCGCCTCGTGCCGGTGCTCTTTGGTGCAGCCCGGCCTTCCTAGAAAGGCAGGTCCTTTGTTTTGTGTTCACCGACTGGAGCCGGAGGCTATTAATGACATCGACCCCGCCTTCGCAGGATCATGTGCATGCTATCCTTGGGAATAATATTTGTCTCCAGCGCGTCATAGCCTTCTTTTTATTTCTTCCCGGTTCCCTCTGTCACCCGTAAATCTGTGAATATATACGCATTTTTGCGTTTGGTCTTCCAGACCAGGCTTATACGCGACGGACGCGGTCTCCCGCTCGATACAAGCACAATTCGATCCATCTTCATTTTCTGCATGAAATATTTTCGATAAATGCATATGAAACCAGTGATATCGATAGGGATACGAAACTCGAAGGAATCTTTAACCAAGGCAAGGGAACATTGAAATAGATGGAGACCGCCAAGCCCTCAGCAGTCGCCAAATAGGAAATCCTGAGAAGGCGATGTCTCTTTCGCAACACCAAATTGGCACAACACACTTCAGCGTCTTGTCGACAGGCAGCGACGGACATCGTGGTTTCCCCACTGCGATGCGTCCAACACTAACAACAACAGCGAATGACGTTCATGTTGAGTAAGAAGATATAGATTTGCAAACTAGAATCAAGGAGCAGTCTCCACAGACCTCTATAATATGAATTTCTATTAATCGTCGCGGCTGAGGACCGCCGTTTCAGATATGGCCTGCCTTCATATTTCTCCGAATATTGCTCGTTTTGGGTAAGCAGTGTCGATCTGCCTGCCAAAAATATGAACCAGGGCATCACAGGAACGGTATTATAAGAAGTTGAAAGGTCTCTAGGAAGTTCTTCTCAAGTAACCTCGTTTCTCACTCCTCGGGCAGGAAAGTTAAAATTCACGGTTCAAATATTTTCAAAATGTTACTTAAAGCCTATCTCAAAGTATGGCTGATATCAGGTCTCGCGAACCACTCATTCGCCCAGTTAACAACGTGCGGTTGCTTCTGCAGAGTTGATAGCTGCTACACCGGTAAGTTCTACAATCTGGCTAGCCTTTGTCGCGGTTGTTCCGAATTTCTTACCATTATTTTACTTCATATATAGCATTGGCCACGACGACATTTTGGCCCAGCCAAGCGATTAGTGACTGCAGGTCATTCAGGTGGGAGTCAGTAACAGTTGGCGCAGAGTAAGCTCACCCTATATAAGATAGAGTATTTAACTACGCTAATTCACATTGTAGGACGGTTACTCTTACGGGAAGTCCTCCAGCTGGAAATCCTGGTCTCACAGAACCCCCAAATCCAACACGCACAATACCTGCATATGCCGGTCAGTGTGCAAACTCGGCGGCATATGCATCTGCGTGTGAGTGCATCGGTGTAACGGCAACCGGAACTACTTTTATCCACTTACCCACTGCGACGGTTTGGGAGATACCAACAGTACCTGATACCTCATGTGGCAATGCTGGCCTCGAGGTCGCCATATACACCAACCCTTACACTACCTTCGAATCTGGATATTCAAACTTTGTTCCAGACGCCTTCAAAACTAAAACTCCTGATGGTCAATCCACGACCAGTTCGATGGGTCTTCTGGAAGCGGATACTGCGACCCCGGACGGTTTGACGCCTGCCGTAGTCGACGACTACACCCTTAATTACCGTGGATATTTTTACGCGCCAGCGACATCCACATATACTTTCAGCGTGACAGATGCCGATGATATCGTTCTTTTTTGGACGGGTACAATAGCGCAATCAGGATGGCTCAGAACAAACGAGAATGGGGAATCCACGTGGACAGGCACCACCACCCCTATCACCGCAAATTTTCAAATAGATCTTAATGCCGGTCAATACTTACCACTAAGAGTAATGTATGCCAATCGCGGCGGTGGTGGAAAATACACTTTTGAAGTGTGGGACAACGCCGACCCCAGCAACCTTTATGTTAAATACGGCACTGCTTCTAACCTTCTTGTCTCGCATTCTTGCGATGGCACAGCCCCAGCTTTTACAGAAGCTTTTGGTCAAGAAACATAAGAAAGTCAGGTTTTGAATTTTTCTAATTTCTTCATTCAAGGCTTGAGGCTAAGCCCGCCCGGAGTTATTCCCTATATGAATCAAATTCGTGTATTTTTAAGATTTATCTGATTCCATGCAGAATCAATCACACTTATAAATATTAAAATCCAACGTTAAGACAACACCAAGTTGAGTCTTGAAATCGCATTTTACATTAAGGCCCTCACATCAATGCATTTTCTACAATAGACTCGATTAAAAAGAGCACGAGCATATGCAAGATACATGAGACTTGCTAATATTCAATTGATTTTACCATCGCCACGCTTTTATGGATTCAAAAATCTTCCTCAGTGAGTACGCCATGGTCTCCACGTGAAATACTTTGATTTTCGTTAGAAAGTCTACTATAGTACATCTCATTCCATAAAGCATCCTTCAATGAAATCTCCTATAAGTACACGTAAACATCTCTTGGGTATCTTATCACACTTATTTACATCTCATCTTCCTAACCGTTGGCAATATATATTATGAACCCAATCGTGGTTGTTTAGCCCGATGCGAACTTTTGGATCGCGTTATTGACCAGGGTAATAACGTTGGCGTTTTCAGAGGTATTGATGACAGAGCCCAGCTTGAAAGTGTCTCCGAGAACCGAGGCAAGGGCGGGGTAGAGGGCTCGCACGACAGCAACCAAGAAGTCCGTATTGTCAGAACTCAATACGTCAACAGAAGCTTGCGCACGGCTGACCTTGATGGAAGAGAGATTTGTAACGGTACCAGAACCAGTGACAAGAAGCGTGAAATTCGTAACTGTGACTGTTACATCCTTGGTCGTTCCTTGATAGGTAACGGTGAGTTTGATTTGGCCGCTGAAAGTGATGATAGTGTTAACAGTCACGTCAAGGAAACTCCATGCGAGAGTTGCATATGTGCTCTTGACAACTGGGTTTATCACATCTGTGATGGTTGCATCCACCCCTTGAACAGAGAGCTTCACTGGGCTGCTCTTAATGCCTTGCAGCTTTGGCATCAGTTTTGTGTCAATGAGATTCTGAACTGTGGAGGTACCATCCCCCTGTCCACTGAAAATATAAAACTTGTAGTCTGGCTGGGAGCCGGCGGGCGCGGCCAAAACTCCAAGCTGGGTCGTCGGATTGCTAGAGCTTAGAGTATAGCCGGTTTTCGAGCCAAGATCGAAGGTAGCTGCGCTCAATTTAGAGCCATCAGCTTGGAAGCTCAAGGTGAATCCACCTTGATCTGAAGATTGGATGGAGTATGTTGACGGGGTAGAGGAGGTAATCTTCAAAGGGCTTTGTAAGGCCTTTGACATGGACTTGTTATTGGTGGTTGTAACGGTAAGCGATTTCCCCCAATCATTGCCAATGATAACGTTCGCCGTTCGACCTTGAGAAGCATCACGAGGGCGAGGAGATGCAACGAGAGCGCTCGCTACCGCTGCGAACGATACTATAGAAAGAACAGAGCGCATTTTTGTGGTATATTATCAAGTTAATCTTAAACTTTCAAATATATATATGGATTTAGTGAATAGTTCTGAGATCCGTGGCTGTCAAACTTGGTCAAGTGTCAGCAAATCTACTTTGGCGCATACGAGACCCATATTTATATTTCCCCATCGGCATCATTCAGCAACCGTCTATCGCGCCATTTTCATCTATGCATTTCATCGGCAATGTCCGTTTCAAGCCGTCTACCCGGGTCTAAAATGTGTACATTGTCACTGTAGCTAGCTCTGCGGACAACAATAAGACAGTTTTCAAGCCGTGTCTGGTCCGTTCGCTACAAGGATCTATAACCGCCATTTTGCGGGGTAGGATGATCATTGACAGCTGCAAGGGCCCGCTGCGATGTCATTCTCTAGGCAGATAATCGGTAGGCTTTGAGCTTAAATCCAGCAGGACGATGTTCAACGGCAGACTAACCGAGGGATTTTATCAAATTTTATCAACCAATATATTATTGTCCTCGTATGTTATCGTGGGTTTGACAACTAGCTTCATGGAACGAGAACCTTCCTAGAAGGGCCACAACCATTCTTGATAAATTCCAATAGAATTGCTGGGGACAAACACTAGAGAACTAGCACGAAATAGGAAGGCCGTAGTATAGAACAAATCAGGACTGCAACCAATTTGTGTCTATACGATGTCAATGACAATGCTCTATAATATCGCTGCCACATAGATTGCGTTATAGATCGAGATATCTCGTAAAATAGAACCTACTAATGAAAGGATTACAGTCAGGGCTCATTCGAATTCGGGTATACAGAGACAAAAATCCCTTGTGGAAAATTACATCTCGCCTTCCTGTTATAAAGAGGTCGGCAGGCACCCCGCTACCACTTTCCACAACCTACGCGATCACGAGGACGATACATCAGGAGTCCGGAGTAAGAAAACACGTTATGGGAAGATGACCGAGAATGCCAGTCACTAATACCTTACACCTAAGGCCAGGCACCGAGTTTGAAATCAGTATCGGACGCTATTACAAGCCACTGCTGCACTAGAGCAAAGGTACTAGGCGGTTGGTCTAGATTTATACTCTCCGCTTTTCTTCTAATCAATCGATCGACGATGCTTCCAAGGAGACAGGTTTTATATGCTTCATCGACTTACAAATCAGCATAGCGCATTCTCGGTGCCTAAATCATTCTACCAGGAGCTATATATCCTAATACCGGACCCGACTCGAAAAGCCGCAAATTCGTATGAAACGCATCCAAATTATGTAGTTTCTGGTTACCCTAGTTATCATCGTCGCGAACTCCTGAAAGGGAACTCGCTTTTCTTTTAATCTGGTATGCAAAGATCCTCACTGGCACAGATGAGAGCTATTCTAAGATAATTATTCACGACATTTAGTACAAAGACATTGTTGCGGACACTCATTGAATGCGAACTGATAAAAACTTCAATTTCCATAATTGTAAATTAACAAGCGACAACCCCGCCTGCGGCGGCGGCCGCGCCTGCCCCAGTCGCTCTTCTCTTTACACGCTCTAAGTAGCTTAATGCCAGTAAAATAACCCCTCTTTCGAAGTCAGACCCCAGTTCTGTGTGATACCTTTCATCAATAAGAAGTTCTCCCATTTCCGTCTTTGCGAATTTTCGTCTATTTGGTGCCAGACTGGCTACAACCGTCTCCGACCCGACCTCCACTAGTTGTAAATTAGAATGCGTTCTATTCATGACACCATTCGATGATTTATCGTCTCTTTCCCCCCATCGGAACTGTTTCGGGCAGTTCGGGATTGACCAGGTGAGTTGACCGTGCTTGGAATTAGATCCTGGTTGCAACTCATGCTTTGTCTCACCGAAATACAACTCGTATTTGGTCATGAGCAGATTTGTTCTGAGTTCTGCGACAACGGGGTTCTCTTCATTCTCGCTTAAATGAAGCTCGATGGAGCTTTGGGATCCGCGATGGGGCTTTGCAAAGTATACCTCATGCCCGTGGTCATCTAGAACGATTTTGCTCTTACGCCAACCAGGGAGCTGTCTGTGCACGTGCAAACTATACATCGTGTTTGTGTCTTTCAAACAGTGAGAACAAACTGACTCAGATGACAAATCTTGTAGTGTGTCACAGTTCCCATCGACGTCTGGGATAAGGAATACCGTTTTGGAGAACAAGACCAGCAATGTTTCTGTTTTTCTCTTTATGTATGGCGTTCCATCTACCTCCTTTTCGCAGTCGCAATTTGCATCCAGTTAGCGATATACAGGTTTATTTTTAGGTGTTCATATAACCCACACTTCAAATCTCGACCTAATTGGCCAGTGTATCGTTTACTTTGGTAATTTAAATTTTGAGCTGGTGCGCAATCGCAAGTTTGGTAATGTTTTTCTAAAGGGAATTTGGCAGAATCATTAAATTCATAACGAAGGGTTTTGGCCAATTAAATAAGTACCTTTTCGGTAATTGTCCAGCGGCATTCCAGGATCTTACTTTACAATTTTCGGCAATGCATGGAAGAATTGATGTCATTGCTTCGCGTTGCGACGGAGATCAGCTTCCCCACGAAACCGGAACTAGTTACGGCAGCACCAAAGCTGATTGGCCACGCTAAGCTAACCAGTTGCAGGCCTGCCCGCATATATTCTATTGCGTTATGTATCTTATGTTGGAGTTCGACTCTCCGTTCAAGCTCATTCAAGGCAATCCCAGCTTCAGAAACCAAAACTCGTTACCGCCGACCCTTTTGTCAATATAATATGCCATAAATTATCACACAGTGTTGTGAAGAGCATACTTTCTATAACTTTGCCGCCACGGAGATTTATATACCTCTAAACGAGATGGTACGGAAGCTTAAGGATACGAGAGAAGGATTTCTCGTAAGGCACGGGCGTTAGGGCGAGGCACGGAAAACAATTTCGCATTGTTGATATTATATTAAACGCTTGGAATATAGCATTTTACGCGCGGCTAGTCGTCATCCATCGACCTGAACACAAAATATATCCAGTCTGAAGGATTTTTCAAGCTGATGTCATTAGACGCTCTCTAATAAAACCAGGCGCCAAAGAAATGTGTTGAGTGTGTGGTAAATTAATTTTTAGCAAAACAAACAAGTGCAAGCGAAATTAAAGGGTCTTTCGGTGGAAGCTTGACCATGCTCATATGGCATAATATCTTGAGCTATAATAGAGTCAGATATTGGGGAAGATGAAATGCTTTTTATCATCTGATATTTCACTTCAAACTTCAGTTCAAGCAAACAGCTCTATTTATGGCTCCAAATCCATTCGCTGGTGGCGAATACAGACTCTGAAGTGGTGCTGATATTAACGGACGAGTCCTTCGATGGTAGAACGCGCGCGAAAGATGCTTCTGACGAAGTCATTTGGCGTCTCGAAAATCGAAACGCTCGACTCCAAACACACAAACTTGGCACCGCCATCAGTCACTTGTATTATCGCTCGCCATCTTATTATTTTCAAGCTTGAGCTCTTTTTTTCCGGGTGGCAGACCAATGCTCCAAGCATCTTGATCATGCCAAGGCCAGGGATCCATGCAGAGAGGTCCCCACACAAGCTGTGTCGCGTCCTGCAACATCTTTTTTTTTTTTTTTTTTTTTTCCTTCCCCTTCGTACTTTACGAAAATAATGCATTGAGGATGTGGGCGAACGAATTGAGCCGGATGGGAAATGTAACCACCTAGATGACGCGCATCAAGTCGCAGAGGTGACGTGAGGACGAGAAGCTTCCGTGAAGGAAGAATGGGTATCCTTCCATAGGCCCATTAAATGGCCATCTATCTGAAGTCAACTGGAGACGGCCCAGACCCGCTTGTGACAACGCACAGGCTCACCCGTGACGAAAGGCGATGGCCTTCAATGGTCAGGAAAATAGCTGCGGAGGCTGGGCCTCGACCATGGTGATTCGATAGTTCGGCTGTCGGTATTCCGGGCTCGTGGGACCTGCGCTGGTGTGAAGCACCTCCTTTGGGCACGCTGCAGGAAACTCTGCTCCTCCTGGTAGCGTTGACGTACCCTTGGCCATCTCATCACAGTGAACTGGCTTGCATCTCTAGAGCCAAAAAAGCAACCCCTGCAAGACCCATCAGAAAAAAAAATCGGCTCTCGCGACGAAACCAGATGCATGAGCGCATGAGCATCGAAAGAAAAGAAGAAAAATCCCAGGGCGTTCCCTGGTTGCTTCCTGATGGGGCTGACCAGACTCCATAGCAACTTGGACACCATGATGCGCTGGCATACAATTTTTTCGAATGGCCGCTTCCCACCCGTTTCCCTTATAATCAAGCTGCTGGCAGCATGATGTGCCACATGGCAAGCTGGGAAGCCATCTTCATCTCCTTCGCCGCGAGCAAAACAACCACCGCATTGAGGGGTAACGTTCTGCGATTGGTATCACGCTCACCTGGTATCGACCTCGAGGTAGTCAATTGGGTTTCAATACGGGAATATACGAATTTCTTTTGTTATCGTGCCGCTGGTTTTATTTCTTTTTTTAACGGGTTTAATTCTCATACCACTTCAAGCTGCGCATTCCAATCCAGCTTTTAAAAAAGGCCTACGGTCCACGAGCATTCACCTTTTGATCTTGCTTCAGGCCTTGCATGTTGCATATCGATAAGCAACTTATCTATCACATCGTCAATTCCTTGTAATATTACTATCTCGACACCGTCACCGCTACATTTGAAGCTTCAGTTTTTCCGATAATTTTTTGAGCAATTTACGTGTCGGCCAGCGAGAAATTATTTTTTCGGCGCAAACATGGTCAACCTCTTCCGTAGAGTTGCACAAGCTAGTCTACTCCTAGCAATATGTCAACAAACAACTGCTCTACCAGTCGCATTGAGCACCGTCTGGGAGGTTGTAACTGTATACGCGTGTCCGGATAATGCATGTGCTACTACTCAGCCTTGCACGACATCAGACGGCAACCCACCGACTACTTCAACGTCCAGTATTTTGACCTCAAGCACCTCAACCGCTGCTCCAACAGCAACATCACCGCTTGCTTGCAATGCTGATAACCTGCTTCGAGCCTTGCGAGGTAGTAGCTCCGCTGCAGCCGGATTTTGTACCACGTACACTCTTTCGTCAGCTACTGCAGGTCAAAGTTACCCACCATATCTAGCATCATATACAGCCTCTACGTCTCGTATATCGAGCGCTTGCACGTGCCTCATCTCTCAGCTAGGGACTCAAACTACGACCTCCACTTCGACCTCCACTTCAACTTCCACCATCGCTTCAACTTCGTCGTCAGTTCCTAGTAATCCGTACAGAAACCGAAATTACAACACCATTCATGATATCTATAACCTAACCATCTTTCCCAATCAGGTAAATATCATCGCATTTGGGGGGTCAGCAGTTCCACCTGGCTTGTTTGCAGACGACGCCAGTGGAAGAATCTCGCCAGTCGGTAATTTTACCGACTTTGAAGATTCGATTGAATACTTTTTCGCCTTACCGCCTCTTCCCATCTCGAACAAAAACCAGGCAGCTTTTACTCACTTCGAATTGGCCCAATTTTCTTCAGAGTGTCCCGAAGTCGCTGCGAGTACCGTATATCTTTACGCGAATGTCGTGAATGACACGAGTCCAGATAACGGCAAGCTGATCTCTATTCTGAAACAAACTGGCTTTTGGAGGTTCAACGATAAGGGCGAAGTTGTCAATTACGATCTCGCTTTGATTGAAGTCGATCATTTCATTTCCGAGTTGACATCAACCGACTACGACGACCCAGCGGCGCAAGCAGATCTCATAAACACTACTTGTCAAGCTCAGGCGCTGAGATGCGTGGGCCCGAATCAAGTGTACGACAGTATTGATCATTGCATTGAGGTATTATCAGCAAAGCCATTCGGAAAATACACAAATGTTTGGAGCGACTCCGTTGTGTGTCGATCAATTCACATAGTTCTGACTCTTGTGCGCCCTGATGCCCATTGTCCACACGTTGGACCGACGGGAGGCATGAAGGTACGTATCCTTTGATTGTTTCGTAGAAAACATAGTCCGCTAACTTTTATCCAGTGTGTTGATTATCCATATCTCACACGGCAGTTTGACGACGAACGTCTATGGGGCTCAACTGACCTATTCCGATGCCCAGGCGTGGCGGCATACTAGTCAGAAAGCCCCCCGATGCCCGCACTTGTTACATTTTTCGATCGAATTTTCTTACAAAAGCGTTTTAAAAAGCATATGATTTACGACCTTACGACTCTCTTCAACTTACTTACCAAAACTCACAAATATTAATGATAGACAGCGATATAATGTTTACTACACCTAATAACTATTACGCACCACCTAGCATGGGGCTAAGCCTGTACCCCTGTCTGGGTATAATAGCACTATCTTGCACTTCCCAGCGACGCGTAGTGCAAGAGCCTCTTCACGACCTGCATTGTTCATTATTGTTTGCATCTTTTACTCGTTACCAAATTTGACCTACTAATCTTAGTATGTCTGGTGGTCGTTTCCTATCTTTCTCACTTTCGTTTGCATCTCATTGGGGTTGTTTGAATTTCTACGATTTTGGGGTTTATTACTTTGTATTTAATCGGGTTTTCTGCTTTTTCTTTCCCTCTTTTTCCGGAGCGAGCATAATATAGCCTGCTGCAAGTAATTTTGATACCATATATTTACATCCTTTTCTAGTTTTAACCATTCTTATCATATGCCTTCCTACCTTTGCCTTAGATCTTTAGTACCTAAATATGGTTGTATTTTTGTCAGTCCCTATACCGAAATTTCGATAAGTTTCTTCTGTCCGTACCTATTCCTAAATACTTTCGTTATTTGATCATATCCTTCCCTCAAAGGCTCGCAAGTGGCCAGCGCTCGGCAGTCTGGAAACGAGACCAGCTCACAATACACATTGGCGTTGTCGCAATGGCGAAGGTATTTGTGTTGTGAATTCGAAATGCAACAGCTGCTTCTTCGCGTTCGGTGCCTTAAGATCTTGCAGATGCTACCGACATGCCATTTTAAATTTTGATCTCCGTTAGGAAAGGAGAGTTAATCAATATATCATTTGTTCAAGGCTCGATTCAGCGCCTGTCTAGCGAGGTCGCTTCAGGCCGCTTGACATGGCTTCAGAGTGGGACCATATTCCCCGAGCTTGTAGCTTGGCCTTTTTCCAGGCGGAAACTACAAAGTCGGCCCGCAACTGAATGGAGGTAAGTTTATTGTTAGCTACTTCGAGCTTCAGAATTATAGCTCTAGGTGTTATGCACCCCGAGGCGTGTATATATATACACGAATGCAACCAATCCAGGTCAGAAAATATTCCTCAGATCTTTGGATGTGCTTCGTCGATGTGTTGTTGAATGCATGCACAGATCGATGATACCTACAAAAAGGACATTCATTAACTATCAACTCTCAAAATGAACCTCGGTATCGCTAAAGTACAACTGTTTACGGGATTTTCGCTGAAAAGCTTTCTATACCTATAAGGTTTCACAACAGGGTCACGACGATTGCAAGCCGCCGGATTAGTATATGATAACGTTAAACTCAAAGACAGGGAGAATGCCATCAATCTGAGGATTGATGAGAATACTCCCAGTCCCGTATATGCGACCAAGGTTCCTACATGCCTTTAGTCTGATATCATAATTGCCTATACTTCAGCTTTAAACTGTCCGTAAAAGATCGAAATCTTGCAAAAAGAAATACCTCAAAAATCGAACCTAGGATACCGATGACTTAATTGTAACGTCCACAGACGAAGCAAGAGGATGGTGGCGGCGATACGTCATGTCATTGCTAACCTTTACTACACTACCATTATCCTAGGTAGTTAACTGGTTAGGACAACGGACGCACATCTTTCACTTTGCCTTGAGACCGTGATGGATACACATTCACATTTCAGTTTTGCTCATTGCAATATAATTAAAGCCCAAAAAGTCTTGTCGGTCGATTGATCGAACGAGTTATCAATCCAACGTCGGTAACTTCCATTAGGATATCTTTGGGCATCTTCCAAGTATATATATATACAAGACTGTAAAACTGTCCACAAATGTCCCTCGCAGGACCATTGGGTATATCTAGTCCAAAGGACACCCGAGTTTTGAAAACGAACTGGAGGAGAAGAATAAGAGAAAGCATGGGGTGTGGGATAGAGATCCATGCTTCAAGAGAGAAAGAGGGTATCAGTACAGATAAAGATAAAAAAGCCAATGAAAATGAAAAGTAGCGAATTCCAGAATTCGAACAGTCCCTGTCATCCGATGACGACACCCAATATAATCAAAATTGACGCTTGTAACACAAGAATTTAAAAACAATCGCTAAAAGCCTGGCAAGAAAAAGCACGACGAAGCGGAAACAGCGGTACTCGGTTGGCGAAGGAAATTGATCTATAATAGTACACTTTTGCAGCGGGGGTATTTTTGATCGCAACGGGTTGTAACGCAAGTGTTGACGGATTGTCGGCCGTTAGATGTTGGTATTAAATTTAGGTAATAAATAGAAGGTGGAGGATAGCAAGGCGATTCAGATGAATGATGGCGCTCTTTGTATAGAATCTAGTCTCGGGTTCCATCTTGGATCCGATCGAGACTCTGGTCTGTAGGCATACTCGGATGGCGAATGCTCGCTGGTCTTAAGCGATTTGCAATCGCTATCCGACCCAACGTAGGTGATCTCGTAATCGTGACCATAAGTACTCTCACCACCTCTGAAGGGGCGAGAATAGTGGGTGTATTGAGGGTCTACGATTCCGAGGGTCAGCTTCGGTAGGTCATATGATATTGAGACAAAAACATACCATCGTCATCTTCAATGACCGTGGCCTCAATATCAGTTTTGGTCACGGTCACAGATGTAGTGACTGTCAATTCTACTTCTCCATTTTTCCCGACAACTTCGCGTTTACCACTTCCAGCTTTGCCGCTCTCCACAGTACCACCACCGCCACCACCAGACCTGCCAGATCGCCCCGAACGTCCAGACTGGTTGGTGCGACTGCGATTGGTGCCGACTCTTTCTGATGAATTGATAAATAGAGCCTTGATTGCGGGGACACAGGAGGCAATGATTCCAATGTTGACTTCGAGCAAGCTCCAGACTCCAGAGCCGTTGATAGCGTTCGTATAGGTAACATCGCCATCATTAGAACCGGTGACTTCACTGGCCAGAATGATTCGGTTTATGGATGCGATACAAGCGAAAAGACCCAACGAGAAAATTCCGATGACGCCAAGTCTTGATCGGACCGGGAGTTTCAACTTCCAGATGATTGGTATCGGTAGGAGACTATGCGAAACATTAGAAGAGAATTTCACTCATGGTTTTGGGCGTCACTCACAGGACCATCACATCAGTAACAACTATGAGAACACCACCGGCAATAAAACTAGCCGACCTGTCAATGCATTTCGCGAAAATTGGATCATTCCAGTAGTCGATCGGTTTGCATTGAAAGATAATGGTACCCAATGATACGCCCACACAAGCGACATTGACAAAGAAGAAGGCGATGACAGCATTGCGGAAGACCAAATGAGTTCGGACTGCAGACGATCGTGGTGGAACGAGGGACCAATAAAAGATCAATAACGAGTTTCTAATGAGGAATAGAGCGACAGGATAGAGGATTTCGCAACCCCAGAGCCACTTCATTGTGTTAGATATTTCTCTCGCGCATGTCGGCAGTGGGGGTAGTACCTGAAGATAGCGTTTAAACTCATCAAAGGTGAGGTCCCATTGATGCAAAGTCCCTTTACCAACCCTCTCATCAGATCCTACATGAATGTTAGTTTGGATTACCAGGCTATATTCTTGAGAGGCGCATGTATATCTTACCGAGTGCGAAGCATCCACCTAGTAGAATGGATACAATCTACCACGTAGCGTAAGAACATTAATATTTCCATCAACACGGCATGCAAGACCAGTCAAAAAAAAACTTACAACAGCAGGAATCATGGCCCAATCTTCCGGTCTGATCTTCTTTGTTACAAATTTGCGACTATACAAACGAGCCAGGAAAAAGGCTGCAGACACAGCAGTCATGATGATATAAGCCACAACGTTTTTGAAGCTGACGTTATTGTGTGGAACCTCTTTCAAGACCAAACTGAGAGCCTGAAGGGCGAGCATCGGGCCGTATGCCATCCCTCCTTGTTGTAGTACCGGACCGAGGAGGGCAGTGACATTTACGGGACAGTTAGGAGCCAAGAGAAGGTTAACAGTTTCCGCCATGGTGGTGTTGTGATATGGTCCGAGAGCCTGTGCGAGGAAGCCGAGCTGGAGTAATCCATTGTATTCTTCATAAGTGAGGCCTAGAGGATAACCCGTTGGGTTTCCTGTGAGGTTTGTTGCAGTCATGGTTGTGGCGGTGATGGTGTGGACTTCCAAATGTATATAATTCCTCTTTGTATGAAATGTCGAATTCAAAGCCGTCGGTCGACCGATCCCTTGTGACCTGCAAGCAACCACATGTGCAATGCAAGAATTCCTCTAGCGGACGGACACCACTGTCAAAGATTTGCTGCTAGGTGAGAGAAAAGAGAAGGGTCAGGTGGGGGAATTTAAAAATCCGAGTGACAACCCTACTTTTTTCAATGTTTAAAATGAAAGACAGTGCATAGAAGAATGTCAAGAATCCGAAAGGGAGACGGGAGGGAGACGGACAGAAATATACATCTTCAACGGTATTGTTTCACAAATGGCCGTCAGTCATTTATAAGGATCAAAACGGTTTCTACCAGGCTGATTGTCACTTTGACTGGACAGGATTGCCTCCTGCTGCTAAAATTTTTTGCAGCTAGGACCGTTCATCCGGAACCAAAAGACATCGAGACTGTCTTCATCATTGGACAGCTACGGAGGCGCCGTACCGGGGATTAGAGCGTATCCACAGCGGGTTGAGATTATCTGCAGCCCTGCTGTATGCGTCCCGACCGCAACTAGCGTTCTTATTCATTTTGAAGCTTCTCGTCAAATTTTAAAAGGCTTGGAGGAGAGGGCGGAGGGAGACGCTGATTAGTGGACGGGCAAGACCGGTCGCGAATGTGTTGAAGCGTCGTCGTCGACGGACAGCCAGTAATCCCGCCAAGCCTTTCGCTTGCCCCGAGCGGGTGGAGCCAATCAGTCGGGAAAGCGTGCGATTTTGGGCTCCCAACTGCGCCCTGGCCCCTTGTCCGACCCAAGGAAACAATAGAAGGTGCCTGCCCTCTGAGAAGGTAAGGTGCCTTGTCCTGCACTTGGGTGCTTTCCTTGTTCCTTGTTCCTTCTCTCTGCGGTGTTGTGGCCATGTTCGCCTTTTTTTTGCTTGTCTTATGCACAATTATGCCATTGCTTGTTCTGTGGACTGATCCGGATTGCTCTGGCCGATTCGTTTTCTGCGTGAGCTCTGCCCACCAGCAATAGCAGCTGCGCCCTGGAAGTCAAGAGCTGATCGGTGGGCTCCAATGTCTAAAATAATCATTTTCACAGTGCCATTTCCCTGTGCGAAAAAAAAAATCGATTCGTATTGTCCAGGTTTTGAATCAAATCTGTCGAAAGGAGGCAGGAGGCGAATCCGGATCCCTCGAAGGCCCTTGCCCTCGCCCGTTCTCGCCTATTATGGCACCTGAGTATCGATTGGATTGGAATCAAAGTTCGCGATAGCTTCCTCCCAAGCGATTATCGATTGCTCATTATCACGTGGTGGATCGGATCGTGATTGGTTCCAGGCTCTTGTCGCAGTCGCACCTTATCCTTGAATCGATAAGTAACAACTGCCCAAGAATTGCAAACTTTCGGAATATGTCTGTTCCGGAGTTCAAAGAGCTATGTAAGCTCCCCCTTTTTCACGATATATAATCAACAGCTATAGCTAGGTGCTCGTATACTTGAGCTCGAGTACTTACCTGTAGGTGAGCTAGCTTAGCTAGCCCGTGATCCGCCGGCGCCTAACTGGTGTCCGGCACAAGCAAACCGCCAAAATGCAGGTGTTGGCTTCTTGATGCAATCTAACAAACATTCTCAGGATGAGACCGTCGACGGAGAGGTAGCAATCAATGTCGATAGATGCAATCACCAACTGATTGGCAGTTGGTTGATATCTGTCGAGAAACGGAGGGGGTGAACGAAAACCTGCATTGCATTCAGTAATGAGCCTTCCACTGTGACCAGGCAACGCATGGGCCTCCCCATGCGCGCCCAAAAACTCGACGCGTTCAGCTCCAACGAAAATGGACTTTCGTTCCACCTCTACAACTTCATGAACATCACCTACACGATGAAGAAAAGAAAATCAAACATCAATCTAACCGCCGTGGCCCACGCTCCGAATGATCGGGAGCAGGCCGCTCCAGAATCATCGTTTGAGCTACAAGCCTTCGATCGGAGTTCGAAACGCCGCAAAACCACCCCGAGCAGGGATAACGCAAGCGGCACCCTTCCACTCGATGTCTGGTTATTGGTTGCCGATTTCATACCCGTCAGTGTTATTATTCTTTTCGCAATTTCTCAGCGACCCTCTTTTGTAGCTCGTCCAATTAACACATCAGTTTCTAGGATAACAAAACACTGTCATCCTTGAGCAGAGTGTCCAGAGAATTATACCAATTTCTCAGCCCGAAATTATATCGAGATCTCGTCGCAGCTGCTTCCTCGTACAATAATATTCGTGGGTTCATTGAGAAGTTAGAACAGTTTCTCTCGATCGGCCAACGAAAACTGTTATCATCGGAAAGCTCCTACCCTGGGCAAACCAAAGCTCGAGCTCGTACCAATGTAACCGACGAACACCTCGTCCCGTATTGTGCCCGGTTTGTCAGACGCTTGCTTGTCGGCTGGAGCAATCCAGGACAGGCTCATGTGGGGGCTCTAGCCCGTTACATAGAAGAAGTACTACGAAATACTTCTGAATTGGAGGCTTTTGTGTACGTGCCGAAATCACAATTGCTCTCGCCGGTTCCCATGCTGATTTTCTTGAATATTTAGCTGGCTTGATAGCCATATACCATTTACGAGTACCGTTGGCGACCATATCGGTCGTCTGCGAGGTTTGAAAGCCTTCACGTTTAACTTGTGCGCCAAACATGACCTCGCTTCGCTGGAGCACATCCGGGACTTGGTATATCTTGATATATACTCCCACCAAAGCTACAGCAACCCTGAACATACAAAACAAATGCTACTAAAATCTAATGAAACCTTGGAAACCCTTATATACGAGGAGGCGATGTCATACGAAGAGAATCCAACTTACCTAGGCCAAATTTTACAACAGGATGGCATATCGATCACATTTCCCAAGCTCACAGCGCTAGTCATCAAACCCTATCAAATTCTGTTAAATGATGCCGAAGCATTGGCCACAGCTATTAACTTTTTTCAGCTCACATATTTTGAATTCTCAACATCAGAATACCAACCGGGGAAGTTCAGCCACGAAGAATTGTTTTCAAAACTTATGCATCAGGTTAATTCTGATTCGAGTCACCGAGAGCTCGCTTTAAAGACCTTTCGCTTCCGGTCATCAGTACCAGTGTATCCGGGTGGGAATTTCTTAGCTCTTCTCTCTTCTTTTAGCTCTTTACGCACCTTTATATTTGAAGAAAGCAACCATTCAAACGGGGACTTGCAGAGAGAAGAAGATATGACGGAGGCTCTCCTGAAAGCGCTATCAGGACATCGAAGCCTCCAGTGGCTTGGTATCAACATACCATCCGGGAACGGTAAGCGGTGGGTGGTGTCTCCTCACCAGCTATCTTCGATACGTGATAACCACCCAAAACTTAAACATTTAACGTGCCTCTGCGACAAAGAAGAAAAGGTAATTCATCAAGCCCCGAGCACTTACAATCTAAATTTCGATACTAACGAGTTAGGATGATTTTTTCACGGTATTGCCCACTCTTTCCAATCTTGCGTGCTTCCACCTCCCAGCAGCGGGATGGGTTACCCAGAGTTCTATTAGTCATGCATCGGATATTTTAATATCAATAACTCATCCCTTTCTTCGTCAATATCACGACGGGACTTTGACTACTGAGGCCCGTAACTGGGAAGCTAAGTATAGACTGTGTATGCTCGTTCTTGGTCACTCGGCGTACCGTCTAGCTTCCGAATTCCCAGCTGATAAGCCACGCTCGCGTTACCCAAAATCAATGATACAATCCACCGAACCGGCCCTTTTCTATAAACCGGTAGCACCCGACGAGCTTCATAAGAGTTATTGTTCAGATGTCAGTGTTCTAAAAGCTGTTGAGTGGCGGAATAGAAATTATGATCCCAAGGGTGATTGGTTCCAGAATATCAAGATATCATAGCCGCCTGATCGAAAAAGGCAATGGAGACGACCCTACGAGATTTTGTGTATTTAGATATTTTTATTCACTTGTTTTCCTAGGTAGATCCTCTCGCGAAAATTATCCGCAGCTCAGGGGATTGTGAAGGAGCAAACGGGATTTCCACTCTTTGGAGCAGGTTTACATCATTATAGCCAAAGTAGACTAACGGCGCCGGATTAAGAAGGCTAACCGAAATCCTACTGTTACACAAGCTCAGGCCACATCAAACTTTCAGTGCCGTCAAAGTATTGCGCAAAAGCGTAGTCTCTGAGGAGTCTCAGTATCTCAGATCCATGATCTATCTGCCTCTGTCGAGATCTAGCTCGAGACTTTGATTCGAAAGACCCGATTGTGGATCGAAGAGCTCGACGGAGAAGTCCTCCATTGCAATGCGTAGCAAAAGCTTCGAAAAACGGCCTGATCGTACCCCTGCTAGAGATTTGGTGCGCATGAGGCGACGCACCGTTGAGTCATGCGTTTTTGCGTTCACACTCGCGTTACCCTTCCCAGGCTACGTCGGTATCGACCTAGCCCCGCAGTCCGCGAACGCGTACGCATGACCGAGGTGAATTGGTCGGTGGTTAAAGCGGTTTCCATCAGCCTTCGTCCCAGCCAGCAAAGGCATGCATGCATGTTCATGGCAATGGGAAAGGCGTTGAGCGTGTTGCCAGCGTCGTCGATCGGACAATCCCCAAATTGAAGGAAACGAGACCACCTCCGACGACGACGACGACGAAGACGACAAATTTCTTTCCATCGACAGCCCCTGGATCCTGCGGGCTCTGGTTTGCTCCAATTCGCTTCGGCTAGCCTCCCCGCAGGTTGGTTAACAGCTTAGGGTGTCGCTGACTCCAATCGGACTCCCTGTCCCAAATATCCTCCTACAGCCATCACTTTAGATTCAGACATTTCTTTCACAGCCTTGTTGAAATTTAGCTCAAGATCCGCCGTGCTTTCAAGACAAGGCTGTCGGCATTGCTCACTTTTAATACTGGTTCCGTCTCTCGACTCTTTCTTCGGGCCAGTTTTCTTCCATTCATCTTTTTCCATTCATCTGTCCCTCCATACAATTTAGATTCTCGTATCAACACGGAGCAGGTTGCAACATTCCTTCTGGAATATTTTGGCGTAGCCTCGCATAGCTGACATCTTTCGGGAAACCCCATCTAGAATACACCCCACCATCTTATCTCCAGAAATCCTTCTCTCAAGGGATAACATCGCTTCACGATGGAATCGAATTCGATACCAGGTGGTAAAGCCACCGTTTTGACGTTCCCTTGCAACCCACCATCCGCTGCCTCCTCCGTCTACGCTGCGAGCGAAGCCTCAACCGAAACGATGACAACTTCCTCTGCTGCGAGCTTTGCGACAAATTCCACAATTGGAGACTACAACCCTCAACGACTTGGTCCCACGACACCAATACACGCTGTGGTCCCTCGTGAAGCGAATAATACTCTCCCATCCAACCCCAATACGAACACTCCACTTCCACTACTTCAGTTTCCCGATGGTGATACCCTGCTCTTCATCAACCCGCCACCATCTACAATCTCTCCAGAAATCGCATCCCTCAGAATGGGCGCCACCAGTGCTCCTCTTAGAGTTATTTCCTCGAAGCTACTTTCTTCTGGCTCTAGGGTATTCGAGCAACTGCTTTCCCCTCAAATGCAACAGCGTATTTTCAACCGCTTGATAAAACAGAAGAAGATGGTGCTGCCGAATGGAAAACTACCTCCTGAGATTCGCTTTGTTCTTGATCTAACTCCAGAAGACGAAGGCGAAATGGCTGTCGAGTGGCAGGAGAAACTGTGGTGTCCGGACCTCGTATTGCGGTGGAAATCTAGCTTGGTTGATCTAGAACCTCTGCCTACTCCTTCTAACGATGAAAATCTTTCCAAAAAACTTGAAGAATTCCGTCAAGAGCAATGGGGCCAAGGGAGAACTGAAGATAACCCGTCTGATGTCCCCCCTCAAACCGCCCCAAGACCCCGGACGGACAGTTTACCCAAGAAAGAGAACCTCCCCGAGCCATATTCGTTCGGTCGCCACGTTCTCGCGTTGGAACGATTGATACATATCCTTCACGGGGTTGACCCTCTTGTCCAACATACAGTCGATTGGTATACTCTTCATTGTCTTTCGGTTGCTTTTGGGACCACAGATGCGACTAGAGATTATATCGCACGTTGGATCTTCGCGAATTCACTGATCATTGAGACTCATCCAGCTTTAATCTGGCGGGTTTCTGTGGAAGCTGGCCTAGCTACCCTTGCATCCGATGCTTTCGCTGCCGCGGTTATGAGATACAATTTTGATCCCGCTGGAGCTCAGGAGATCCCCGGAGCCACTGATGCTGCTCTTTCATTAGCTGATCGTGCTCGGAGGGAACTCGTGGACCTTACAGCAGCTATCTGGGTTGATCAATATCTCCCTCCTCAGTCGCCCGGATCTGATCCTGAAGACCAACAACATTATGAGGAGTGGCGCTCTAGCTTGAAGAGATACATATCACTTCAAATGGAATCAACTGTCAGTGGCCATTTGGAAAATGTTATCCCACTTGCTATGACGCGAAATATCTGGCTTTCTCTCCAAAATACTCGTCTCTGTAGCGATACCACGTCGTATTCGCCTACCGATCTCTTCGCCACCTCACTTGGTTCTCTCCAGAAATGTATCTTTTTTTGGGAGAAATGGGAGGCTTCCGTAGGCGGAGAGACTATTGGAAACGACGACCTTTGGAGAGACGTGAAGCTCGGTGCCCCTCAATATCCGCTCGCCTCTGTAACACAGCAAACAACAATCGATAACCAAGACGCGCAAAGCGAAATAGTGAGTCAGACAGGAACGAATATTGCTCCTAGTTCTATCGACGATGACGACTATGATGTCAGAAGTATGAGCAGCACGCATACCCTTAACCAAGCGATGGGGGCGCTCAATACAGAACGCGATACCCCCTTAGCCCTGCCAGGGGAATCTTCAAGCACCTTGGTTGACCAACTCGCAACATCGCAATTAAATACCGATAATTCTCCGGCAGAGAATAAAATTCAAGGAGAGATAGATGATATTGAAACTACTGAATATGGGAAAAAATTTACGAGACGCTCCTTTGCAATGGATGACGAAATACCGCAAGTCGAGCAAACATTCAAGCATATCGAACCCTCCTACCCTCAATCTGACCCTGACGCCCCCGAATGGCTGCGAGATCAGCTCGAAGATCTTTCCTCCCAAAACCGTCCGGCTCATTTTTGGGCTCTCATGCATCACCCGAATGGCGACACCAGCCGACCCACTGAGCCTCGTATCCGCTGCCTGGACTGCCCTGATATGCTGTATTTTGCCGGTCCTGGAGAGACTCTACACAATTTTAGAGTTCACCTCCGCAATGTTAAGCACATGAACCGCCTTCAAAGTCGCAAAGCTTCAGAGATAATGCTAGGATATCAATCTTATAGCGAGCCTCCTCCTCCAAAACAATTAGTCGAGCCAGCCACGAGAATACCAAATGGTTTGGTAACCATACTGCGATTTTGTGAGACTTATGTCAGGACCAAGTGCGCAGAGATGAGTGCTCGGAACATCGTCTTCGAGCCAATTCTATTAGAGGAACAGCTCGCCTGTCTCGAGGAATCAGAGCGTGTTTTTATGCCGCTCTGGTCAGGTGGTGAAGAGATTCCGTCCAAAAACAAAGCTGGACAGGCTAATCGGGGAGTTTCTGATAGCTCCGCGAACGAGGACATGACTGTCAATGTCAGCAGTGTAGGTATCAGTAGTACATATACTGACTCCTCTACCGACAGTTTTATCAATGTGAACACTCCCGCGAGTAGCAGTGATGCAAGCGTTATCGGTTCTTCCGATAGTGAAGACCTCGTCATGCACTCCTCCGACGAAAATGAGGATGATTGGGTTATGGACGAAGACGGTGAAGAAGATGATAGTTTTGAAGATGACGACGATATTTATTTCGGTTAATCTCTCACAATAGCGTGGAACAAATGGAGTTGTATTATGGTTTCATTTCCGGCTTTTTTCTTTTCTTTTGATATCGGTATGGCATAAACATGGGTGGAAGCAAGGCTAGTGGTTCAAAGGACTCATCATTTCACTTTTCCTTTTCTGTATGTATTTGGATTCAAGTCGTTTCCGTGAATATCGCATTCTAAAAGTATTCTTCTAAAATGAAAGGCTCATATGAAGCGGCCAAGTTGGTAGCCTGAAGCTATTGAATACAAGGACATGCACAATTTCCTCCTGGTGGCTGACCTTTCAAGGGTTCAATCTATTTCATGAGTCCAACAAAATAATTAAATGAAGTAAAATCCTTATATATAACGTCTTTAAAGCTTATACAATGAAAATAAAATATATCTTGAATGTTTAGCGACTAGGAGATGCAATAAATTTCAAAAGGAAACACTGAAAGCACACCATAACACCTCCTTCGCCATGATAAAATATACTAATAGCCTAAGCATGAATTATCAACGCTATTGGAGTTATTAATCCCTACCAGCTACTTGGATTCGAACATTTTCCTCCTCGCTTTGCTCATACGAAGGCGGCATATCCGCTGTACTCGAACCCGACTGTGGAGGCGACTGCTGAGGTTGCTGCTCCAGCTCCATATGAGCTGGAGGATTCTGAACAGTCTCCGTCGTTGCCGCCCGGACAACAGGTGCGCCTTGCCTTTCCTTCTGTTCCTTATTCGGTCTTCCTCCACTCGGCCCTCCACCGCTTCTTTCATTCTTCCTCATAGCATCCTCTTGTTCTCGTCTAATCTCATCTTCAGTCAAATCCCTTAACGGTGTCGCTTTCTCAAAGTTGACCTGCACACTGCCAGTTTTCGTCACAATCTTCATGGTGCTGAATTCTTCTCCCTCTCTAGGATTGCCCTTCAAAGCGAGTATGTGTCTTTCTTTCGAACTCGGGTCAACCACATCTCGTACGACGACGGTATCTTCCAGGTTACTACGGATTTCGTAGGACCCTCCAGTGGCTGTTATCTCGATCGTGCCGCACCAGTCATCGGGATATGTGACCTTGATGCTACCCGAGGCGGTATGGTGGCTAGAGTCCATCAGAAACGGACCAAGGGAGGTAGAAATGGTGATATGTTGAGATCCGCTAACAGTTTGTGTATGTAACGTGCGAACGAGTTCCGTGGTGGGCGTAGGTGAAGGCGCGATCTTTGCCTTAATCGAACCTCTGTATCAGATTCACGTTAACAAAATAATTCCGCGTGCTAAGAAAAACAAAGAAGCAGTAGTGTGTGGAGAAACTTACGAAACAGATTTCAAAGTGATGAGTCTCTTGAGATGGTATGAATCTTTCACGGATTGAGACTGAACGTCGACCAGAATCTCATCATCTCTGGGTAATTTCGGTATAGACGGTCTCGAGGACGATGAAGACGCGGCGGATGAAGAAGCCATCGGGCATTCGGGACTCCAGTTTATGCCTGGGATTTGCGGGATTGGTGGAATCGGTGGGATGTTTCTCATTGCGTTTTGCACGTTGTTGTGGATATCGTTCATAACCTTATGATACTGGTTCCAGTCCATGTGGATATTGTACGCTCGGGTGTAAATACGGTTCCGTGTATTTAAAATGCGATTTCTATGATGTTTTTTTTTTTTTTAGAATTTTCCGCTGAAAACCACTGAGTCGATATTATTCGCCCGATGAGATTTTCGACCTTTGTAGATAATATATACATATATATATCGGTATCGCAAAAGTGGGGTGAGAAGCACCTTCTTAAGGCTCCAGCGTGCGAGAGAGCCGCACATTTAGCCTCAGCGAACCGGCCTAGCTGGCCAGGCGAGGCTGACAAGGCCGACCCACCAAACCGAACAAACTTCGGACAGGCCCAAAGTCCTCATTTCGAGGGAGAACGCGTAAGCCCGCGTCCCACTGCTTACGTCAAGCTGTTCGTGGGAACTATCGCAACCGCGAATCGCATACCGAATGATATGCCCCGGGACGGCACACGTAATCGATAACGAGAACTCTCAGTGTCTAATTTGCCAAGTTGATTTGATCACGAAGTGGAGCACAATTCGCCCTAGCTATTGATTTTCATTGCACAGAGAATGTCAAACACAAACGGGGATCTGTGAAGCCTCATGAAAACATATCGGCCCAAATTGTCCAATTCTTGATAGATAGGTATAAAAATTCGCCAAAGATGTGAAAAGATAAGAAATAAATGGCTTGAGATGTCCCAAATACGCGTTGAACCCAATAAGACCCATAATGAAAAAGAAAGGCAAATAACAAGAAAGAAAGCGAAATGAAAAAAGATGCCAATACAACGAAAAACATTAGGAATAGAGTGAAAACGACAAGTCACCACATATCAAAAACAGATCCTGTGATAACAAGAAACACCCCCACCAGCAAAGCGTTCCCGAGAACAATATCCTAGAGGCTCAAGTAACCTTTGCAAGTCGCTGATCATATCAAGTCCTTTTCGACGAAACCAAAGGTTTGCCTTTCGATAGTCTCGACTAGAAATTAGCCTCACCAAGCTCTCTTGTCAGAACTCTGACATTATCCACAAATCCCCTGACCAGATCTTGAAAGCCATTGGGCTTCCGATCCATGATCAACCTTCCTTGATCTCTCACTCTCTTGGCATCTACCTCAATCTCAAGTTCATGTTCCTTTTTAGGGCCCATTTGAGGCGGTCCTCTCGCATCGCCGGCAGCTGCCGTAACTTGCGTCAGGTCCACGCTGAAACATAAATGTTGATAACTTAAACGATCTTTATTTCTCTCCCCGCCGCTTTGTGCCACCAATTGGCCGACTTCTCCCTTCCATGGCATTTCCATATTGACGCTAATGCGCCAGTCGAAAGCGGTACGAGGTGAAAAGACATTCAAATCGGCAATTCTACCTTTGATGATTTTGTTCAAGACTCTACCCGTTTTTTGGTCGGTCGTAACTCGGAGTTTCAGACGATGATTCCAGTTAGGAACTTGCTTGATTGCGTATGGAAGTTGTTCCTTCACTTCCTCTGGAATCTCATAGAAAGAATCTCTTTCGCGCAGGTGCTTATAAGTAAGCGGAATGCGTGACGCCGTTATTGCAGGGTATTCTGAAGCTGGTTGCTGCTGTTGTTGTTGCTGACTCTGTTGAGCCTGTCTCTGGGAATCTGTGAATGTCCGGTTGAGGAATTCGTTCATACGTTTGTGTTGGATCTGCAATAATGTGTTAGCAGGGGGGGAAATTTTTTAAAAAATTAAAAGATTAAAAAAGAAAAAATTGGCAGTAAAAATCATTGAACTGTATGAACTAACCTCCGTCATACTGCTCCTGAAAATAACCCTCAGGTTGGGGTCCTCAGAGTCAAGAATAGTTTCTGTTTTAACTGGAAGATAGAGGCGGTTGTTCGTATTCCTATCGAGAAGAATGCCGATTTTCGCTTCGATTTCAAGCTGCGGTTTATCAGGGTCATCCAAGTTGAATTCATTGTTGTCGACAACGTGGATGAATAGGAAATCGCAGATATGCTTCGTGAGCTCTTCGTATGGTTGAATATTGGTGATACACGGTTCCCACGGCCCGAGAACATGATTCGGAGTCGACGTGGGGGGAGGAATTGCCTTGGCTGGTGTTTGGGGCGCGGGACCTGGTTGTTGTGGTTGTTGCTGAGGTTGCTGCTGAGGTTGTTGCTGAGGTTGTTGCTGAGGTTGTTGCTGAGGTTGCTGCTGAGGTTGCTGCTGGGCAGGTTGTTGCTGTGTTTGGCTTGGTGCTGGAGGTTGCGGTTGAGGTTGCGGCTGCATTGGCGGGTTTGGAGGAGTCGAGAGTGGTTGAGATGTGGTTGATGGTGTCAGAGGCTGTTGCTGCGACATAGCCGAGGGACCAGGAGGAGGTTGTCGTCGGTTCTGTATGACGGGACTGCTTGAAGAACTTCTCGAAGCCTTGCGGGCGAATATTGGTGGTTCGTCGTGACGTGGCCGTTTCCTGGGAGGGCCACTAGGTGACGCTGACGACCCTGGTTGAGGTGGTAGAGGGTTAAGAGGAACCTGAATTTGACCCGGTTGGGGCCGCGGAGGAGCTGGAAAGGAGCTTCTCTTTGCGGGTGGAGAAGGTTGCTGCTGTGATTGTTGTGATTGCTGCTGTTGCGGTTGTTGTTGTGCGTTTGGGGGTAAAGCTGCCATTTGAGTGCCGGGCTCTTCCTTGATGGGTGGTTTGCTGGCAACGAGGGTCGAAGAATCGTCCATATTGGAAGGTGGTCCCATATTTAAACGGCTTGATGTCAAGCTTTGGTCTTCGGGTGCAACATGAGGAGGAGCTTCGGAATCGAAGCCGTTAACTTTCTTTTCATTCTTCACTTGCCCTTCCTGTGTCCACTGCGGAGCTGTTTGCTCACCATTGGGTGGTCTACCCTCCGAATTAGAACGGCTATCAATTTCCATCTTTTCGCCGTAGCCTGATGAGGGATAACGCTGAGGCGAAGGTGGAGGATGCCTTGGTGATGGGAGTCCCATTGATTGCGGTCCGTGAGTTGGAGTGGGAGGTTGACTTCGTTGCTGCTGTTGCTGTTGCTGTTGGGGTTGTTGCTGTTGAGGGAAACCTGGAGGAGCAGGTGTGCCAGAGTTCATTCTCTGACTGACGGGACTCTGGCTCAACGAGTAATTCTCGTTCGTTCTCCCCCAATCGTCCTTTTGCCCAAGGCTCTCCTTCCGTTCGTCCAAGTACATTGGAACACGCGTTTTAGGACTGACGCTTAGATCTCGTTCGCGTTCTCTTTCCATCCTATCTCTTTCCCGCATCTCG
This sequence comes from Orbilia ellipsospora, assembly GCA_036971675.1. Taxonomy (NCBI): domain Eukaryota; kingdom Fungi; phylum Ascomycota; class Orbiliomycetes; order Orbiliales; family Orbiliaceae; genus Orbilia; species Orbilia ellipsospora. The sequence goes on along the minus strand of JAVHJO010000011.1, from coordinate 1,817,758 downwards.
GCTTGCATTTCCTCCAATTCTCTCTCTCGCCTCCGTTCTTCAAACATTCTTTCTCTCACTTTTCCAACCCTTGCTTCCCCCCTCGGGCTCATTGCGAAATTACCACCGTGCACGGGAGAACCAGCCATCATGAGAGGTGGTTGGTTAGGGGTTGTCGGCGTGTGAGCATTCGAATGAGGCTGCGGTTGCGGCGGTGGCGGCGGCGGCTTGCCTCTAGATTGTTGTAATTGCTGCTGCTGCTGTTGTTGTTGAGGGTGCTGTTGATGGTGTTGAGGAGGAGGAGGGTACCCAGGTCCTGGTGTTCCCATCGGGGACATTGAAGGTGGGAAAGCATTCCCATAAGGGCTTCCGTAAGAGGTTGCACTGGTGGGAGTCAATTGCCCGCCGCCGGCAGGATGATGGCCCGGCGGAGGAGGACCGGTAAACGGACTACCACCGGATTGCGCGCTCAAAGGATGAGGCGTATTATAAGGACTCGGGCTCTGCACATGAGGACCATACGGCGGATGCTGACCCTGCGAGTTGGCTCTTGGCGAAGGCGAGGGGAAAGGGTATCCAGCTTGCGATGAAGATCCTGAACTCTTTCGATGATGGTAAGCCGAGTTGGGCGGACCCGATGCATTGGGGTGGGTTTGAAAGGGACTTTTGGGAGGTTGGAGCGGAGGAGGGGCAGGCCTGCCGCCGGGCGATTGTTGGAAGTGATGATGAGGCGGCGGTTGCTGGGGTTGCTGTGAGGGGTGAGGTGGATGCTGTTGCTGACCTGGATAGTGTTGATAAGGGTGATGTTGCGGATGGGAGTTTGGGGGTTGGATTGGCGACTGATTCGGGTGATAAGGATGCCCTGAGGAGGTGGAGATTGGAGGCGGTTGAAGAGGAGTAGTAGGCTGATTTCTCGCGGCACCAGCACCGGCCGAATCGTTCATGATACTACGAAGGTCCATCCCGACGGTTCCAAGAAAGACAAGGACGCCAAAGAGAGGTGAGTGAGGAGCCGATCCCGGCTAGAATGAGAGTATGGAGCCAGCAGCAGTCAGGGGCGAAACCGGAGATATTTCGGTGGTGGTGGTGGTGAAGGTCGTTTTGACGATGATGACGATGGTGGGAGGGGGCGGAGGAAGAGAGTTGAAGATGAAAAGTACGGCGTTGATGGAGCAGCCGAAGCGAAGGCTGAATCAACGTGATCGATGTCCCTATCCGTCGCCCCCACCGCCTTCAAAACAAGGTCTCCGGAGATGGAAATTTTTAAGCGATTGACCGTCTCGATTTCGATAGAAACGTCAATTGGAATACAACAGCCCAGGCAAGGGAGGAGGGGAAAGGGTGGAAAGGCGCCACGGTACAGAGAGTTAGTGGTAAAAATAGGAATAACAAATGGGTAGCGAGAGATATAGAGAGAATCGGGAAGGTAAATGTAAATGGAAATTGGAAAGAAATAGGTATTCGACGACGGCTTATCGAGGCTTGGAGCGAGCGAGAGACGGACGGACAGTCAAAGCCGGGGGCTCGCAACAGTTTGTTCGGCGTATGATGGGACTACCAATAGCAGCTGGGCGTATATGTGTATGCGTGCCTATATTGGATGTGCCAACTTGGATATCAAAGGTTGGCCACAAAGAAACGAGATTGGTTGATGGTATGAAATCAGGATCGGGATAAAAGGATTGCACGGAACGGACGGTCTGGCAAGCGATGTCCTATCGGAGAATATTTGCAATAATATAGTGAAACGTCTGTTGCAAGTTTGAAGAAGAAGAAGGAATGTGGGTGGTTCTGAGAGTGTCGATGATGTTGATATCGATATGCCCGGATGCCATAATAATACGGTTCGGCAATCTTTCGGGTGGAAACGAAGAAGAACGAACGCGTGCGCGCGACTTGCTCGAAGAGAATTGGGGTGGGAGTGTGTCGTGAGGAGGGGAGGAAGGAGGCTGGTTGGCTCGTTTGGCTCGGTTCGGTTTTGGTACGTTCCTCTCAGCTCGGGCAGGCGGACGACCGGTTAACGAGAATGAGGTCGGAAAAGTGGAAACGGTGGCAATGACGATTCGGAATTACTACTCTTCGGCGGACGGTACGTCTCGCAAGGTGATGATGGCGATGTTGATGATGGTGATGAGATTGCTGATGCTGTTGATTGCGAGGAGGTTGAAATTGAAGGAAAGACGGAGGAAAAAAAAAGAAAGAGGTGGGTTGGGGCCACCAACAACAACAGAAACGAAAAAAAGTTATTATCACTATGATGGTTATATAAAGTGACCAAAGAAACTAGTTCACCACTTGACCAGAGGAAGAGAAAAGACCCAGAACAAGCCGGAACGACGGACAGACAGATATCATCAGTCATCTAATGTAGGTTGACAGGTGTCACATGTGCATATACACTCATTCATTCAACTGGCTCGGTAATTTAGTGACAGTCCGAGTGAAATATATATACTAGTTTATAAGTCCTTATTTACACATTCGAGCATTCTCTCCGGTATAATTGAATTGTTTGCTGCGTACGTTGACGGGCGGAGAAATATAGCTATCCAAAAGAGATCGCGGGGAGGGTGATACACTGTTAAAAGTGCACTGGTTCTTCTAGAAGGCGAGTGGCCGGGTCCCTTCTTCGCGTCTCAATGTGGACCTTTTTCTCATTGCCTTTTCTCGATAATAAGTATTCATTTATATATAGTATCATCATTGTATATAACTTTGTTTATAATATATAAAGTCTAACCACGACAATTAGGCTGTTTGTGGGTTCTGAAGTCTTCGCCTTTCCCGTCCGTTCTGATTACTTGTTCAAATTATTCGGTATCAGAACCGTTCTCTTGGCCCTGAGCCCTTGCACTTATGCATGATAACAAGTTGACATTCCCCGATAAGATAGGTATATGCAGCTGAGAGTGCTCATGAAATGCAGTGCAGGTAAGCAAATAATATACCAGTAGTTTAATATTGAGACAGGTGCATATTGAGATTATGAAAAAGGATAGGCTTTGCCCTATCCTTTTTCAGCGCCTGGTCCTCGAGGCTAAAACTTTGCCAGACTCCTGCATCTTTGAATTTCCCAATGCGTTCAGCAAACTTCAACCTAGATGCATCAAGAGCGGCTTAAGTCACAAAACTGAACCAAAACTATCCAAACTTTTTGATTCTGGGCTCATGATTTTGCAGCATTTCAAACTTGTTGGTATTGTTTGATCTCCGACTTACAGTCCCGGTAGTTCCTTTCGTATTGACAACATTTCGGCTGGTCTCATGCCCCGGTTTTTATCGCCCAGGTTCGAGAACACAGCCTGGAAAAATACCAATTGATTGCATTGAGCATCGGATCGAAAAAGTGGCCCCAAATTAAATGCCAAAAAAATTTAAAAAATCTGTCCGTCCGGCCGCATCATGCAGGTCCGCAATCCTCCCCGAAAAATGAGTCCAAGTCTCTCACGGCAAAAAAAAAAAAAAAAAAAAAGAATATTGGACCCACATCGACCCCACGCAATCTCCTTCGATCTTGATTCGGCTCTGCTGCGCCTGAGTGGGATTGCTGGCGAGGTTTTCGTTTCCCGGGTCATTGCATCGCCATCCTTTTAAAACATCCATATTTTCAAGGCAGCAATTCAAGAGATTGCCCAGATGAGATTTGCTACGTTCGGTTGTTTCAAGTAGATGTAATTTGGAGCATTTTTCTCTCTCTTTCACCCTGTCGAAACTCAAGCATGGTAGACCTCTCAATATGAGCGCGAGACGCTATCTCGGAGCAGCATCATGGTGATGATATCATGAATTCCGATTGATCCCAGCTCATAAGCGCTCCGATCCATTGTCATCTTCACAAGCTTCCGACAAGCCACTTTCGAAAATATACTCTGTAGCAAATTCTAGTATCATGATAATGATAACAAAAGAGGAATTTCAGAGTTGGAAGTTCCAAACGAACAGGCCTTTCATCCATACAAGTCACGCGTTTATGGACTTTCTTTGGTGTTTTGCGAGACCTTCAACTTCTCTTTGTTTAAAATACCACACCACAACAAAAACCAGACGAAACAATAAGAATGGCCAAAACACCATACAACTTCCTCCATCAATGACGCGAAAAGATTGAGACCAGATGCATAGACAGAGTGAGAACAATGGATAATGATAATCGTGTGCGTATAGTGGACCCCTGTGAGAATCTGTGTCACTATATCCCATCTTCTCTCTTCATTTGCCTGCCAATAGCTGCCCAGACATATATGCCCCTCACACCAATTTTGGTCGATGTACTTCTAGAATTCTAAGCTTCACAGATGCACATACCTACTTAAATACCTTCTTGATATATTTTAAGATCAAACTGGTTCGAAATATCTAAACCCTTCATAAAGTTCTTTTCAGTATTATAATATACACGACTAGCCTTATACTCTTCAGGTTACTTTCCTTTTCGTTGGTTGGTATTGCTACCTGAAGCAGACATTATATAGATGGACCTCAAGAAAAGTCGAGATACTTCGAACAGAGGGCAACGGTCACCCAAGGAAACCACGTAAGCCACGTTAAATCTTGACTCAGAAATATTTCCAAACATCTCCTCAAATTCAATATCCAATTCCTAGAAAACCATCTCAGACCTCCCGTCGCGTCCCAAACATTCCTTCGGACTCATTTCCTTTCACAGTTGGTGCACTTCAACCCGGTCAACCTCACAATAGAGGGCTCGGATTCGCGAACTCTTCCTTTCCAAAATTCAGTTTTCGAGCTCTTGATAGACATCCTATCAACGTACCTTCTAGACAAACTATGAGAGCGGAAGAGTCACTCGAACCCTTTAGCTCCAGGGGCACTTCAACCAAGAAACGAAAAAGAGAAAAGTTGGGTTTACCATATTCCGATAACACTCTTAAAGTGCCTCGCACACCTGGTAACTCTATCAATAGTGAATATGCCGATTCAAGTTCGCCTTCACAATGGATTCCACCTGCCGATCTTCAAATCCGTTTAAACCCATTTACAGTACAGTGCCCTTCTAAATCACCAGCCCAACGGCTTTAGGCGAGTCGGAAAGAATAAAAAAAGAATATTCTAGCTGACTATTAAATTTGACTACAAGCTTTTTGTTAGAGGTCGCGATCTTTCTGCTATTGAAGAAGGTCCTGATACACATGCATCTGGAGGAGGAGAGACTGGATCAGAAAAAGGAGATGCATCAGGAATATCAGAAAGCGGGGAGACACTTCCACCTGACGACACAGGCAAAAAGACACCTCCAGGCGAGCCTGAGAGTACAAAAAAGCCCACACCGCCACCGGACGAGGTTACAAAAACACCTTCACCACCTCCGGATGCTATAATAACAACACCCCTAGACAAGAGTACAATATCACGTTCGCCCGCTGCTGAGTCCGAAGGTGAATCAGGTAAGTCCAGGCCTTTGAACGTACCCCGCGATCGATGCTACAAAAATCTCACGAACTTCAATAGATGACGAGGATGACGCTAGCAAAAGGAGAGCTCAATTTATGAGGAGCTATCGCGCAATGGTAGGGCAAAATAGCGGTTCAAGTCCAATCACAACAGATGGCACAGATCTGGATTCTTGTAAGTATATCAAAGCTGCGTCGCATGTCTAAAAATTAATAATATGTCATCGATAAGACTTGCAAGGAGAAGCGGAGATACTCCGAACCATCTTGACAAAAGACAAAGATAGAGAAGAAGTCATTAGAGACGTCATCAGGGATTTCGATGAAATGAATGTAGGTCGGACCCCATATAGATTCACAAACGCAAATAATACCTAACAACTTTATAGCGAAAAGCCATACTCCATGCGAGGCGAAACCCAGACTCTCGCTACTATAAAGGCCGCCATAGTATATGGGTAGAACGTATGAACACTTCCACCGGCATGTTTCCCGAACTCCCCCATATCAACATGTGCAAGCATTGTGAAATGGATGCGGTTAGGCAACCGTTGCCGAATGATGTAGTAAGTATCTCTGCAATGCCTTACTAAATTTCTCGCTTCTAACGTGTGATATATGATTATAGTACCTTAACCAAACAGCTGGAAGGTATCGCCTCTGTCCACATTGGCGTCCCGTTATCACCCCACATGGATTCTCGGAATCTGACTACGTGTGTTCTCAATATCCGCAGCGTCAATAAAATGCCTGGAAAATGCTAACTCTAAGTTTATAGGCATACGGCGGCGCTCAAAACTGTCCGTTCTGCGGCCTACCTCGTGGCACTCAGGTATTCAATTCCAAATCGGTTTTCGTAAAGAGCAAACATCATACTGATCCATCATATCTCACAAATAGGGTACTCTACACAGAAAAGACTGTTACTTCTTCATCAGGAATATGAGCGATTTTGTAGTTGGTCTCACAAAGCCTGATGAATTCGCCACAGGCCTAGCAGATGACCCGGATTTCAAACAACTTCAAATAGATCCAACGGCTTTCGACGGCAAGGATCCACAAGACGCAGGAAAGCCAGAGGACCTTGGACCGCGTCTAAAGTTTCCGGTCGCAGATACAGAAGATGAAAGTTCGTCGGACGATGATTTTTCAGATTATACTGACTCCAGTGAGGAGGAAACTGCCCCTCCGCCACCAGAACTACGACCACCAATTACAACGAATGAGAAGGATGGGGCTAAGGATAAGGACAAGGACACCGAAACGGTCGAGAAATCTTCAACCCCAAAGGACAAATCTCCAGCCCCGCCTTCACCTGATAAAAGCGAGTATGACGCGAAAACACTCCGTACGCTGACAGACAAAGACCGTACCACCAATGTCGCGCACTACGATGGAGTCCAGTTGCTACTCAAAAACAAATCCATTACAACCGGGGCTCATAAACACCACGCCGGCGGAGTTCGAGGTATCAAAGAAATGTCGGCTGCAGATAATACCCGCAGAAGATATCTTACCACCACAGTTATGAAAACCAATCTGATTAGACCATTCTGGGAAAGAAACTCCTATATCAGACCCTCAAAGGCAGATTTCTCCGGTGACACAGCATTCACCCAACGACTCCCAGATAACACCTTAGAAAACACTAGTAGTATTCGAAAGAAACTGGGCCAGCCTGATCCAGCTTCTGCAGGTGGAAATTGGGCCGGCCCTGAAAGAATTCTGGTTAAAGGGGGCGAGCAATGGTTCCACTCTAGACTCACCGATGACAAGGCTGTCTATGATAATTGGAGAAGTTGCGCGGCTGGTGACGTCGATAAGACTATGTTTAAAGTGAATAGCTCAGCTCCGACATTCCCCAATACTTTCCTTACGGAGGATACCCTGCATGGTTTGAACTGGTACGGAGATCCGGGTACAATCACAGTCCATCCAACGACACCTAAGATTGCAGTTGCTCCAAAGGTTACCAAACCAGATGGGTCCTCGCTAGATAAGCCTATTGCCGATGCCGATGCCGATGCAGCTGCTAAAGCAAAAGTAGAAAAAGAAAAAGCGGATATGGAAGAAGCTGAGACAAAGAAGAAGACAGAAAAAGAGAAGGCAGAAAAAGAGAAGGCAGAAAAAGAGAAGGCAGAAAAAGAGAAGGCAGAAAAAGAGAAGGCAGAAAAAGAGAAAGCTGACAAGGATAAAGCTGAGAAGGATAAAGCTGAGAAGGATAAAGCTGAGAAGGATGAAGCTGAGAAGGAAAAGGCGGAGAAGGAGAAGAAAAAGGATGATGGCAAAGGGGATAGCGACTCTACACCAACTGATAAGACAGATGGAAAGGAGAAAACAGATGATAAAGACGGAGATGGAAAGAAAGACGGAGACGGGAAGACAGATGGAGATGGGAAGAAGGACGGAGCAGATACAACAGACGATAGCTCTACAGGGACGAAATCAACGAAACCAAACCTTGGTCTTCCAGCAGATGCAACAATAGAAACCATTGGGAAAGCTGCCGCCCCACACCTAGAATATACAGTTATTCCCATAAGTGGCAAGGGCAAGGGGAAGGGTATACGCCATTGTAGACATTGCGATGCGCAAACTCATTGTCTCGTAAGTATTTACCAAGTTACCGGATTATTCACCGTAAAAGATTGATTCCAGATCGTTACGAAACTTCTAACCGTTGTTCGGTGAATGTATAGTCCGAGAACAAAAGGTTCCTACATTATGGCAGATGCTGGGGCGCATGGCCGGGTCCTGCTCCTGGTGGCGATACCAAAAGCAAAAAGCGTAGAAGGAAGAGCAAAAAGGCTACTAAAAGTAAAAGTAAAAAAGGAGGCGGTAAGGGCACGAGAGCTACCGAAAGTGAGAGAAAGGTCGTATTTGGAAAGCGAACAACCGCAACCGAGAGTGAGAGTTCGGATGAAATGCCATCTTCTGATGAAGAAGACCATGAAGAAATAGGAAGCGAATCTCTCTCCGAAAGTAATGATTCCATGGAGCGAGACAGCGAAGATGAGGAAGAAAAAAGTAACAAGAGAGAAGATAAGTCGGTCGAAATTATAAATAATGAAGTAGTTCCTACACTAGGTAAAGAGGAGAAATCTCAGAAAATTGAGATCCGAGGACCTGAAGACGAAAAGGAGAGTCTCAAAAATGCCGGCAACTCCGCCCAAGGCCAGCCTGTACTTGCTATTACTCCTAAAAGCATATTGAAACGTCGGAAGACACCCGAGAAAAAGCCAAAGGAAATACAAGAAACCCCAGAGTTCATCATTTCTTCGTCATCAGTAGTAGGCGATTCGAAACAGACAACACCAGAATCATCTCCGTCCCCGAGCTCTCGGGTCCAAAAGCGAAAACGTACTACTCTATCCATTCCAGGGCCAGAAGATGCGGCGACTCAGGCGACCACCGCTCCTTTATTACCAGAAGAAAACTTGGTTTCGACGCACAAATCCAAAGCTAAGTCAAGGCCGTTTGTACCTAAAACGGCCACAAAAGTGACAGCATGGACTAAATTGACGGACTCTAAAAGATCATCTCGTAACTCGAACGGCAGAATGATTGAGATTGAGGAACGGACATTCACACGGACTGCTCGTGGGAAGACTCCAGGGGGAAAAACGTTCACGGAAGTGATTGAGACCATCCGAAAACCAGGAGAAGAAGAAGCAGTTTATAATTTATATCGATTCGAGGAAGGCGAGTTACCGACTGAAGCACGGAAACCTCAAAAGCGGCGAAAGATTAAACAGAAGGTGAGTTTAAGATATCGAATACATTAGCGTGCCTGATAAATACTTATTTGAGAATAGATTGAGGATCCGGAGCCCTCGGATGAAAAGGAAGCTATCGTCCCTGAAAAGAAAATATCTTCCAAATTGAAAACTACCAAGAGGAAGACCCCGGTCGGGGATGACTTGGAAGGTAAGAAAGAGAATGTCAAGAAGAAGAAACGCGTTAAAGTAGCGAAAGAATCCGATGACCCTATCATGAAGGAAGACCAAAAGCTTCCGCCAAAGTCCCATACAACGGCCAAAACAGTAGCATTTGACACACCAGTATCCAAGGTTAGCAAGAAACACAAGAGCTACAGAAAGACACCTAGCACAAAAGGCCCTAAACTTCTAGTTACCGAAGAACCCAACAAAACGAAAGGGAAAAAGAATGCTAGTAGTTGATGAGCCAATACTTACTAGATATAGATCTAACCCAACTGTGGTGTCGGATAAACGTGTTAAGTATCTCGTACTATAGCGCTATCCTTCAGTTTCTCAAAATTTTGGTAATGATGTACACGTATATATTGCTGCTTTGTGAAATAACGCAAATTTCTTTGTAATGTCGGTCATTTTTAAAAAATTTTTGTCATTGCTTGATAAAGTCCTTTGACCTTTCCAAGATCGCACAAAGGATTGGCCTAGACTATAATTCTAGTATTCGATAGAGCCCATTAAGTGGGAACCCTCGAGACAACTTGAGACCGATCAAGTTATTTCCGCGGAATTTCAACTGATTCATCGGCTTCTTACGAGCGACGGTATACATGGTATCCGTGTTGCATTTTTGAGCTTCAGATACTACCTAGATTACTCAGCTGAGTGGCAATGTTTTAGCTTGAGCGAAAGCGAAAACAAATCTGAAAGCCGACCAGAACGAGCCAAGCTTGCAAGAGCCGCAAACTTGCGGCTTATCCAGAGGTCGTGTGTAGGCAAGATCCTTGATTTAAGTACTTACTGTACGGCCACATCGATATCCGTGTTCAACGCGTCTGATCCTTCTTGCAAATACCTACCTTTATAGTTGCGTACATTTAAGTTCTGGTGCCGGAGAGATAACGCTTTCATACGAGGCTGATCTACAGGATCCTATATAATAAACCGGTCGCCCGGCCTGATTTTCGCTTGATCTTATTTAATCGAACCGAATCCACACATCACATGTCATTATTGCTCTGACATTTTTTCGTTATTATAAAACTACCTATCACCTCCAATATATTGCTGAAGTTGGCTTCTTTTAGTTGACCAGCTAGGGCACATCTCATTGCGAGCCCGCTATTTACCAACGAAGGTTATCTTCAGCAGGAGACAATACCTCGACTTACGAAACAGTCCTCGCCCCGTGATTCCACGAGATAAGCTTTTATATTAGCAGACGCTCTATCTCCAAACCAACCTGATCAACTTATCAAACCAGGGAGACCAATCTCACACAAAATTACCACAATGCCTCGCTGTCACAAAGCATTAAATGGTGATATCCACGGATCAATAAATGCGCTTAGATGCCAGCTATCAGATGTCATCGACACAATGGAGCAAGCCCGAAATACCTCAACAACGTGGTCTGATAAAGACGATAAAGAACTATTCCAGCTAAGCAAATATCATGCAACTTTACGGACACAGTCTTGGACTATGTGCGAACAATTCTTGGCGTCAAAAGAGAGGCGCGAGAATATGCACATACCATATAAACGCTTGGCCCAAATTTGGATCGCCTAGTAGTGGAAGATGACCTGGAAAATGTTGTAGAGAACTTCTTAGTTTTCTCGAATTTCCAGAATGTCAAATCCACCATAGAGGGCTTGTTGTATTAGATATAACGTTCGGGTATTTGTATATAGCCGCGGGCATTGCAGAAATGCCAAAATATTTATTAATTTAGTGATATACTCAAGGAAATATACTGATAAGAAAATCTACTTCTCTGACGAATTTGTGATTTGGTATCGAGACGGTGCCGCCACGAATGTTCGTATAACTCATCAGGCTAGAGTAGCCAACTCTCATATTGACGTGATTGGAATCGTGGTAAAGCTATCGTACAGGGATTTATCGGTAAAGTTATATGTTACAGGAATAGTACACCTAGAATAGTATTACAACATTGATCTCAACCAACCCTTCTTCGGTTTCTTTTTCTTCTTTCCTTCCGATTTCGCATCGAATTCTTCTTCAGCGAATAATTGCACACCCAGCTTTTGGGCAAGACTTAAAACTCTTGTCCCCACAGTTTGGCTGTCTCTTCGATTTTTCCCTTCCCGCCTTGTGACGGATATCTTGTCGACTAACTCCCATAACCTTCCTTCCATTACTATTTTCCCACCTGGTCCAAGTCGTGGTCTCCAATCGGGCCGAATCCTTGTCTTCCCACCCTTTGTCTCCAGAATACCGTCGCTGGCGAATCTCGTGAACGCATTTTTCAGACTCTGGCTGTTTACCGCTTCGAAGTAACTTAGATCTCCTTGGTGGTATAGCGTCTTTCCTAATAACTGCGAGACATCCAAAAATCTCTTCGAGTCTATCCATCCGTCCTCCGGTCCATCTTTGCCTTCCGGTGGTGTGATCCCAACAACGGCCACACCAGCAAGCCAGACACCTTCGATAAACGGCCAGATCATAAAACAATAGAAATCGTAGTTTTCGCGTCCCTTTTCTCTTTCGCGGGGGCTTATCTCTACGTACTCCACTTCTTTAGTTGAATTTGAAGAATAACCAATGTGGATAACATCTTCAGCTTCAAGTTCCTTGAGGGTCTTGTCGAGATTGGCCAAAAGTCCCTCTGTAGGGAAAACGAATTCGTTTCTAAACAGCCGTGAAAGGAAAGATACGTGGTCGAAGAGGTCCTTGTAACTGATTCGTTGATTTGCCGGCCCCCCGCCTTGTTTCACCTTGGTGTACATGGCGGCGCAAACAATAGCCTCGAGAATGAATAGATGGATGACCATATTGCGATAAAATGATAATTGAAATCTGGGTTCTTTGAGTTAGCTTCATATTTGTGTAGCAACAATAATCGTAGAAATATCTTACCTATCGACTGCGTAGTAAGTTTCTTCGGCGAGATTGTCAAGCTTGCCAACTAGATCTCCAATAACTTCTAGGCCCCTCTCCACGACAACCTCAGTTCCCACTCCTCCAAAATGTGCAACTTTAGCGCCCTTGGCTACAATTCTAGCTTTCAACCACTCAATACGTCGGATCAGTTCGGTTTTCCCAACACCTCTTCCTCGTAATGTTAACAGAACAGTTCCGATAAGTGATGTGGGCATCACCACCGAACAAGCGTTAATGTCACTCAGAACTTTATAACCGAGACTTCGTAATAACCGAACACGTTGATCTTGGTTCAATTTTATCTCTGGGGACACGGTAGAAGATTCGCCGGAGTCCGAAGTATTAGAAATAGCGGCTGGTATCGTGGTTGTTCTCTCGAGTTGCCGTAGAATGAAATTTCGTAAGCTCCATGGTTCGTGGAATCTAACATCAACTCTTCCCATTTTTAGGGATAGAACAGAGCTAGCGTTGAGGAAATCGTATAAATTTTCCTTTTTCTTTGGAACACCGAGTAGTTCGTTGATGTAGCTTTCGGTCTCGATGACCTTGTCGTACTGGGTGGAAACAGGGACGATGAGGCAGTCCTTTACCCTACCAGAAATGATACTCGATAGGATAAAGTTCAATATACCAAATTTGGGGGGTAAAAGCTTCCCAGTTCGGCTTCTTGTGCCTTCAACGAAACACTCCATGTTGTAACCTCTCCTTAAAAGAGTGTCGACGTATCCCTGAACCATTGTGGGGTAGAGTTTATCATCGCCCCAGGACCTTCGAATGTAGAATGCACCGGCGTTTTGTAGGAAGGAGCCAACAAGGGGGAAGTTGAGATTGTCGCCGGCGATGACAGCAGGGAGGGCAATTCCAAGTCGATAGCAGATGACCTGTAAGGAAACATAGTCGATGTGAGATTTATGGCAGGGGAGGAACACCATTGATTGCTTCTCTTCGGCAGCTTTTCGAGCATAATTTGTGAGTGTGACGACTTCGTCCATGGATACGTGAATGCCTTGGTGGTAAGTTCGTGAGAGGACTTGCGAGGCCAACCAGTATGCAGTCTAGACGCTACGTCAGTTCAAAGGATAGAAACCAGGGTTTTTCGAAATTCCCTACTCTGATGAAACTCTTGCTCTCCATCTTGCAAATCATCTGGTCCACAGTTCTGTCGGCAACCTCACGAAGTTGACGAACCACATCCTTTCGCCTCCTCTCCTTCTGCTCACTGGGAAGGAACCCCTGCTGTGTTTCATCGGTAACAGTCTCAGTTGCGAGGGTTTGTATTTTAGTCTCAACGAGCTCTGATTCCAATATCGCTTTTTTCATGTCCTCGGTGAACCCAGTGTAGTATACAGGCTGGCCAACGGGGTTGTCGTAGGCTCTCCAGCCAGTGCCGGAGTACATCATCTGGATTTCCTGGAGAAACTTGATCGGGTGGTCTCTGAAAGATGAATGCTTTTGAGCGAGATTACGCGAGGTATCGGGCGTGTCGATGGTGACCGAGATCGATCCCTCGTCGGGGGGTGGAGGCATGACATCTTTGACGAGCGGTGGGTGGATGGGATTCTCTTGATTCAGAATGTCCATATCCGGGCCAGCAGTTGACCGTGAGGTGGAGGACCTCCGAGAGCGTGTTCCCTTGTCTTCCATTGTGTTTTATACTCCGTGTAATCGTAATCTAATCTTCGAGGGACCGGTATTGCTATCGAAAGGGAGGCGAGAGTGAGGATGTTGAGGATGAAGCCGGAGATGACCGCAACGGTACCGTCGTGGACATTATCAGACGCGAGAGTGTCTCATCGCCGGGAATCCGGGTATCGATAGTGAAAAGAAAGAAAGAGAAAAAATAAGAAGGAGAAGGAGAAGACGTTTCGATCAGGTCACCATGATTGAATTGATTGAAGCAGCTACGCCCACCTACCTGTTCGAGATGAATTGCAGTTCGGCCACTTTCCATTCCTTTTGCGCTTTCCTTCGCTAAAAACAATCAAAAACAAGCCGCGGCCAATGAGACCCGGCGACGGGGCTGGTTTTGTTGGGACTGCCCCAACTTTGCTAGCCAGGCTAACCCGAACGCTCGTCCCTGTCACTTTCGCTAGCCTCTTCGCTCGTCAGACTGGGCCTCGGGTATGACATCCTTCTATCGATCGAGAAAAGCAGCTCGGAACAGCGTAATGGGATGGGAAGAAGATGGGATTCTGAGCGCGGGGTTGATGATGGGGCTAAAATCCAGATGCATCTCAGCTAGGGTCGATTATAAAAATATTTATTTGCCGATACTTCGATAGAATCGATCAAGCTGAACACGGATCCGACCAGGAATAACATGTACCCTGAATCTGTTCACAGAACTTGGAGCTGCAATTGGTTATCGGAATATATCGTGGGTCCGTTACGTGTGGACACAAAATGAATATATATGTATTCGATCCTTCCAAGACCTACTTCTTGATCCTCCCAATCGGTCAACCACCAGTGGCTAGATAAATTTGAATACGACCTGGATAGCTATTTAATCATTTCATGTAGACAAGCGATGATATTGTAAACTGGAAATTCGGATATCTATAAACAAGCCTAATGTTTAACATTCAGGGCAAGAAAACCGGGACGGAACAGGAAAAAACATGGTAATGCCTAATTCATCTCAAATCTCTCTACTACCGATACCTTTCGCTTCTATCTGGCTCGTCAAGCCCGTATAAGCCGCTAATATTCAAAACTATGGACACACTACCATCTCTTACCATCAGCGACAGCCCTCAAACTTTAAGAAAGCGCGAAATAATAATGGAGTAGAACGAAAACTCACAGAGTAGAAAACATCAGACAAGTCTGTACGATGCGCACAGGGTATACGGCGTGCTTGTTATGCTTCACATTATCTGCGATTGAAAATCCAAAAAATACCATCCTAAAAATCCGCCGCCGTTAGCTAGATCGTTGTCCTCTATGTCGGAAAAAAGAATTTACGGTATATATAGTATATACGCTATGAAAGACTTACATGACACCCAGTAATAGAAAACCAATTGTCCTCAAAATGCGTATCTTATAATAGTGATTCTTGAAATTAGGGCGTGGAAAGTTGATGAAGAGAGCGTAAGCCCATCCCGTTCCTGCTACCGTCTATAGATATCACATTAATGTTTAATTATCAGAATCACTCAAAATAAATTCAGCGCAGTTTCGTGAGGAAAGCAGAGCCCGACTTACGTATCCGACCATGACAAGATCTCCTACAAGTTTATAAGTGGTGGTGAATCCCACGATCGCTAAAGCAAAGTTCAAGATGTAAAAGATAATAAGCCAGCCCGGTCTTGTAAGCCATTTGGCTAGGAAATGACTAGTAATTCACGATAGACTGTTAGATTAGATTATTGGTGGCTCCGAGTTTATGAGGGAATAGTATCATACAACCTTTTGGGGCTATCATTTGAAGCCGCCATTATGTGAATGAAAGCTATTTGATTTGTGACTTATTGTATTTTTGGAGGAAAATAATCGATGCACGTGCACGTATATATCGGTATCGACGGATTCGGATGCGTTGTGTCGAAAATGTGAGTTTGTTGATGTTGGTGATAATTAAATCCGAAGTCAAGATAAGGGGGAAATGAGTTCGAACCCGCTACCCTTTGTTTAAGCGCAATGAGCTTGGCTATATATCAATATCGCGACCTAAAGGTTCAGTCGAGCGCAAGGTAAAGAGACAATGCCATATAGAAAACCGATTGAGTATACACGTAGAGAAAATCGAAATGTACAGAATTTACACTGGCAAACTTCAAGGTTTTTAGATAAGCTAGCTCCGATACCCCGACGTTATTACCGGATAGACTAGCTTCCGACATGACGACGACTACTGCCGAAACACCAAACCAACAGGCTTGTTTATTGAGTCTGATAAGATTAAATCCCCGCAACAGAGCGACCGTGGATGCGCACTATGAAACTAAGATTTTCCTCTTCCGGAAGCGTCTTCGCAATGTAGAAAACCTTGAATCAAAATGATTCATATCCCGCTAAGCCGCTGAATGAAGGGTTAGTTTGGGAGCAACTCGACATTAGACCTCGTCTGGTCTCGTTTGCCTAAGCAGTGAATTGTTTATGCTACTGAATTGTGCTGTGAAATCACTCATTTATCTTCGTCGAACTTCAAATGTCACGAGGTGCAAAGGGAATTTAAGAATTATGCTAACAGATATTACTCGGCCGAGTTCTGAGGCATGGATCTGGGTTCTACTATGTCTTATTCCTTCCACCAACCAACAGACGCAATAGTCCATCCTAGTGATGGGTTCAATACACGTCCAACTTGGAATTATTTACAAGCAATAATATAATAAATATAGGCCATACTTAATTAAAATTTAGATATAGTGATCACATTGATTCTAATAAAGCGCTGTGTTTGTTCGTAAGAGCTTAAGAAGTCCTTGAGTAGTTAACATCAGCCCTATCTCCCGCGTCTGCTGACGTTACGTTATCGCCAAACCCGGTGCAGAACGTACCAAGCTTGTCTTATAAAGCTTGTTTCCTGAACTAAGATGGCAGCTGGCTTGCAAGGAATCGTGATACCCGACATTTGAATTTCCCATTTAAATTCATTTTGCTATCTCATAGTTGGATCGAGCTATTCTTTGAAATTTCTCCCCTCGTGAAGCTATGAAATATCGATCGGTATGATTATCTTGAGATCTTATCGAGATAAGATAAATAGCTTGACGCAGTCCATCAAGCTCCCGGTTTATATAATTCAACTTTAAAGCCTTTGGGCTTAATAACCCTGCATGCAATAGGACCTACTTTACCAAGGCTCAAATCCGCCAAGTTTTCCCACATACCAGAAGTAATAATAGCTCCACTTCTGCGCATGGTTAGGAAAATACATTGACAGCACCCCCAAGATGTAAGTCTAATCGCCACCCATGATTTACACATCGGTCGTTAAGGGATCCATCTTATACATATGTCACTTATTGCTGATTCAAAACCCAAGATCGTAATGTTCTGACGCTTTGTGATCCTCATTCTCTTGGATTCAGCTGACTGCTGCCTTTCCAGGTAGATTTTAGACCTACAGATTATGATATATGTCACAATAGTAATGGCTGGCTAATCAAGGCAAGATTTATCTTTCGCCAATAAGATGTTGACGCATATGCTACGGGATCGGGTATTTATAACTATTTTTGAAGTCGAGTTGCTACGCTTCATACGAGAGACGGTCGCTGCACAATCTAAAGCCATTCTATAGTTACCAGCGGGGCAATCCGTCACCGAAGCCGTGGCATCAGCAGGATCCATTGGAGACTAAATCTGGAGTTTTTAAATTTACCAGAGAGACTAACTAAAATAAATATCAACAAACAGAAAATTTCAAATTCGAGTCTGAACCTTCCAGCAAATTCCTGCACTCGTTGAGCTAGAGGAGACGCTTCCTTCACTTACCACGGCCTCCATATTTCATGCACAGGTTTCAGATGCACCAAAAAGAGCACATGTCAAACCCGGTGTATACAAATGCATGGGAAGAGGGTCAATATTTGCGGGATTAAGGCTGATCATTAATATCGTCGCTTGCGTAGATGGGGATTCGGAACCTCACGGGTTCCGCTTCTCTAATATGCAGGAGCACTGCAGCTGCTCGTAAAAGATATACTTGAGACCGGTAACTTCCATCTAAAATATGCGACATTGAAGTCTTTTTCGAATACGGGCTTAATTAACTGTACGTAACAGAAAATAAGTTATATTAAATCTGACGTCTAGCGCGGGGTCCTTCGAATACAAATTGGGTTCCCAGTCACCACTGCGTCACTTACTAGAGGATCCAGTCTGTTCGATATATTTTCGATAAAATATTACTAATAGGAGCATTGGCATATTGCGACATTGGACTGTGCCGTGATTTTTTCGTAATGCTCACTTTGCACCCTGCAGACAAGCTCTGGATAATTAGTACACCAGAGGCCCACCAATCGTGGGTTGATTCTTTTTGTTAAAGTATTACGATGCATACTAGGATTTCAAATCCTTCGTTCTATCAGACCACATCGTTCAAAAAATTTCATGTGTGCACTTCACATGCTTATGACCCCGATCACGATTTAGACGACGATGTAATAAGGCGATCATTTAGATATTTAAAAAGCCGTTAGTCAAGAGGGCTTGAGAGTAACTCGATTTAGTTAGAATTTTAGCTTCCATGCATGGTCGGGCAGACCCGTTACCCCAGATTTTCACGGAGAAAAAAATTTTTTTTTCTTTGCTTCCTCTCGACGTTTAAGGTTTTCTGGGTGTGGCGAGAAATTTAATTAAGATCACGCATGGCATTTCCAACCTTTTTAGGCGTGTTGGTACCAAATGTCGGGACGGGTGCGCCGCTAGGGATCAAGGGAAGGGGATCACGTAAAAATAACCTAACGCAAATTAATACAACGTCGGCGACTGGGTCACAAACACCCGGCGGGAAATCTGGTTCCAACATTCCACTGCGGAACTCCGAACTACGAAGTAGAGAAAGGAAAAAAAAGTCTTACTCCTTGTTTTATGGCATCTTTGGCCACGAGGTTGGCGTCATGAAGTTAGTCATGGACTCATGCCCGTGATCGAACGGCCGCTTGCTATTGGACCATGGAAGAGAGGAACGTAATACTGTGATCGTAGTTACTGCTGGTCGTTATAAATTTTTATCAGTGAAAAATCTACAAACCCGAACACAGACGAGGATATATTCGGGTTTTACGTATTCACAATTATCTCACTGGAGGGATCTGTCACGTAATTAAATATCTATAGGGGTGAAAAACATAGGTGATCGAATGGAGAGGTGTGCTAGAAGATTTGCAGGAGAGTTTGAAAAAAAGGAGACACAAGGACAAGAACAAGTTTCATCCGATCTTGATTGTCGTTCCATCGATTGAAATGTTGAGAAATGCAATGTAGGCCCGAGAATATAAGAAATGGAGGTTGAGATGTCATTGTTGGGTGTGGCTTTAAATTTAGTTCTGAGCCGCATATTTAGTGTTGGCATTTCGACTTTTGACCATCGGCGAATGGGAGGTCTCAAATTCTTCGAAGTCCAGGCAAGAGATAAAGCATCTAATTTTGGCCTCGCTGTGAGCCGAAAGCCCAAGCGGTATGCAAGTTGCGCGTGTTCTTTCAAATCAAGATCTCGATCTTGGCCAAGAGTAGTACTTCGTCAGAGGGCCGATGGCAAAAAGAAAAGTTGTTTCAAAAATACCAAATGTTTAAAAGCAACCGTGAGACCAGCAGTTTGGTCGCCGGCCGGTTGGATCAAATATGCGTGCATGGGCACAGGCATGGCGAACACCCAGTGGTAGGCAGTGTGGCATTCCTTGATCAATCGATTCCCAGGAGACAAATCTCAGGCAAATATATCGTTGAAACTTCTCCGTTGAACGAAATGCGAGTTTCACCACGCCAGGATCGGTCGGGAGGATGAAAAGCTAAGGTGGAGACGGATTGGAACTCTTTCCTTTAGAGCCCTGCTTGTTGCTTTTGGCACGTTCTTCGGTGAAAGCTTCCAATATGACGAATCTCAGCCACCAGTCTGGGCATTGAAAGAAGGAGTGCCATGGCTCGGGCGCCAGGTCTGGACAAAGCAAAATGTCTGGAGCAATGGTCCCCGAAGGGTAAGTTTGTCAGACTTGGTTCGCATTTTTGAGAGACACCGGAGCTCTTGACGCTCTCATCACCGCCGTCGTCGAGGTATGATATTGGCTGGCATCATCGCGAATTCAAATTTCGTTAATACGCCGGCTCTTATAGTGAATACGGCGTTTTGCTTGTTCCGGGTATTCCAATTGTCGTGATAGCGATTGCATTCCTCGGAGTCTGAATACACTCCGGGGTACTCGTACATGTCAATTGGCAGTTGTTTTGACAGCCTACATGCGGAAACAGTGAGTCTAGTTGATATCTTTTGTTCGGCTTGTCGTTATCAGCCGCGTTCAACATCTGACATTCGAGCAGCAAAACTGTTTAACGTGTGGATTCAATCTATTCGATCGTATCATATCAGCCAGCGATTTTCTCATTCCGATGAGAGCAGCTCCTAAACAACACCTAAACGACCGTCCAATCAATTAAAAACGGAAAGCCCAATGCAGCAACTAATCGGCTTATTGCCTTCCCTGGCTTAGTCTTGGAGTGGGGCCAGCTTCGTCCGCGAGCAGGGTGGTTCTTCTTTTTTCTTGCAGTCGGCGACCTCAAACACCCGCATCACCTCGAAAAAGCAATGTGTGTCACACTAGCCAGAGCGGAGTGCAGAGCCCTTCGCTGAAATGATTGCGTCGGGGGTACCTGTCAAAGTGGCTCTTTCGGTGGAAGATCGCAGGCTCGATTGTTGAACACAAGCTTTTTGTGCATTCCATGGTGGCCACGGATCCATTAGAAGGATGCATCTATAACCAACCTGCTTGCTCTCCTCCCTTTTTCCGAGGGGAGACTGGTGCAGTACAAGTACAAGTATCGGTGATAGTTATAGTGGCAATAACATCTCCTTCGCGAGGCGGACAAAGTTCCTCTTCGAACTCACAAAATCGATATCGCCAGACATATCATACAGACGCACAAATCCCTATCACTCCTTACCTTACCCGACTCCACCCGCACAGCCCGGCAGAGCGATATCAATCGATCAACCGGTCAAGATATCAAACAAAGCAAAAGGTTGTCATACAGTACCACGTTACGCCGAAGTCTCTAATTCGAGTGACTGAATGCGAAGACGCCGTCGTCGTTCACTGCAAAAATCCAAAAAAAGAACATTCCAAGAGAAAAGATATTATTGACCAAGAAAACTCCAAGACCCCGCGTCCAGGTCCCTGCTTGGAATATCAGAGGTCCGGCCAGTGTGAGATTTGGTACAAACTTTACGTACATGGTCTGACCGAGAAAAGTGGAGGCGTCCATTGATAACGAACCTGCCCACCACCACCAACCACCACCACCACTCCAAAAACGGATTCGAGATCGAACAGTACATACGCCTGTACATTCGCTCAAACATTACCTACAATACTTACAACAAGGCGGAGCAGAGGCAGCAGAGAGAGATAGCGATTGTCTCTTTACTTTTCTCTGCCTTTTCCCTCTCCACCGCTTCGTGCATGCTAGTGTGAGGATTTCGGCCTATCTTCTCCACTCCCAGCTTAATCGAAATTGACCTGCCTTACTGCCTGCACCTTGGCCCAACGCTAGCGATTGTTCCGCTGGCTATCTTTTCCCTTCCCTTCTTCTTGTCCTCTTCTGCCTTGTATTCTCTCTCATCGTCCACTTTTGTTTCCCCACAGTTCTTTCGCCGCGTGCGAGCGAAAGGCAAAGGAGAACAACTATAAGACTGCTATAATCCTCCTCGGTTGCGGCTTCTTTTCTAGAGTCGCCGATATCAGTATACCCGCTGCCTTTTTGGGCGTGTCTTCGGGTTTCGGTTTGGTTGCCGCGGCTGGATAACCCAAAGCAGGCTGGTAAGCAGCTTGGAAAAAGCGAGGGGCCGAATTTGAGAGAACTTGACTTCAGCCAACATCCCAAACTGTCAACCAGCCCAGGGACGTCCAACTCCAACCTTTCAACCTCCTCTGTGCACGACGGCGCGACACGGCTCGTCTCAAAGTTGGATCATCCACAAAAGGACACCATTTTCTCTTGCGTCACTCCTACATTCGATTCTCCGATATTCAAATTTCGATCCCTCTCTGAAATACAACGACGTCGACTACAACTTTCGAGACTCTCGCGAAATCGCCCCACCAGGAGGGGTTTCAATCGAAAATATAATCTTGGGCCTCCGTCAACAGGCAAAATGGCACAGCGTTCGGCGAGGGCTCGTTCGAAATTAGATAAGATTACAGGCGGTGGAGTTGCAAAGTTTGGTCATGGTGGATTGGCTACCCCTGCGACGTCCACGGGCTCACCTAGCCTATCTTCGTTTTCTTCCAGGTCCTTTGGTCGGTCGTCTTCGAATCAAAAATCCGTGTTTCGTTCCTTCATCGACTCTAAATCAGACAAGATCCGAGGGACTCTAGCGGAAAAGATCAGCCCTGTTGCAGCGAAACCTAGATTAGAGCTTGATATCGAGTCGGCCCCGGCTCTAAAGCGATGGGAAGGTGGTGGCCGGCCGTGTACCATTTGGACCGGCCTTAGTAGACGGGTACGTTCGCAATATCAGTTGCCTAGGTTGTTTTTCTTTTGGCAACTTTCGTAAATCAATTTGCTAACTTCAATTATGTCGAATATAGGACCCTGAACTGTGGTTCCCTGATGGAGATACTCTGGTGTATTTGTCCGACAAATTTTCGAAATCTAAAGAAGACCAACCGTTCAGGCAGCCTTCGTTTAGGATACGATCGTCTGCTTTGCGTTCTACCAATTCACCATTCCTCATTGGCTCTTTATACGACTACGATGATTTACCACAATCCCCGACAAGCATGTCGTCGTCTATGATGTCTGTTGGAAACGATGCTGGTTCGAATCCGTCGCATGGTAGCTGGGACCTCGAGGGCATCGCCCACGAATTACATTTCCCGGCCCCTAGATCGAATGACAGGGCCGCCATTTACCGACATCATGCGACAACCCGAAATTTCTTTGCTGTCTTATTCAACAGATCTCTCGTTGGTACGACTTTTGGACAGACCCTTTTGGATCTCGCTGAAAGAATGGAGTTGTACATGCCACCAGGCCATGACAATGTCGGCGACCTTTTGAAGTATCTTACAAGAAGAGAGTTCGACGATATTAGGAATATGCCTGATCTGGCTGCTGGAATGCTCATCTTCTCCGAAAAGTACCGCCTGGTCGACCTATACAAAGAGAGTTTTGTTCACTGCGTAGGAATGATGAACAGACTCGAGCTTTCAATGGATTATCAGGTGAGTTTTCTTCAACGCGCACTTTCCGATTCAATGTTAACGCTGTGTCCTTAGGAAATTTCTCCCATCACCCGGGCGCAGCTCGATAGAGCCAGCCTCAACATTCAGGTTAGGACGGACAGATGTGACAACTTGCTTGTCCATGGACAATTCACGTTCCCTGAGATCTGGCCCTACATGTCCGCTGGATACCCTCCCGCCCGCCACGCATTCGACCGCTTCCAAAAGTTCCTAGCCAAGCACTACCAGGCCCGCTTCGGGTCATGGCCACCCGTTGGTGAGAAGTTTGGGCGTCTCCTCTATCAACAATTGCAACGCGACTTCAATGCTCTATACGACTTTCTGGTTGACAAAGATGTTGTGTGGGAACCTTCCGGTCCTGTTTCTTCTTCGGCTTCAACAAGCTCTCATACTAGGACCCCTAGTGCCCAGAAACTTGTTAACCCATATAAACACGAGTTCCGCGCTGATGACACTTCGCTTCAATTTACCGACATTGTTCTCTCGTTTGACCGAAATAACAAGTACCCTCACATCCCTCACCCGTATCCATTGGTCCCGGAAGCCAAGGCCTCGACAACTATCAGATCCAAAAAACAAAGCAACTTTTTCGGCAAGCGAACTGCAAATACCGACAAAACTATCGAAAAAGAGAATGCCCTAGCACTCATCCAAGCTACCAATCTAGACGCCTTGTACACATCTCCGAACAATAGTTTAGTCGCTGCCTACCAGCTTATGGAAAAAACAGATGGAACCATTGAGATCGACCCGCACGACGCAAGGAAAGGCCGCTGGTTGCTCATCTACGCCATTCTTCAAACTCTCGCCACCATCACGGTTGACGCGCCTGGTCTCAAATGGACGGAGAATGTGGACTACTTTTTATGCGCACCGACAAAGGGCATACCATCATGGGAGCAGCAGCCTCAGTCTTCTCGCAATGGGGAAGAGGAGGACTACTGTCAGTACCGAGCTCATTGCTGGACCGTCCCGTATCAATGGAACTCGCAAGCCTCTGCGAAATCGCTCCAAGAGATGAGAGTAGCGGAGCATCCGATTTCCCATGCGGTCACCGATGATGATATCTTCCCAGAGAGAGCCGAGCTTGCTGCTGCCACACCTGTTTCTGAAATTCAAGATTACATGGATGGCAGACCACCGAAGCGAAGGACACCAGTTGCCAGCTTCGCATCCAGCAGCTACGTTCCTATCAACCTTGGACGCACTAGCCTTCAAAGCCGGAATAGCCGTACAAGTCTTCACAGCACACACAGTCACGGTGCACCCTACCGAAGTGGCATTGAAGATCTCGGAATCGGACCTGGCATCCTTGAGAAGGATGACTTTGAACCAGGTGCTCTCGAGTCCCTTAACGTTCTCGCGATGAACAATCCTTCTGGTGCAATCTTGAGCAGCGTAACCCCAGCCATCGCCTCGAGCACTGCCAACCATCAACCCATCGCAGGACCTAGTGGCCATCATAACAGCATTTCATCGATTCCGCACGTCCCTTACGACGACGAAGAAGATGGTAGCAGCGACGATGCTGATGACGAGGATGATGATGTTGAGATGGATGAAGAACACGACCCCGGAAATTTTAGGGGTAGCATTTTATCCAACGCTCCAAGAAGTAGAGAGAGCGGTGCTGCAGGAATTTATGCGCCATGGGGTGGAGTAGACGTCACAACCAGGTAACAGTTTGAATAGAAGAAAAGAGTTAGTTTTGGTTTTTCATTGTATAATTTACATATAGCGCCCCACCCAAAAGTTCATTGATTTTTCTTTGTATCACCGTTTTCATGTTCTTATCCATCTAGTGTGGTAACTTTTTTTCCAATAGCGTGTTTCTTTCTTTCTTTTGTTAGGTTGCATACCCCCTACAAGAGGCTTTTGATTTTTCCTTCTAATACTTCACTATATCCCTTGGGCAAATATATCCAGTATAACGGCGTTTCTGTACGTTTCTTTGTCATTTCAGATTCTATTTCCACAAGCCACTGCTTCAAACTAAATTTCATTTGTTAGTCGGTTTTATGTCTTCATACATTAAATGATTCTCCCTCGCAGGGGACGAGCGGAGTCTTTTCCCCTTCACTTTATCTATTTACCTTTACTACAAAAACTTTTCTTCAACCGTATTACTAGCCTTTAAATTTGTAAAGTCGTCAATTTTACATTATTATGTCCAAACATATCGTCTAAAATCCGTCTGAGCGCTCTAATTTTTGCTTGCTTCCTTTTTTGTTTTGGTATCAGTATCATTTAGTATAGCGAATTCAAATGTAGATATAAATTGGAAAGGCGCATATATAGCCACATATTATTATCTTCAGCGCTTATGGACTATAGATTTGACTGTGATAAAATTTTCGTGTTTGCAGTTGAGTTCCGAAATCTCTACCAAATGATAGCCGAATCTCTTTGTCATTAGAAAATTATATTACACTCTCAAAATTGGTTGGCCAGAAAACTATCACCAACCAGTTCCAACAGGGTACTCATTATTATTCAAAAGAGCAACTCGAGATAACAACCCTTTTCCCCACGCGCCGTCTACACTATCCGATACTCGACAAAAGCAAAATCAAACATAAGGGTAAGAAGGGAAAGAAAAAAAGAGTGGGCATAAATTTTAAGCCAGCTGCAAAAAACTCAACATACAATGCACAATGCACAATGTGCTAAAACAGGAATTACAAGAAGTGGGAAAAAATGGGATTAAGCCTTTCTGGACTTCTTTCTCATACTGCCAGTAACAGGTTTGGCTCCGCCGTCGGTCGAAAGCGCAGTCTCCATGGTGACTTCAGCTACTCCTTTAGATCTGGTCCTGGCTGGGGTTTCTGGGGTTTTAGTATCGGGGATTGCCTTCAACGATTTCTTCGAGCGCTTTTTGCCCTTGGCGGGGGCAGAAGAGTTCCAATAATAGATCATCTGGGCTGCCAAAACTGCATTTAAGATGGCGCCGCCGAGGAAACTCCAGAGGATCAACGGGTCATCAACCTAAATAATCATCATATCGTATCAGTTATCTTTCCACGCGGAAGAAGAAATGTGTGTGTGTAGATATCGAGCATACCTCTTGAAGGGTAGTGAACACTCTGGCCAAACTTCCAGCCAAAAAGTTGAACACAGCAAAAGCGCTGAGTTGTCCAGTGCTACCTTCTTTCCAGATGGTATAGATCTGTGGGACCTTACTGGCCAGACCGATTGGAATGGTCGAGGCCTGGAGCAAAGTCATCGTCTTTTCGCTGACGACATTGGGACTGAAGAGCGCATAGGCTGCAGCGGCAAAGCCTGCGACGAGAGCACCAGCGTAGGCGCCACGATTGGTGAAATGCAAGATTAAAACGGCGATGACAAGGTTCTGGACCACAATCAATGCGGTTTCGCCAAAGGTGCTGAACGGGAAGCCGTTGCGGAAATTGTAGGCGATCGAGATGGCATAGGCATCCGTTTCGAGGAGAGTCGAGAGGAGGGAGAGGCCGGCTGCGGACTGGGAGTTTAAAATTTTGAGAATCTGGGGGACTTTGACGATGGATGCGGCGGCGATAATGCCAATGCCGAGACCCTTCGAGATGCCGAGCTTGATACAGGCAACATCGGTGACATCAATATTCTCGATAAGAGACGTGTAGCAGTGGTCGCCGATGAGAGAGATGCCTAGGTTTCGGATAGGGGCCGGCAGGTTGGTTGTTATCGGCTGGAGAAGAGGGCGGATGCTGTCCATGACGGGCGACTCTTTCGATCAAAGATAAGCTGGTATTCGCGATATTACTTTTTGATGAAGTTGGTGAGATTTGGTTGGATGGTGTCTTTTTCGTTGCGAAGAGAAAGTTCGAGTTGGGCCCTGTCGCTCCTCGTCGCTCTCCTGTCGCTCACTTGCTAGCAACACAAGCCGATGATGGTGACGTGGGGTTATCGCAACGCAACACTACACCAGATCCTGTGGTGTGCTGACTAATCACAGACTATGAATTATATTGAAGCATGAAGGACATGATCAGAACCTCTATTCTTCTCTCTTATGATACCATCTATGATTATTTGTATTAGATACAATTATTTGACTAAAGTCGGCAACTAATACAAAGCTTCATCCGGCTGCACAAATAGCCTGCCCTGCACAGTCGCCAGATGACATCCCTCCTCCATCCGTATATCCGCCAACAGTTCGTCATCCTCCTCGGAAGCCTCGGACTCGAATACCTCCCTCTGGATCTTGTTCACGGTACCCTCTTCAACTAAATTATTCAAGTCCCCGTCAATGTCGGTGACAACCCGATAGTCGCCCCGAGCTAGTGGTGACGCCAATTCCATCAAGTAGCGATAACCTTGGATGAGAAAAGGGACGGTAACATTCATGTTTAACAACCTTTTCAAGCGGTATGATGTATCGACATTGACGGTTTTAAGTGCCCGAGGCGCAAATCGACTAATCCTCGCCCCGATGTATCTGGTGAAGTTTTTGTATGTGCCCGTCTCATCCCGAGTAAATGAAAATAGGAGGACATGAGCAACTTTGATTTCAATATCCACATGTCGGATCATCTGTCCGTGGCGTATAGATAAAGTGGAAGGCGGTGGTGGTGTGGCCGCTTTAAAAGGCACACCGACTGGGAACTCATCACTCGGTCTGTATTGACCGATGTAGTCCGTCGACTGGATGGGGAGATCTGTAGAGTTGCTTTCTTTACTAATTATATCCTAGCTGTTAGAGTCTGCAATTGAGTAGTATCACTCGCTTGAAAAGAGGATTGAAAAAAGGAAGGGGAGAGTTTGAATGCAATGTTGATTCGGTGCGTTACCTCGATTTCAGAGGTGGGACATAAGCAAAGTCAAGTTGTTCCCACGGTGCAGAGTGCTCGATGAGAACCCATTTCCTGAACGGAGGGGAGCCGCCAACATAACGCTGAATCCGCACTTTCACTGAAAATGTGTTCTTGCTGTAAAATACTTCCGCCGCTTCTTCGTATACCTGCCGACATGTTTGGAATATAGAAAGATCCCGACGTAGAAAAACATTTGAGAAATTATCTAATTTTGCAGAGGAGGGCTTGGGCGGCGGTTCGGATACCAGAAGGTGTTCATAGATTGCGTCCCGTAGCTCGCGGGGTAGCGAGAGAAACGGGAATTCTGTAGTCGGTTCGTGAGACTCCATTTATTTACTGTGGGAAGAACGTGTGGAAAAATGAAACTCGATCTCCGCATGAGATAGATAAGCCTTTGCACGGTATATCTACGCATATATACTCGTGTGTGGGGCTAACCGGTTGAATTGGAAGATGAGCGTACAACACCAAAAAGTGAGTTGATAAGATGTTGGAAGTTTTGTTTCGTCTGATCCCAAATAGGACCAATCTTATATATCTGCAGACGGAAGGTAGCATTCGGATTCTTCATATAAGCACATCACTGTTCATGCATATCAAGTAGATACGATTTGCGATTCCCTTTAAACATTAATTTTATGAGGTCAATCTTGCACTTCTTTTTGCAAACCTGCATGAAATTTGCTGCATAGAAATAACTGGATCCTAAATATGTTATCTATAGCTATGTGTGGACATAGATGTATAAGCTATATTATCTCCGGACGGCTATATTGGCGTAAGGTATATATTATACGACATTGCAATGTAATGAATCATGAATGGGCGTGTACGATTGTGAAGACGTTATTGACTAAAAGCCATATTTTCCAGTTTAAGTTTAATTTCTGAGGCTTTCAACTTATCAACTAGATGCTAAAGAAAATTTCACCTTTTCTAAGATATATATAACTTACAGATTGGAATTTAGTAGTTGAGTGGACAGCCAAAATAGCCTGAGAGCCGATCGCATCTATCGTCAAATGGTTAGTTGGAATGAACTCTAGTGGTTCTGATCATGTGATATACTATAAATCGCTCCTATGTTCTTTGCGTGCCTGTTTAATATATCCAAGCATATTTCAAGGACATCAGATATTTTCACATGAATTTAATAATTTCAGATCCAGCTTTTTATGATATATTTTATTCTGGGATAGAATCGATAAATTCTTCGAGGTCGATATTGGAATTCGGTACCCCGCTTGAAACCCTAAAGTCTTAACTAACGAGAAAGTCTCATGAATTAGCGGAGCTAACGTCCCGTCTTTGGAACAGATGACCCTCTCCTCAAGGCTGCCGGACCCTTGGCGATTACTTTTGTGATTATTTTTAAAGGAAGATGGTGGAGGCATTTATATAATATTTTTCCGAATTGATTTTCTAGCCTTCATTCCAAGCGATGCGATGATCGATGAGTTTGGTAAAAGATATCAATTCGCATGTGAAAGTGATATCGGATGACCTTTGGAGCCTCCTCGCAACCCAAATTTCGATTTTTGGCGAGCGAGTTTTCGATATTTCCTTGAGCTTCACTGCTAAAAATCTCAAAAGTGAAGTATATATATTTTTGGAGTGGGTTTTGGAGTTAAAAAAAAAAAAGCGAACTACCCAACAATTTCACAACGAGCGGCGAATGGCGAATGGCGAATTCAATAAACCTTAATTTATCGTATTAATATATTCGCTGGCGAAGATGGGGGTTTTTCCTGCGAGGCAAGTGCATTAAAAAAAAGGTTACCATGCAAAGCTGCTTGGGCTGGGTGACCTGATCTCCGGTTCGTAGTGAGCTCGCCAAATATACAACACCGAAATTGGAAGATGGTAATGGGGTATGCTCAGAAAATGGCTAGGTGTGTCAGCTCCTGCGCCGATGGACAAGGGAGCGCATGGGGTTCGAGATCTCTTTTCGAGCTGCGGGGTGACTTGGTTTGGGGTCGACGGGGATAAAAACCAAATGCAAGTGCGGGGGAAATCGATCCAGCTGCTGAAGTTCTGGGGTTCTGAGTTTTTCCTTTCCGTCTCTTGTTTCCGGATAAGTTTTTTCTCTTTGATTCCTCCCGAGCAAGATAGATCTCTGAAGATTGACAATGCAGTGGAAGAATTCATCACTCGTGTAACACGGAATTCATGCTGCCGATGCCGATGCCGATGTGCATATCGAAAGAATGCACAAAATCAGAAAATCGGACTAAAGAAAGAATCGAGTCGAGGAAGAATGTGGAAGAGTTGAGGCAAATGTGACGGCGAGAATGAGTTAATGCTTGCAGTAATTTTGGCTGAGGCTATCAATCTTTCCAGATCGAGAGCCTCTCACTTGACCTCGTTCGCTGAGTCCTTGTTAGTTTGGTATCAAAAATGCCGATGTCGACCGCAGTATCAATCATCAAAATCCTCGTCGTTAGTCAGTCTCCCAGGACTAAACCTAGCCCTGAAGCTTATTCTTTCGAAGTTGTTTCTTTTTCGGCGAAAGGTGGAAGAACTAAATTCAAGCTCCACGTGTGCACATTTTTTTGTAATTCAAAGATAGTCGTGCTGTGCATGCATCGTTCCCGGGCCAGCCCCCCATGTAAGCCCCAGCGAGAAGACGACGCAGCTCCAGTCGAAGGGCTTGTATGAAGCTAATTCTCCTGCCCAGTTGACTGTTTGACGTAGTCTAGTCGAGAGGGTCCTGCGAAAAAGAAAAAGTGGTCAAGTGAGCGAACGGACTTTCGATGGAAAGGTAAAAAGAAAGTGAATCTGGGGAACCTTAAAGGTGCCGCCGGTTCGCGCCAACCAGTCCGGAACTTTAAGCTCTGTTAATTTCAGATATCCCCAACAAAAACTCAGCTTATAATTAGCTACCCCTTCTTGCTCCGAAGGATATTATAATATATCATCACTCGGAGAGATTTATTAATATCTATTCCTTCAAGTATTCTTCGCAGTTTGTTAGTCCGGTGGGAAGAAGAATAGGAAAGTCATCGCCTGCAAACAAAATTAAACATCAGACGAAACCCCGACCCAGGCCAGGTACGCTCCTCGTTCCTCCAACCGGATCCCCTTTCGTCATCGACGACAGACCCAACGACACCGGACGAGGAAGGATAGAAAAGGGACTCTCCTTCGCACGGCTCCAGCGAAGGATGCTGAGTCCCTAGTCGGTCCTCCCTCAAGATACTCTTATCCTTTGCACATCCGAGAAGTACTCTAATCATTATCATCATCATCACCGTACCAAATGTCGTTCCTGAGAGACCAACCTCTCCTTCACCTTCCCGGCTCCGGCGTTGTTTGCGGCCCAACACACTCCAAACACAACAACAGCAGCAACAGCGGCCTCTCTCCGTCGACGTCACCGCCAAAGTCCGTCCTCAACCCGCTCCTCAACTTTGTCAAGCACCCAGGCAATGCCATCCGGAACTTTGCTATCGACGAGGCTGGCAAGCAGAGGCTGGTCCTTCAAGCCCGTCTGAAAAATGTGAGTTGTCCCACGTAGCACGATTTTCTTGGATTCCTCGGCTCATCTGTGTGACCCACTTTTGCACAGGCAAAAACCCAGGCGGAATGGATCGAAGCTGCCACCCTGCTGGATGAGCTGGACGGCAACAATCGGTGGAAATCGGAGCCAGAATCTTCGGAGTACGATGCCAATCAGGTCAAAGCTCGACTCGACCAGTTGGAGGAGGCCAGGATCAGTGGCGATATCGGAAGAATGTTGTTCCTGATCCGTACCACCCTCACCAGGCACCTCGGTGGGATGGGTAATGTTGAGGTAAGGGGAATTCTCTCATCTTGCATGAAAAGCTGCAGCTTTATCTTTCTTTTCCCGGGTGATAAGGAACAAAAAACTAAAAACGAGGCGATTTTACTCTGCAGCTCTACCGTCATTCGTACATTGGAACCAAATACCTCATCGAATCATACATAGAGACAGCACTCGCTACCCTAGACGCCTTGATCAATGCCCCTCCTTCTGCGGACCCTCAGCTTTCACCCAAGAAGATACTGGAATCCCTGGTCGCCACTCGCCAATCATTTGGGCGAACGGCCCTCCTTCTTTCAGGCGGTGCGACCTTTGGCATGACCCATATTGGAGTTTTAAAAGGATTATGGGAAGCCGACATGTTGCCACGCATAATATCAGGTGCCTCGGCAGGTGCCATTGTCGCCAGCGTGCTTTGCGTCAGAACCGATAATGAAATCCCCCATACCCTGGAACACTTCCCGTACGGCGAACTGGACGTATTTGAACATGCGGCTGAACCAGAAGGTGTGATGGCAAGGGTCGGTAGGATGCTGAAAATGGGTGCTTGGATGGATATCGGACACCTCACTCGGGTGATGCGAGGCATGCTGGGAGACATCACCTTCCAGGAGGCTTACAACCGGACCAGAAGAATCCTCAACATCTGCGTATCACCGGCTAGCGTGTACGAGTTGCCGCAGCTTCTCAATTACCTCACCGCTCCGAACGTCCTGGTGTGGTCCGCTGTGTAAGTTTACAAACTGCTATATCTCTGAAACCGTACTAACAATCGTATAGAGCCGCTTCTTGTTCTCTCCCGATACTTTTCACGCCCGCGTCTCTGCTTGCTAAGAACCCCAAAACTGGCTTGGCAGAACCTTGGAATTCATCACCTCAAAAATGGATCGATGGGTCGGTGGATAATGACCTGCCTATGACACGCTTGGCCGAAATGTTCAATGTCAACCATTTCATCGTCTCACAGGTCAACCCGCACGTCGTTCCGTTCCTTGAAAAAGAACCTTCTCAGCCGATTCAACGTGAAGGAACTGGCGAATCCCAAAATGGGCTTGAAGCTTGGAAATCGACGTTTGTCTCACTTGCGATGGGAGAGGCTCTGCATAGAATTAATGTTTTGACCGAAATGGGAATTTTCACTACTTCTCTCACAAAAGCCAAGTCGATCTTATCGCAAAAATATGCTGGGGATATTACAATATTTCCTGAGGTGCCATTAGCAGACTTGCAGAAGCTTATCAAGAACCCAACACCAGAGTTTATGATCGAGGCCGGCTTGAGAGGCGAAAAGGCAACATGGCCTAGGATCAGCCGCATTCGAAACTGTTGCGCGATCGAACTGGCCTTGGATAGGTGCATTCACCAGCTCCGAACCAAGGTTGTTTTCAGTGGTAGCCAAGTTGATCTCCGACTCAACAATATGGATTTCGCCAAGAGCACTGAAAAGTCGGAGAGAAATGGTACGCAGGTTCGGGCTTCCAATATTTCGCGAAAGCGCCCCGTCACTGGCGACCCGAACGAACTTGCAATGTTTTTGCCACCAGCCCCTCACGGGTTCCCGCCAGCTACCTACGAGCCACCTATGCAGAGTAGATTGAGTTATCCACCTGCTATCAAAACACGTGGGAGGTCGCACAGCACTGGTCCGCCGCAACTACCACAATTTTCGCCAGCCATTACACGAACACTCGGTGCTGGTAAAGGTTACTTTGATGCAATCCCTGGCAAACTTCCCGGTTCACCGAATTCTTCTAGGTCGTCGCACAGTTTGAATACTGCTAAGCAGGTCGGAATCAGATCCCCAAAGCCGTCATCCATATCTTCAGGATCCAACAAAACCAACGCTCATACCGGAAGCCCCTCTGCGGTGAAGACACCTGGTGATGAGACGATCGGATTCCCTTTGAGAAAGATTGGAAGCCGCTTTCGCCTCGTACGGCAAACACCTTCATCTGAACTAGAGCCTGCGGACGCTGAAGATGAATCAGGTGCCATTGCTGGTAGCAGTGAGGATGAAGACCCATTCCAGCTACCTGAATCTATGGATGACCACCCAGGCGATGATAGCATGGGATATTTCCCGGACCAATCTCCAAATTCCGCGCTGTCGTCAGCCACGCTTCCTTCGTCAAAATCCGCGAACAACGACCACCCACTCTCCCTCCAACGACATCCATTCACAAGTAAAAGCGTTACAGCCCTTCCATTGTATAGTACATATTTACCCAACGATGAGGCATACTCATCCAGGATTCATAACAATAACAGCAGTACTAGCCTGTCCAGTTCGGTTGTTTCCTCTCCTGTTGGGAGTTTCCAGAGATCATTTGCACAACGATTTTCAGGCAGGTTCGAGGACACCCGACAAGACGAGGATAGTTGACTAGCTTTAGTTGATCTGTCATTCTTTTGACGACTACATCTTTTCATTTCAGCATATAAATGTAACATTAGCGTGTGGTTTCTTCATCTACATTTTGGTTGTTTAAATTGCTCTGGCGTCATTTGGGATCTCACTTTTTATATTTTCATATATACATCAGACATATACGCATTTGATAAGTAGACGGGGTAGATTTAGGAGAGAGGCATTTAGAAGCATTCTACGAAAGGATAGATGGGATTTCTTTTGATACATTATCTTATTGTTTTCCTAATATATTGAAATTTTTTGGGAGATTTTTTTTAAATAACTGTTGTAATATCATTCATTCTATTGGGAAGGTTTACATGCATGTAATGATAGATCTGTATGACTTTAATGACGCGATCTATAATTTTCAAGCTCTGATCGCTCGAGATGCTTTATATTTCGTTGTATGTAAAACGATACATACATGGCCGGCTCGTTCCAATCGACCCAGTGAACTGTAAAGTAGACTATGCACCTGTCTCTAAGGAAAGTGCGATCTCTACGATGGAGCTCATTGTCCCGAATTTTGCAAAAACGCCAGTCAACCTCCCAAACCTTCCTAACGCCTTAATTACCATCCGGTATCCTTAACCTCCAAGATGACATTCTTAACAAAACAAAAGGCCAACCTAAGTCACCAATCAACCCTGAGAATCTTACGGGTTCCGCCGTTGAACTCTCTCAATAGCCGCCGCCATTTCTCTACTCTCCTGCTCGTGTTCCTTTTCCAAAAACTCCCGTTCGCGGCATTCGAAACGTATCTCAACCCGTTCGGCCTCGCCGTCGTCTTCGTCAAAGATGAAGTGATACCGTGTGCTCAAGGTCTGCTGCCGGATGAGGACCGAGGCTTCGGGTCGGGTGTACCCGTTTTTGAGGTACTGTCTCATGATATTGGAGTCTCTGGGGCGAGGTGTGTGGTATGTTTTATTGGGGATGTATGGACCCGCGCACGGCATTTTTGAAGGTATATAGAATTTTGAACTCTGGTGGGATGGGTTTACGATAATATTGTAGGATCTTTAAGATTTTCGCTTCTGATAAGGCAGATAATGTGGATCCTTTTCGATTTCGATTTTCGGTTAATCGTGGGTATTCGGATATAGAGTATACTTGTCAAAATCGCCGGTTGAGGAGGAGGGGAGGTTGGGGATGGGATCGTGGTTAAATATATAGAATGGCTCCTGGACAATCCACCACAAAATTTACGGGGATTAAAAATCTCGTCCTGTTGTTCATTTGTATTCCCTTTTTTCGAGCCAGATACCTTCAGACAGTCAGACGGGTTGCATCTGCAGCTAGCTTATCGTCTCTACTGAAAGCTGATATGCTAATTTTTTAGCAGTATTTGCGATTTCGATCGTCTGCATGTATATATGCCATCTACCCTCTAGGCTATTCTTGTACTTTCTAGAATAGAGCTAACCAGATGAGATGTCATGCGTATGCATTAAAACCCCGATTTCAAAGGGAGTCGAACACGCCGTGGCCGATAGGGTTGCAGTACTACTTTTGAGTAGTTGAGTACGTTTTTGTTCTCGCTCAGCCCGAGTTACTACAAAAAATTATTAATCTTCAGGTACTAATTTAAGGTTCCTCCTAATGTAGACATGCATAGATGCATCGTGGTATGGCCCTCCTCTCTCTCAGTTATGCTGCACGATTATATGAATGGCGTTGCATTCAAAAGGTTCGAGAGGTGGGCTTGTGTTGAAGCCTTCGGTTGCAACATCTGCATTCGTCGTAAAGATGGAGTTGCTATTGCATGCTATTGTTTATACAACTTATATCAAAAAAATATCAATAATGAAATAGTAGCACTCACTGTCCTGGTAAGGATAATAGCAAGTTTCAACTATAGAAGGAGATATTTTGGTACCCGTTTCGGGATTTAATGCGAGGAATGGTGATGGTGACTACTCGATCTCGCCGTTTGGTATCGATCGAAGCCTTTCTCGCTTCGCAAGTCTTAGCTTGTGCAGTTTGAGGAGGTTTAAGCGCCTCCTGAGTTCTCGAAAAAACTCCTTTTCCCGACAGGGGAATGGCAATTCGGTGTATGCGATTAGTAGGTCCACTTGGTCGCCTTGCTGGATGTGGATTCGGTTTCGGAGGAAACTAGCTTCGGAGTTGGTCCAGCCGTGTCGACAGAAGAACCGGAGGGCATCGGATTGTGAGGCGACGTCTGACTGCTGCTGATGAGGCGGGGTGAGAAAGAGATTGGTGGGAAGGTACGGTCCAGCACAGGGCATCTCGGGTGAGATGAGATGTCCCTTTATTTAGGTCGTCTGCTGGGGTCTGTTCTACTAGCTATGGAGTAACGTTGATATCTGCATTTAAATTTCTACGATACTCTAGTTATATATCATACAGTATCGAAACGAGAGCTTGGCCAGGAATCAACCAACCAAAGAAACCAAGTTAAGCAATCCTGGTTCGAAGGCTGCTCGCCTCGGCTGGTGCACCTAATCGATCGATTGATTTTAAATGTTTTAAACGGTCGTGGGACAAGCTTTAGCAGCAGCAGCAGCAAAGCAGCAGGCAGTTCAAAGCTAAGGCCTCCCCGCCCCCTCCTCCCCCTCCTCTCCGCCCAACGATGGCCGCCACCGACTCCACTTCGGAGCTTCAAACCTCTGGCGGCCGTCCCATCACTTCCTCCTCCTCCTTCGCCGACGATGAATACGACTCACCAATCCTCCAAGCCCCCGCGATAGCTGTCCTCATCATCCAAAATGAAACGGACTACAGGATGATGCCCATGGCGGGGAAACCGGGAATCCGAGGAAACGCTGTCTTTGCTCCCTCGGATCTGGCGGATATCGAACCCTCGACGTCTTTCCGATTGGTTATCGTACCCAAGGTCCAGAGCGAGCGGATCAGTTATCTGATCGGACAGATGGGGTTTTTAATCGTGGATCGGCCCTTGCTGGTGGATTGTCCGACCGTCGGATTCGAGTGGACCCATTTTGACGACGGGGAGCAGGAGATAAATATGGAAGTCAATGACGATGGGTTTGAGGGTACCTTTGAGAGAAGGGAAGAAGATGGTGTGCCGACCTATGAATTTACGGTCAGAAAGCAGGAATAATAACAATTAGCTGTTTTGTTTGTAATTTATCCATCATGTTCGGTTCTTATATTTTATCTGCATAATATATCTTCGCAGCACAGACCCACTCGGAGCGACCTTTTATTCTTTTCACTTTCTTCTTTGACAGAATATCCTTTTAATAAAGTAATATTTAAATGATATGCTACATTCAATATTGAATACAATAAACGGTGCGAAGTAGATCAAGAAGACATGACAGAAATTAAGTAAATACCCCTCCAACCAACTAAATCACACAAGTCCCGTACCTAAGGAACTCCTCATCCGAATTCAACCGATCTAAATCATCTTCCCTCAAGCATAAAGCCACAGCAATCTCTCCATCCGGTTTTCTAGGCATTAAATACATGAGACTCTCCACACCAGTAAACTGCGGCCGTCTCACCGCCTCTGGTTTTCCAATTCCGAACCCAAAGTCCAAGTCATAACTATTCAACTTAGCCCACGAGCTCAGCATGATATCCTTGGAGAGGTCCAACGTAGCCGTGAGGTTGATACTATTTTTATCCGGCGTACGGTGTAGATACGTCGCGTACGCTTTTGTCAAGTTGCGAAGCTTGGAAGTCTTGGGGTCCAAAGACGCCCTCAGATTCGTCGCGACAGCGGCTAATTCATGGCTGATCAGGTGAATCGCAATCGAGTCGTGGAACGACATGTTGGTGGCGTTACCTGGGTATGTTTCTGCAATCTTCAGGTAGGAACGGACGTTGACCGCTCGGGCTAGGGTGACCCTATCCGAGGGTCGCAACCGTGGTAGACGGGCTCGCACTACCGCTTGCCATACGAAAGCGGTCAGAGCATCATCAGTAGAAATGTACCCGGATGCTAATGAGTTGGAGGCCTCATCTTTGAGCGCTTTGAGGTTGGGTCCGGAGAATACATAGTATTCCCAGTTGAAATGTGGTGTCTTGTGCTTCCCATTCGCTGTGGCAGGAGGTGGCGGAGGGGGAGGTCCAGGCTGTGATGAGAACAGCTGGTGATTGAGCTCGGTGCCTAGCTGGTGGTCCTCTGGGAAGAGAGGAATGATGTTTTTACGCGGGGCATTTCCGATGTCCAGTTCTTCCGGCGTGAATTGCTCATTGCGACACGCTTTTTGGAGGAGGTTCATCATCTCACCCTGACCGACGCCATCCATGACAGCATGATGGCCAAGGAAAGTAAAGATTAGACCGCCGTCTATGAAAGTCGCCTGTACTAAGCATACATTCAAAGGATCCGGGCTTGGAAGTATGAGTGTCTTCCGGGGCGCGACGACAGATTCGTCTAGCAATCTAAAAGGGAATTTAGCCTCGCGGAGTTTTTGCATCGTGGGCGCGGTCGTATCACCGCGAAGGTCCTTCACGACGAGCTTGGGTATGTCGTCTAGGTATTTGATCTTGTAAACTCCGGTGCTCGTATGGTCGACATGTTCCTGATTCTGAGAATTTCCATGACCGTGAGGATGTGCATGGTTGGTGCTTCCATGTTCAGGGTGCCCTTCAGGATGTTCGACTATGATCTGCCCAGCGATCCAAGGAAAACTGGCAGAGAGACGAACCAGCCCGGTTTGGAGAGTCTCGACGATACTGAGATACCACTGCGGTGATGCATCTGGCAAGGCGTAGATGAGACTGATTTGAGTGTACACGGGCGTTCCTTGCTGACCAAAGATATCCAATTCGAAGTCATCCAGCACCGCAGCGGCGTCTGGGAGAGGCGTCGGAGCGATTGTTTGTAGCATTGCGGTCAGTTTACAATACCTGGAGGATATCTATATCAGCTGAACCAAGAACCACAACTTTTCAGAGAATTTCAAGTTGACGCTGCGTTGTTGACGGAAAAAAAATACAACGTCCAAAGGCATAAGCGTATATCTGTCGTCAAGGATCGTAACATGCATTCAATACTACCAATTGAAGCCGGGAGCGATGAAGGATTTTAAACGGAAGACGAGAATATACTCTTCCGACGAACTAGCAAGTTTTTTTTTTTTTAATTTTGGGGTCTCGACAAGGCAAGCTATCCCTTTAAAGAATGACATCAAAAATGATCATTCCATGTTATAACCGTTCGTTGTCGGAATGCTAAACATGAACGATCGGATGGGTTAACGAGTTTGGGCAAGGCCAGTCGTAGTCGGGACCCCCTCCCAAGCCTTTTTCTTCTGTCGTCGAAACAAAGTTTCCGTTGCTCGTCTCCCGGAGGAACGAAATCGATCATATTAAGCGGTTCTCGGACTGACCGACCCCTCCTTTAGCTGAACCTAGACGCTCGCTTTTAATAAATTCGACCGGGGTAAGATGAGCTAAGAGGATGGTTTTCTCCACACGTAGACTCGGAATTTTAACGTTAGACAATTCTAGAAGCGATGCAAAATGCAAGCTTTTGGTTCAGAGAATTCTAGAACTGGCAGATTTGTCTCGCGTGAAGGGCTCCGGCCATGGAATAGTATTCCGGCAACAAAGTCGACTTTCGATAGCCGAACAGAAATTATAAAGTAGTTAAACGCTTTAAAGGTGATTAAATTCAGGCCAAGAGTTTTAAAGTTATTGAGAAAGGTAGAGAAATATTCATTCAGATATCCATTAAGTTATAGGACGGTCGCATTCGCATACCGTGACCGGCAATGGGCTTCAATTCTGGTCATGCTATATCTCCACTGTTATCGGCAATTTGCCATCTATAATTCAAAAGCCATATAGAAGGTTGCATAATCATACAAGGCTGCTGGGCAATTAAACAAACAGCCTGAGATATTATTTATAAATAGGTGGCTGTTTTATAGATTGGTTAGGAAACTGGAAAACGAGGCATCTGTCTCCCTCTCACGCGACTGGCACTCGACTGAACTTCACGCAACTGAGTACTGGAGACCCCTCAATCACATGAATGTCGGTTCTATTCGGTTTGGTTTATAGATAGAAGAGAGTACGAATATATTCGTAATAGCTTATGGATTGCATTTCGGATTATATGCTCAAAGTTATAAATCTCTTACTAGTCACTGTCCGTCTCATGCATACTTTATGTGATCCCGAAATTGATTTTTAATCATGCACGGATTACTGGCAACTATTGATAGGTTTTTTAAGTTGCGCCGTTGAAAACCGAAACATTAGAACCCGATTTTTCGAGATAAAAATTTTTCGAGATAAAAAATACCTATCTACTTGAATTAATAAACGTCGCCTTTCCTCTTTTCCAGGCTATAGTCCCCAACCTCGCTATTACTGGTTCTTCCTGCAGTCGACTAGTTTATCCATCTCTACAATGCAAGAATTATCCGTAAAACGACGCGCGTGCACCCATAAAAACCGCGTTGTGCAACCGCAGAATACCACACGGTGGGATGACTCCAACGACTGCAACGATAAGCCCCTGCTGACTCAAAATTTCTGCCCCAGCCTGAACCACCCGGCTAGCACATATAAAGCCGCCAGAATCCCCTGGACTTCCCCTTTGGAAACCTCCACTTTTCCTCAATCCATCCTCCACCATGTAAGAAAAGAAAGGAAAAAAAATATTATTAAGCTAGAAAAAAAGATTAAGGAAATTTTTCCTACCCCATCGTCAAAGAGAAAAAATTGCAATGGCGCCTCACGTTTCTCTCATAACCGCCCGTGCTGCAACCGCCGCCGCTCGCACAAATACATCGTTATTATTATTAACCGTCCACGAGACCACCTATTTAACTCTCACCACCACCCACTATCGATAAAGGATTTACAATCCCGCTCACCTTTTTTTGCGATTTCGAGAAAATGCCCCGGTGCAATAAATTACCCGTCTCCGAAATTCAGGCTAGCGTTAGCACGCTATGCCTTGAGGCCTTCAATCGCTACAAGAATGCCAAAGCGATAGGCAACCTCAGCGCGTCAGACCTGGAGAAGCTCTATGAGGAGTTTTTGGCCCTCAGCAGCCAGATGAACCTGTTAACATTGCAAGTTTCCGGTCTCCGGTCCAAAACTCCTCCGAACCAGGACGCACGAGCTCAGGCTCAAATCTGGCTGACATGATGACGAAGCAAGTCCCTCTTTTTGTGAAAAGGTAATTATCCAGCTCTCTATCGAGATGAGGGTGACGAATTTTAGCTAACAAGTATCTTAAAATATTAGAATATACTCTTCTCTTTCAAACCTTCACATAATCGAGCGTTATATGTCCTATTTCCGAAACTGTCCTGCAATTTATAAGCGGTCGACAATGGCGTTTGAGATGGATCAATGCAATAGATTTGAGGCGATATATAGAAGAGCGAACTAGAGATCTGAAACTTTTGTTTTCTTAAGTTTTCTCTTTTCCTATTTGGGAATAGGTGTTTTGGTGCATCTTCTTTTATATTTAGATTTAATCAGTGAATACACCACGTTTAATTCCAATTCTATCACTCGAGAAATCTACGGTCCAACCTGATCGATCGCTTCGTTCCTTTCCATGATCATTATTATAATATTGTATTGGGTATTGTGTGGTTATATTGTACAGATTTATATAATACAGTAGTGTGATAATAGTACAAGACGAGAGCCTGATATCTCAATTGGTGATCTAATCAAGCAATTCGTCATCTCGAACGTCCTCCACGGTAGCTCTAAGCGACCTCTTATCCCCACCAGCTAAGACTCCATAATTAATATAAAAAGAAACGGATGCCAGCTCCGGACTTTTAATATTAGGTTGAACACCCTCGCTGCTCTCCTCACTCGACACGCTATATATCGACGGACTATCCTCGTCACTCGACTCGGTCTCAGTCGAGTTTGTGGTGTCCACAGTAGCTTGATCCTCGTTGTCGCAAAATTCGATCCAATCATCGTTCCCGTTACCGGATTCGGTCGCTGTGTGGAAGCTCTCATTGCTATAGTTCTCCCGAACGGAGGCGTAAAGACTCTCAGAGGAGGTACTGGGAGCCATATAGGTCTGCCAGTTTCTGGTAGGTCTTTTTCTCATAAACTCCTCAATCTCGCGGAGACTCTGTTGGATTTCATCGGGGGTCATGTAATTTGTCGCCGCGGTCCGTGAGGATCTGGACACTGTGTATTTTGAGGGTTCGGTTGTGGGGTGTCTGCTGTGATTGGATGATGAGAGGGAGGTGGATGTGCTTCCCTTTCGACGAAAGAAACGTTGGAACCACCGCATCCTGCGGATACAACGTGGGAAGAGGTAATATAATAGAACTGTCTTCATATTTTTCTTCTGAAAATTTTGATATGAATGTTTTAAAATTTCAGTTTTTCTTTGAAGATGAGAGGAAAAAGATCGATTGATGAATTTAATGTCTTAGGGTGGTCGGATTATGGGGTCTTCTTGAAATACCTTATGAGTGGGGAACCTTGCAATGGCACTAGTGAAGTAGTGCGATGGGTTTATAAGATCAAATGGGATATCTGAAAAATAAGATTTTAGTTGTCCAGCTGGAAAAAAAAAAGAGTCTGGCCTTGTGATGTAACGACTGTGAGGAACTGCTGTCTCAATACGTAGTCAATCGGTGTGGAGGTTTACTTAGTTGTACATGTGAGTTGGCCGTGCATGAGAGGGAGAGAGTTGTACTTCGAGCTGGCCTGGGGCAGAGCTTTAGCTAGTTTTTTTTTATAATGGACATTCCTCAATTCCCCCCTTCAGCTAAAAATTTTTTCCAGCTGATATGCGCAACCTGCACAACTATCAATTTTTAATTCTTAATTTGTACCAATGCATTCTTCTGACTCTTTGGCGATCTCAGATTAAAATATGATGCTCGTTGAGGAGCCGCATTGTTGTATTTTTGAATTGAGTTGTGTTGTTAGTGTGTCACAAACATTGTGACCCTTCAAAAACCCTAGCTTTGATTTAAACTCATTCATTCTAGTCCCGGTTGTAAGCACGATGGTTGAAGCGTGAAAGAATTTACAATTTGAACAATTCGCAATTATCCGTGCGATTTAACTCAGGAAACTTTATCACAATCTTATGCATACCGAAAAAGTCATTTGGGCAGCTTTGAGCTCATATATGCATGGACGTTGAAGGCAAGCGTGACCTTGAAATCACATGTAATTATTCATACAATGTGGCAATATATGGATATCTCGATATGTACAACTATATTTTATATACCTACACCATCTATACAACCCATTTGAGTGGTTATCTCGCAGTACCCGCAATAAGTGATACTTCCCCACTCTCCTCCCCATAATCGCCCTTCCCATCCTGTTTTCCCTTCTCTCTCGGATCGTAAAAGTCATACTCTTCCTCCTCCTCAAACTCACCCTCCTCATCTGCACTCTTCCCAGAAACCCACCTCCAAACCCCCTGCCACAATCCCTTCTTATGCGCCATTGCCAGCACCAACAATGCCGGCAAATGCCAAACGCTAGCCCAAAACAGCCTCTTTCCGGTACCGTACTCCCCGACATTTCTCCAAAATCTCACAGCTTCATACGTCAGCCACCCATTCACGATACTACTATCCACTGCAAAGCCCCAATCTGTTACCCCGCAGTAACTCAACCCGACACATACGGGAAAACAGGCAATGCTATACCTGACCGCCACCCTCCCGTTCATAGCAGGGTTCACTGATGCGAGCATTTTATACCCCGCAGCGGCGTATTCATGTCTAATCCCGTGACTCAAACTGTTGAAATGGGGGAACTGCCAACAGTATAGTAACGCAGCTACCAGCCAGCCTCCGGGATGGGACAAGACTTCGTACACGTTATCCGTTGTCGAGAACTCTCCCGCAGCGGCAGCCCAGCCCATCAGCGGCGGGATCGCACCAACAATGGCGCCTATCCAGGTATTGATCACGTGTTTCTGTTTCATGGGTGTGTAGATTCCCGCGTAGAGTACGATATTCGCCAATCCGAGGCCAGCAACTGTGGGGTTGGTACCGTAGAGAAGGCAAGTGACACCGGATACGCCAGCGAATATGGCGAAGAGTAGGGCGTTACGGGGGGCTATGGTGCCTCGAACGAGTGGGCGGTTGCGAGTCCGGGTCATTTTTGCGTCCAGATGGGGTTCGGCGAGCATGTTGAGGGTATTAGCGGAAGCAGAGCAAAGAGAGGTACCGATTGTAAGGAATAGAAGGGTCATGGCGCTCAATGTGGTGCTCGGAGTGATATCGGATGATGTGATGAGGCTCGAAGCCGGATATAGCGAATAAGATGTCATTGACGTG
The DNA here is from genome assembly GCA_036971675.1 of Orbilia ellipsospora. Lineage (NCBI taxonomy): Eukaryota > Fungi > Ascomycota > Orbiliomycetes > Orbiliales > Orbiliaceae > Orbilia > Orbilia ellipsospora. Next base: position 1,773,349 of record JAVHJO010000011.1, on the reverse strand, counting down.
AGAACTACGAGAAATGTGAGATGCGGCTTCGAAAGGGTCATGTAGGCTTTGAAGGCCCGTCGCAATGCCGTCCGACGAGACAATGGTTTGCCTAATGCATCGACAGATGCTTGAGATCCAGTGGACTGTGATATCGTTGTGGTGGACTGATTTCGTCCAGTCAACCGAGGGAGTTTGAGTCGCCGGAGCATCGTGGGTAGATTTCCGCTTGGATTTCTGGCGAGAGCTTCATTGGTAAGGAAGTAATAGCGATCGCTGGTAGGACCGCTTCTAATTCCAACATCTCCAATTGGAGAACTCGAGGCAGATGTAGTGGAGACATATCTCCCCGGAGCAATTGGCTGGATTGGACGGGTGACGCGGGACCGTTGGATAGCGATTCCGAAGCGGTTGGCAGTCGCCCGATGGCTCAGCCCACGGAAGAGACCATGGACGATGATGCCCGACGGTTTGGATACAAGGAAAGGAATTGACATTGTTTGAATCTCCGATCTGTCGGCCTACATGCTGTTGAGGTTGTCGGTGTGGAGTATGAAGGGTGGTGGGGTGAAGTGGGTGGAAGAAGACCAATCCGACGAGCTGCGTTGTAATGAGGTTGGCTGGCTTGGCATCCGAATGGGAACAACGTCAATGTCAATTCCGCATTTTATTGTATTCCCATTTTAATTCGCAAATAGATCCATCGAGCATGTATATATAAAATAGAAAGGAATAAAGATGAAGAAACTACTAAAACGACGGCGCTTGCAAATGGAAAATGTCCGAAGAAACTAGGTTAGCGTTGGTAAAAAAGGGAACGCAGAAAGTTATAAGATTTAGCTACCGCCTGGATGGAACAATTAAAGCGAATTGCCAGGCGACTAAGAAACAAATAGACAAAAGAATATAGTAAATAGCTGAAGCAAGACAGTTCTTCCCTTATCATCTCTCGATCAAGTATACCTCACCCTCCCGCCCGTATTGACTAGATCGAGGCGTTCCCGGTGATAATACCCCTCGAGAATTAAAGGAAACGTAACAAATAAGATAAAAATATACACATGGCGCAGACAAGATAAAGGGACTTGGATCCGGTTAATCCCTGTTAAACCGTCTCAAACGTCCTTCCCTTGCGTGTGATTCAGCTGGTGCTTAGCCTGTGCGACCCTAAAAGCCGGTGGCGGCTGTTCTTCAATCGCTCACCTCTCGTGTATATTCTATTCGTCGAGTCCAACTAGAACTTGACTCCATAGACTCCTTTACCGCCGCAACAAGCTATCCATTCACCCGCATTCTTCCCGGGCTCGCCACCCATCAGCGCCATTCCATTGCCTAGACTTGGTGCCCAGCTCAAATTATTAACCTCATATTCGCTTCTCCAATGCGCTACAGGATTTCTCCAAGACGGTTCCTGATTATGGTTTAGTCTCTCGTCTCGGGACGGGCGATGCGCGTTGTTCAGAGATGCGTCATTCATCATGTCCCAAATTAACACGAGCGAATCATCCGTGCCACCAGCGATCATTCCACGGCGGTAAGGACACCAGTCGATACAGTTGATGCTTCCACCGGCACCGCGTAGTTCCACCAGAGCTTGACCAGGCTGCCGCACATCAAGGATCCGAACAACATTCGATTGATCGGCAAAAGTCGCTAGTAGGTGGCTTTCGTGAGGAGAGGCTATTCGAAAATTATCTTTTTAGCAGGTATTTTCGTCAAAATTAGATGGCTGTTCACAACTCACCAGCTAGTTTCAACAATGGGGGCGGGCCTTGAAGGGTACTCCCGACACCTCCAGTTCCTCCTATCGGATTCACACCACCGGGGCTGGGTGCAGCCGCTCCGTCGCCTTTCACGCTGGGTTCATATATGATAGTACTATGGTCCAAGCTTCTTAAATCGAACATTCGAACGCTCCCATCGGCTCCACAGCTGGCAAACACGTCCACCGACCCGCTCATGAATCGTACATCGAATACTTCCTTGTCATGTGCTATCAGCTGAGTCTTTGCGGTTAAAGTCGGTATATCCCAGATAGTGCATGTGGTATCTATCGAGCTGGTGATTATGAGAGAAGGGCTTATAGGGTTCCAATCAAGACTGGTGAGCGGGGCGGTAAAATCTGTGCTTTTGGAGTTGGATAAGAGAGCTAGCTGGGATAGTTTTTTAGTCGGAAGGTCCGTACTGGATTGGTTCGATCGGGAGGTAATCGAGCTTGTAGGTGTCGATATAGCAGCTGGTGCAGCATTGGGGAGGGACCACAGCCGTAGGTGATCACCGGCTGTCGCGATAAGATCTGTAAGCGGTTTCGATTGTGTTGGTGGTTCCCATAAGATTCTTGTTATAGGGTAGGTTAAAGTTGCCTCTGCGAACTTTGTGATTTCCAAGGTCGACTCTCCGCGGGGATGAGAATCTGTGTTTATTACTTTCGGGGCGGTGTTAAGGATAGAGATCTAGTGAAATCAAGGTTAGCTAGAGTCTAGAACTCCTTAATAGTATGAAGCTATACATAATTATGTCCATCTTCACTATAGCTACCTAGTGCGATTCTGCCGACGCCGTTTTGGCCGGCATATCCACTAGCACCAGGGCTACCATAGATTGGCCACTTGCACCAATCAATAGCATAGCTAGGCCACTGTGTAAAATAGTGGCTACCTCTCGGTACCTCCTTTGGTGGCGTCTCAGTTATTGGTCCTTGTCGAGATTGCACATCCAGTGTGAAACCACCAGTCATGGCAATATCCTGTTGGCCCATGCTACCGCCACCGGGTGCGTATTTACGATAGTTTGAGGATTGTGTCGGGTCCTGAGGTAAGTTTGATGTGGAAGAAGATTGCTGCATGTGAGTTATGGGGAGGTATTTGGTATTGGAGTCGCCGTACAGAGCATTGGCGTCTGGTTCTCCCGGAGGTGGTTGCGCCGAAGCGAGGGTGTTCGACCTCGATAGACTGGCGCTCGTGGTATGTGATCTCGAAGCTCCACCGGGGTATGCTTGATATCCCTGCGGGGGAGGTTGTTGCTGTTGTTGTTGCTGCTGCATTGGCGGACCTGGAGGGGGTGGACCGGGCTGGTGGATATGGATCGGCGATGAATATTCACTATATTGTGGTTGAGGAGGGGGTCTTTGAGAATGCTGCTGGGGTTGTTGAGGGGGTGGTGCGGCATGGCTGTCGTGCGTCCGGAAGGAATTTTGTCTTTGAAACTCAGCTGCGTCGGTATAGGTCTGGCCCGACATAGCAGAACCTGGATGAGGGCTGGTGGATGGGTAGCCGCCGGCACTGTAGCCACCGTAGCCACCAGGATTTAACTGCGGATTTTGATGGTAAGACATTGAGGGCTGGCCGCCCGAGATGGCGGACGGAGGTTGAGGCGGGGAAGTGGGGTGTTGGAGGTGATGAAGCTGCGCCTGCTGCTGCTGCTGCTGCTGCTGCTGCTGAGGAGGAGAGGAGATACTTGGTCCCGAGGGACTTGGACGATAGTTGGAAGGTTTGCCGATGGAGGAGAGAGTCTGAGCCGCCTGGAGAAGAGCTCCCGCGGTGTGAAGCTGCTGTTCAGGTTCCTGCGAGGAGGAACCGTCTTGTTCTTGTCTGGAGTGAGAACGATGGTGCCCGAACGACGGCATCTAGCGAGCAGCGGGGCACTTGAGGTCGAAAAAAAAAAAAAGATATTCCTCCGAATGCGACGGGAGCACAGGAGCTCAGATCACCGTCAATGCGGTCGAGCGATGCTTGAAGCTAAAGCGAGGAGGCTATGATGGCGGTAATGTCGTCCGTCTCGTCGTCAGGCGTCGTCTTCTTCTTCGTCGTCGTCGTCGTGGGGAGGAAGAAGTGGACGATGTTTTGGCGGGCGGTTGTGTTCCTTGAGCTCGCTTTGGTCGGACGTCGTCGACAACACATTTCCCCAGCCAATTACAAGAAGCTCACTCACGCTAGCATTTCACAACAGTCTATATTATAAGGAAGGAGAGATTGGATGAGATTCATTAATTTCGTTCCATTTCGTCGCTATGCTACTGCTGCTATCTGAATTGAAAGGAAAGCTGAAGAATAAAATCAAAATCAAAAACAGTGGTGATATCATTATAGAACAAAAATCAATGCGAACGCACAACGGAAAAATGACCGCCAGTGCCATATTCCCAGTTCTCCTCCTCATTCTCATCTCTCCATATTAATAAGAGTGTCTGACTCCAAGCAAACATGCAAATCGATACAAAGGAAAGGGTGTTCGTGTAGAACCTTCAAATAAATGGGTATTCATTCTCGACGAGTCGATGAACCTTATTAACCAAGATGCAACTTCGCAAACTTGATTAGAGAGAGCTCATAGTTTCGAACTGCTTAGTACTTGGTGTTATATGCGCCGCTATATATAGTCAAACAAAGGACAAGAAAGGGAGGTAATATATTAGCTTCTATCAAGGGATTGGAAGAATAATATTAAAAATTATGGAAAATATGAAAGGTAGAATGTAAAAAGTCGAGCACCGAATCTGATCTTTTCAGCTCCCATCTTTTGGATATGGCGCTGAAAGTCTCAAAAGTAGAAAGAAAATTTCTTTTTCAATTTTTTCAATTTTGATTTTTTGTATTTTCTTTTTTTCTTTTTTTAGACATGAGCATGTCTGTGGTGACGACGGTGGGTGGAGTAAGTGCTGGTGCTGCCGCTCCTGCGTCCTCCGGTATATTCTTTATGAACATGTCTGTTATCGTACCTGTGGTGGCGGTAGAGGGTCCAGCTAAGCAAGCAGGTGATGAAGAACAAAACGCAGTCGATGATGGCGAGAACCTACAAAATATATAATGAACATCTATATTCCAATATTTTATAAAGTGGAAAGGAAAGAACATACCCAGCTGGCTTTGAACATGGCACAAGATTTGGAAACGTGAGCTCCCCAGCTATCTCCACCGGAATAATCATGGTCGCCAATCTGGATACCAACTGGCACGCTCAAGCTCGAACAGTTGGCATCAGAGATTCCGCGGTTGAGGTAGATACCAGCGATCCAAGCGCCAACAAAGCAAATGTCGACAACTGCGATGAAGGGGCCTGACATGCTACGATATCTGTGGAACTGGAACAGTGTAACCAAAGCCCAAGCGCAGGCGAGGATGGAAACGATGAAGAGCGTGAGGAGTGCATCTGGTACATCCTGGTTGTTTTCAACATATGGATTCACGAACCAACCCAGCATACCAATGATTGGGAGGGCGACGATGACTTCGAGAATCCGAACGCCGGTGAAAAGAGCGGACGACAGCATCTTGATGTTTTTTAGTAGATGGTTCAATCCACACGAACGGTTATGGGACGAAGCGACGGAGGAGGCTAGCTGTAGCTATAGCTAGTGGATTTGCTTGGAGACTGGACGAATGAAACTTTGATAGCGATATCGATAGAACGAAAGCAAGAGGAATGATGATAAGAAGGTTGGCCTCCAGGAGAGGCTTGTGCATTTATACACAATTAAGCTTGCGGTCTCCAAGAATGTAAAGTCACAAAAGGCAGCCAAAAAACCTGCCACTCGAAATACACCTAGCATGAAGTGAATTTTTCCTCTCCTGTGTATGGCTGATTCTCACACCAGCCATCGATTCTCAATATCGTATTGGCGGTCGCGTAAACATGACGCCGTTGCGCAGCTCGGACTCTCTTCGCATGACATAGTTTCGGTGCAGGGGCCGTTAAAGGGAAAGCAAAAAGGATACCTGTATGTGACGTAACGTTTTCACATTAAAGATTTAGAAACACTCGAGTTATTGCAGTGAGAACACCACCAAACCACCATACGAGCGAGTAGGAAAAAAGAAATAATAGAAAACCGGTCGTATGACATGCTTTGGAAGGGGGGAAGTTTTCGCGAATCAACGTAAACGCTGAAGCGACGATTATGTCAAACGGAAAAAGGGTCCCTGATACTTAGCCATCCAAATGGGGCCCGAGATACGTAGAGTCTCCGGTACTAGGGCATACAGCCGTTAATGCAGGGAAAAACCATAGCCAATAAATTTTATATAAATTGATCTAGGCGTGCATGCGAGAGTAAATTTCCTTGGTGGCGTAGCTGTTGTTGGTGTCGGTGTCGTTTAAACTTGTGGCAGCGCGAACGTCGACGTCATAACAAAGGAAGCATGTGGCAGGGGTGCCCCTGTCACCAGCACACAACCTCGAACACACCAAAAGCAGGTTTTCGAGGATTGCCATACCCAAAGCTTGGATCTCTATCGGATCAATATTGGGGAAAAAAACTCTAGAAATTACCACGAATAAGAGCCTCTCGATATAAGGGCTCCAACCTGCCATGTGGCGCATCATCATCACCATTTGTGCTGGTGGTCGTTACAGGTTTGAACCGAGGTTGCTCAGACCACGGATATCCCACCTGGACAAAATCCGGGTGGCAGCCGGGTCACATTGATCAAGAGCCATTCGAATAATCAATATTAAAGTGAAGCGGATTCTCAAATATTAGGTCATCTTCAACATCAAGTCTTGATTCAGCTTAACGTACGTCACACCAATCTCAGCCAATGAAACCCCCCAGCGATTCATAAGTGATATGCACAATTGCAAAGCCACACAGATCGAATCTTACTACTGCGAATCTACGGATCTGGCACACGCAAGTTTAAACGGGGTGTCTTAGCGTCTTGAAGGGATAATCCTTCTTACATGTACCTTTGACGGAAACCGTTAAAAACGTCCAGCCAAGAAGGGTAACGAAGATCTTCTTCGGATAACTCGGTCGCCCTCGACGTCTTGAGTTAGAGGGTTTACCCTTGATATACCTAATACAAATTTAGTAAATAAAGCTAAAGATGATAAAATTTGAATTCTATTCGAATCGGTCTATCTATCTACAAAGTAATTTTTTCAGAAAATCTTCCGACAGACTTCTACAAGCATAGTCTATATAAATTTTGGGAATAAAAATGGGTAACAAATCCAACCGACAACAGAAAACCCGACCGCAAAACAATCAAATATCATAAAATTTCGTAACTTCGTTAACTCGTAATATAAAAAATTTACACAAGAAACTTGAAATGTCAATGCGCTCGAAAATGGTGACCAAACTTAGTTATTGCCAGTATTCCCAGCATTAGCAGCATTGCTCTTCTTACCCGCAGCAATCTTAGCATTCAACTTGGCCTTCTGCGCAGACGGAATAGCAGCCAACTGCTTCTTAGCAGCAGCGATAAGAGCCGGAGGGGTATCTTCTCCACCAAGCGCAACAGCGAGAGCCTCATCATCGGCGGTAGCACGCTTAGCCTTCATAGCCTCTTCGTACTCAACCTTGACGAGTTCCTCCTCATGAGCCTCCGCCTCTCTCTTAACGAGTTCTTCTTGTGCGGTCTCGAGTTCACGTTTGACGAGTTCTTCTTCTTTAGAGGGTTGAGCATCACGGGCCATAAACCTGAGAAGCTTGCGTTTATATCCTTCAGCGCTTGGATCGACGGTGGGGTTGATGCTAGGGTTGGCATCATTATCTGTGGTGCTCGTGGCGTTCTGAGCGATAGCTGATGCTTGAGCGGGACTGATGGTGTAGGAATCTGCTTGAGGGGTGTCACCGATATTGTCGCCAGTGGCAGCTGGTGGAGGCGGTGCCGGTGCGGTTTGTGTGACCAGTTGGAAGGGAACACAGCCGCCAAAGGGACCGTTGATGGCATAGTTTTCGCATCGCATCATACAAATGTTATTCATACCGGCATAACTTCCTGAGCACTTAAGGTTGGCTGGGATGTCGACCGTGAGGGGGAAATCTTGGAGAGTTCCGGCAACACGATTGGAGTATGATTTCGCGGTTCCGGGGACGTTGTTGGCACCAGTGGGCTGGATCCAGCCGGCATTCCAACCGCTCGGTTCACCGGTCGAGCTGATCTTGCATTTATATGGACCGGCGCCGTCTCCATTGAGCTGGTGGACCATCATTCTGATCCAGCCACCGGGAGAAACCTTGATGATACGGTTGGTTTGGGCGTATGTTGTGGTGATACCCTTCCAGTCAATCATCTTCTTGGCTGGCATTTGATAGTACCAATAATTCTTTTGAGCAGCGGTAGCTTTAGCATACTGCTTCTTTGTGGCGGCCGCAGTTGAGTAGTATATATTTTGGTCCTACAGCGTGATTTAAAAATTAGCTACCTCCACATAGGTTTATGAATGAAGCATATCTAAACTTACCCAGATATTGGCACCGCATCCGTTAGCCCAGTAAGTTCGGGGTTTCTTCCACCATTTGCTCCATTTGGTAGCAGGAACAACAGGGTTCTTGAAAACAGCGATATCTCGCTGGAATGGGAGCTGTGTGGTACCCGTGCGAGGAGTAGACGTGTGAATACCAAGAATGTAGCTGCTGACACTGATATCAGCGTCCCCAATAATGTTGTAAGGGATGGCGTGACCAGCGATCTCCGGCGTTAAAGCCAAGATGACAACAGCAGCAGTAGTTTTCAAATGCATTTTCAAAAGAATGTATATGATATAGTACAGAATATCAGGTATATGCCGTCAGGCTAAAGATAGGTGAAGACCTAAAATGAATCTAACAAAAGATTCAACTGGAAGGAACGACTTGGGTAAATGAGAGACTGCTGCTATTTACAGCGGCCGATGGTGAGAGAAAGGGAAAAGATCTCACTGGGTACCAGCAGACCAACTTATATACACATCGAGATATATCTTATTGACGTATCGATAAGCTGATACTGTGCCTACCCTCTAAGCCAAGATACCCATAGCTCGGATGTTGGATACCTTGGAAACTCAAGACCACGAAGAGCTCGCATGGGTACAAGGATATCGCTATCGAATCCAGGCATTGAGAAGCGAGTAGATTCTTGGCGGTTGGAGATATATCCACCCACTGCCTAGTACCATCTAAAGCGCATTATTTTTGTGCCCATCAGTTTACTCTTCGAACTGGAGAGATAAGAAGGCATCGTAGGGCTCATTTCAGCCAATGCAAGCGCCTCACCTGAATGAGTGGGTCTGCAAGTGAGAAGGGTGCCGTCGGAATGATAATCCGGCTGAAAAATCCCAAGCTATGACAGCATGATGACATGGTGCAAGAAGCGTCTGCCCCAATTGTATTTGAGCTCCCAGGTAAATTTTCAAATATTCTGTCAATAGACCGTCGAGAGGGCGCTAGGGGCTAATATCACAGGCTATCGGACGAGTTGCTTCCCTGCAGCCAGCCGCGCCAAGGCGCATCTCATATGGCGTTCGAATACTGCAGCCGAAATGCATGAGGGCCGCCAGCTCCGCATCCGCATCAGCCTACTCTCCTGTGCATCTTTTCCTGATAGCGCACCTCGCTCGACCGAGTTACCTAGTTTCGCAGAGATACTAATTTCACGAAAAGCGAAGAATACTAGGCGGATACACGGCAATCGATTGCTATGGGCGCAGGATGCGTTGAGCAGGGTTGCATTTTATCCCTGTTGGAGTTGCCAATCTTGGGTGCTGCATGCGATTCGGGACAGGTATGGCGGGCCTGCAGACGCCAACGACTTCGCTACCCTTCGATTCTTTCAATAGGGGACAGGTATGGTGGTTCCGAACGCGATGCGAATCCAGTGGCTCCGGTTATAATGCTAAAGAGCCAAGCCTGGTGAACTCGGAACCTAAACGTGGATAAGTGAATCGACATTCCCAAAACGACCCCTCCAAATTGCTACAAATCCCCAAAATATGCGTCTAAATTTATATTAGCTGGATGCAAGATTTGACAGAATCGCACATATATACGTAATGGTGTGGGTCTCGCGACCGTTTATAACCTTGACTCGAGTATTCATACATCTCCACGTTGCCGGCTAATTCGGCACCAAGCCAAGGGACAGCCCTATACAAAAGAGCTAGATAGGATCTGAAGCATACCGAGTATTGCACTTACCCTATAAGAACGCCGCCGACATCATATCCAAAGACGTTGAAGAATTCTATTCTAAATGGCACGTAAGTTGATTCGACATGCCTATTCCGCGAAGTCACCAGTGCACCGAATTCCTAGCTTCACATCAGATACCGAATTCCCGTATTAATACAGTCTATTTTTTTGTAGCTTTTTTCCTTAAACTAAAATTATAAACTAAATAACTCCCACAAAACAGGAGAAAAACGCTCACAATGAAGCCTGATTATATACTACAAAAACTAGTATTATGAACTAAGTGGAAGCAAAAAGAGCCGCATCCTGGCACGATTATCAGTCTATACGATAAAAAACCAAAACGAGGATACCGCCTCTATGCCCTGGTAACTCCAAACGCCGGAGAAAAAGTGTATCCAAAAAAAAAAAAAAGAACAGCATGTCCGTAAAATCTTTTCGTCGTAACTTTTGATCGTATGTGCGTATTCCGAATAACCCAACTCACCTTCAAACCCTAACCTTCAAAACCACCATGGCCGAATCACTCAATCTCTTCCCTTTCTTCTTCCCCTTCTTCATAATGGGTACGTCAGGATATTCCACCCCAACGATCCTCACCCCACGTGCCAAAAACCTATTAATATCGCCACCTTTACCTTCCGCCAAAACTTTAACATCCTCCAACCCGCTCTCCTCCCTTAAAGTTCCATAAGCCTTCACTCTTTCCTTCGCATCCTCGTCATCAGCGTAATGTACGCTCTCAAGTATCGGTCCCATATTCAAATCCCCTCCCAAAATAACAGCCGAAGCTCTGAACGAGTTTTGCGCGATAAACTGTCCGAGCTGTGACGACTGCGCGTGGCGGGCCTTTTGCTCTCCGCGGCTGTGTCCAGCTTGCATGTGCGTGTTGTATATATCTATGGTTTTTGGCTCGTACTGCTCTTCATCATCGTCATCGTCATCATCCTCTCCCTCGTCGCTATCATAATCGCTATATCTGCTCTCATCGTCTTCGTCGTTCAGGATGGGTCTCTGACTGTACGACGATTCTCTCGTTGGCTGATCAGGTTTATATCGTCTGCTCAGATCGACTCTGACGCCGACTCCTCCTTTACCGGCGAATAAATCCCATCGACTCCGTTTTCCAAACCAGGTTCTTCTGACGTCGAGGATTGCATATCGTGATAGGACGACGAGACCGGAGTCGAAGAAGGGCCAGAGCCAGCACCGACGGGGTAAAGTTGCAACGTACGGGTGGGTGGAACGTAAGGCATCGATTATGAGAGATTTGTAGGTAAAGGCCTCATTCAGCAGGATGATGTCGTGGCTGGCGAGGTGGGTTGGGATTTCAGCCGCCCGGTTGTAGGCATTGTTGTCCGAGAGCGGACCCGGGAGCAACCAGGTGTTCCAAAGGAGCTATAGGTTTTGCAACAAAACGTTAGCATTTTAAGCTCCGATTATTTAAGCTTAAAAGTTGCAGTACCATGAGTAGGAGCTTACAATTGATAATTCACGCTGCCGTCGTGAACTGCTTGAAGCCTGAACGGCTCGCGTTCTATGCATTGAGGAGGACGGACGCATTGTGATTCTTCTCGTTATTTTCCAAGTCGAGTGATATGGTAGATTATGACAGCGGATGCATTTAGGTAAAGAGGAAACAAAAGTTAAAGACAGAGCATCCAATGGGAAAGTGCGACGGTTTCTTAAATATATAATTGCGGCGCACTGCACAGCTAGACTAGACTAGTGCATGGTGGGATGGGGAATGTCAACGGGAGATTCGAGTTCGAATTTGGGCGCAAAATACTTGAGACGGGTGACCGACCAACCACCCGCGAGAGAAGAAAGAAAAAATTTTCTGTTCCCAATGCACGCATGCGATCCAAGCACGCTCTTATAATTCATAGCGAGCAGGTGAGGAGAGTCAAGACATCATCATCTCGGGTCTGTTGACTGCAGCTGGCGGGTTTCGAACAGGCGAGCGGTGGCTAAGAGTCGTAGCGGCAGGCGATTGGCCGGCGGGTGTTCCAGCTCAGTCGTGCAGAAACACTCGATGCGTTGTCCAGCAGTGCTCGTGTCCGCCAGCCTATCACAGCCAGCGTCTCGTTCTGTTCCCTGCTATTTCTCTCTCTTGTCATTATAGTTGACACTCGCGAAGATGCAAGAAAGAGAGCTTCAAAAAGCTTGCATGACCACCGCGGTGCAACGTGGACCTGCATGCAGGCAGTCGTAACTATCAAACTGACAGGCCTGGATATGGTATCGTGTATTGATGAGAATGTCTCAATTGACCACTCGGAATGATAACGCCGCTCCCTGGAATCCAAATCATACATGTTACCGTCTCATCTCAGAAGAATAACCCAGGCGCTCGCTGGGAAAAAAAGAGAAACCATTCCAAAACAAAAGCAGGAACTAACAGTCGCTAGAAACACTGGCTCGCTATCAAGTAAACCAAAAAGGATACTCCCAAAAATCAAGCAATTTTTGATCAATCGGACCTCTCATATCAAAGGTGGTTGATCATCGCTATCCCTTCTCTCCAAGAAAGCCCCATGTATATCGTCCCCTCCCTCGCTTTTCCCATCGTCCACTAGTTTCGTGACCCTCTTCACCCCTTCTCCAACAATCGTGCTCCTTCCGCTACCCCTCCCGTTCCCGACCCCACCAGCGGTCTCGGCAATGGGGGTTGCCACGTTATCCTCATCTCGAAGGTTTAGGCTGGCAAAGGCGGCATACTCCAGCTCATCCTCTTCATCGCTTTTGGCTCTGAACCTCTTCAATCGAGGACTCATCCTTAGTTCCGGACTGCTGTCACCACCATGATCCGTATGTTCGGCCCCGAAGAGAGCCGCGGGATCGTCAACTTCGCTCTCGCTTTCTGAATTCCAATGATTTTGATGGTGAGACGACTGTGAAACAATTTCGCGATCCGCGGAATCGTCATCATATCCAGTTCCTCCCAGGCTTAACCCGTTCAAGCTCTCATTCAGCGCATCATCGCTGGGGCTGGTTAAGCCATTGCTGTTGACTTTTTCCCTCTCCTTGCCCTTGCCCTTATTCTTTACCTTTTCGACAGCTTCACTAGTCGTACTGGTATCGATCAACCCACCAACCAAAGGTATCAATGTAGCTCTAGCCTCCTTGTAACTTTCCATTTCCGCGCCGAGTAAGCAGACGAGCAGGGTCCAGCCCCTTTGCTCAGCTATTGTCATGCGACTGTTCAACTGGGATATAATGTTATCGATCCCTGCCACCAGTTTCGCTGCGGTGGCTTCCGGCATCTTGGGTTCTGCCCTTGGGGTTGCGCTAGCCCCGGTATTGGGCGTCGTGCTGGGCTTGAAGGTTTCTGTGGAGCTCGATAAACTGCCATTTCTGCTGTGTCCCAATCCGGTCCTAGTTCTATTCCGATTCGCGAAAACCGAGACTGGCGTGTTTCTACCGCTACTAGTGCTGGAAGAACCCGGCCTGCCATCCTCTAGCTTCCCAAACACCGTGTTTCTGATCTGAGGGGACCTCGATCTCTCTAGTTTCCGTCTTTGGGCCTCCAATTTTTTCTGGGCTTCCCTTTGCGCCTCTCTTTGTGCTTCAATGAGTTCTCGAGCCATCATATCTTCAAAGTCTGCGATGAGGCCGACAGTTTCTTGCCATATCAGGATACCATCCTTGAGCGCATCTAATTCTTTACCAGCATCATTCTTTTTACCATCATAAACGCTCCGCTCGTCTCTCCAGTATCCAATAGCCTGCTCAGGTGTAAAAGGCAGAGTGGCTTTCGTATCCGGTGTTGGAAGAAGCGCATTTGGTGATCTTAAGAAATCCGTCATATCTTTCGACATTTTCTGAATAGAAGTAGTATATGAAGACAACCGTGATGATAACGTAGACTGCAGATCTGATATTTTTGCAAGCATATCAGTCTGCTCTGACCGTAATCGTTTAAGCTCTGCCTCGTGAACCCTTATTTGCTCCTATGATCCAAAATGTTACTACGATCTCTTCCTAAGAATGACGAGGTTGTATACTCACTTCCACTCCTTCCAATCTCTCCCTAACCCTATCCATTTCCTTACCCTCAGGACCACCTTCAACCCGTTCCACCTCCTTCTCGAGCTTCTCCCGTTTTCGTATCCATCTATCAACCAAATCCACGAGTTCCACCCTAGCGTTCAGCTCACCAGCATACCATTCCTCCTCAACAGCCTTCACATCGGCCAACCCAACCATCGCATCCAAAAGTCCCCTTCTGACCTCTTTGATCCCCATTTTCTTCCTCCCATTCCCACCCTTCAAACTATACACGCTCGCCATCGGGGTATTCGGCGGTGCGATCCCCAACGCCACCTCTTGAGCTTGCACCAACTTTTTCAACTCTTCCTCATAAACCCCAGCATCCCGCTTCACCCTCCTCAGAACCGCCTCCCTTCCTTTAACCCCATCATTCAAAGCCCCCTCCGATTTTCCCGAAATGTACCTCGGATTCACACTCTGCTGTTGCCCAAACCCCAACACTGTACTCAACGTACCATAAATACTCTCCCCTACCCCACCCCCAGCACCACCACCTCCTCCTCCGCTAGTACCAAACGGTGATATCGGTGTTGGCGGTATCCCTCCAGCAGTATAGGCAGAATAGTAACTAGCATCGATAGGCGCGTAGACCCCCCTCTTCCCGTTTCTACCAGAGGGTAAAGGCGGGGATAATATACCCGTGGCGGACAACGGGTTCAACGTCTCGTACATGCTCATACCCATCCCGATGGTTGATAGCTCCACATCGGAAGGGTTGTAGTTGTAGCTGTACGGATTCCCCGCTGTGCCGTGGGACTGATGGAAGCTGGGTACACCGTACGGCATACCTGCTGTTGGGCCGTAGATGGAGTATTGCTGCAACTGCTGCTGTTGTTGGTATTGCTGTTGTTGTTGTTGATGTTGTTGTTGTGTGTATCGAGGTGGGACGTATACGTTCGAAGGCGCAGGTGCTCTATGGGTGTGGCTACCGCTGCTACGGGTCGTAGAATGAGAGTTGGATCGTGAGTGTAAGTTCGCTGTTGTTGTTGTTTCCTTAGGTGTTTTCGGTGATGACGGTATCAACGGATCCTCGTCGTCAGGCTCGGGTTCCGGTTCCAGCTGTTGGAGATAATGGTTTCCAGGCGCGTTATCGAAGGATGAAGATACCGTCGACTGGTTACGGAGGAGAGGAGGTGGTATCGGGGGCGGAGAGACAGGCATCCTGGCCGTTAACATGACGAAAGAGCTGTAGCTTGTGTCAAGCTGCGTCCGATGAGTCGGGTGCGTGGAGGGGATTCGAGGAACGAAGGAGGCTGTCACACGACGATGTTGTTTGGTCGGGTTGTTGCGGCGTGGAGGTCCACCCGAAGCTGGCTGACCGTGTCATCGGAGCCCACCCAAAAATACAATTTATGAATGACTGCAAGGATTCAATCACGATTTGTTTAGATAAGCAAATATTTTCAAGTCAATGGAAATATCTATCGACTTCATCTCTGCTGTTCTTATCTAGAATCTACGTTTTCAAAACAAGCTCTGTAATGACATGAGAATTATTGTCATGTCATACTGAAGGGCGCAAAATTAATCTAGGACGGCATATACACAAGCTCCGCTACACAGGAGTTATTTATAATGATAATGCTTCACTTTCCACACTCATAAAACCCTCTTCATTTCCATCTCTAAAATCTAAATGACATTTCTTTTATTCTGATGCTCCATCATCAGAGTAGTAGTCAAACGCCGACGGCACTGGGGCATCCTCCTCTTCGTCTTCCTGCATCAATACGGAAGCCGCGGCAGCAGCTCCACCGCCCCCAATAGCTTCACCGCTAGGAGCTGTTGTGCTTGTAGCCGCCGTTGTCGTGCCTGGTGGTGGGGCTGGTTTCACCGATTTCAGTTCAAGCAATTTAGCTGGTTCGGACGGTGTTTTATCGGCAAGCAGTAAAACTCCACCAGTAACCTAGAATGTCATGTTAGCATTTTAAACCCTCCAAGGACTTGCAACAAAAGACGTATACCTTCTTGACGGGCACGTATCTACTATCGGGCAAGAAGCTGATGTACTTGAGCTGAGCCGGAAGGACCCTGCTCATGTTATCAATCTTGTACCCTGCCGTTTCCTTAGACTGCGACTTCTTCCCCTTCTTTTTCCCAGTTTCCTCCTCCTTCGTCTCCCCGTTAGCTTCACCTGCTGTTGTTGCGATCGGTGTCTCTGGCGGGGGGTCGATAATCATGGAATCCGTAACAGATCCCTCACGTTCCCTTCTCTCCTTCTCGGATCGCTTAGCTCGCTGCCTGGCCTTCGCCGTTGTAGATAGCACTGCCGTCGCAATCTTCTCCACCGTCTTCTCCGTCGATTCTTCAGCCTTTGGTGGATAGTCGAATAACGATGGTTTGGTATTACTCCACATCTGGAAATCTGGTACCTCGAGATCCACATTCAATCCAATTATCCCCGTCGGTCTGAATCCCAAAGAGAGGAAATGGGCGAGTGGGAACCAGTACCAGTATTGCGTGAAGCAAGCCATGCCCACAACAGCAGACATGTCTACACTCCCTGTAGCAGTTTGGAGACCAATAGTGCAGTTTCGACCACCAGCATCCAAGAGACCCAACGCGACTGCAGCACCGAATTTAGACAGAACATCTTCGGTTTTATCGCTTAATATACGCTCGAATGTCTTTCTGAATTCAGCTACCTTGGGGTTCATGGTCTCGTTGTGTTGAGCAAGGATCATGCCAATAGATATCAAAGCACCCTGTTTGACAAACTCAACAGTATCCTTGATCATGGGCTGCAATAGGTCTAGAGCTTCGTCAAGACCTGTTCCCGCACAGGCAATACCAAGGGCTAGCGCTGAACCATATCGCACGTGAGGATTATACGATTCGGCGAGCAACTCGACCATTCTAGGGACAGATTCGTACTTTCTGAACAGAATGAAACCCAAGCTGAATACTGCAACTCGTCGCACATCATCGTTAACATCGGAAACAGCGACGTGGAGAACTTTGCGAATAGCATTGTTCGATCCGGTTCCGCAGTAAGCCAGAGCGATTGTCAAGATGCCACCGTATCTTAGGATTGGGTCCATATCTGCAAGAAGGTTGTCGATAAGTTCGTCCGCGGCTTCTTGTTTGCTGTAATATACCAAGGCCATGCCGAGGGCAAGACCACGCTTAACCTTCTCACGCTGGGTATCATGGGCATAAGATCTCATCTCTTCAATCGCTTGCGCGTTGGCAGTACCCAACATGATTAACCCCATAGCCAAGCCAACAGCCTCTCCAGATATAGCCGACTCGGTCCACAGGACTTTCATAAGGTCTTGATAAATTCCCATGTTTCCGGTAGCCATTCCAGCAACACCCAAACCAAGAGCACCACCGTGCTGGACAATCTCGTCCTGAGTATCATTGAATTGTTGACGAAGATAGGGAAGGACATCTTCACCATGGTTGGCATAGATGAGACCGAGACCATACAAACTGCCACCCTGGGAATATGGGCTGCCGGTTCCAGATGATGGGTTCGGTAAGTATGGTTGGAGGAGCTTCATTCCCTGGCTCAAGTTACCACGGTGGATGACACCTAGCGCAGCTGTTGCGGTGAACTTGGACCAGTTCACTGCTTTACCCAGCCACTCCAAGTTTGCGCGCAAGAAACCATCAGCCAAGGTACCAGCATTCATAAATCCGTTGGCGAAAGTAAGAGCGTTATGCAGTAAACTAGTTCTAGCCTCCAAACAATCTCTAATCTTGTTGAGAATTGACATTTCTGTGTGGTTGTTTCGGAATAGGAATTCGAGATTTAGCTCAATGGTCTTGGTGCCCTTAAGGATGCTTCGGATAGCTTTGTAGTGCTTTGAAGATTTCTCTGTCATTTCAGCGGCGGCCTTAGACACTAACTCGGACGAAGTTCCAGGTAGTAATCTCGCAGTTTCCTCCAAAATATCATCGTCCTCCTGTTCTCCTGATTTTTCAACGCTTGCAACTTCGCCATCGGGTAGATTGCTAGTAACATTTTGAAGAAACTCTTGAGTGGCGGAAGAATCAAGATCGAATGCGATTTGGTAAGCCGTGAGTAGAGACTGATCATCTCCTTTTGATACGAGGTCTCGGAGAAGCTTAGCGGCCAAGCCAAAGTCATTTAGATGTACGACGCATTTGCTAACTGAGAAGTAATCCGGAGTAGGTTGTTCAAGGAAGAGGTCGACGAGGAGTCGCAGAAGCTAGCGAACCAAATTTCGTTAAATCAAGGGCAGTTATGGTATGAATGGTGAAATCTTACTTTTTCTCTGAGACCCAAATCTTGCACCACGTTCATCGTAAGCTCCAAAACGAATTCCATCAACTCAGAGGCCTTGTCAACGCTTTCTCCACCGGCAACCTGCCCAGATTCGCTACTACGCTGTCGCTCCCCAGCCAGTCGGATACCCTGCTCGATGATATCCAGCCTATGGCTTTCTATGGCAACTCCCAGAGCCGGCTTGTAGTTTTCGCTATCGTAGCATTTCTGGAACATACGTTCGACAACCTCAGTTAACCTTGGATCTGCTTTCTCTGGCGGGCTCGGAGGCATGTCTTTGGGAGGAGGTGGAGGATTGGCGATAGAAATATATTTGTCAATGCATTTAGCTATACAAAACCAGATCAATTAGCATACGCCACCCGTTTCCTAAAAGAACGCGACGTGATTCGTACATATTGTGGTATCGATGAATTCGGATTTCCCAGCGATGTCGAAGAGGTTGCCAGCTCCGAGAGCGTACATCATAGAGTCTTCGAATGCGCCTAGATGATAGTAGACTTTTGATGCCACCAACGCGGCAAGCTGTCGGTGAGGGAACCTAGGGTCCTCGTATAACGATTCACTATTCGTCATAGACGGTTTTGTCAGCGTGTATCCAGGTACCATTATTTATACGCGTTCTAAGTCGTCTCAGATCTCGTGCTACAAGATAGCATTCTAATCGCCACATACATCTTTGATATGGAGTCTGCAATCTCGGACCAGAACTCATCGACCAAGATGTCGAGCTGCTCCAACGCATAGCTCTGGATGTGAACATCCTCTTCCTCCAGCAGGCCCAACAACCCAGCCGCGGTATTGACTGGTCCCAGCATGATTATGGACGGTGCGGATGAGCTAAGACGACAGTGCTCGATAGATGACGGGATGAAGCTTGAGGACGGACCGTCAGTTCGCGTGTCGTCTTGTTCCCTTGAGCTCAAAGGTGGGGCTATGGAAACGTCGCGAATGACAAGCGGAGCGCGAGTATCGGGTAGGAGGGTGAATCAGAGGTATAGAAAGAAACTCGTGACGATGATAGAGATGGAGGTATGCGAGATGAGAGATGGAAGGAGTTGGAGGAGTGGTGGTAACGAACGGTGATGCGTAACCAGCCTGTGTGAATTCTCGTGGTTACTAAGGCACGGCACAGCAAGGCAAGCTCAGCACACAAACGCAAGCCACATCTTGAGCCCGCCGCACCGCCGCTGAACGGGGCTCCACACCAGCCACGCACACGATTACCACGGAGTGCTCAAATGTACGCAGCCCAGCGCATCTGTTAGTCCATACCTCACAATGCAACATGATCAACACTCGAGGTTCAGACCCTTTTTAGGCCTCATTCGCAGAGAGGTCCAGTACACTATTTTAGCTCCAGTGAGCAACCATAGCTATGACCAAGCAATCTCGGAGGCCAAGGGGGTATATCTTCTTTTCTTTTTTGTGTTCTGCAAGCTTCAAAAATTACTTCTCGATGAATACGATCTTTGATGCAACTTAATTTGGGGGGTATTAAGAATTTTGTATGTACAAATGCAATTACTTGCGACGATAAATGTGATAAAAGTTCCTTGAACTTTGGCCAAAGCAACCTTGAGACCAATCTTGAGGACATTCTCCAGCTAGGGTACTTGAGCCGATCCGGATCCTATAATCCCCAGAACTCAACTATCTCTTTCAGTACTTGGTCCCACTGATAGACAATAATCTCATGACCACCACCTTCCACGATAACACTCTTAATATGGTCTCGTCCGACGCATTGCTCTATTCTACCCAGTAAGGTAGGAGGGGTGATATCGTCTTTCTCTCCATACATAACCAGCATTTTCCCGGTTGGTTTCTCACCATTGCTACCTGCAAATCGCCTCTCCCTGAACAGTCTTCCAATCTCACACCATTCCTCAACCCGATCAAATATCGGTGCGTTCCTCATACTGCTGACATACCCGCTCATAAACCCTTTATGGTATCGATTCTGCCAGCGGATAACAGAAAAGATGTCAACAGGTTCGATGCCCACCACCCTTGTAATCGCGACGGTATCGGTCGCTTCGGTCATTTCAAGAGGAGCTTCCTCCTCTCCTTTGAGTTTAGTGGTAAGGAGCTTATCGGCAAGCCAAACTGGAACCCAAGGGAGAAGACTACATTTCATGCCCCAAGGTGCGAGTTCATATGGTAGGAGACCACTAGACGATATTGTCACCACCGAAGATATCAGGTGAGGAAATTGTGATGCAAATGAAGCGGTGATTCCACCACCTAGGGAGTAACCGATAATGTTGAATGGAAAGAACCCGCCTTTAACTGTTGAGGACGTGGTTACCATAAGTATAATGGCGGAATATAATCTCATGTCTTGCGGTGTGATTCGACAGCATTCTGAATATCCTCGTCCTGGTAAATCTACAAATACCGACAGGTTAGTTTGATCCCTTACAGCTTGCAAGTTGAAGTTGTAGCCGAAGCGGTGATGGTCGTACCAAAGGTTAAAACACGGCAGCCCTTCTTGGAGAGACTAGTCAGAACATCACGGGCAACAATGCTCGGCGTGGATATTCCGTGAATGAATAAGACAGGTTTTCCGTCTTCAGGGCCGAATTCGTAAACCCTGATCCGTCCTGTGGGTGTTTGAAGCCATCTTCCACCGGGCAGGGAGTCGGGGTGGTACGCAAGTTCAGTTTGTTCTTGGGGGGAGAGCATTGGCAGCAACGTTGTCTCTGGCGAGTGTATTATGGGAGCAACTTTATTATGGAATCTGAGATACGTAAGCATCCGTTCGAATGAACCCCGCATGGGCGGTAAACCAGGTCGTGTCTGGGCGATTGCGGCCATTAGAGAGATTGAATTATTTGAACGAGATTGATTGAGCAATCGATGTCGAAAAAGTGATAGGATACCAGTTAGAAGCACAGCAGCTGAAAGAAGGGTGCATGGCTCAAGGAAAGAGAAAGATTCGTGGCCGGCGAAGGTCATATATGGGACCAAAACCGCCATTGTGAGGTCAAATTAATATATGTTATTATTAATTAATCGTTGTGGAAACCCAAACGCATGGAACAATCCCGTCCAATATATCTTTGGAGCACCTTCGGTAGTTGAGTTTCGGGAGGAATCGTACGGGCCTCTAAGTTATAAAACCTGTCCCAGTATACCGGTAGCCGCTCTGAACTTTAAATGATTGATAAAAAAGAGGCGTAAGGTGAGTGGAAACCACCCCTCTTAAAGCTCACTGTTAGATATAGAGTATCAATGGCAAGGCTCTACCGCCCGTAATAGCTAGCGATTACTCAGTATATAGTAAGAGAGCTCCAATGAAACTATCGCACGGTTCCTGAACGCCAGAATGGCCTCGGGCCACAGTCGCAATCTTAAGACCGGCTATTATAGGATCTGGCGATATACCCGAAAAGAGATTTCGAAATTACGTCCGAGATACGATGGAACCGTTTTTTAGATTGTCGATTTTGCAGTATTTCGGGTTCAAGCTAGGCTGGATCGAACGAATAGATTCCCGGCTAGCCGAATTGTTCGCAATTTTTATTGTTTTTTGCTTCCTTTGTGCCCACGGGGATTCTGGCCCCAAGCCTCGCATTTATGACCGAATCAGATGGTTGAATGCGAAAGTCCCATTGTGCCACTGAAGAGGACGACCGGCCTTCGTCTTGCGCCCCCCCTCACTAAGTGCCAATTCGAGTTTTCGCGGACTGGCCACTAAACCAGTTCAAGGCCCCCAACACGCAATCAATCAGCTAGCGCGATCCAGGGAATATTTTCTGTTTTATTCACTGCAATTAGAAGGAAGGTACTACAAAAAAGCGTTGGGACAATATATCGCACCTTCACCATTAACATAAGAAAAAACTGTTCTCATGATACGAGCAGCGGCAGCGGGGTGTCGAAGAGCCGTGGGGTCGGGCACCCAATAGATTTGTCTCAAACAGGATACTCCAAGCGGTGGTAAACCTCGAAGATCTAATAGAAGTGCAAGATGTACCTGCCCCGAGGCTAGATACTGTCAATTGGTGCAGTATCACCAAAATACTGTGATGTGATGTGGAGAAATTCGTTTTCTTCGACGTAGAAATGAAAATTGCGAAAAAAGTAAAGTTAAATCGAGTCCACCGCCGTTGGTTCGTGTTCCGGCTCTTTGACCTCGCTTGGCAAGCCGAGGCTCTCGTCCTGTGCCCCCAGAACATGACAAACCTGTCCAACAGTGGGGCCATCCGCATGAAACGGCAAACGAGGTCTGTCGAAAGACGAGACTGATGCTGGACCGTTCATGCATCATGCGGGATGCAGATTGCATCGATTGTATGCATGTCTTGCAACAACCTTACCGAACGGAATAATAAAAAAAGGACTGGTCTCGTCTCGCAATGACGTGCGAGTTTTGAGGCCAAGATTCCTCGATATCATCGAACAATTGAAATCGCGGCTAATAGCTTGAGAACATGCCGGGTTCGCAATGTTGGAATTTGCCAACCGACGTTTGAGACTAGACACATATTTCGGCTAGCCTTTTGTAAGATTTTAATCTTGTATCCTCATTAGCTATCAAAGTTTGAGCTCCTCAATCGCAATTTCTTCGCCCAAGGCTACAATGTCAAAATATCAAATTCTCAACGGGAGCTTCAGATTTGCCTTTAGGAGGTACTTTTACGGATCAGTAATCTAATTGAAGGTTTGTTGGATATCAGGGTTCATATTCGTAATGAGGACTTAAACAAGTTTGAAGTTGGTATGATAATGCAAATAAAATTACTTATTTATGAATAAGCATTTTTAATTTTTCTGACTCACCATAGTCAGCACGAGAAACGAAGTTGGAAACAACTCAAAGCTAATGTTCCAAATCTAATATATATATGTCCTACATTCGCCGGCGTCTACGCGTCTACGCCAATACCCCTAATTTGTTCTCGATAAAAGGTCTTAACTTTAGTCAGTCTTCTGCCATAGCATCCTGCTAGATAACTCTCCCACGACTTACCGGTACGTCAGTGACCAAGACAAGTCAATTGTGAGGTTTAAGAACTCTCTTCATGTTGCGTAGCGGCCGCGTACGAAGACCTACAAGAAATGCGTACCTGTGCCAAATATCTCGAAACAGAAATAATCGATAGGAGGGGCTCAGATTCCACTTCACGAAGTTGTAAGCGACGTTGGATGCTGTATGTTACAATGTTGTAATCTCAAACTGGAACAAAAAGAATCCCTATGCGAGCTCTTCTGATCCAAAAATTCAAAATGGCGAAAATATGCGAACCGGTTAGCGTACGTGACACCGAGTTCCTGGAATAGCCTTGCATGTCTCGTTCCCAGACCGCGTAAAATGGAAGGCCCACCCCAGTTGGGTGTCGGGAAGCAATGTGGCAGGTGATAACTGATAAACATGATATCGGGATTTTTGACAGGATTCGAGAAGGCATCGCTCAAGTCTCTATGTATAGAACCAACCCGAGTATCCCTGATTCCCTGTCACTAAATATCGACTTCGCATCCGTCGTACAAGGGAGGAAATCAACTCATGTATAAAATTGCGAAAGTGCGTGCCGTCGTTAGGCCAGAACGAAGGGAATGTGGCTACATGCAAGTAGAGATAGCATCATGCACCAATCAAGTATACATTCGGATAATCAATCTAGAAAATAGTTTTGGCAACTATTTTTGCAAAGACTAAAGATTGTTACGGCAAACCAATAGATTGATCCCGCGTGGCCGCAGTCTACCTAGACTAGTACGAGAACCCCTCTCTGCATTCCCGCCAACTGGGTCTTTAACACAAAATATTCCGTGAGTGAATCAAGATATCTACAAGAGCAAATAGTAAAGTAAGAAAAGGTTCTAGGAGGTGAGTTATTAAGGTGTATTGTAAATAATAATGTAATAGGAATCCTTTTATCCGGAACAAGTGGGTATCTTTTGGCTTCAAAAGCCAATAAAATAAGAACAACGTTAAACAAAAGAAACATCAAACTCCTGCAATTGCGACCACGCACACACCGGCTGATCAGCTTGTTCCAAACGGCGTTACATAAAATTAAAGAAAAAGCGAATCTAATTCGAAATAGATCCGCCCCCTCTCATATCTTTGCTATTTGTGGTATAACTCGTATCCACTCTTCCTGAAGTCTCTACAGCAGTTGTAGCTGTCCCAGACCTTGTACTAGAATCTTTGTCAACACCTCCAGCCCCACTAGAACTTTCTCCCTGTTTCGGGGTCGGGCTAGGAGTCGAGTTCTTCCCGCCATTTGGAGTTTTGTGGCGGTTGGTGTCATGAATATCAATTTCGCGAACCTCTATCCGTCTGCGGTAAGTTGATTTTTTGAATATTTTCCACTTTTGTTTCGGAACCGTCTGGGGAGAAGGCGAGGATCTCATTCTTAAAGATTGTAATGATGGCAAAGATGGGATAGGACTTGGCTGCTTGGACTTCCGGTCTTCCTCTTTCTTTTGCTCTACCCTAAGTTTCTGCAATTCCTGATATCGCGTTTGCTCCGACGGACTAGGTTTTCGAAGTATTGAGTTGCGATTTTGCTGTGCTGACATACCCATAGACATGGTAGAGTGTCTTCTCGAAGGCACATTTCTAGAATGCATCGAATGCATCGAATGCGAAGTTGAAGGCATCGACATCCTATGGTGGTGATACGTTGAAACGGTTGAGGACCGCGACCGAGGTTCTATATTTATCACGTTCGCCGAAAACCGTCTGCCATAATCACCTGACTCTATCGGCGAAACGTGTGACAGAGGCCGTTGCACAAGCATCGACGAATGCCGACGAGGAACAGAACTTGTACGCCCTCCCTGGCTAGAATTCACGGAAGGCCGCCTGAAGCTGTACGCATATGTTGCTTGGAGGCCCTGCGGGTCTACCCTCAGAGCTTCCAAATCGATCATCACCGCATCCCCATCGACATCCCGGTAGGCATGTTCGCCTCTCGAGCTCGATCCCACTTCCTTGCCCCTCTGCCGTCTTCTTTCGCGCTCCAGATATTCCGCTCGTCGTCGCTCGCGCGCTTTCCTCTGCTTTTTGCGCACCCTCTTGCACCATATTACTATAGCGACAATTATAACTAACAGCAGGCCTACACCAGCAACTGCAATGTATCCGCTTGTGGAAAGACCGCCCTTGGAACTTGATTTAGGAACAGCGTTAGGCGTATATTGGGGATCAACATTGGTAGCACCAGGCAAGACACTCGAGCTGCTCACAGAAAATTCTGGAGATGGTAGATCTTGTGTTGGGGGTGTCAATGGCACCTGAGTCAAAGGGACTTTGGATGCCGCGGCTTTGAAGCTATTGATCGTATCGGAGCTAGGCCTAGTTGTGTCCGATAGTTAGCAGGGAATGTGGTTTGGTGCGAATTTAGCCAAAACGGGTACAATATCAACCAAAAAAAGCTGAGGCATTCGTAACTTTCCCGCAGCAGGAGGCGAACCAAAGCTTAGAGTTCGCCAGGATAAAGGAAAAACGAAACCTTTCAAGGGGGAAGCAAATGTCATCTGCTCAATTATAGTTGCAAAGGACAGGGGAAGATAATGGACTGTGTGCCGCGGGTAGGGGACTTACGGATTGATCACTCCTACCATACCACTCTGGCAATGCCTTCCTTGGGCGCAGTAGAAGTATATGGGGTCGCTCGAGGAGATATTGATAGTAAAGGTCGGGATTGAGTCGTCAATCTTCGCGACAGCGTTGAAACCAGAGAAGAACCCCGCAGAAGATGATTCTCCCCCAAGAGGGGTGCAAGGATTTTCGAAGGATGATTGCGCAACTGAGTGATTCTGAGGATAGAACTGGAAACGGACCTCCTGTCCCACGTCTTGGTATACTATTTCGGGTGTGAAAAGGAGCTGTAAACTATTGTCGCGGAAGCCCACCATTACGTCGACTATTTTGGCGGCGCAGATTTGAAAATTTAGAAAAAGAAGGATGACAATGGTAGGCGTTATATTGGTCATGAAGGCCTTGTGTTTCCTTCTAGTCGACATTATTGATATACAATCGAAGATACGGCATTGCCAGGCGTAAAGATATCCGGCGATGCTGATACTGTCATAAATCGTTTTCCATCTTATATTGTTTCCCCATTCATGTGCACCAGTTTCGCTTGCTCCCTCTCGGATAGTCCTCATTCATGAGCTTCGGTCAATTACAAAGGCTAGTCGAGATAATTGACCACAATATAAAGCCCGCCGAGAAAATTTGAAATCGACAATAAATAGGCTCGAAGCTCTGAAAGGTACGAAAGGATAACTGGACTAAGGAGTTCTCGGAATGCAATTCGTCGTAAATCGTTAATAAACGTGGGCGGGAAAGGTCTTAAGAAGCTCCGGAAGAAATGTGGCTGCCAAACAATGCTCTATATATGTGCCTTTATATTTATCGCTTGATCGGACGCGTTCCTTGTATACATCCGTTAACAACTTTTACACCCCAACCCGCTGTCCTATAAATGGGCGACCAAGTTCCTGTTAATATGTTGGTTCTTGGTTTTAAATTTCAAATCTCAGACTGCAGGGCTGATCTTGGTGTTATCTAGTTGGTAGCTGATGCTGTAGGCTAAAAAAGGATTTAGTTTGTGCTACTGGGAGACGTTCGATGGCGAAACCAAATTGAATTCTGTCAAGTCCTCGAGTTTTCTATCGCTTTTATTGTGGAGATATCTATTGATGCGCCGTTGAGGAAAGGCGAAAGAAAATGCCAATAGATGTTTTTCAAGCCGAGCGGGGAAAGAGATCAATATATTGCAAGGCTAGCAAAAAATGAAAGAAATGAAGTGGGAGGAGCCGCAGCTAGCTGGTTGGATTCAAGCTCGTTACACAAACGACACAGCCAGCAGCAAGATTATATGCATACGCGATGAGAATTCCAGTATGCTTTGTATATTTTCCAATCAAAACATTGCTTAAAGAGAAAAAAAAGAATGAAGAGGGTTTACCTGACGAAGGAAAAACCAACAAGGGAAGAAAGACAAGAGAAAATGAATATGACTACGTGAGCGTGAGGGCGGAGCGGCCCTTTTGCATGCATGCGAGCGGTATGCGGGCGGGCGGTGAGATAAGTATTGCAAACTGTGAAAAAACTGCAACCTGGACAGACTGGATTAATATCTCGATTCGAGATGCCTTTCCTTTTTTTTTTTTTTTTTTGCTTTGAATATTATTCTCTACCACGCCATGCCAGGTCAACCAGGTTCCGGCTCCCACCCGCCCAGGGAATCTATCGATATGCGACACCCAAGAGGAGACTTGGGGAAGCATACGTGCACATTGAAGTTTTTTTGACGCAGCCACACCCATGCACTGACCGTCCATTACCAAATTTTCGGAACATTCAAACACTATCAAGAAATTACTATAGGACGCCTCTTTATAACGAGCTGCACTTTTCGGTTTTCCCCATTTGATACGAACCCACATAGGCCCGGAGGCCTTTCTGAGCTTCGGCTGCTGCAACAGGATAACAATACGAAGTAAACTATCAGGTCACTCGTGGGTGCGCTATCGTACATGTACCTTCAAAACTTGAGCTGAAGATCGAAGGGCTGCCACAACCCCTGCATCCAAACCCGAGATTAGACTCACGCATCTACTCTCATGAAAAAGCCGTTAATATGCCCCTGCACATCCTCAGAGCGAGCAAGGGCTAGGAGGGTTCGGCATCCTGTGATGCCTCATATGCGCCCAGCGAAAAAGGAGATCCTGGGCTCTCCGTGCGTCAGGCCTATTTTTGTGTTTTGTTTGCCTCCTCCAGGTGCCAGTCGCACCAAAGTCTCGCCCCTGAAGAACACCTACAGTGGAGATTTTCTCATCTTTCGGACCTCATCCATTGGGAATGTGGGACCGTTAACATGTCAAAAAAGCACGAGCTGTCCCAGGCGAAAGGGGGAGTGGGAGACAATTGTCTGGAAATTTCCGAGGATCTAGCCCAATTGCTCAAGCCTCAAAAGAAAAGTTAAATCGATCCCTTACTCCGTGCTCCGGACCGAACCTCGATTAACAACTCTTTATTTCTTTATTTTGTTTCTTATATTTTTCTGTATCGGAGGACAGAAGGGCGAGCCTTGGTCGCGCCCCACCTCTACACGGCTTAGAAATATTCACCTTGGATCTCCCCGCCAAAGAGGAAATGATTTCAGTTACGCGGCCAATGGTCTCTCGCTATATCGGTGTTGCTATAAGAATTTATAAAGTTCTGATAAGATTAGTCGCGGTTGCGAGCTTACTTGATCGTAGTGTGGGTCAACGCGCTGTGAAATCGAGATAGCTATCCTTTGAGGCCAAATTTTCGAGATTCAACTAGACTCGACGTTCATTGATATCATGAGGTTTCAACCCCGGCGGAGTGAGTTTCAGAACTTTGTTATTCTTTGTTAATTCACAGTCACAACGTTGGATGTCATGGTCATGTTATTGTCTCTCATTTCGCTTCTCACGTGGCAAACAGGAACTTCCCAAAGATGATAGGTGCCCCGAGAACGCCGAGAGCCCGATTCGTCGACTGGCGCCAGTTTCTTTGAACACCCGCGCCGACCGCTGTACCATCGGATTGTACAAACCGCTTCCTTCGGTCCTCGCCCAATTGCAAAAATTTCTCTGAAATCAGGTTTTCGAAAGCGAGATTTCAAAGTTTGCGCATGGATGCAAGATGGGTAGACACTCGGCGCCCTTATTGCGTTTCATGATCTGCCTATCAGTTTCATTTCTGAAGACCAAAGCAATGGGGCAAGTCCATGCTATGATCATGAGTTCAGAAAGCCAGGCATCCATTGCTTTATTGACTGCATTAGTGCTAATATATTCTGGAGATTGTCCGTAATTTACTTATATTCAATACAAGATTAGACCTAATATATCGCTATATGAATATGCGTCTTGAATATAGCAGGATCTCTTTCAATTTGGATGTTTGTGTGATTTATACTATAGCATCAAAATAATTAATTCATTTCAAATCTCTATTGACGTCTGAAGGAGAATGAACTCCGGAGCTCTCGGGTTCAGGCTGGCAGGTGGTTTCTTCACAGGGCCCCGGTGGCGCTATGATCTCTGGCTCTCATATTAACACGATCAAAAAAGCATATGCCTATATTTTGAATCATTGTAGATCCTCGAGCTCGAGCGGCTGGATTTAATCCCCTGAGATTCATCCAGGAATCCGGTTGATAAGGTTGTGGCTGTAAAAGCTTAGATCTGCAGATACTCCACCCCGTTCCAAGGCGGAAACTCAAGCTCAGGTTGACGTTTGACCTTTCAAGATTCAGGATTCGTCCAGCAGTTACAGTCGCGAAATCCGACGGAGCGATTAACAGAACTAACTATAAATCTTGGTCTAAGTGGAGTATACTGTCATCTTAAAGTGAAAAGCACGTTGGAGATCCCTACAAAGCACGGTTATTTGGCTTCCATGTGCAGCCAGATGGATACCTTAGAACTATTGTCGGAAACAACTCGTGTTCTATCATATTTTACACAGCGCCCCCACCCAATTGCAATACGAGGTCATTCGAGGCGCGAGGTGGCTGCTTACGTTGTCAGGAACCCAAACACAAAGTCCAGATCCAGATCTTGTGTTTAGAGCTGAAAGTGATAGGATTATACAAGAGGAGATCGATGCTGTGAGGTATTAAATGTCGTAGAAGATATTTATAGTTTTAATATTTGCCAATGCAATGCTAACCATTCTTTCAAAACTTGTCACGGCGTTGAGTGGAACGCCGGCTTGTGCCTATGACACTTCGGCACTCCTTCATTCAAGTTCTCGCCGATGGCCATTAAGTCTTTATGCTGCTCATTTCGAAAAAACTTCTCATAAATTTGGTGGGTATAAGGGCGCGCGTACGCCGGAAATGAGATTCTGGGTGTGTCTCGCGGTACGAATGTGTTTTGTAGAGACTTCTAGGAATTACGTAAGGACTTTGTGAGAGATTTAATCTATACTATTTCCATATTCTTTACTATAGATAAACGGAAAAATGCTGATTGAGAACCAAACTCTGATGGACCAGATGAGCTGTGAAGAAAATACTCTAGATTACCCGCAGATAATTTGTTTAATAGATAAAGTTGCCCGCGAGAAGATAATTTGGGTATAAGTTTGGTTGTGCTTTGCGCCCTTGCTTTCAATATGATGAGGTGGCTTGGCGATTTAGAACAATAACTTGATAAATATTGATATCCATCGATGCATCTCGTAAGGACTATTCTGAAATTTACAACAGTCTCGTTTTAGGGAACCCCTTAATTAGGCACGATATTACATACTGTGCTAAACCATCCAAGGATCACTTGGCCTAGGAAGGAGATGATTCTCACGCTTCATTTGTCTCGCAAATCAGATTTGCTGTGTTGGCCCCCAAACTGCAAGGCACATTGTAAACTTCGAGATTGTCTGTGATCTTTTATCTCCCCAATTCTCTCAACAATGTGTTCAAGTTTTCACGATATATTAGTTACGGAATATATGTCTCTTGTCACAAATTGGAAGGGATTTTGAGGAATGTAGATTGCTTGAGATCCATTGAAGCAATTGAATAGAGAGCATAGGAGGGCCAATCGATACACATTCCGAAGTATATAAAGGTTTGTTAAGTCCTCCACCATCATTTCTTCTTGTATCGCTCCAAGCTGCTAAGTACTTAAGTCGAAAACTCATTAGCCACACTACTCATCATTACTCGTCTCTATCAAAATACCTGTTACTATGAAGGTCTCGCTCATTGTTTTATATGGGGTGGCCAACCTACAACTAGGGATCGCAGGCATTTTGGGGGGTCGATCGGACTCTAGGAATACGATTCGCATACATGAGCGAGATGACACTACTGGATTCTCTAAGTTCAGGTACGGTGAACCAAAAAAATGGGGACAAAACTCGTTTGCAGCGATTGAAACCCAGCTCAAGTACTTGGAAGCTGTTGCAGGGGAGGCGAACATCGTCGAAAAAAGCGTTGGTCCAGATTGCCTCTGGCGCCGTCGGTTCTCGAATGAATACGACGTGATTTACGCACCCGGGTTTTCAGCCGGCCCTAAAAGTCCAAAATACGCTGCACTCCAGAAAAATTTTGAAAGCGGGTCCGCTTGTGTTTTTCACGATATTGTAAGTCTGGATTCGCTTTGGTCTTTATTCCAATGATATAATTATAATCTTTTAATTTCATATTCAATCCCACCAGAAAATCGCTTTGATCATTCGCATAGCGGCTGGTAGAGCGGTCAAAGCTGGCATTTTCGGCGGTCCAGGCTTAGAAAGAATCACACAACGCGCCAACAATGATTTCAAACCGGGAGATACGGATTGTCTTGAGACAGGTACAAATTTTGGAGGGGGTCAACTCTGTGTAGAATCTGAACCCTTGCTCGCGTCGATGGCGGAAGGGCGAGAAGCCATAAACAAAGTCACAAACAAACTTAGTCAAATGTCCACGATGTTGGATGCCTGGACCTGCAGAGACCGAATTACGGATAAGAGCTTGACTTATCATGTTTTATTTCACAAACAGGAAAGCGAATACAATACTACGGTGGCTAAGATCGATGATTTTACCATCCAGCTTGCCAATTTGCCCAAGGTGAGCCTCTCGTCACACGTTCGAGCGTTTGGTGCGAAATATCTGTTCATGGATATTAGACATATAACCATATTTATACTACAATATTGCACTTAGACGCTCACCTCAATAAACCTTTTGGACCCAGTGACTAAATACTGGATCAATTTGTAACAGAAAATTGCAGCTTCGTTCAAGAGCATAAATTCAGATTTTGACGCTGATGTCGATAATATGGTCGCAGAATTGGAACCCCAGTTTGCACGTACAAAGAGGTTAATGGAGGCATTTGGAAATAGTAGTAATTCTCTGCTCGAGTTTGCCGAAGATATTGCTTACTGCGCTGCGCTTAGTCGAAAGATTCCCGAGCGCCCCCTAAAGAGTAGACAATAATACTGGCTATGACCTGTTCAACAACGGATTAATAGCTCATCTACGGATACATAGATATTTCCTATTATAACTCAACTCTTCATCATATCAATACTTATGATAGCTAGCACATTGTAAGTTTTAATGTATTTAACTAATATCAGATTCGCAAATTTGCGAGTTCTTGATTATACGAGATTTTGATGCATCATCGGGGAAAACCCCTTCTCTATCTAGCCATCTCAGCATCTTGCTGCTGTCTATGGCTGCGCTGGTTGACCCAACCGACCACATTTTTAACATCGAGTTGCGATATGTATTCTGTGGTGATTTAAGGACAGTTAGATGAGCTTATTGGCTATGTTGTAGCGTTGACTAATTAACCACATTATTTGTTGTAATAAATTGCCGTGTTCACTACGATCATTTTAAGACTGTATCATCAAGCCTCTGGAAGCAACATGGCGTCCTTATGGTAGAATGTTAGATGATATCGTCTGCGAGTAATTGTTATTATTGTGAGAGTCAAAACTGATTCGTGTTTCTGGTGATAACGTCAAGTTTGCCCACGAATATTCCTTCTGCTGTTGTCTGAAATCTTCTCTAGTTCTTCCATATTCCTCTTCATCTTTCCATCTCCTCCCTACATTCTCTCTAAGCAATCGTGCAATAACTCCTATAGCGGGTCCTATTGTCTATTCTGTTGAGATTTTTTGAGCATACCTCACTCACAAACATGGATAAGGCACTCGAGGAGCTCCATCCTCGACGATGCGTATCCGAACCTATCCTACAACCCTTAAGCCAAAGGTTTGGCCCACCAATTGGGGCTTCTACTGACGGTGATACAGAAGCAGAAAATGAATCAATCGAGGATAAGCACTCGATGGAACATTCTCGTCCGTATATCGGAGTCTCCGAGATGGGAGATCGAGCTCGTCAGCGAATCCCATTCATCATGGACGATGGTGACGAGTTTCTTAAGTTGGGCGATATATTTGCTCCTGCTGAAGCGGACCTAGAAACACCAGTTCAGACCCCGTAAGTGAGAAACGGCAATCCCATTATTCTGATAGCTTGTTTGATACTTTATTGCTAAATCTATAATTTTGAAGCATGGCACTTGCTGTCCCAGGGAATCCAAAACCGTTTCTCGCCCTTTTCAACGACAACAATTGCATCTCCTTCATTCGAGAATCATTCTACAATGAGTATTTCGGAACCGCTGAAAAGTCTCAGAGTCGCTGCATCCCCACCGAGCGAGGAATCTTACACTACAACTATCGCTCAGTTGTCACTTTTAACAGAAACTCTCCCTTGTACATCAAAGAGGATCTATCGGACAACTCGATCTTCGATATCAACCAAAAGGGTTCAATGCAAGCAATTGGGCTCACTATGATTCCTTTTTGCATGCCTCATGACAATACTAAAACTCATTGGGTTCAAGTTTTGGTGGTGAAGGAGTTATTCCCATGGAGTATTGGGCTTCAAGACGACGTTATGGCCATTTTTGATATCGCTGCTTTCGGAGGCGGTGTTACCTATGTCGATGCTGACCAGCCTGTCCCTATGATCATTGAGGACCCTTACGCTCTACAGTTCGACCAAGACGGATCCATCCAAGTATGGCTTGCATCCAAGCACTTTACACCCGCTGAGGGCAGCATCGACAGCCGTTATTCAGTTCCTGTCGAAAAGTTGAAAAAGCTCCCATGGTTTGGTGTCGGTGTATATTTCGGAGAAAACGCTGCCTTCAATTCTGCCAACCGTTGGTACTGGGATCGAGATACAGACTTGCGTACCGAGCCACTTGGGGACGTCGTCGCAATACTTTCTTTCATACGTCATTTCGCCAGGGTGATCTCCTCGTCTCGTGGTGCTATACGCGGTGCGAAAGGTATAACCATTCACATATCTCATACCCTCACTTTGGGATTATTCGAAACGATTCGTCGAGGTGGATCGACTGAGAAGTACAAACACGATGAAGCCTGGTTTGGTGGTGCCTTGGCTTATATCACGAAGCTCGCAAAGGCCGGTTGGGAGATTAAATTCAAGTGGGTCGAATATCAGAACAATGAAGCTGCTCAAAAGTTGGCAGAGCTAGGTGTCCAAGACATGCGTGTCGAGCATCACTATTCCGACTCTGACACCATACAAAAGGCCTCTGAGGATCTTGCCGCCAGTGGAACCTTCGATACTACGGGAATTAGCCACGACGAGAACACCAAAATAATTCAGGTCATTGACGGAGACTGGGAGCAAATGCACCTCCCACCATTCTTGCGTGTTCAATACGAAGATCCTTTTGATTCTCTGCTGAGGCAGATAGACTCTGCTGAAGCGGAACTCAGTCCACACTACAATAACAACGACGCAGCACCAGAGGAGGATATTTTCAACCCTACTAATCACCCAGAGTGATGTTTGATTGAGCCGAGGCTTTCTCTCCATCTCAGTTGTCTCTTGGGCCTAGGACCCTAGGGTCCATAAGATAATGTCCAACTTTTCTTGGTATCTCTCTGATTCTATCATTGCTCCCTGTATGCATCTTTCAGCATCATGGATCGGCTGGCAAAAACGAGCCTTGCTATTATTAACCCTAATCCATGTAATTAAAAGCTACTCAAAATCAATGGCGAAGCTTTCTTTTATGAGGTATCAGTAAAGTTTCACAGGTATTGATATAGAAGTTAGCTAAGAAGCCGCGACAATACGTGAGTATTGAGAAAGCCTCCGAATGAAGTGCGAATAAGCCTAAAAGAAACCGTACAAGAAGTGAAAATAGCTAGTTAGGGTTATTTTCCTCTCATCGAGTACTCTCTATAATAAAGCCCACCTTCGAGCTAGTCAAAATGCAGTATTCTTACAAACCCGTGGTACAGCCTCCTCTATTCTTTGTCTAGCCTTCCCGATATCCAAAAACGTTGGCCACCCTCGAATTCTAAAATCACCTTCTCTGATCTCATGCACTCCTTTCTTCCATTCCTCCCACCTACCCAGAGTCTCAAGATCTTTCAGTAACTTCTCTCCGGCTTCTTTTTCACCGCCAAACCACTGACACCCCTGTTTCTCCGCAAGAATTCCCGAAGACCATACCTCAGAAGCCTCATAAACCATTTCCCTAGATGTTTTCTTCTCTCCCTTTGCTGCAAACTCTACAATCTCTCTCAACGGTTCCCATTTTTTCAAATCCAAAAACTCCGCCTCTATTTTGTACTTAAGTCTTCTCAAAAACTCCATCACTGCCAGCCAGTTCCACCCGTCCCTCAAAGGTATGACTCTTCGATCTTTCATCGAGTTGATAACCTCTTGAACATCCTTAGACGGGACCGCGATATTAACCCCGGTTGCCACCACCCCCATCTCAGTAAACATTGCAGCGCACTTCTCCATGGCAAATATCATTGCTACCATTTGGACAATGTCATACTCGGACGAAAGCATGGCGAATTGAGGCTCGCTCAAATCCATTTCTACCGTTGTCGCATGGTTGTACATGCTATGCCGCCCAAACCAAGTTCCAATACCAATCGTAGCCTTCTTCATTTCATCGTCATATTCTTTCAGAACACCAATAGTTATCAATTCGATCATCCCTCTCTTGTTAGTGTGCACTCTTGCCTTCCCTTTCTCAATGACGGGCACGATACCCCATGGATGGGGCCAATATGCACCAGACGCAAATCCGTCAATATCAATAACCATGTCAATATCATCTGCACTATGTCCGTTAAACGGGAAGATGTCATCCACGATGAGAAATTGCTGGATATACGTCGCTTGGGTGTCCATTGGAAGGATAATTGGGAGTGTGCAGAAACCTAAAACTTCAAGGGGTAATGGGATCAATGATTCTGCGATTTTATCAAAGTTGTGATTATCCGCACAGGTTTTGAGTTCTGGGGAGTAAAAGAAATGGTCTGCGATATCGCCAATCTCTCTGTAGGGCAGTGCAGATGCCGCAGTAAACTTGAACCAACCGAGTGTGGTAGGTATGTAGACACAATTGTTCTTTGAAACGGAAGCCGAACAAGAATGCACAGGGGGCGCATAATGCCGGATGAATGAGGAGTATCGAATAAGTGAGACCGGTGTGACATCGCAAAAGACTGCTTTCATGAGTTGCTGTTTTGTTGGCGAGGGTATGGACAGCCTTTCATCCCAACTTTCAGATCAGTACGAGTCTGGATTTAACCCCAGAATTTACGAAGGTGTTTTATCAAGAGAAGGAAAATTATATAGATTGGACCTACCGTTTCGTTTTC
The DNA here is from genome assembly GCA_036971675.1 of Orbilia ellipsospora. Lineage (NCBI taxonomy): Eukaryota > Fungi > Ascomycota > Orbiliomycetes > Orbiliales > Orbiliaceae > Orbilia > Orbilia ellipsospora. Next base: position 1,736,974 of record JAVHJO010000011.1, on the reverse strand, counting down.
TCCAAGTCATTCTCCATCTCCGTACCCCATTGAACGCTGAAGATTACCTTCTCGCCATATTTTGCTCCGCAAGTTCGATAGGTTTGTACTGGGTAGGGTAAAGGAGGAAGGAATGGATCTTCGTGAGTACCCTTGATGACTGTTCCGCTCGGTGTTCTCTTGGAGTAATCTCGCGGGTTCTCTTTATCGTTCTTTCGGAGGGGGATGTCCCTTGCCGTGAATTTGATTTGACTTCCTCTACCACCCAACATATCTGTATGTAGACTCAATTAAAAGCGGGCGATGTATGTATCTTATAGATTGAACTGTATAAGCCGAGTGGATCTCGAAGGATGGTATGAGAATCAGAAAACGATGCTGACGGAAGATGTCACTGGTTGATCCAACGTAATAGCTTTCCTGTTTGTGAAATTCGGACATATACGAACAAAAGATACTAGCAGTCCTCAGTTTTGCAGTATTTTTTTTTTTTTTGAAAATATTGTACTATTTTCATGTTCGCATCTTGCAATTCTGATGATCGTGCCACGACTTGAGGGCGGCGAGGATCATAATAATAGAGCAACACGTATCTTTGTTGTATTTTGTTCCGTTCGCTTTTTCTCTGGTAGCTTAATCCGTTAAGCGGCTACGCGAAAGTAAGTATGTGTTAGGTGTTTTATTTGTGCATTGGCTATGCTAAAATATCAGTGTGACCTGTTATTGATTTTATATCTTGAGTCGTTACGATTTCGAGGTTCGGTTAGAACAAATGTCATCCGTACATGATTGTCAATTATATCAAAGCTTGACAGTTTTGTTATTGACGAGAACTTAGAGCGCCCCCAGGCAGCTTTGCACCTCTTAAATAGTACTGATTAGTGGCTTTCTTTATCCTTTGGCTTCTATAGATCGAAATTTGTGGTATACTGGCGGCGGCTCGGCCATGAAAGCTTGCCCAGCCTGGCACCATGCTTGGGATTCACCAACGCCAGCACTAAGAAAACATCATATTAATAAATACCATTGAGTGATTACTAGTATACAAGAGCGGGTCACGTAGTTTAGTGGTAAAACGTTTGCGATACAAGGCAATACCCTCGCGTTGCAGCGGAGAGCGTTGACTCCCCGTGGTCCGCGTCTGCACCTTCAGGCTAGCCACCTGAAGCCTTCGACGGGGGAAATGTCTGTTGCAGCGAAAGTCGTATGTTCGAATCATACCGTGACTAAGGTATAGTTTTTTCTTGTGGTTTTTTTTTTTTTATAATTTTGGTTTGCTGGTTTGTTGCTATGGGAGGGCTTGAAAATCGAATGGTAGCTATTGCGATGTATCACCCACAAAACGATATACTGCTGAGCTTTGACTTCACTATATATGAACCATCATTTCATGTTCGAATATATCAAAAAGGTCAGGTAGTTCAGTTGGTTAGAACGCCTGCAAACTGGGTGCATCTTCCAGTAGGAGGTTCCAGGAACTAAGCCCCGAGCTGGGTTCAGCGTCCATCGCACTGGACCACTGCGGTTGGTCTCGCCGGAACGCGGGAGACGTATGTTCAAACCATACCCCGACCATTTCTTTTCTCTCTTTTTAATATTTTCCACCTTTCGCCGCCGTCAGGACCGTTCACAAATCAATCATTTAATATTATTTATGAGTCTATCCAACTCACTCCTACTTATTGGGTATCAACCTCAGAATACCTGGTATAGTTTATATTACATTGCAGGCACACATATATCTACATACGTATCTTCGCTTTATTGTATACAATTAACTTGCAAGCTAATATATTGAATCGAGGTTCCCATCTTTAGATTGCGATATATCGAGTTGCACGAACAAACGAAATACAACGTCGGACCGTGTTGGTGACCAGGAACCCTGGTCCATGCCAAGAGCCCCATGTTTCTCTAGTGCAGCTGCCGTGGGAATGAATGAGATGAGATGGAAATGCGATCCAAGACGACTTCACCATCCTCATCCGGCGAAAATTGCCGACTTATATTTCGCCGGTTTAAAATGATACTGCGATCCTCTCTCCGGTTCTTAACATAACATCGCGCTTTCGACTTTTTCGGCACCGCCCTTCACGTCAGTTAAAGCTATCAACATGGCGGATCCGTTCTCTATCGCCACTGGCGTCATAGGTCTGTTGGGTATGGCCGCCACAATCACCCAATCCCTACACGATTTCTCGAGCTCTATCAAAAGTTCCTCCGAGACGATTCGACAGATCAGGACCAACACCGATATACTCTCCCATATGCTCATGGATATATCCCCGCTCTTGAGCGACGCATCGGTTGATTTACACGATAAAGAAGTGATAGAATCTTGCGTGGAAAACTGCAAAGGAAACTTTGAGAGACTGGAGAAGATTGTTCGCCCGTTTGTCGACGATAATGGAAAAACCAAAATCGAAGAAGCGGAGGGTGGTGATGGGGATGTCAAAACTAGTGTGGTGGACCGGGGGGTTAATAATTCATCCAAACAGCGAGATATAGGCGATATGAAAGGGAAAATAAAGATGAAGTTTCGAAAGCTCAGTTGGCCGTTCAAAGAGAAAGAAACGAAAGAGCTACTTGATTTGATCGATAGGACGATACAGCATCTCGGACTAGCATTGGATATGGTACACTCGTACGCTCCGCTTTGCAGTTTGGTTTTTTATTGGCTCGCAATTCGTCTACGTTTAAGATTCGACTCTAACATCTTGGTTCTCTCGGTCTTACAGTAAAACATCCCTCAAAGTCCTTACTCTTGCGGAATCTCAAAAAGATACGATCGAAGAAACGCAAATCGTCACTAAATCTATCGAATCGCGGACCGTCGAGATCACAACCATGGTTCGGAGCAACTCGAATACACTCCGCGAGATCCAAACCCAAACCCAAAGTACATCCGAGGCGATCGAACTACGGTTGAAGAAGCTTGAAGAGGGGCAACAGACTCGAGAGGAGGAGACCCAGAAGCTATTAATGCAACTGCTGGGAAGATTAGAAGCTTCAGGAACGCCTGGGAATATTGGAACCTCAGAGGTCACTCATGCGATTGACCCTCTCGCGAGACAGATCATGCAAAAGACTCTCAACCAGGACTTTTCTCTAAAACATGCCGACACGGACGCACGAAGTATGATCAATGACCCTCCTCCAGCGTATTCCGCAAAAGATAGAAACCCCGATAAAAAGAATGAAAGCTATAATACGACCACGAAAGATTGGATCTGGAATACGCCATTCGGTCGTATTTCTGTTTTCACCACCCACCACCAGCGTGACCAGGAGAAGGGTGAAATAATTCTTTCAAAGGACAAATCTGCAAGTCGTTACAGGATGATGTTCACACCCGCTCCATGGCTGTATAGCAAAGCAGCCGCTTTTGCATTCATCAAGCGAGTGGATGGGTTTGGAATGCAATTCACAGCGCCAGCTGTCTTCAAAGCGGAGGAACCAGCTTTGAAGTTTTTGAGAAAAGGAGAATACCAAAACCTTAGAGACGCTTTGGCAAATAACGGCTTTTTATTGAATGCTGTTCACGAGCATAGTGGAAGAACTCTCCTGGCGGTAGGTTGGAATCGAGATCCCTACCTTCTAACCGAGCATTTTTGCTAATTAGAAGTAGGAAGCGGTGCGGTGCCGACGTTACGAAGCTTGCAGGTATTTACTAGAGCTGGGAGCTGACCCAGAAACCGAGGACCGCCGTGGGAGTACTCTTTTCAACTTGTTGTTCAACCTCAACGTTAAACAATATCAAGTCAACACCTGCCTCAAGATATTTGCCCTCCTTTTGGAAACCCGGGCGGACCTCTTTCGTGGAAAGGCGACAGTGATGCACTCAGCAGTCACGACGCAGTATGTGAATATCGGTCCTAAAGCGACTAGACAGATACTGCAAACAGTGTATGCCTCGGTGTCGAACCTCACATCGATAGATGACCCCGACATCGCTGGAAACTCGCCTTTGGTGTCGGCGTGCACTTACGGCCATGATAATTCTACAATCATTGATTTTCTGCTGCAAAAGGGCGCTGATCAGAACGCAGTACCCAAAAAACACATACCGGTTTCCGACCAAGGCGTCTCTATCCCGATGAGTGTTTCATATCCCGCATTTTACGCGACAGCACGAGCGGGTTACATCGCCTCCATGCGCCGATTAATCGAATGTGGCGTCCAAGGTGATCTGAACATCGTCACAGATTATGGTAGAAATATCTTGCAAAATAATGTCCGCCGTTCTGTGAAATATAACAGCCCTCGAAAGTCGGCAAATTCAAAGGTTTCGCATTTTCGTGAAAAGCACGAGATATGGAAGGACAATTTCATGTTCTTGGTGGCGCGGGGAGCAGATATTAACGCGACAGACCCACACGGCTGGACGGCGCTACACTGTGCTACCCTCGGGCCTTATTGCGATGTGGAAATGCTCAAAGTTCTGCTGGATTGCGGGGCTGATGTAGACATCAAGGATCGGGATGGGTGCACGGCGTGGGATCTAGCAGTGAAGTATGCCAGAACTAGATTAAGAGCCTGGGGATGGTATGGAGTTGAAATGGTGAAAAGAGGTAAATTGAAGGAAGGAGATTTGAAAGGTAAGGTTGCTAGGAAGGTTTATTTGAAAGGTAAATGGTATAGTGATGACCATGACGTGGATGGTGAGAATGGAGATTTGGAGACCGCAGAGGTATCGCCCTATGAATTTATTTCGCAAACTCTACCTGACGATGATGAATGGCTATTCATGAGTTCGATGCATCCTTATGAAAGCGATCAAATATTTGGCGAGGATAAGAAACTTGACCCGGAAGCTGCCGGTGTGAAGTATCGGTTTCCAGTGGAGGAGTTTTGGTATAGCCAAGATATACAGAAGACGAATTCCAAGGGTCGGTGGCAGGGAAAGGCATCAGAGAAAGAAAGCGAGAGTGGCAATTCGTGGATAGGAACTGTGGGGAATGTCCTCGCCTCTTTTGTCGGATAGTTTTCGATCCTGTAGCATATGCATATACCAGACTTCGGTAGTTCTTCTTAATATTAAATTATGATTATGTTTTTAATTTTTAAAATTTGCAATATAAATTCAAAAGCTACACTTCAATCCGCGCTGTGGTAAATAACAATACAATAACCACTTAATTCAATTTAACAATTTACAACAATTCTGGGTTTTTTTTTTAAAGTACGGAACGGCTGGAATAGTTCGTGTTTTGTCACGCATGTGTTTAATGATAGTTCATCCGTTTTCGCGGACTTTGGCTATGAGAAATAAAATTTAAGTATCTTATCTTAAGTCTATTTCTTGATTAATATTTCTGATTTATTCCCTGCTCATTTTGTATTGGGAAACGGGCGTCCATCATGATGAAATTCCATACAACAAGAGCCTGCATACGAGCAGGTTGTCCGCGAGTAGCAAACTCAAATTTGGCATTTGAACGCCCAAGCGATTTGTTTCTTTGATCTGCAAGAAACCTAATGTCGAAAGATTCAAGTAGTATCAGACCCAAATAAAAAAAGGACGTTCTGTAAACATTATTCATTCTTTGCGACGTCGGCAATTGATACCAAATTTGTATGGCTCCGCAACTCCGAGGATACTAGCTGTTAGTAGAGACGCTATTATAATTATTCCAGCACTTCGAAATACCCGTGTCTGGCCATGCTGCAAGGCCAACCCAGCCTTTTGATTTCTCTTAGGAGATTTTTGGGGCTTTCCTGTTCCAAAAGGGAAATTATTATTGAACTCAGGAGTCCTCCACGGTCACTCGTCCTACCATCACTCACTCTCCTTCGCGTTACCTACTTGGGTATGTATCCATATCTACTAGGTTCAGGAATGCAGCTGTGCGACTCCGTAACTCCAAGTTCAATCTTAGCACGAAGCTCAAGAGGTTTGTGATCAGCTTCTAGATAAATTATTTTATTTCTTTGTTGCAGCCGTACTTCATTCAATTTGAACGAAACTTCTTCGATGCACTAAAACACGAGTTAAATGTGTACAGAGAAAAAAAAAATAATATAGGTGATTTATCTGCTATATCCATAATTATAAGTGGTAGCCGTTTAACCCAAAAAACTTTGCAAAAGACGTGAGTAGCATAATATGGATCTTGGCAACCGCAATTTTTATGCTAATGCATGTCTTTTAAAGAGGTTTAGAATACATCGAAATGTGTTCGATTATCGGTTCGTCGGAGCGGCTAATACCGTCTCACCAGAGAGGACGCAGCGGCTGAGCGCTAGTGCAAGATTTTGTTGTACCTGCTTACTCTCAGTAAATATCACTGTGCAACTCGGGGATATATCGCCAGACGGAATTCAATCAACGTTGGTAAAAATGCACTATATCACGGTCTTTGCACTCGTGAATAGAATTATTGGCCCACTCGAGACCATGCCCACCCTCCAAACACCTAAAAAATCGAATTTCTTTTGTATCAACCATCCGCATCGTATCGCGGCGACCTTGCCCACGATCGAGCGAAAAAGGATTGATTTATCATATGAAACTAGAATAGCGAAGCGATTTTACAATAAGGTCAGCCTTCCGGGATATATACTTGGGCAACCATCTTCCATTCACTTCCAAAATTGAAATCCTCCTATAGATCAGACACGATAAAACTATCAATTAAGTTTGGCCAATACAACATCGCGGCCATCAAAATCTCAAAATGTTTTGGCTTGTTGGAGTGTTCACATTCCTCTCCAGCCAGGTCGCAGCTCAATCTTGCTCTTGTCAATGCACTTCCGACAGCTGCCTAGGGTGTATGTTGTAACCAATAAATATGCTGAAGTATAGAAAATATGATAATTCTAATTTATTGTTAAACAGCTCTTATAGGAACCGCGTATTTCCCCGCGCAGTCTGTTATTGATGACTGTAGAAGAGCTCTCTGGACACGCTCTGATGTCGCTTCTACGTATTTCCTTCCCATTCAATCCGACCGTCCAACTTGTATATTATTTTCATCAAGAACCATGTAAAAGTTATATGAACCTAATATTAATTTATCTAACGGCATCTATAATTCTAGAACAATTTACATGCGCAGGACAATTATTGTTTCCGCTACCATCACATTACCCACGACGCGCACGCTTATACTTCAGAGTAACTCTACAGAAATTTCCACAGTGACTTCAACCTCGGTTGCAACTCTCACAAGCACCAAATCTGTTACAGCTACTGCTACCGCTACCACGAAGACAGAGAGTTCAATTACGGATACAGAAAGATCTACGAGAATTATAACATTAACATCAACTATAATAGAGATTGTCAACCAGACGGATACGAGTACTCTCCTGATTGAGCTCAGTACTATAGACACAGTGATTGAAAAGTTCACGGTGACTGAGTCATCCAGTGTGACTACCATTATAACTCAGACCTCCGAGTTCTATGAAACGCAAACAACTACTGTAACCGACCCACAAACCACAATCTTAACCACATTTTCGACACTCGTCACAACATCCCCAACTGCCATAGATCTTGCTTCCGCAAGTGTGCAACAAGTGAACAAGCATAAACGCCAAGATGCAAATATACCTAAATATGCAGCCGGTGTATGTCCAGACGAATCGGCCTATATCTCGGGCTGTAATTGCCTTGGAGTATCTACCGGAAGCACACTATACTACTATATCCCAACAATTCTCATTAACTACATTCTCACCAATACCGTTACTTTCACGCAATTTGTTTCACAATTCACCACTACAATACTGACAGCGGATGCTGGTACCGTAATTTTTACAACGACGATCAATTCAAATATAATATTCACCTCCACATATATTCAAACAATTACGCCGACATCGAAAAAGACTATCAGCACTACGTTAACATTGATTGACGATTCGACAAGAATTTCGAGTGCAGAGTCGCTAGTCACAAAGACTTTCACACAAACCACGACAAGAATATCAACGATTCTCGCAAATACTACTAAAACGTCAATGATAACCTTTATATCCACTGTTGTATCAACTGTTGGTGTAACAGAGACAGACACCCAAGATCTGACAATGACAGCTACAAGTACCAGTGTTACAACTGTTACCGTAAATGCTACAACAACCACCACGATAATACCAATCTACACACAATTTGCGATTCAAGTTACTAATGATACCGCTAATGGGGCTTTTAAGGGCCAATACATGTATTTTTATGACGATCTTGCTCAGGGTAATGCTTCCCAGGTGGCCTTCACCTCGAATTATTCGCTAGCAAGTTATTATGCATCCGATGGCAACGGAAATGTTACCGCTCAAAATACCGATGTGGGTCCAGGTGTTTACGGTGTCCCATTCGCTGTCTATAATACAAGCGCCACTAATAATGGGCTCTATGAAATGCCTCTTAACGCGGAATTAGAGCAAGTGGGCTGCTGGATTGACTCGGGTCTCATCTTTCGGTGCGAAGGTGCAGGTAGGAAATTCATGGGAGTTGATAATTCGACTTCTCGCTTTAATATTTACAGTGATGTCGCCAATATATTCACAGGAGGTGCAACCGGACCATTGGTTCTTAAAGCGGTGTCGTTTCCCACCGCAGCTCCCGGTCCGATCCCTCCGGCTGCTGCTAAACAGCTCATAATACAGAATACCGCTGTCTATGGTGATGGAGTTTATCGTTGGCAAGATAATTACTTGACCACCATTCTGGAAGGTGTCTCTCCAGGAACCGCGGGCCCTTACAGACGTTTGATTATGGATGCCAATCAAACAAACGCCAAAGTTTTCCTCGCAGATCCGGCTACTGGCAATATCTTCGATACGACCAATGATCCATTTCTATACAATTATTATGGTACAAATACCGGCAGCAACCTCTATACTCTATTCAAGGAAAATAGCATAAATACAATTCTTGGTTGTACGGTTAACTATTCAAGCTTGGCTGTTACATGCTTTGAAGCAGGTTTCCAATACACAGGGGTATACACTGTAAACCAAGGAGCCAATACTGGAGAAGTGGGGATATTTTCGAATGTGGCAGCTACGTCTAACGTTGCCTATATTATGAGTTTGATGGCGATTTTCTTGTAATTTACTCTGTATCCGAGTTTGCGGAAAGGAGCGCTTGTTGCAACACTCCAAAAAAATGCTAAGATTCGTTAAAATAAGTACATGTATTCGACACCTTTCGAGGGAACGTGCATTTAAAATGAGGTCCGGATACATGTATGCTTGCGTTTAAGATCAGTATAGAAAAAATCGAGACAGAAAACATAACTTTCCAGCTTAAACTAAAAAAGAACAAACTTGAATTTGTTTTTATTAAAGGTTGGTGATATTTTAAATTTTCATTCAAAAGCCCTATATAATACGACTGACGAGACGTACTATCGCCAATCCAAATGAGACTATAATACCATCAGAAGCACTTTTTGGTTGAGTTATTACGTTCTAACAGCGCTACGGTACAAACAGGTCAAACTTAGGTCCAGAAGTGGCCATGTTGGATGGAAATAGAGGCTGACTAGTACGGAGTAATGAGGAAATATTGTGATATAAGGATAACAACTTGAGAGTGCGATAGGGCTGACACGCTGACAGTGTCGTTAAATGCCAGTAAAGCCAGCCTTGTAAAAACCAGGGGTAGAAGAAACAACTATATCTTTAACTTTGCCATTGATCATAACCTTTTTGTGGACCACGCCGAAAGGTAGGGCGACCGTCGAACTACATAATTAGTAGGAGAATTAGTATACGTAGGAAATCTGGATAGTTCTAAAAGCACAAAACACGTTTATGGATTTTACCAAATTTTCATGAATATACGAAAAGAAAGCATATTTCACGTCCAACTAAATTCATTTAGGCGATTTACATTATTAAGACTAAGAGGTAAAAATAAACTACTAATTTCATCTTCGAGATGGGGGGGTACATTTGTAAGGTAGTTTATATATCCAAATCAAAGATTGGTTATGGCGGAAGGAATTGAAGAAAACTACTAAAATCTGTACATTTGGAAAGAATTTCGGTTTACCATTCTTTATCGGCTCGATCATTAACATTCGAAAACCAATTAAGCGACGTGGATACTGAGAGATTGATGGTAATTTGAAAGTAGTGGATCGGAAAAAATGAACTTCTCACCGCAAGTTATGCGTTTGAGCCCCACTAGCGAGTAACAAAGAATTGAGTTGCTGACCTGATGTGTCTGGTCGTCAAGGAGGCGGCTCAGTCTTTATGGAGCCGATACCGTTTACACGGGCTGTTATATGGTCCAAATCGGATCCGATTATCGCTAGGGGTGGCCTTCGTTCTCACGTATTGGATCTTTAGGTGACGCATTTGACCGGCGCCAGGCCAACACGATAATTTCGTACCTAACCTGGTTAAAGATACCAATCAAAGGTTATCATGTCTAGCGACAACTGTTATCGGAACTTGCCAGTATCTGGGTACAAGACTAGTGATTTCTTATAGGAGAATTTGATGTGTTCAGCAATATTAAGGTTAAGAAGGCTGCGACTTTATAGAGCTCTGAATTTCTAGTTGTTGTATTTTGACCAAGTTGATTCCTGTCCGTGCGCTTACTCTCCGCATCTGCACTTAAATATTAGATCTCTCGTATCTTATCATCTAAAAATCGATTTACCCGGTCTCATTCTTGAACTTCTCCGCAATATCGATCAATTGGTACTCGAGTGAAGTATATTGACAACCAATTTGCACTCAAAATGGAAAAAAAATAGCTTGTACCAATTGATAGATTGAGAAGCCATATAGAATTATCGCAAGCTCTTATTAAAATGGACAGGGCATGAATTTTAAATACATTTATTTCATCCTCAACTATTAGTTTATGCTCACTAATTGTCGTAGAAAAGCTTGCTCCCATACTACGTCGATACGTCGATACAGTTTACCATAATTCCCTAACCTCAAGCGTCCAATTTCGAGTTTACAGAACCGTAACCAAATGTGCAGGGGATAACCTGACGTTTGTTCGTATGGGATTTAGGTTTTTTTCAAGAATGTCTGATTCTGCGGGAACGAATTCCACTCTCAGTGGTGGCGATATCGCTGATATACTCAAATTCTCCCTTCTGATAGGTGGCGTGTGTCCCAAATATTCTAATCTCCCAATAGTTTAAGTAATTTGAATACCGTCAGATTATCTTCTGGCAGTGAACCACAACATAACGGAAGAAAATCTTTCAACGGACTTTGGAATGAAGCCAGAGGACATACTAGCAGCGATATCCGCATTCGGGAGCCTGGAAAACCTAGCAGAAGATGTTAAACTCATAAACAGAGTCAAAGATTTGCTTCCACATCCAACGAACCCAACGATGATCGCCCCTTATTTATTTTCTTCGTGGTATCTGTCAGTGTTATTATTGGCTTGAGATTGTGGTCTAGGTATCAAATAAGCGGCCACATCAGATCTTTTGACTGGCTTGCCTTGGGGGGTTTTGTATGTCGATGGTACTCCTCACAGTCGCTTCGAACTTCAGCTAATTACGGTGCATGTAGTGTATGGCTGTGGTTTATGGTTCTATTGCATTTCACCGTAGTATTATTAGTAAGAAAATACTCGTCTAATGATTAGAAATTCTATAGGTGAAATGGCTGTAGTTCTAGGCGGATCTTGTTGATTTTTTGTATGGGACCGAAAATTGGCGTGTTGGGTACAAAATTCGGCGTCTCGCTGCATACAAATTTGTAGATGGTACGCTAATTTTGGAGATACCTTACTTATTCTGTGTTGTTTAAGCAAGAATAAGCGAGAAAACCCCATCAAAAATCCCAAATCAACACGGCCGTCATGTCACCAAGATGACCGTCGAATTGAAGGAGGGCGCGTGGTCGCCATGTCGGGGTCGGTTTCCCTACGCGACTTCGTTCATGTGCCTGTTTACTGAACCCTTTTAGCGGCTTTGAATTCAGCCGAACCGAGGCCTGCAGCAATGGGCAACTAGGCATCATGTCTTCGCGACTCTGTTGGAATCCCCACACCCCCAGGCTCTGCGACTGTGGGGTACGCATTCGATGGGTTTGCATTGTGAAGAAAATCCTAAGCTTCTTGTTGTCCGGCCGAAAGCAAAGTCGCATGCTTCGGTCTGTGAGACTGCCGTGATTGATTCCCACGTTCTTCCACGGCAGTTAGCTACGAATCGGGTGGATGCACTCGAGCGAATGCAGCATAGCGACCGATACATCAACTGCCCTTGTCGTAGTCAACGGACTGAGGCGACGGATCAGTTCGGGCGAATTAATTTCCAACTTCCTTATTTACCGTCTGCTCTCTTCTCTCTCACTCCGCTCTCCCTGTCTTGCTTCTCCTCCCGCTGTGCTGGCAAAAACAACGGTGTTGACGCTCTCTTTCATTAAATTGTCTGTCTGTCTCGTCGACCTGAAGTTGGTTGGTTTTGATTATTGATCTCGTCTTTTGCACTTCTGGTTCCGAATTGCTGCCGTTTCAGTAATACCCATAGACCGTCCGTTCGTATTCTGTGCTGGTAACCTGGAAAACACGCCTGGATTCCCTCGCCTCTCGCCATTCCTCGTCGCCCGCCGCCTAGTTTGGAAATACAACGTATACAACACAACATGGCCACTGCCGGTACGTCATAGCTAAGAGAGCAACGAAGATGTGGAGAATACAGGGATCGAAATGCTGACTTGGATTTGTAGCTATTGCTCTCGGTGTTCCCGCGATTGCTAGCTATCTCGATGCAAGATACCATATATCCCGCGATTTACATCTAGTCTCCTGCATTACCGTTGCCCGTATCCAAGCCGCCTTTCGCGAGAAACGTGACCGCGTGAGCGCATTTTACGTGCTCGAAGAAAACGCCCAGAAATTTCCAGAGCGACCGTGGCTTTGGTTTCAGGGCCGAGAATGGAAATATGGAGAAGGATTCGAGATCGTCAAACGTTACGGAAATTGGCTGAGAGATGAATGTGGGGTTAAAAAGGGAGATGTTGTCGCCATTGACTTTATGAACTCCCCGCAGATGGTATTTGTGTGGATGGGTTTATGGTCTGTCGGTGCCACTCCAGCTTTTTATAACTACAATCTATCCGGAGATTCCTTGGTGCATGTGGTGAAAGTCAGCACCTCCAAGTTGGCTATTGTTCAGTCAAAGGTTGAGCAAGATATTGGAGTCAAGAAACAAATCAACGATGCCCTGCCGGGTGTTGAAGTTATCATCTTCGATGAAGCGCTGGAAGAGAAAATCATGAAATGGAGAACGGATAGGCCTGAAGATGAGCTCCGAAGTGGTGCTCTACAGGCGGAGATGGCCTGTTTGATCTATACTAGGTATGATAAACTAATACCACCACAAACGCTGGAACGTGCTAACACAATACCCGTCAATGTAGTGGTACCACCGGTCTTCCAAAACCGGCAATAGTCTCCTGGTTCAAAGTTACACTGGCTTCGAGATTCGTGGCCACATGGTTACGCATGAGACCTGGAGTGGACCGATACTATACTTCCATGCCAATTTACCACGCCTCAGCTGGTATGTTCAACATCATGACTTGTCTTCAAATCGGCGCCACATCCTGCATCGGCGAGAAATTCTCAACAAAGACGTTTTGGTCGGATGTCCGCGAGAGCAACTCTACGATGATCCAATATGTCGGTGAAACTTGCCGCTACCTGCTATCAGCGCCACCCAGCCCGGATGATAAAAACCACAAAGTCACCACAGCCTTCGGCAACGGGCTAAGAGGGGACGTCTGGAAGGAATTCAGAGAGAGATTTGGAATCCGAACGATAGGAGAGTTTTACGGTGCCACCGAGAGTGTTGCGGGTACCTGGAACTTGAATACCGGCGACTTTGGCGTCGGATCGGTCGGAATTCAAGGCAGTTTGGTAAAAGCGATTACCCGTGCCAACACCGCAATCGTGGATATCGACTATGAGACCGAAGAAATCTGGAGAGACCCAGTCACTGGCTTTTGCAAAAAGGTCCCAACTGGGGAGCGAGGAGAGGTCATCTTCAAACTCGACGAGAAGAACATCGGTGCTACATACAAAGGATACTACCGTAACGAAAAAGCCAGTAACAGCAAGCTGCTGAGAGATGTTTTCAAGAAGGGAGATGCTTGGTTTAGAAGTGGCGATGTTCTCACATTTACCCAGGACGGTCGAATCCTCTTTGTAAGTTGTTTCTCTGGAGTTATTTTTTAGCTCGAATTCTAACATTTCCTGATCTTCTAGAATGACAGAATCGGTGATACATACCGATGGAAGTCAGAAAACGTATCTACTATGGAAGTCTCAAACGCCATCAACTCCCACCCGAACAAGCTAGTCGAAGACTCGGTTGTATTTGGAGTCCCTCTTCCCAACCACGACGGCAACGCAGGTGTAGCCGCTGTCGTCCTGAGTCCAAATGTTCATGAGGACGAAGCGACATTCAACGACCTACTCAAATTCTTACAAAAAACACTACCGAAATACGCCACACCCATGTTCATCAGAATCATCGCTGAGGTCGAACGCACTGGAAACAACAAGATTGTCAAGGGTGGTCTGCGAAAGCAAGGTGTTGATCCTGAGAAGACTAAGGGCACAGGTAGTGTTTGGTGGTTAAAGGATGGGAAGTATCAGAAGTTTACAGATAGCGATTGGAGCGGGATTACCGCTGGGAGAGTAAAGTTGTGAATAAAGAGTCGGTCAAAGTGTATTATAAATATAAAGGAACGTTTTCAATGAATATTTTTCTCTTATGATGGAATAAAACATAACCCCAAGGTATTACGCATTCTAGCTAAGTAAATAATATGAATATTCAGGTAATATTTGATTTAATTCCACTGATAAAAAGCACACGGGCGTGTGCTGTCGAGTCTATATGAAACGAGAGATTCCCTAAATGAGGCCTATGTGCCACAGGACAGGTAATACTGAGCCAGGCATGCAACTGCGAAAACGAGTGTTCGTGCACTCGCTATGAAAATTCATTGCCAAGACTTATCGTGATAGTTTAGCTCATCCGGCCATATTGAGTCGATGTAAAGGCCACTAAAGATATGGGACATATCTTGCAGAAACTTTGCATTTGGTTCCTCGAGCTCCATCAAAAATTTTCTGAATCTGAAGAAGAACTTATCTTCCAGCCTTGAAATTTCATCTTTGTCCTTCGCCACAAAGTTGTCGACCATTTTCCTGAGAACGCGTATTCCCAGCCAATCTTCGTCTTTATATCTATAAATCTCGTTTAGAGTAGCTACGATAAATTTACAATCGTCGGGGCTCCACGGAGGTCCTGGCCATAAATCAAGGCACCGACTTTTTATTTCGTAATCTGCCATACGAGCGTACTCTTGTGCAATACCGCGGATTTGAAGGAAGTCAGCAGCGGCTAAAATGTCTTTGAGATCCTCAAAAAACCACTCTTCAAACGAAAATATCACTAGGGGTTGGCGATATATCCATCGTAAGATAGTTCCCATGATGTGACACTCGATTTCGGGTAGCTTGATACGTTTTGTTTGGGTCTCTTTAAGACCGCAGGTCAACGAGGACTTGAAAAATGCCGATTGTGATGCGAGGGTGTATTCGTGGGCGGACAATATCTCCTCAGCTGGTCCTATTACTAGCTCTATATCAGGGTCTTTATATAGAAAAATATCGGAACTGCAGAGGACACTGTAGTTAGTTCATTTGCACACAATGTCGAGCATAAGGGAATTATTCGAAATGAGACCACGAACTCCTGATAATCGTATGACATGCTGAGTTTTCGGTGTCGTTTGGAATCAAACGATATTTATATGCCTGGGTCTGAGTCTGGGTCTGAGATGTGTGTGAGGGGTAGTGTGAATGTGAGGAGATACTTAGTGAGATGGTTGGTGTTTGATGTTTGTTGTTACACGAATTTATATCTCGTCACTCTCCATCTATCACACAGTAGGTGACCGCGTTGTTCGGTTTGGTTACGCTACCACCAGAGCGGTCTTGTACCTAAACTGCCGCCAGAGGCTCTAGCTCGCTTCTGGAAATGTAACCAGCTTTTATTTTACTTTGGAAGATTCTAGCTGTGGCTAACATATACTCCCATATTTGAATAAAACCTACTTTTTATAAGAGATCTTAGATCGTCCCCTTTCCTCGTCTATTTTTCTTAAACAAGGAGAGTCTTTGTATCCTCAGGAGTTACTTATCATTTGAATATTTCGAGTCACTGTTATCTTATCTCTTCTGTAGCTACATGTTTGTCTTGCCTGTCCGATTTATAATTATGTATGAGTGCCTGGTTTGGTAGAGCCTCGACATGTCTCTGGGGCTTTCACTTCATGAAACCCCCCGTAAACGTCCAGTGCCTTTACAATCTGCTTTTAGTGTACTTTATCTTTTACCGATTTCAGCATTTGGTGAGATTCCCCGAGGGTATAAAGTGCAAGCTCTCCATTTCCACACTCATCTTCGCCACGCCGTTTCGCAATTTCTAAATAATTTTTCCGCTCTTCACCTTGTTCCCCAATAGGGGCTACGATCCCTGCATATTTGAGCAATATGGTGTTCAAAATGAGTCGACAAGTACGCCCATTACCGTCTAGAAATGGATGGATGTTTACAAACTCGCCACAGGCATCCGCGGCGAAGAAGAATGGATCTAGTGCACCAGCATTCTCCGCGGCCGCTAATTTATTCTTAAGATCCTCTACAAATCGTTTCATAGCCACTCCAACGAACTTGGGGTTGATAAAGTTGCAATTCCCAGCGGCGACATGAACACTTCTGTAGAACCCTCCATATTGCTTATATGGTGTCGCTGGGGCGTTATGATGGATAGCATCAATGCCCCATACGAGGATCTTGTGGGTATCGCGTATGAGCTTCTCGCTGAAAGATTCACTATGGTTTACTACCCTGTCTGCCATGTATATGAAAGCTCCAGCATGGTTAATGACCTCTCGACGGTCACGAAGCTCAGTATCTCGAAGTAACTCATCTGTATTTTGAAGTATATTCTCGAGCCTGGCGTGATATTCAGATGGTGTCGAGATGTCGAACGACACATTATTGGAGAAAACCAATTGGTAGAGTTGAATGGTTTCGTTGCGTGGTAGACCGACTTGTTCGACAAAATTCGATCCAAATACTGCGAGGGTTATTTGATCTTTGATGGCTGCTTCTAGCTTCGCGGTAGCTGATTTAGAGATGATATTTTGAATCAACAATATACATGAGATTGCGATGTTGAAAAGCCCCGTTGCAGTTTGTTCCTCGCTTGCCGCTTTTGGATAGTCTATAATAGAAGGTTGGATTTTTAAGTTCAATTTCGCTGGTAGAAGAGTCCAAGCGCGTAGGATGGATGCTGTGAGTCTTAGTGATAGCGGTGAAAGGTTTGCAATATTTGCGTCTGAGGACGCGCGTTCGATGCTTTTGGGGTTAGACTGTTGAGACATGGCGAAGTATATCGGTCTGCTGATTGTTCTATATGCCGCTGAATATGTGCCTTATCACGGATATATTAACCTGTACTGATGTGCCCAGAAACAATGTGGTAATAAAGAAAGGGAAGAGAGATCCTGCGTTTCTGCAGACATTTTATTTTAATTTGCGAAATTCTGGAAGATCTACCGCCACGCTTAGGCCATGTGCAGATCGAAAATCCAAATTTGGACTATAAACTTCATCAAAAATGTTAATAGAAGAAGACTTTCGAGTCTGAGAAAAATGGCACATTCTATAAGTGACCTTTTAGCTAGATTGTTCGCGGATGTCAGTAGCAGGTGTCTCGTTTCCAGCCTGTGGTAGAGGCGTTAGGGTTGATTTTGCTGTTCGAAAAATACTGTTCACATCTTAAACTTTGCATATACATAAATAGATATAAATTCATAAATGAAGGGAATCTCGAAAGATGTTTATATGAGATTAAGTCTATGAATATCAGCATAATGAAGCATATCATCCGCGAAAATATAGTGCCATACTATATAATTAATCTCAACTCTATAGATCTAAAGCTTGACCTTTTCTTTGTTGAATTGCTTAGTGTAATGAGCTATTGAGTATCGGAGTGCTACATGATTGTGCATGATAGATCTTACTCGGATTCTTAGCCTGAAAGTATTTTGGAATGGAATCAAGGCAGACTTTGGAGCTGGATCCTTTTAATATATATATATCTTAAGATCTTGTATTTGATGTTGCTGCACTCTAACGTTATCGCTACATTAGCGAAGGATTCACCACACGCTTATCGGCCCCCCAGCTTCAAGCAGCATCCCACCTAGCGACGCTTCCGCGAAGCCCAAGAAATGCTTTAAATCCCCCCAAAAGTCCTACACAGCCTTTAACTAACTTGCGCCAGTGCTAATCGAGTCGCTAATCTTCATACATCGTGTTTGTGCAAGCGGCAGCCCATCCAAACATTGCGAGTGCGCGTTGACATTTGCTGCGCAGCCAGACGAAATGGAAAACAACACAACTGTTCACAGCCCAAGTTCTACAAATATAATACTCCCCAAGGAGATCTGGGACAAAATTGTGAATGATTGTGACTATATCACAGTCCAAAAATCTATCAGGCCACTCGACAAGACAACATATAATTTTATAGGAAACTTATTTCATGGGCTTAGTCCATCCCTGTGGGAAAAGGTTTTCGAATATCTAGATTATGGAGTCATCCTACTCCGCCTTGTGCGAACCTGCAAAACATTCAACTTGATAATCCGCAATACAAAATCACGGCAAATACAGCGAACACTTTTCCGAGCAAAAATCCCTCTAGAAGATATCGAGGGCGATTTCACGAAACAAGCTATCTCTGAAGGAGTAAAACTACATCCGGGTTTCTACCATCTGTCTACTCCAGGGTATATGGGGAAGAAGGTCAAAACCCACCCCCCACGAAAATCGCCTTGGAAGGAAGGCTATCGCCCCGAAATCATCGGGTTCGGGAACGATAACGTTACCGATCCGCCTGTCGGTTGCTTAGTTTTAGTATCTCCCCTTTTTAACCTATCGACTGTTATAGATAAGACGAATCATCTGGGCCAAAATCAAAAGAGAAAAAGAAATGGAATTGATTCAAATGATGGATACGCCACGGAAAACAGACAGTTGACAATGAATGACACCGTCAAGGAAGTCGCTCAGGGTCAACTTGAAAATATAACAGAGCTGACCGGTGTGACGATCCTCGATGTGATGCTTGGCTGGGCTGAGCTGGTAGAGCAAGGTGACTGTTTATAGTTCTATTAGGTGTAGTGAACGATACAATATAGTCAATACTAACCAATACTATAGCTACCGCGCAAATAAATGGCCCCAATTTTGAAAGGCGAATTTACCCTTGCTTCGGATCTATCAAATTGGACGAACCTGCTGGCGAAACCTATAGCAAAACTACCCTCGAGGTGTCGGCACCAGGAGCGATTGATTGGACAGATGCCCCTAAATTTATTAAAAACGATCTTTCATCACACCGGTACATGTTTCTCCATTGTATTGAACTCTTAACTCGAAGGTTGAGAAGGAACATTTTGGATTTAGGCGCAGAGCCAATACTCAACCTCAAAATAACTGAGGAGATCAAAAGCAAGAAGTTACCCTCGGATCTGAGATACGCTGCTCTCTATTGGATAAATCACTTCGTAGCGGCCAAATATGAGATCATAACCGAGGATTATGAAGTTGTATCTGATTTCTTTCACCACCATTTGTTGCATTGGATAGAAGTTATGAGTCTTTTGGTTGGAAACAGCCAAATGGACCATCAAATTAGATTTTTAATACAGGCAATCGCAGTAAGTCGTTGGAAAGCGATCAATCCGGTGGCTTATCCGGAGAAATAGCGCTGACGAAAAGAGTTTAACAAAATCTAGGAGGATGGAGGTTCTCATCTATTGCAGGAAATCAACGAGATCGAAAAGTTCATACTGATTCGACGTCGTTTGATTACTAGATGCTCCCTACAAATCTACTCTAGCATCATCTTCACACCAGCTGATAATCTTATCAGTCGACTATATTCCCATATTGGTCTTCCTGCATCCGTTAGGAGAATCCAGTTAGCTTGCGATGAGGATTTTACGCTGCCAGACAACTTCCGCGACAGTGTTTCTGTTGTGAGATTCTCCCCTGATGGAAAACAACTAGCTTCTGGATCTTCATTTGGTGAAATCCGTCTATGGGATTCCGACCTTGGTGTTGTGATAAAGAAATTTCGGATGCGAAGCGAAAATTTACGAGCGAATATGAGGATAGTATGGCTCGAATTTTCACTTGATGGTAAGCTATTGGTTTCGGGGGCAAATTGTAACGATATTACTGTATGGGAAGTAGGTTCAGGAGCCGCTATTTCAGACATCACAACCGACACTGTCGATTCTTTTGGCATTGTTCTCAAGGATGCAGAGGGCTTTGATCTCGATATTCGCAGTGTCGTATTTTCACCTGACGGGAAGTACTTGGCGGCTAAGTATGGCAGTACTGTCGCGATATGGGACATCGAATCTGAGGGCTTGGTTTTGAATATCGATTCAGGCAACGAAGCTTCCTCAGTACAATTTCTGCCAGATGGAAAGCAATTCATATCCGGATCGGCACACTCTACCGTTACAATATGGGACATCGAGACGGGTTTGCCAGTGCGAAACTTTGAGGGCCATAACCGTCGAATACTAGACGCTACAATTTCACCTAATGGTGAGATGATAGCATCATCATCCGACAACGGGTTTATCATCGTACATGACATTTCTTCCGCAAATATAGTTCAGCACTTTCCTGTGTACTCCCAGGATGTCCGGTTCTCACGGGATTGTAAATCTCTCGAAATAGAAAACGGGATCTTGAGTCTTTCACTAATAGGTGAAAAATCTAAGGACAACGAGGCGGGGCCGCTTTCGATTACTGTAGAAGGGTCGTGGATATACTGCAATGAACGCCGCTGCCTTTGGATCCCCTCCGAATATGAAACCCACAAAGCGGCTATCGCAGTATCTGGTAATCTCTTAGCCTTCGGTCTAGGTCATAATAGAGTTACATTCATGGAAATAAAAGACCCCTTCTACAATGAAGTCGACGAAGCAGGGATACCGAGGAGCGATACTTAGCATCTCTGGGTCAAAATGTTTCCATCCGAAGGAAGCTGACAACTCCGCGTTGCTTCATCTCCTGTTCGTACCATAGGATGACATATATTGATATTCATTTATGCCGTGTCTGTGCTCACAGCTATGGCCCGTTTATAGTTACTCAATATGATCGTATTCGTATTCCTGGATTTACCTCGGCTCTTCGTTGTCGTGATACTAAAGTTATTAATTTTCAATCGTCGTCTGTATCATCTAATGTGTGAACAGTTATGCTGCCGCTTGTTTCCAAAGTTGTATCAGGGTCTTCTAATTATGGGCGAAGCTCGGGTTGGCCAAAGAAGTGCGAGGAGCATCGATCGCGAACTATATTGGGCCACGGGGACTCGAAAATTGAGGCAAGTGGCTGTGTAGTCAAAGCTTAAAGCAAACGAACCCTGGGCGATATTCCAAAATTTGAATCGGCTAGCGGACTATTAATATGAGCTTAAGCGGTCTCGGGTCGATTTCGATCGCTATTTCTTCATATGTCCGATCATTAATTAACTAGGCAGCCACCTTGACACCCTGTCTTCGATTCGATTCGATTCGAACTTCCCGGAATTCGGACGATTCTTTTTTTAAGTTTCGGTTGCGCTAGCTGTAAAGCAATCCGAGACTTGGTTTTTTCGGAAGGCTCGAAGTTTTAAACACCAATCTCGAAACGAATAAATTAAATCGAGCCTAACATTAGTCAGGTCACAAGTCCTCAGCGCCTCTGATTCAATGATCGAGCCCCTCTTGCCAAGTTTCACGAAACGCAACTTGGCGAATGTGTTGTTCACAATGTTTGGCAGGGGATGTCCTTTTGGTCAGCGACAGGGATCGCTCCTCAAAGCCATAGTTCACAGCCACCGCAACGGCGCAAATTTTACGTGATAATTATCTTGCTCAAGATACGGGCATCTATCGATGGGAACTATGCGAAGCCGAGATACGAATGCGCACCGATTGTTCTTCCTGGAAGTACCAGCTTCCGGATTCGACAGAGCGGCGTGTTTTAAGGCGTTGGAGTCCGTAACGGTACCTGGGGTTTCCGAAGCCTAACTCGGACTCGTTGTTTCGAAAAGGTCTCAACCGAACCTTGGGCCTTCCACAACGAATGATACCGAAGCGGCTCGCCATTCGAGATCTGATCATCGGCGAGAATTGAGTCTAAGAACTTCCGTTTTTCAATTTCGATTCAAGCGGGACTGGGGACTTGCGATTTGCAAGATCGTGAGCTCGGTTTCATGATTTTCAGCCGAGATCGGATCCTGGGATTCTCAGAGGTTGGAGCATCCGATACTGCAGGTCCGAGAGTTTGCAATCGTCAATGCAAGTCGCACTCACAGAGCCCCGTGTCCTGCTTTGAAGTTCAAGCTTTTCTTGCTGCTGCAAGCTATTCTTAAGCGCGAATCAAGGTTTAGTACCAAGAGATACTAACCGAAGTAGCTTGTCCGAAAAGATGGATATAAAACTTTCGAAATCCCTCCGTCTTCTGATGCTCTCATTCCCCAAGCAAGCTTCACCAACTCTCAAACAACCTTCTTCGGTTCTTAGATCTACGCATTCTTTTAGCCCAGGTGGCCGATTTTTCATTCTTCTCTCTTTTCTTTGTCAATATCGCCCCAGCGGCTGATTCTATATTTGCCTTCATTTCTTGACGACTATCTTGATCGTATTTGCTGTGCAAAATCAAAAACTACTCTCTCTATATTTCTACATAACTTTTCTATATATCTCTCTTTTCCAAAATCGCCACCATATATTCAATCATCCAAAAATGCATTCTAAGATCTTCATCACTGCTTTTTGCACCATCCTCTCCTTGGTCAACGTCCCCGGGGCCGCAGGACACGGTCTCATTCTCAAGGCCAAAGGCGACGCTGGCACCGCCACTAGCAAAGGACTGGGCGTCGATGATAACACTCCCCGCGATGGAACCAGAAGGAGGCCATTCCAGCAGGATACCACTGTATTCAAGGGTCAACGAAATGTTGCTTCCGCCAAAGGCTGTGGTAAGACCCTCGAGGGAGGCGTCAACCAAATTGCCGCTTTCACCGGCACCATGGCTCAAGTTACCCAAGGTGGCACCGTCAGCATGACGCTCCACCAGGTTAACACCGACGGAGCCGGCCCTTATACTTGCATGGTTAACGCGGCTGGAGACGGACAATCTTTCGTCCAAATGCAGGTTACCACCCAAGTGCCCGGCCGAAACGGTAATAACAGACAAACTCAGAAACAAGATCTCCCACTTGTCGCACAGCTTCCAGCGAATGTCCAATGCACGGGCACTGTAGGCGGTATGAGCAATGTCTGCATGGTCCGTTGTCAAAACAATGCTCGTGCCGGACCTTTTGGCGGTTGCGTTCCAGTTCAGATGGTCGGTGGTAGCGCCAATACTACTGCGCCTGCCCCTCAAGGGAGATTCCGTTTCGCTCGAGGACTCACCCTGCATTGGTAAATCGCTCATTGAGTTCTCTGCAGTCTTTCTATGAGTTTGGTACGAAACAAGGTTGCGTTGTTATGTAGCTAGCTTCAAAAAAAATCCTGTACTTATGCGTGGGAAACCTCAAGCACGGGGTGAACATTGCATAAATCTTGTCACTATAGGGATCAAACAATAAAATACAATCCAGTGCTGCAAGTTTTTCTAACATCCACGAGTGCGCCTGAAATCGAGGCTAAACCTTTCTATCATAAAGTGAATATCTCTGTCCCCAAGCTCGCGGTAGACGAGTCTGTCCAAATGCGAATATATTCCTTCTAGAATCGCGGGTTTGGTGTTGCAAAATATGCATGGAACTCCAAACAGGGGGCTTCTAGTTCTTTCCTGCACAAGGGCGAAACGCCTCGCCAAGGCGACATTTTAGGTACTGAAGGCCCAAAAACCCACCGTATGTTCGCGGAGATTTAGCTAATGATCCCCAGCAATGAATATTGAACCACAGAGACCGAAGAAATATGAGCTTTAATATTTAGTGATCAAATTATTACGGTAAAGCAAATCATATGCGAGGCTTGCTTAAGCATGCTTCGTTTTTGACGATCGGCTTGGTATAATGTTATTGTCAACATCGACTGTCGTATAATGTGATATTACAAAGCCTCTAAGTTTGTACAAAGACCTAGAAGAACAATTCGAAGTGTGTGGTAAGCGTGTCTCGAAGGGGCTTTAGCTGCAGTAATGAAGTTTGCGAGACTGTCAGTAAGTTTCATGATTCATCGATGTTCCAGTGTCTGGTTTGGGGTAACAGCAACACTTGGCTCAACTTCGAATACCTCAAGCTACGAATACTTAAGCTCGTGTCACCAGCCATTATTTATTGTGGCTCGATACAATCAGTCGATCAAAACTACCAATAATCAAAACATTCTAGCCTTTGCAGCGCCGGCCGCTGCATCGATACTTTATTTTAGCAAGCAAGTCTTCTCTATCCTAATCGTAAAACGAGTTTGGTCAGTCTGGAAACGAGACCAAGATGTTGTTTTTTTTCGCCGGATTGTGTTGTCTGCTGTCTGGTACACAAGCCTTTGTATTGCCAACGAGATTGGAAAGCAGAGAAGCCAAGGTACCAAAAAGAGAAAGATTGTTCAAGGGTGTAAGTTTTTAAAATTTAACATACAGAAAAGGAATTGATTAAATCTAACAGTCGTCTTGTCTATCGTAGATATCTGAAGATGTCGATTTAAAATGGCATGATTGCGTCGGCGACTCTGAGCATAAAGCTTACAGATGTGCTAGATTGAGCGTGAGTAGATCCTAATCTATATTTACAGCTTACATCTATTATATATATTAACTTATTAAATTTTTTGCTAAAGGTCCCACTTGACTATAAAAAACCCGAAAACGGCCTCCGTGCCATAATACCAATTATCAAATTTCCCGCGTCAAAGGACGCATCATATAAGGGCGCAGTTCTCATCAATCCTGGCGGACCGGGTGGCCTTGGTACCGAGACTACCTATGATCTCAAATTTGCCACTGCTACCCAAGCTAATATCACAGGCCCAGGATGGGATATCATTGGTTTCGATCCGCGTGGAATCGGCTACTCTGTTCCATTCTTCACTTGCAACGCCACGAGCTTTGAGCCGGATCGTCAAAATGCCACAGTTCTACCCTCCTCTAAAGACCACCATTCATTCAGAAGGAGGTTCTTCAATGCTACAAGTATGGGAATGATTATTCCTGATAGCTCCCCTAAGCTAAACTCACCCGAGGAAGATTTATATTTTCACAATAACTGCACGAAATACTCCGGCGCGTACAATCAAGCGGGTCAGCACATGAACAGTGTGGTAGTCGCTACGGATATGCTTTCTATTGCGAAGGCGCTCGCCCGTGAAGCAGGCCGGCCAGAAGCCAATGTAACTGTAAACTTCTATGGCATGAGCTACGGTACAGCACTCGGTCAAATCTTCGCATCCTTGTATCCTTCAAACGTTGGAAAATTCTTATTGGATGGCGTTCTAGATGTCAATACTTATATCCCACGGAAGCGGATGTATGATACAGTGGCGCATGCGGATGAGGCTTGGTCTGGATTCTTCACTTTCTGCAATGATTTTGGGTCGGATCATTGCAAGTTCTTTGCTAAGGGAGGTGTTAATGCAATCCGTGGTCGGTTCAATAAGATTATGTCAAAACTTGATCCTACCAAGTATGAGGGCAAAAATAGCTCTGATATTGAAAAGGTGACGACGCTGTTGGGCGATGTCAAGAATAAGATGCTCCTCAGTGCTTATAATCCTAATCAAGCCTGGGTAGGGATGTCAGAGTTTTTGGTTATCGTTGAGTCGGTAATTACTCCGGACGAAATCTCGCAATGGAACCAGACAGCAATTTCTGAATGGGCGGAAGCTCGGCACAAAAAGTACCTAGAAAAGCACGCGGCCCCACCTTTAGCGTATTCTGACGAAGCTCAGACATCAGTTGAGTGTACTGACGGCCGTAACCAATCGGGGATTGTAATAACCCCTGCGGAACATCGGGAAAGGTACAATATCAGCAACTTGGCTGCACATACGACTATAGGTAGCCCAGAAACTTGTTCGAAATGGCCAATCAGCCCATCCTGGAAATGGTACGGACCTATTGGCGGAAAGACGGCGACACCAATTTTATTCACAGGGAACCGTTTAGACCCTGTTACCCCATATGAAAGGTAAGCAACCTCGTACCCCGAACCTATAATATCGAAAATCTTTACTTACTTTTCAAAAGTGCGGAAAATGCTAGCAAGTTATTCTCGGGGGCAAAATGGTATTACGCGGACGAAATAGGTGTAAGTTCTTACCTAAAACCTTAAGATTTTTAATAAATTTCTTTGTGTAGTAGCTAACTTAACTTGAAAAAATTCAGCATGTAACTCTGGACCGAGGAAACGAGTGCGCTTATAAACATGCGCGAGCTTATTTCCAAAATGGTACCCTTCCAGAATCTGGTACTATGTGCAAAAGAGGCAAGTTTACAATAGCCGAATGAAGACTTTCTTAGTCTTAGCCCTCCAAATATAAATTAAAAGTGCGAAAGTCCTCGAGTATCTAAGGATAGAAGAAGGAACTTTCCAAAAGTGGGCTAGCGAAGGTGAAAGTGTAAATAAATGAATAATATATCTTAATCTGCTTAGTTATAATCGATTAATTTTAACAAATATTTATTTTGTGTTATTAAAATAACAGCTAAGGTAACATTCCAAAGAGTTATGTCTTCTGTTAGACTTCTCGCGAGGAATGAAAATAACCACAGCTTGAGGATTAGGATACAAGATCCTGATTCAGCGGGAATTAATGTGACGAAACGTGATTTCAACGTGAGAAAATAGATATCGAATGTCTTAGGATAGGCATAAAACCCTCGAAAGAATAAATTGCATCTCAGAATCCAATTTGGAGCTTCCCTTGTGTATCAAATTTCAAGTTGTCCCCAGGATTAACTAGCCTCAAAAGACGATCAGCAAACTCCAGAAATCTGTTATGAACGGCAAGGGAGTATTCATCTTTGCGGAATTCGGAGATGAAGATACTGGAGAATCGAACTAGGAGGTTTCGGAATTTATCACCAGGCTCTCCGTGGGCTGTGGCGGAACTCTCTGCTGTGTTAGCATCTGGCGTCGACAATTCTAGTAAACATTTAGTTAGTAACGCTCTGCTGATTGCTAAAGGCATCGGCTTATCTGGATTACCCTGATCGGTAGTATTTCGGGGGGCCACATTGGCAGCGACAACGACGAGTAGGTTAGTTCTGTCTTCTGCCTCGTAGGTGTGTTCGAAGATGACGGAAACCGCTGTTGCAATCGAATTGGAAAGTCCGCATGGTCTTTTCGACTGCGTGGCATGCAGCAATAGGTTCGCTTGATGGAAAGCGAGATCTTTCAAGGGCAAACATCCAAGTCATTCCGCCAAAAACATAGACTTTCGCATGGGATGTCACTCCGGTTGGGCCATCATCGTCGCACGAGTAGTCTTGGAGGTAACAGTATTGGTTAAAAATTTTGAATGCATCAGCGTCGTCAACATCTCCATTTAGGGTTACCAGCTTTTCTCGCGCTTCTTTCGTCGACGACCCAAGTAATCCCTGAAAACAGCCGGAGCATGCGACAGCAGAAGTATGAATATTGAAACGCTGGGAGTCTTTGCCAACTATGACCGTCAGTATCTCGGAAAAACAGCACCTAATGGTATTCGACAACAATTAATGATATCGTTTACTTGAGGCATTTTTTGGATCATACTCGCTAAATCTTAATATTGATTGCTTCTGAAGATTGATTTGATTTCCGTTGGAGTCGCGTTTGAGAGTTGAATTTCCTCGATGTGTATACACCAACCTGTTTGTTGAATCTTTAGTGAAGAGAACGATGTTGGTACCAGTTCTGGGAAATTCTGGCGAATTTTGACAAAATTCTTATCGTTTCTCATAGTATCTAAATAGGTAGAAGAAAGATGGGCGAGTAAGAGATGAAATCCGTCTCTCCTAGTCGTATTTTATCGGTTGTGAACAGCGGAATCTGAATATGTTTGCGCCTCGTAGCTTATATCTGGGGTATGAGTATAAATAACTGAGATAGCTCCAAGAACACTGGGGATTATTTCTTCGAGATTTTTGTTACTCTTTCCCATCTGTTCTCCATGAAACCAATTGGTAGCATTCTTCAAAGCGACACTCTTCAACGATGTACATTGCAACCTCTCGGCGAGAGCGTAGACCTTGGCATGAAATACTAGAGGGTTCGCCTCTTCATCTTTGCCGCTAAAATAGGTACCGAAATAGCAATATTCGACAAACATTCCAAATGCCGTGTTATCGTAGACTTCCCCTTCCAGTATTATACTTCCATAGTTTGCGCATTGAGATTTTAGGGAGAGCAGGTCACCGACGTATGACGACGTCGATGTAATCTTCTCGATGTTTAAGCGATATTTTGTAGCTTCGTGTCCCACGATAATGGTGATGACATCGGAATTGAACTGACTAGTAGAGAAAATCCTTTTAATAAGCAATGGGAATGCTGGTATATGTCAAGAAAAAGCCTCCAAATACCGAGGAAAACCGCTCACAATGAGCCTCTCTTCTCTGTTATTAAGTTGGGATATCACCAGACTGAGATTTTGAGCCTTCAAATCCTCGGTTACTGCTTTGAGATTGCCGAGTTCCGCTTTGAGATAGCTGGTGGTGGTGTTGAGTGAGATTTCTAACGCTTAACTTTCGATTCATAGATTCCAGATCGAGAATCTCAGCTTTAAGAGCCCGGTTTTTAGCTTCAAGGTCTTCGATTTTATCTTTCAGGCCAACAATTTGATATTCAAGGTTGTCTTTGGCCTTGGATAAGACATTGGCTTCAGACGCAAGGTTTGAGTAATCTTTATCAGCTTCAAAACATTCTCTTTCAAAACGTGTTCTTTCTCGCTTATACGCGTCGCAAGAGTGTATAGTATTTAAACCAATTTGTCCATTGAGACGTCGACAGGCGCAAGAGTGACATCTACCGCAGAAGTCACATCTGCAGTCTAGCTTGCAAGTTTGAAACAACTTCGAACAACTAATATCATGACAAATTTTAGTATCTCTTCTAACAAATATAGAAAAACTGAATGGCTATGACGGATAATATCAAACTAATGCTACGATGGCTTGTGGAATGTCGTATGATTACCTACCCAGAATGTCCTTGCACCATTATCTCGATGTTAGTGTTGATTGTGATGGCTCAAGTAATATCAGAGCGCAAGCCCGAAAACCGTGAGATGAACATGGTAAAGGAGAAGTTACTTGAAGGTTTTTGATATCGAATCGCAATGATCAACGAGGGAAGAAATGTCAAAAGCAATGCAACGCTTGTCAGGTAAAAGTGCAACGATATAGCAATTTTATTTGAAAGATGAAAGTATTGTCAGAGGAACGAGGCGCAAAGAAAGAGGGAGGAAAGTGGGAAGATAGTATAAAGATAGTCTTGTAGGATAAGGAATATTTTTTTGAAACCTAGAGCTACGACTCTTTTATATTGAGTTTGAAGCTTGTCGTGCCTTTTGCCTAGGACAGTCTCCGCCTAGGAAACATATGTGTACAGTAGACTGTTAAATCACCAAGACTCATCATTGAAGTTGGCGACTACTCTTAAAGTGGGCAAGCTCCCTTACTATGCCTCGGCATCGCAATTGTAGTCTCAAGTTTCGGCGGTTGCAACACTCCTGTGCGACCAGAGATCGATAGATTAACAATAAGACTTTCGTTAGCAGAATATACCCGCGAGGATTAACACAACTATTGGAGCTACAAAAAATCCACAGTAGGAGTGCCAGATTCGCGGTATCTATTGATGGTTATCTACGCGCTGCTTCTTGTACGAGTGTGGTTTTCAGCTTTGTTGTTATGAGTAGGCCATTATTGATCGGAAAATTCAAGAAAAAAGCATTGAATATAATGATGGCAATTAAAAATAAAGAAACCAGGGAACATTGGTATAGGTAACGCGTTTGAAATTTTCTCGATGTCTATTTCCTCATTCTGCGGGACCGAGACCTCATTCTGCACCGGGCAACGGCTTCTCATTAACACCATGGCGATTCTCGCAACTCCTCCTCACCTGTTGCATTTTGGAATGCTCGCCTCTCGGTTGTGTTGGTTTTCCTCCACCTGGATGGCTTGTCTCGTGTAAACTCAATCAATGATTTTTCGCTCGATAATGTTTTTGTGGGTCGGGCCCATCATTGCAATAGCGTGGCAAAAATTCCGAATATAAGGGTCGATACGTTTTAAAATTCTAAATATAAGTAGTTTGTGGTCTCGTTTCCAGTAGTATGTGAAGCGTTCGAATATTTCATATGGCATCAACGTGGCGTTCGGTGTTCGTGGATGCCGACATCAAGCTACGCGCATACGATATTTTGGAAACACTTGATATTCGATATTTTCAGCATATATTTCGTATTGCTTCTCCGCTTCATAATCCGGATTCCAGGACGATATGATTGAAGCTCAATTCGGTTGCGGGGCTGTATGCATGCCCAACACATCAAGCTGATTATCAATGCCATTTGATTAGCGAGACAAGTCTCAACACCAGATCCTTCACGAAATTCACGTTTAGAGTATCAGATATCCCAGCTCCCAATATTGCAATACGTGGATATAAAAGCTCAATCCAATTCTTCCATACTAGCACTTATTCGCTCTACAACTTCGCAGCCATTTATTTACACTCACGAGCAAACATGTCTCGAACTGTTCTTTGCTATCACCCTCAAGGAGCAGCAACTCTCCACGAGTTGTCAACAACAGTACTCAATATCGTACCATTCACAAATCTGGAGGAGTCAAATCAGGCGCTCTTCAAATCAGCTTCCGGAGAGGAGTCTGTCGTCATTACCTTGGATACTATATTTCATCCACAGGGAGGTGGACAACCATCTGATACCGGAATAATGCGGATGCAAACAAACAATTCAAATTTTGAGATCTCAGCTGTACGGCACGATAGTATAGATAAAGGCAGAGTTTTACATTTTGGTCACTTCACAACAGATGAAAAGTTTGCAGAAGGAGATTCAGTCACGCAAACCATCGACCACGACCAACGGTTATATTTTTCAAAATACCACACAGCAGGGCATATTCTGGGTCTCGCGGTGCGAGATTTACTATCAAAGGAGATCCCAAATTTTTCAGAAAAGAAGGCTAGCCATTTCCCTGGCTCCGCATCTTGCGAATTCGAGGGTTCCATTGGTAATTATTCGAATCTTCTGGTCGCTTTTAATTTGACACAACTAATTTCAACTAACGAATCGATTAGATGGGAAACACAAGGCGGCAATACAGGCAAAGGTAGACGAGTACTGCGCCAAGGCTCTGCCCGTTGAAGTCGATTGGTGGGAAGAAACAGACTTTGCGGAGAATAACGAGGAGGCACCTGACCCAAGTTATCTTTTACCTGGAGATACGAAGTTTCGGGTTATCAAAATCGTTGGCGGCGGCGCATATCCCTGTGGTGGTACACATGTCGCAGATACAAGCAAATGCGGCAAGATTACAGTTAGAAAGATAGTGCGAAGTAAGGGCGCTAGCAAGGTGAGCTACAGCGTCGAGGATTAAAGGCATATTATTGTCTGTATATCTCCTCAGCCTTGAATTTCCAAAGATAAGTCACTTGCATGGAATACTGTTCATATAGAGCCACAAAGGAGGATGGTCTTTGGGTGAATTGTATCATCATCTTGATAGATTTGTTTGTATTACGTAATAAAGTGCCTACCAATTTGGTTAGGCATGTGCACGCAAGACCTGTATAATATATTAACATGTCGCTGTATGATCCTAAGAAGGCGGGGAAACATCGCGACAAGTGTTACAGAATTCAGTCATGGTTCCGCTAAGCGCTTAGGCCCAGAGTCATGCGAATCGATCCACCAATCACAATAATACTTTTTCATACAATACGACTCACGGATAGTAGCTACCCTTCGGTTTACAGTCAGCCCCTTTGCGAATTGCTAGCTGTACACCTGCTCAAGAACTTGCTCCGTATAGGAATAAAAGCTAGAGACATCATTTCAGTATATTAATATAGCTATCTTAGCAGTGCCGCAAAAGGCTGCCCGTTTGTGTTGGAAAGCTGGTGTTGGTCGGCCGGTCTGACAAGGAAGCTTGAATTGTCTGTTCAAAATTGTGCCCCTTGTCGATGTTCTGGCAGCTACCATGCCATTTGCATTGAATAGTAACCCAATTGCAAAGTTGCTAGGTTACATGATTGGCTGACGATGCGATGTTTTGCTGGAACCGCCACCAAACACTGCAGCCGCTAAGAAGGGCAAGCTTCATTTGCAAGAGGCTGGGAAATTTCCTGAATCCGTGCCGCGTCTTTTGAATCAATCGCGATATCCGCTGGTACAATAAATATTGGCAGTCCGGGGCGGCCGACCCTAGAATCTCCACCGCTAGCCATTCCCCACGACAATTATTACCTTTCCGATAGTGCCGACGTCGAATCTGCGCTTGCTTGCTCGAGATCTCAGCTTGAAGCAGGGCTGGTTATAGATAGGTGTTTGCTTAGCCCGAAAACATCGCAACTCAAATTATCCAACAATCTATAACGCAGAACGCCTCGGTACATCCCGGCCGGTTCACGATATAAAACTCAACGTATAGATTTTTGCTGCTAAAAAGGCTAGCTTAGTGTCTATGGGCCAGATTATCATGGACGAGCTAATTCCGGTTAATATATTTGAACAAAGTAAGAGGCCATCCGGGTTCGCCTACATATTACATCAGAACAAATGTTGATCCGGATGAAAATAGAGGGTGAAAAATGGGCTTTTAGACAAACAGACTTGAATACGTACTTGTCATTGGGTATGAAAAAAAGATACACGATAATCGAGCGGCGGCGTACAGATACGCCGCTCAGTTATTTTGACGTTCTTGAAGGCGGGGCTAACGATTAATCCAAAATACGCGGCTGGAGATTTAGCACCAACGTCAACATGTTTTGTGTAAGTCTCTAATCTAGTTTGCAAGCTCTAATGCATCGCATAGATAGGTTCGGCATCACGTTGGTACTCATTCAGATTCTAAATTAATTGAATGCTCTAGATTTATGGAATCTGAAAAGCTACAAGGTAATGACCATCGGTCGGCAAAACTTCACTCGAAGCTTGAAGCATTTTACGGCATGCCATCGGAGATATGGACCGATGTACACTGGGAAGCAAATGGCTATTATGGATGTCGCGACTCAAAATTGGACCGGCACGGTTCGTATTTTGATATTTAGTCATTTTAATTTCGGTTACCAGTCGGCCAGTCGGATTCTAACATTCTCCCTTTATTCAGACACTTGGTTCCGCTACCTTATAAAACAATTAATCAAAGAGCCTAGTTCGAAAGATGAGCTAAATTACACATACACATGGTTCAAAATGGCATTTTTTACCACATGGAGCCAAGCTGGGCCAAAGAGTATTCTGTGTCTAGACTGTCCGCAAGAGATGACGATGAGTGTTCGCGGATCACTCGATAACGCGTGCCCCGATCATTTTCTTGCCGACCCTTATTCATTTCACCAAATAATCATCCGAGGTATAGTAAATGTATACGATAATTCAATATGGAGGATCAGAGATGTCGTCAGGCACGTAGAAAAGGCAGGTTATCAAGGCAGAGTTGCAAGTGGACTTTTGTCTAGTAACACTACAGTGTCATCACAGCACCGAGCCCATGTTAATAAACCGGAACCGGACTACGATCATCTCCACGAACTGGCAAGACACGTTATCCATAGTACCGAGACATTGATCGTATCGACACACCAGACAGAACAAATCATGCTGCGACAGAGAACACGTATGGACCGTTCGAATGCGCCTGAAGAAGAGTTAAGGTGCATGAGACAGATTGGGGATAATCTCATGTTCTATTGGGGTATGATACATGCTTTCAAATGCCGATCAGAATCGATGCAAGCTCGACATCAGAATGAAATCAGTTTGGTATGTTCCTTTGCCTCTATTGATATAAAGCTTGTACAGACTGACGATTATATCCAAGACATTCAACACTGTAGCGCAATATCAGAGTCAGCTTGCCGCTGTAGACGCCGCAGCGATGAGGGTTATAGCAGTCCTCAGTGCAGCTTTCCTACCTGCTACTTTTGTATCGGTAAGTTTAACCTATTTTTCGGCAACTTTATTTCTAATTCCCTCCTTTGTAGGCGATATTTAGTATGAGTTTCTTTAATAATGGGGGCGGCGGCGGAACTCAAAGCCCCGACACTACCTTAAGCGATAGTGGAGGCGGTGGTGGCGATGGATGGTCCCTTTCCAGTAAATTCTGGATCTACTGGGCCTTTGCGATACCATTGACTGTTATCGCGATGGTGCTGCTTTGTTACAGCAATAAAATTCTAAGGAAACTCAAGTTAATTTAGTACAACATAAAAGCTTATCTCAAGATCATTCCGACTATCTATGAGCTCATGAAGATACGAGGTCATGCGGCGTTTTGGCTCCTTTGATATTCCCTCCATGCATTGAATATATAGACCAAGCAATTTCATATTCTTTTAAACATCTGTCGCGTCGAGTATATGTGTAAAGTTATCTATATATTTTACTACTTTTTTTCTTTGAAGGTTGCGTTTTATTTTGTAGTTACCCTATAAATATCGATATAGCCGCCAACAATCAGGGTCGACGTTTGTCCTCGCATTCCATCAAAATGTGTGATCCTGCATCTTCCCTGTAAGCAGATGACAGGGATTTAGGCAATTAATACTCCGACGTAAGATCGGTCACATCGAACCTAAATTCACGACGCGAATGCGCAAAGGACCCCTTTTCATATTCAATTTCTCAAACCTGCATATCCTAATATTCTCGGCGCCCAGTAATATAGCTGTGAGCAGCTATCGGTACTGTCAGCATTGGTTCGCGACATCGCCGACAATGGTTTTCGCAATTAGCGTTGGGTGCCATTTAGATTGGCCAAGGAGGGGGCCAAGTGGTCCGTGGAGTGAGGCTGATTGGCGAGAAAGGAGTTCATCTGAGCCGGGACGCAATCCGAGCCATATCTTCTGCCATTTTGGGAATTTTAGAAAGTGATTTCAAAAAAAAAAAAGTAGCAATTGAGAAAGCAAGGTTACATGCAGTTGAAATTGGGTTACATAATGGCATCCAAGCTCAGGAGCTACCAGAGGAAGCCCTTCTATCGAGGATTTATTCGAGTCCTTCCAGAGCTCCGAACTTTTCAAACATCTCTTCGCATTTTCTCGCATGTCCAGGGGCAAAATATATGATATCAATCATGCCTTGCAAAGCGAGCCCGCCGCCTCCCGACTTTGTACAACCCCACACGCCGCGATCTGTATGGGATTTCCTCATGCGAATGCGGCGGTTCCACACCGCGCTGCCCAGCTTGAGTCCTGAGATGCTGGAGTCCCGAGAGCATCTGCTCTACAGGAATTGGATGACCATGTGGACGATTGAGCAACAGCAAGGACCGAACGATTGAGCCGACGAAACACCGATTAAAAGGAAGGAGGCGCTGGACCTCAGGCTGCAGGCGATGCATACCTGCCATTTGAGATGGCCTGGCGCTGGCGGTCTGTACCCTCCGTATCGTACGGGATCTGGTCGATAGGAAACGGCAAAACAGTCAATCCGACGTTTTATTTATTTTGTTTCTTTGATTCCGTTCTTCAAACCATTCACCGGACTATCTCAAATTAGCTTCTCCGCATCTCAGCCCAGCCGAATTTAGTTGCATTTGCAACGGCATCGGTGCCGCTCTTCGTAAAGACGTCTTTGGTCAAACAACGCGTTTTCCCTTTTCGAGCATCAGCGACGGAGACACAAAACGCTAGCTACCCCGCTTCTTTCACGCCATATCTTGATCCATTTGAACCTCTGGATTTAAAAGAGAAAGGAAGATAGAGAAAAAAACAAAGGAAGCTGCTGATTCACTTGAGATGCCCTGCAAAGCAACGTTATCGCCTGTTGAGATCGCTAGAGACGATACGCCACGGGAAATTTGGGATTGGTTGGTACGGAAGAGAAAAGAGTTTCGAGACGACAGCGAACTACACCCTCAATCCTACAACTATTGGGGACGGGAGACTATCGAGAGTTATAATTACGAAACCCGGATGGCCGCTTGGGAAGACGAGCAAGAAGAAACCAGGATCCGGATTCAAGTCGAGGTTGAGCGACGCCTGAGCTCTCAACAGGACACCCTGGGAAACCCCACGGCCGCTGCCGCCACCACCGCGTCTTGAAATCAAGATGTTGCAAAAATATTCTTCTATAAAAAAATATATATTTACCATCCATGCATTTGCATTTCCGACCAAACAAGCTATCAGATACTCTGAAAAACCGGCCACTATCATTTCGCCTTTAGATTTCGTACACTTCCCGAGAATATATCGGGCTTTACGACTCACACCAGGCCACAACACAGATTACCCTGTCAGGCGATTGGACCAATTGCTAAAAGGGGAGCGACATCTGGACTTAAAATAATTTGAGAGACCTCTTATTTTATCGAGCTACGACAGCGCGAGAAATACCAGCTTGGTCTATTCACCTGGATTTCATGATTCTAGCCAGATAATTCCTGCGCCTTAATTACGGTCATATTAAAAATATCGCGCAATAAGAAAGAAAGTCCATTGTCTAGCCACGAGCCACCCTATCGAAACGCTCGAAGGCAACCATTTCATCTCAAAGTCTGCAAAGACTAAACCCAATTTATACACTGGATATACCCACGCGAAGAAAGAAGATTGTTTAAGAATCTGGCGCGATTCTCAGTATTTTGCTGCAAAACAAGGAATATGACAATTTTAGAATATACGGTTATAGCACGGTGACGCCTTGGGGTTCATGAGAATTGTTTTTCACACTGTACTTTCGAATCTCGTTTACACAAATATCCATACAATTCAGCTCCCACAAGATCTCACTGTCTACGAGCCAACATCAGAAAACATTGTTACTATATGCATTTAGTCCCCTATAATCCAATAGACTGTATATTAACCTATTATATTCCATATTTTACAGAATCTCTGCACATACTCTACCTCTGCGGACGCGGGACCCCAGATAAGCTGCCCTAGAGTCATAATGTTGCGGTCTATAAATGTATTCTGAGCTTATGTAATATCGTGTGGAAAGTTGTATACCTATAACCAAGATTGGAACCTAACATATCCATCCGTCTTACAAGCGAAAATATCATCTAAAATTAGCTTCCCATATTCTCTATCTTTCTTGTGATAGCGCTGAAACTATGTAAAACCCTCGTGACGAATTCAAATACTTCAAACCCAATTAATTTCAGTTCCGTATTTCCAGTTCGTTTAAAGGTCTTGAGCATTTCGGTCATGTTTTTGATTCGGCGCAAGGTCCTACTTCTCGGGCCTACTTCTATTTAAGAATTCGATGCCGTATTCACGACTATATCGGTAAGAAATAAATCGAGTTTGGTCCAAGACAGTTTCGGAGGGCTATTTAAGATATGGTATACTCCCACATTTCACCATGTTTTACTTAAGCGATCCAAGACAGGTCTCAGGAAATATTAGACATGATGGTGATGGTGATGTAGGATTTCCATGTGAGATATGCATCTTACTCTCTCGCTTGTGTTGTCGTAGGTCTCGGAGTCGCTTGTGGTGCACGTCCGTTGCCTCAAGGCGACTACAGTGGGCGATTTTTTTCTGTAAATTAGCGTACCGTACAAACCACCTAAAGTCTCATGGAGCTTCAGGCTTGTAGCGAAATTTAGCTGTCCGAGTCGAAGTCCCGAGCCAATCATGATAGTTCCCCCCGTGTATTACAATTTTACAATTTTGGATAGGGACAATATGTTGCAATAACCTTCAAGAAAGCCTAGCAGCAACTCCAAAACGAGCTCGAGCTCTGGTCTAATCTCTAACTTACCCACAGATCCGGTCATACACATCTACGGTTAGACTTATGTTCGTAACAGCAACAGAAATAAGGTAGAGACTACCTAGTTGGAGACAATTAATGAGTAGTTTGGAGCACAGATTCGTTTCGATCAAGAAAGCAAAACGTGTGAGGTTTAGGAAATTTTTGAATCGATATAGAATCATATACAGATATGAGCTTGGAAGTTCTAAAAGAAGAATATTGCCTACGACGTCTATATACGAACGTCTATATAACCTTCCTTATCATCGCTTTTCGAACCGATCAACCAAGTCGTTCAATATCAACATAAAAACCTTAAATATCCAGCCCTACATTAAGAAACACAGTGGAGTTGATCTCCGCTCTGAATCTCATTCTTATTACTAGAACCACAAAACTTACTTTTCGAGGCTCGAGGCCGCTTATTCATTATTTTTACTTTATATCATTTTACATTAACATTTCCATCAGTCTCGGGCCCTACTATCTTTGAATTCATCTTACTCAACGGATCACAATGCGATTCTCAGGATTCGTCTCGACTCTTTTGCTCGCCTCGACGGCTAACTGTTTTACATGTTATCGGGTATCCAACAATACTAGAATTGCTAGTAGTCTTAATATAACCCAAGAAAAAGGACACAAAGGAGCTCAACTAGTCGCAAGGATGCCTCTCCTAGATAATGTGACTTTGGAATTGTCCATCGGGACCAACAATGGCAACAATGATGGTAATGGAAATAGCATCAGTAATAAAGGAAAGGCAGCACCAGTTCTTAATAATGCTCCAAATCTACCGAAGGGTAGTACAGGAAATTCGCCCGTCCTTCAAGCTAGACCAAACCCACCTGGCACTCCGGTTTCGCCTTCTATTCCAAATGTCCCCGTCTCGATACCCAACGCAAAAGTCCAACGGCGTGGGGGTAGGCGGCTTATTGCAAGAAACCCCTTTCTGAAAGACGCTGATATCGCGATAAATATTGGTACTAACAACGGGAACAATGATGGTAATGGCAACAACATTGCGAATAAGGGAGGTGAAAATATAACCGGGAACCTTAGCCCCGTAGATAAATCAACAGACTTAGCTATGCCGGGAGCGCCGGCAGTCCCAAACGCGTTGACCGCACGGAATACCCCTAAGCCTATCGTCCCCGACGTCCGAGTGAAGAGGCATGAACGTACAGAGTTAACCCGCAGGGGACCATTTCTGGGCACTGTGGGCTTACACGTGAACATCGGTACCGGTAACGGCAATAACGATGGCAATGGAAATTCAATTCACAACAGTGTCGATAAAGAAGGAACCATCAAATCTACAGATCCTGGCTCCGCTCAAAGCAATCTCAAACACAATGGCTCAGTTATTCCCAAAATCCAGACGTCTTTACTAAGTACACCAACGAAGCCGACTAATTTGGGTGCAACAGCTGCTCCCCAGTCCGCCCCTATCAAGGCAGTGAGACACCAAAACTCTCGACGCCGTGTTCCAAATAACTCGGATAGCTATAATTCCCAAGGACGGCACTTTGCGCGGGGCTTTCACTGATTGTCGTTTCTTGTTGTTCAGTGTTTCGTTGATGCTCTTATAGTGTAGCGTATCCTGCGGGTCAGGTGATACGCTAAGTGAAAAGATAATAACATTGAGAACTAGACAGTAATATTGAATAAAATCTACTAAATTTACAACTCTACTATGGAAATATATGCGTGAGAATTTATATTGCTTTTGTGAAGATTTCCAAATTTTTACTCGCTTGTTAAGCATAGTAATGTAGCTCTAGAACCTCCTTCTCAAAAGAATTAACAAAGGTGTTTTAAAAGCTTATTAGACCTTCACATTCTTCTTAGTTGAATTTCGTTTATAATATCCAAGATTTTTTGTATAGTCTTCTTAGCAGTTTGGAAACGGGACCACATAGTCCAGCCGCCACTCAAAAATATAAAACTCCCAATCTTGAGACTCCTCCGGCTCAAGAGAACGAGCTCGCTAAAGGGGGTGCATAGATGACGTAAATCAAAACAATAGTGTTTCTAACCTAAAAACACGACAAATATGGGGTTTACCCTTTGATGTGAGACACTGAATCGCAATCTCAGATATAAAAATTCGCATAGATTTATTGACTATAACCCAAGTTCGCTATAGAATAGATACTGCGAGTCGGAATTATCACATTTTGCGTCAATAGAGAATTAACACAAAATGTGTTGAGTGAAGACATATGGAAATGCAAAAATTGGAAAATAGTAACCTCGAGACCAGGGAAAATAAGCAAATAAAACCATTACTGTAATATGAATGAGAATGCTATTTAACAAAGATTTCAAATAATTTCTTGGTTTTAAACGAGCTGCTAATTTGTCTCGTAAACCAGCCGGCGCTAATACTATTTCTACCGTCAAAGACTTTCATTTACTGACTCGAAACTATCCCCTCTATTGATCCTGTGATCCCGCATTTTTAGTTCTCATTTGCAGATGATATGATCACACGCGGCCATTGGAAATAGGAGCAGCAGTAGCCGCGCCTTGAATATTTGGCATCTTTCCTTGTTTCAGGTCCGTGATAGCCTGTTGTAACTGCGGCCCCGAGAGATTAGTCATTCCTTGAATAGCGGAGTCCGTTAGACCCTTTACCATGTTGATGGTGGGCTCCGGTACGCCTAGACCTGGTAAGACCTGTAGGATTAGATCTTTAGGGGCGATACCGTTAATCTTTGGGAACTTCCCCGCTTTTAGGTCGTTAAATACGGGATCCAATTGATCGGGGGATAGAGACATGATCTTTTGAAGAAGGGTATCAGGGACACTTTTTAAGAGAGTCAACATATAATCAGGAAGTCCTAGCGGCTGTAAAAGGCTAATAGCGGTTTCTTTTACATCGGAGTCTCCCCTTTTTTGTATGAGCTTGCGAAATTCAAGAGCCTGAGCATTCATTATACGTGCAGTCATATTTGTGGGGATATCTGCACCAGCAGGACCGCGTACACCATTTAATGCGAATGGATAAGCTACAGAGGTGGAAATAAAGGTCGATATCAAGAGAATCGCAGAGAGTTTCATTTTGTTAGCTTGGACGGTCTCGTGATCCGTTCAGTGATAAAGGAAGGAACTAGGCTAAGAGATCGATTAATGTGGGACTGGCCGTCAATAAATGAGCGGGTAGAACTTCCTGCGCTCTTAAACGAAAATTGAAGATTTTGAGTGATATAAAATACGCTCAGAGCCTACCAGAGGTCATAAGCAAAGAGTAACAAATTTACTAGGAGGAGAGAGGGGTCGGTTTGGATGATACAGGTGAGAGGAAGACAAGTGAGGCAGCTGGCCTACAGCTTTTATAAAGACTAGTTTCTAATATTAACATGTACTAGAGGGCCCGCTATCACATTATTAGATGTCTTGCTTTCACGTCCCATGCAGACCATTGCAGATTGCCATGTTGGAAACTTATGGTACCGAGGTCGCTCATTGAGATCTAGTCTCAGATTGGAATATCATCCGAAGATTGTAAACATTAAATCTAGGATTCCTCGTATCATCAATCTTGTTACAGCATCTAACCTAATAAACCCTTAAATATTTTGTTGAATACTGAAACAAACATTTGATCACTCATGAGAAATGTGTTTTCATAGACATCAAATATATATGTGGGCGGTTTGCCAACCGCGTGAAACATCGCTTAAACGTTAACGAGGTATCTAAGACTCTATTGGAGTGACGGACTGATATCGCTTCATATCTAGTTTTATCACGTACCAGAATTGGAAACGCAGACTTGTATAATAATATTTCGACCGATGCCTCAGTTGAATGTTTTATCAGTCGTTGCGGCGGGAACCATTTGCAAATAAATGCAGCGGACAGATGTTTGAAAATGCAACAGAGACAAAATATGTGTTGGTAAACAAGGATTCATACTTTTGAAATATTCGCAATGTTTCGGGGGGAATTCGTATCATGGAGCATGTAACCATCAATCATATCTGCAATGAGACCAGATATTAGACACGGATAGCTTGGCGATCCTACGTTAAATTTTGTCCCCTGTTTCGCTTGTTTATTTCGTTCTGTTGTTTGGTTTTGCGGTGTATTTTTGCCAGGACAATAGCGCCATCCAGAGAAGCTGACTTTTGGGTCTCGTTTGAGCCCGGCTGTTGTTGTTACCTAGTGGGGAACAAGAATTTAGACGAGTTTTGCCATGGCATTTTTTTAGCTGAACGCTGGGAAAGAGTTGCCAGCCGCTTGGGTCCGGATGCAAGCTCGAGACTCGGTTCGCAAACCCACCTGATCCCTCGGTCGCATCGGCACCCCCCATCAGATGAAGGAGCTTTTCAAGATTAGCTGGCTGGTAACGCTGATCTGACCACCAGGGGACATAATAATTCCACTAAAACTCCCCCCTACCAATCGCCATCATATGATAAACTGGGCGAACAACTGATTTCTAGCTATCTTTTCAACATTCCTGCGTCGCTTTCGTGAATTTTTCTCATCTTCGCATAGTGTTCGCTTGTGTGCGGCTCTAAAGATCGAGAGCGATTACCAGGCCTCCTCTCTAAAGGCTGTTTACGACAATAATGATGGCCTCTTGCTTGTAAAAAAAGAATGGAGGGACACAAAGAAGAATAATAACAAGAAGAGAAGATAAGGAAATAAGAGAAAGATATTCACATGCTCGCCCTGAGACTTCTTTATTGTTGGGTCGTGGAATATCGGCGATGAGTACGATCCGAGCCGTGTGAGCCATTCTTAATAGCAAAATATATTGTCTTCCGATATAAGATGCAAACTCTGAGGGTCGATAAATCTTTAATATTTACGCTGCATACGTGGTTCGCCTTTGCGAAGAACTGAAACGGAACCATTAAAATAAAATCACACTGTGGAGATTCCAAAATCTACGTTAAAAGACCTGTGCGCCCATAACTCCCGGGAAGAAAAGGAAATTCGGAATACCATTAAAAACGGATGGAAATACTAATACCAGTTGCTAGTGTGGAAGAGCGCGCTATCTGTGTGGCAGAATTTATGATCGCTAAGTGCCAGATTGCTTATCAGATATCAACTATCTGTTTGTCCAAAGAATACCCGAAGCCCTCGTTACACGAACCCCTTGTTGATTAGCTGGACTTTTCTATAGGGATCTTGGAACTATTCAAGATAATTTTTTCCCAGTGAAGCTAGCTAAGGGTATACTCAATAGCCTCAAGAGGTTATATTTGTCTTTCGGACTGGTATTATAAGCGGTTCAGATACCAATGAGAGCGATACCAACCCAAAAATAGTCCCAACAACCGCGTATTTGAATGTACAAACTTCATTACCAGAACATTAGACCCTGGGTTACCAATATTAGGAAAACGAAGATAATCCGATCCCGCATATGCGCGTGTAAGCCCCAAAACTGGAAACTCGAGATCTTAAGAACTCGTGTATTTTGAAGATTATAGCACAGAGATGATCTATTTAAACTTCATGAACTCGCGCTTGAAGGATATTTGCACTCAGTTGTTTCTGTCAATCTATCACGCTCCTAGGAGAGAAATCGCAAATAAGTTTGTAGCGATAGCCATATAGTCCTACGAACTTTTCCTCCCAGCATATCGTCTGCTCTAGTTTGATTTTGCCTCTCCCAGAAACGAATAGAAAGAAACCTCTTCCTCAAAATGCCAAAGACAGTGCTCTATCTTATAGCACAAGTGGCCTTTTGGCCATCTGTCCTATCTCATTGTTTAGTCACTAATGCTTATGGCAACGCTGATACAACCATCAAGGGTTATGGCATAGGCCTACTGGAAAACACAAACCGCGGACTCGACGACGGGAACAACGGGCAGCGGGATTGCACAGTATTCAGCAAACCAACAATGGCATTGAATGGTGCGAACTCGCTGCGACCACTGTGCACCAAGTGCCCAGCCGGATACGATACAGAGTGCGTATCTTGTAAGGGTGTGGCTAATTGCCAAAAATGCCCGCTCTACGATATCAACTGTCCAAAATGTCGACAACGTAATCTGGATGGCTGCGGGCGGACTTATTACATGGGTAGTGCGGCTTATTATGACGTTGACAGCCCCTACTTACGCGGTGAAAATGCGGCTTACCCTACATGGGATACAGGATCTCTAAATCTAGGTGGGTGGATCGATTGGATGGACCAATACAATAAAATACCGACGGCTACGGCGGGAGGTTGGCTCTGGGTTACAATGTTCCAACAGACGACAGACGGTGCCGGGCCCTACTATTGCAGACTTGACCAAACTGGCAAAGCTACACAGTGGCAGAATCTTACCGTTCCAGTAAACGTACCGGGGATCCAAGGAGCCAGCCCGTGCAATAATCAAAACTGGGAATGGCCTTTGATGTTACCTAAGGATATGAAATGTACCGGTGAATATGGCAAGCTAAAGAACATATGCGTCGCACGCTGTCAAAACGATGCACCCAACGGACCATTTGGCGGTTGTAAGTGATCTTTGAGTCTGAGCTCTAACACGAGTCAATGCACAGTCGCTGACGGACTATACGCACAGGCATCGTATTTCGGCAAGTCGATGGCAATCGTGTATCCAACCAAAAGCCGCCCCAGTTTGACCCAGCACCGAAATGCAAAGGCTTTCAGTACAAGCTACCTATCACAGATACTCAGATTAGAAACT
Source organism: Orbilia ellipsospora (assembly GCA_036971675.1). Taxonomy (NCBI): domain Eukaryota; kingdom Fungi; phylum Ascomycota; class Orbiliomycetes; order Orbiliales; family Orbiliaceae; genus Orbilia; species Orbilia ellipsospora. The sequence goes on along the minus strand of JAVHJO010000011.1, from coordinate 1,692,320 downwards.
TGGCCGGCGATGACTCCATTGGCCCTGCTGCAAAGAAGTATATTCGAGATATGCTTGCATCAGCCTAGTTTGGATTTAGTATTCCCTTTCATTTGTAACTTGTAAATAGAGATTTGGTTCCAGATATAGAGAATTGTCTTTTTAGGTTTGAACATGTACACGAAAACACCTGTCCATTCACCTCAATACAGATCCCAGTTCAGAATAAATAAAATTAAAGAATTATTGAGAAATGCTAGCAAGAAGTGGTGGTATCCAAGAAGAATTGATAAAGGAACAAACAACTTTTTCGTTTGACTTAGAAAAACAGATTTCTTTGGAACCCGAAATTTTGTTTTCGCCAAGTAGGACAAATTATTCATCTGAGATACCTGACGACCACCTGCCCACGATAATCTGCTCGCGGAGAGTATTACACGTATCAGAAGCGTTGGAGGAATGATGGCGCGAGTGTTCATTCCTCTTTGTATTGAGTACCACCAGGCCCGAGTTTGCACGGTCTCTCATATATTTCTGGATGTTGCATGTCGGTAGCGTCCCCCCAGACCAGGCACTCAATTGATGATTTGCGAGCCGAAGCGGGGATCTCACTCCTTCTCATATGTTGAGGTATATTTCAGGTTGGAGAAATACACTCCGAGAATTACGGAATTAGTATTGGGGAAGGTACCCGCGAATTTGTTGTGGAATCTTCCGCGCTGCGATTAGAAATGGGTGTGGAGTAGGTTGTTTTGGTGGTCCGAGACCAAAAGAAATTGTTAACAGGTACGAAATTTCGATGTCATTGCCAACAAGGCTGCAAATATAGGAGGAATATTGATAAATTGCTCTTGCAATGTAATAAGTTGTTGAAGCTGTTATCGGAATCCGACTAATATCTGGATTCATACAAAATAGTAGCGCCTAGCTTACAAACTACGTGTGATGGCCCACGATACACAGAAAATCTCTCGCACTGTCCAGAGATTCTGGATACAAGAAAATTAGAGACATCAGGGATCGATCTAGTCTTTCAGCCGTCATCTCAGATCTCACAAACCCATTTCCTTAGCCACGCATTTTAATACTTTATTCAGGTACTTGCGTTGTGCATATGAGGGGTTGTTATGTTAATTAAGGTTACCTGTTACTTACCCGATGCGGTGTACACCGGCCATCGGGTTCCTCAGCTTCAATTCAAAATACCGTACCTCATCGGGGAGTAACATGGATAAGAGCGTGGTGGGGGGCGGATATAAATTGGACGGTGGTTAGGGGAAAATATGAAAAGCGGGTCAGGGGACACAACACTTTGAGGGCCATGAGACGCTAGAACACTGGTTCTGTCGGGAACTAACGCTTGCGAGGGACCAGGTGATTTTCTAGCCATAAATCGGTCGATACATCGACACAAATCTAATCTAATTAACACAAAAGAATTAACTGAGAGGGACCGGTGTTATGAGATCCCTCCAGCGGTGCCCTTGGTCTTTCCGCCTCTACACTTTCCAAAAAATCCAATGAAAGCAAACTTGATGATATATTTAATAAAGATTTGCACTCCTGCTCGTCCATCTTGGCATCTTTTCTACGGTAATTATTATAGCTCGCCATTGATCGGATCGATCTACCAGGGTGCCCGAGGTTCCACGAGAAAGCGAAGATATGTTAAAAGTTTGCGCAAATTTGCGAGTCAGCAAGTAAGAAATTTGAAGGCCGGCTCATCGAATGACAGAAACCGATCGTGCAAAACCAGAAAGTCGTTTTACCGTTTAAATAGGTTAGATCTAGAAAGGTAGGATTGGTATATGAGCCGTGGTACTAAGTATGAAGATACAAAGATTTCACTCGCAAGGTATCCGAACCAGTAGCGAGATAGATCGGAGGATATGCCCTGGACTAGAGGATTTCAGATCTGGAAAACGGTGCGCGCGACCAGGTCCCAGACTGTTCAGTGCCATCTAGAACTGTAACACCAACCTCCCTAGCATCGCTCAGCTTCCTTGGATCTAAACTTCACAGTTCGAACGACGAATGGCGGATATAATGACGCCAGTGCTTTGCCACCTCCTTTAGCGGACGTCGATGCAGTATCTGTCGGCTGGTAGATTTTGCTTTGACTCGGCTACTACTAACAGATTCAAAACTCTGTCGAACCGGATCACGATGGCTACAGCCAGGAGAAAAAAAGGCTGGGGAACTAAAACTCTTGAGAGACAATTGGTCGCTCGTCATGTTGATAGAACGATAGGTAGATAGATATGATAGATTGGTTTCAATGTCAGGGTCCATTTTTCTATAAAGCTGTCGGATTTCCACCGTCTTTGAAAAGGGCGTCAAGGAACCGATCCAGCACATATCAGTCAAAAGCATCTTCAAATTCGAACTTGCTTTTCAGGAGTATCATTGGTGTCGGCCATATCAAATAGGGTGAGTATTAATTGGGAGATATATCATCGAATTAAAGTTATCAGACGATTATCCCAGGTAAGTATAGGAGGTAAGTATATTGAGGTAATTATTCTGGGCGATACGCATACAAGCGAATATATCGCAGCAAAATATATCCGGATAGGGCGTTTTTTGTTCCCAAGGAGCGGGAACGATGTGGTTCGTCAAGGGCGTCGTGCAATTGCTGTTCGCTGGCAGTGCTGTCGCCGGTTCCTATTATGGCTCTGCATGCGCAAAGCCAATAGCTAGTTGTTCGTCTGTCAGCAAAGTCTACGGCGCATCATCTAGCTGTTCCAAATACTTTAAGTCTCAGCATATCCCAATTTCAACATGTACCACCACGACCACCAAACCGGCGAAAACGACAACTAAATATGTTTGCACGGGCAAGTATACTTGCACTCATTGGACGACCGCTACTTCCACATGTACTGTCACAAAAACCATTAAAACCGGCGGTGGGACAGTGAAGATTACCAAAACAGTGGACAAAACAGTCAAGAAGACGATATTGGAAACTTCCACATCGCTAACCACAATCCAAACCGTCACAACATCGTATGCCATCCCTGATTTCCCGCCTTGTTATACGTTGGACCCTGCTAACGCTGTTCAAGACTCGCTACCGCAACTAAAACTATAACTACGACCCGCACTATCGTTGGCAACCCTCCCTTAGCCGATAGGTCTGCGAGATTCGCTAAGCGCGGCATGCCTGCCTCATGCAGTAAGTTGACATATTACATGTACTTTAAATTTTGGATTTTTTCAGCAACGATTAACACTGATATGCGTTATAGAGTGCTTTGCAACACGAACAAAGGTTGCCACCAAAACAGCAGGTACAAAAACGTCAACGGTCAAGATTCCAACGGCTACAGTCAGAACGACAAAGACGTCCAAGATAACTGTCACCCACACAAACACCAAAGTATCCGGAATCCCCAAGACTACGACGTATACTACCAAGACCGCCGTGCACACTAGCACTATATATTCAACTACCCAGCATGTTATCAAGGTTACTTCAACGTCTACTCTCCACTCCACAACCACGGAGACGGTCACAACGACGGTAACCACTTATATCCCGCAACCGGTCGTGACGATAACAACCACAGGACCTGTCGCTGGTACTGCCACCGAGCTCCCTGTGGGTAGTACCGGCACTATCACTATCATAATCACCTCACCTGTTAGTCAGGCTACGGTGACGACAGTCGTAACCGGACCTGTTGACGGCTCAGTCACAATTCATCCCACGGACGGTAATGGTAACCCTATCACCAATTCAGGTACTGCCACAGTTGTCATCACACAAGCGATTGTTACAATCACTACTCCTGGACCGAATTCAGGAACAACCACGAGATATCCCGTTGATGGGAATGGCAATACAGTTACGAACCCGCAAGGTTCTGGCACTATAACTGTGATTGTAACTACTCCGCAAGGCTCACAGCCCACCGTTACTACTATTGTAACTGGGCCTATTGATGGTTCAACCACCATCCGTCCAACCGATGGAAATGGCAATCCAATTACCACTGCGGGTACTGCAACGGTGGTCATCACGCAGGCGATTGTTACAATCACTACTCCTGGACCGAGTTCAGGAACAACGACAAAGTATCCAGTTGATGGGAATGGTAATACAGTTACGAATCCGCAAGGTTCTGGCACCATAACTGTGGTTGTAACCATTCCGCAAGGCTCGCAGACTACCATCACAACAGTTATTCCCGGCCCGGTGGATGGCAGTACGACCAAGTATCCGACTGATTCGAATGGAAGCCCTATCACTACGGCTGGAACCGCCACTGTTGTAATAACTCAAGCTATAGTGACAGTTACTGTACCAGGCGAAGCTCCTGGTACAACCACAAGGTATCCTACAAACAGCCTTGGCGCTCCGGTGACGACTCCATCGGGATCGGGGACAATCAGTGTCATCATCACGACTCCGTTCGTACAACCCACTATTACGACTACTGTGCCAGGGCCTGTCGCTGGTACGGCAACGGAGTTCCCAACTGATAGTGCTGGTTCCGTTATCAAGACATCAGGAACTGTGACCGTCGTTGTAACAACTCCAATTGGACAGCAAGCTACTGTTACCACTATTATAACCAGTGGAACGCTTGACGGCATCTTCACGAAATTTGTGACAGACTCCAATGGCAATACTATTACCACGGCAGGAACGGTCACAGTTGTTATTACCCAAGCTATCGTAACAATTACGACACCGGGTCCGGCATTAGGAACGATCACCAAGTATCCAGTAGATGGCAATGGCTCCACAGTCACCAACCCCGCCGGATCTGGCACCATCACAGTTATAGTCACGACTCCAGCAGCGTTCCAGCCCACTGTGACTACCGTTATCACTTCCGGAACTCTCGACGGCACGACCACAATCTTACCGACAGATAGCACAGGTGGTATCATTACCACTTCTGGTACTGCCACTGTGGTAATTACGCAGGCCATCGTAACAGTTACTACTCCAGGTCCAGCTTTAGGAACAACCACTAAATATCCGGTGGACGGCAATGGCTCTACAGTTACTAATCCTGCCGGATCGGGCACTATTACGGTTATCCTTACGACCCCGGCAGGCTTCCAACCAACTGTCACTACAGTTATAACTTCTGGGTCCCTTGACGGCACAACCACGATCTTACCAACAGATAGCACTGGTGGTATCATCACCACGGCTGGTACCGCAACCGTAGTCATCACTCAAGCAATTGTAACCGAAACCGTAGCCGGCCCGTCAGCGGGTGTCACTACTGAATTTCCAACAAATAGTCTCGGAAGCACGCTTCCACCTGGCCAAGGCACTATATCAGTCATCGTCACAACTCCTACAGGTGGAATCGCGACTATAACCAGACTCCCGAGTCATACCGTGACCGTAATTACAATTGGCCCTACCGCTGGTACTACAACCGAGCTCCCAACGGGCAGCAATGGCTCCATTCTTATTGATGGCTCCGGGACTGCAACTGTCGTAATCACGCAGCCAATTATTACTATTACGACGCCAGGCCCTAAGCCAGGGACAACTACAGAATATCCTACAAATAGTGCTGGTTCCACGTCAATTCATCCCACTGAGGGTGGCAATACGGCCGGGTATCGATATGTCCTGAAACATTTCCACGAATTTACGCATGCGGACATCAACTGTCGTTTGCGGTTATTCGTCAAATTATGTTTGCAGTTTGCAATAGTTATTTTGATGTGGACTGTCGAGCATCATCTATCATTGCTTTTGTCGAGCTTGTTTCCAATCGCTAGTTTAGAGCCATTACTACATAGAGTTTCGGCCGGAGTTCCGCTCAAGTCGCGGACGGCACCTGTCTTCTTAAGCACAATCGAATTTAGAAGTCCAAAAATTGAAAAAATATATTTATTGATAAAACAATTTTTCATTTACAGCTATAGGCGTAGGGGAAACGATATCTACTGCTGCGGTAGGTACATATATGTATTCACCCCACAAATTATAAAAACCCCAATTAAAAACGATTTATTTATTTTTGTCGAGCCATTCCAATAAAGCCCCCCTCAGAAGCTCAACCGGACCCTTGTATAGATCTCTCCCTCCAATCTTATGTCGACGGCAAAAGTGACCTAGAGTATCTCGTGTCATTTTATCCAAATCTGATTTACCGAATTCAACGAGAGATCTGCCCTCCTCCGTACCGTTGCACTCCCATTGGGTGTGGTATCTCTGAAACCTACTTAGATCGGCCGGACGCGCGAGTTTTGGAAATCTAAATTCTTGTCAGTGTTGTAGTTTCCATTGAAAAAGATTCACTATGCGTACTCTTTTTTGCAAGTTCCCTTAGCGCAGTATACCCCTAGACCTGCCTTACACTTTCGAATATGTCTTCGGAGGAGATATTGTTGCTCATGAACGTATGTGCATTTTGGGCATTTAGGCAGATATGGAACTCGCCGTCCATCTTCTCGGACTGCAAACCCGCTGGTAGTCAAGTTGATTTCTGATAAGAGTTTAATGTAACAGCGGCGTTCCATCGTTGGGAAATCCTGGTAAAAGTGATCACCTCCGTCCCTAAGATTCTTAACATCATCCTTATTGGAAGTTGTCTCACCAGTCGACTTTTGGTTGGCGGGTGTCTCGCTTGTGCCTGCGGTGTCTGCATTTCGGAGACTAGCCTCGACCGGGATATTAGATGATTCCTCGTCTACCGTTAGTGTTTCGAGGCGATTCGAGAGTGCAAGGAGAGCAGGATCGATATTATCATCGCGTGTCATCGAAGTCATGAAGTCATTTGAATAATCCCAATTTTCAAGAAACCAATCCCCTTCTATGGTGTCTTCCTCTTGGATATCATTCTCATCTTCTAGATTTACCCACTCTTGAAAAAACCCCCCTTGAAAAATTCCCTCTTGAGGATTCCCTTCTTGAAAGTTCCCCTCCTCTTCAGAGTTCTCATCATCTTCCGTCAGATAGCACTCCAAGTATTGATTGGAAATATGAGGTTCGGCTCCTGCCAAGGGCATAGCGGTTGTGTTTGAAATGTCTCCAAGGGGTGTTCGAGCATCATTTGTACCACCAAGAGCCACATCTCCGGTGAGCGTCTTTGCCGCTGCGGTAGCTGTTGCTTCATTTGAGGCACTCTTTCGTATTTCTGCAGCTGCCAGAGAGCGTCTGTACCCTTCACTTCGACCCACCTTGAAATCTGGATTATCGCGTAGATAATCGCTGATTTTTCGCTTGAGGATTCTGGGAGCTTTGGGAGCCGGAGCCTCACAACGAATCTCACTTGCAGAGAACTTCTTAATCTCCTTCTTTGCCGCTCGGAGCCTCTCTTCAGGAGACAGATCAGTCTTCCAAGTTGGGTTTTTCATGAGGAAATCCTCAACCATCTTTGAAACTGTTTTGAAGAAAGTAGGTGGTTGAAGAGGTGTTTGAATGGGTGTCTGAATTCCTTCTCCTTTTGCCTTCTCGATCAGATCAACCCTCTTCTGCTCCCGGATTTTAAGAGCTACCATGCTTCTGGTGGTTTTGGTATTTTTGTAGCGGGATAAAAGCTCCTCTCGATGCTCATCCATGTATTTGTTGACTTCTCCCGGACTAGTCCTTGGAATATTGTCAAAAATTCCTTTCTGAAGCATCAACCCTTCTTGGGTCACATTCAACAGGGAATTTGGAAGCGTGACGACGGCATCTACGGTGTCTTCGTCTATCATACCGGCATCGCGCAGGCGCTTTTTGGACATATCGATACTTACGTTTCCGGCGTATACATCCGTTACATCTTGATGATGTGATTTGGTCGAGTGTCCCAGCATTCTCCTCGCCTCACTGGTGTCCAGTCCGCCAGATTTTTTACAGGTATCCTGGGCAGCGCCTCTGCGAGTATCGTGGGTTGTAATACTCGCGAGCACGCCGGCATTGCTACCACAAGCCTTGACAGAACTTGCTAGTTGACTAATACCCGCGGGTAGGTTGGTCAAACTAGTGCGAGTTGGGGAAATCTTTCTTATGACAGGCGAATTCATTGCTTCAGGCTTCCAGATGATCTATCCAAAATAAGTACTGGTCAGCGCATACGCGAATGATCACCGGGAAGGTTTCGTGGGACAAGACGGATAAGGACCATCATACCCTCCGATCTTGGCGCAATGGCAAATTTTCGAGTTCTTCAAGAGTAGAAACTCCTTGAATTACACCACTGCGGAGCGCATGAATAAGAATCTGGGTAGGCAAACAGATAGGTGCGAGCTCATCCGCTTCAATAGACGAGAATGAGAGGCCTCTTGATGCTCGTTCATTTGATCTTTTAGGTGGGTATAACCCGTTAGCGAGTATTCCAAAACTCAAAAACACTTGAAACTCTTGGAAACCTTAATCCCCGGACAGCAGGAAGCAGGCTAGAAGCTATGGCAGTACTCACTTTTCGGATTTCTGGAACGCAAGTTTGACTACTACACCAATTCTTGTGACACTATGATCCCCTTCAAGAAACACCATGGTGATGTGCTTCCAAGCCATATATTCATCACCCTTGTATAGTTGGCTTCGGACCACCTCGCCCGCTCTCCCACCAATATTGGCAACCAGACAAATACTTGTCACACGAGAAATTACGATATCCCATGAGGGGCACCCCTTATTATACGCCTTGGACAAAGTTGTTGCTAGCATTTGTACAATAACCGGAAGCCCAAGCCATTGAGGTTCTCGAGAAGGCTGGGTGGTCAAAACCCCCTTCTTCCGCAGGTCGTTGAGTACGCTCCGAATTCTCAGTGAAGCATGCCGCGATGTCTTGAAGTCTGGATAGCGAAAAATGATCGCTTGGAGGAGAGATACCACACCGCTGGTTACTGAATCCACCGATACTTTACCGGAAGGTCCCTTAGGCTTCATTACCGATGGCGCCATGATCCAAAAACGCTCAATGTCAGCAAAAGATGGTGTTTTTAACGGGCTATATTGCGGCTATTCAGTACTTGGCTTAACCTTGAGCTTGATAAGGGACTCCGAGGGTCGAACACATTCAATCCGTCTATAAAGCTTGATTGAGGTACCGACAACACCGGCTTCAGGAATCGAGATGTGAGTATTCTGAGACTTACTCTTTTTTTAGTGTTTCGGTATAAAAGGTTATAAAGCGGCTCATCCACATCTTCACCTTATAGGCTGATGATGGCGAACCAATATCAAGCTGGAGGTTTTGAATAGCCCGTAGGGTCCTCCCGCGATCTTCCGCGGCAGAATCGATTATTTTCTGGATCGAGACTTTTCCAGCGTTTGGAAATGGCTCATTGAGTTCTCGCTCGAACCTTGTCTCCTCAAGGTACTTTCGCACCTCTTCGTCGGAGTCAAAATCGTCATCCATTGCGGAGGAAAACCTTTGAGAGTCAGTATTATAATTTTTCATAATAGAAAATTGTAATTACTAAAGATGAGGAGCCATAACTTACGTCGAAATATAGGTAAAAGAGTTTCACTGGTGCACTCTGGTGATCTGATACGTCTCGAGGGGCTTGGACGTGCTAGAGCGTGACACGACAACAAAAAGTGAGAATAAGGAATCGACCTGCCCACGGGGCAAAGGCCTGGAACCAATATAACCTGGTCCGATTCGACAATAGATCTGACGAGAAGAGTGAGAATAAGGAATCGACCTGCCCACGGGGCAAAGGCCTGGAACCAATAACACGGTTCGGTACGACAGCAAATATGATGACGGGAGAGAAGCCGATGACGAGGAAGCTTTTATCGACCTGCCCACGGGGCAAGGCCAGGAACCAATAAACCTGGTTCGGTGCAGCAACGGATCTGAAGATGGGGAAGTTGATGGGGAAGAAGTTTTATAGACCTGCCCACGGAGCAAAGGCCTGGAACCAATAAAACCTGGCTCGTTACGGCAACAGATCCGACGAGAGAATTGAGAATAAGGAATCGACCTGCCCACGGGGCAAAGGCCTGGAACCAATAACACGGTTCGGTACGACAGCGAATATGATGGGAAAGAAGCCGATGATGAAGAAGCTGATGGGGAAGAAGTGGGAGGGAGAGGAAAGAAGAAGGGAAGATGGAAAGGTGGAATTAATAGCCCAAGAACGGGCTTTGGGCAACAACGTCAAACGCGGCAATACGTCAGCCGGACAGGACCGAGATCAAGTCGGTCAAGTTATGGTCAGAATATTGACCCGTGTCGGTCCCAGCCGTGATACTATGACAACCTGGCAATGCGAGAGGTACTGCAAAATTTTTGGTGGATAGGAAAATCACCGCATATCACAGAAACAAACTACTTTGGGGTGTAGGAGTTTGACATATTGCTACTGGATATACTGGTCTTACTATTCTTGAAATTTAGAAAGGGTTCTTCATTGTATTTTTGTAGATACAAAAGTGAGAAGAAAAAAACATAGAGACAGACGGGCACGCAGATTAAATAGTTAGAGCAGAAAATAAACCTTCCAATTCCGAGATACTTTGTTCGGCGAGCGAAAGGGGAGTGATGATATCGGAAGAGGCTACGGACTCCAAACGTCGGTCCAGAACGGTCTGGGTCATTTGGTACAGACAATCACTCCGGATTTTGTTAAAGAACACCGGACTTTTCGAAAACATGGCCAGATCACCAACTATCACGAGTCGTTTCATAGCGCGAGATGCTGCCACGTTGATTCGTTGATATTCCCTTAAGAACCCAATGTTTCTCTCCGGGTTAGATCTGACCAGGTCGACGATAACAAACGGTTTTTCTAAACCTTGAAACGAATCTACGGTGCCAACGGTCACTCTTTTCATGTTCGCGTCGAGATTCTGTGAGACCGCTTGCTTGAGCAAACCTACTTGCTCTGAGTACATGGCGATTACTGCTACATCTGCGGCATCGACTTCGCGCGATTTCTCCATACACTTTAATATGTGGATTATTGCGGCGACCGAAGATTGGTTGAATTTAGATTTGGTTTTGGTGTCCGTTTGATCAGTGTCCGGAGTTATATCTTGCCAAAAAATGGCGGGAGGGACTTTGCCTTTGGTAGTGGTAAAATATTCTGAAGACGAGCTACGGAAATGTTTGGTGAAAAAGTCATCGTTCAAGTCGTCCGGGATAGCTGGCCTGAGGAAAAGTAAGCATTCAAATCTTGCGAATCAAAAGTTCCATATACTTACTGCAACAAACCATTGTAAAACAGTCTGGATACAAAGTCGACGATGGACGTAACCGAGCGATGGTTCATTTGCAACAAAATCCAATCCATATTGGATATCTTGACCTTTATATTCGATAACCATTCCATCAAACTAGTTTTCAGGGTCGGAATGTCGTGGGTATTGATCGGTCCTAATTGTCTCTGGTCTCCGACGAGAATCACCTTCTCCACAGACCCTGCACAAAACGCCATTGCAGTTTCCGCTTGCGTAGCTTGACCGGCCTCGTCGACAATCACCACCGATGGTTGGTAGAATCTGCTCAGTGTATGGGACCCGGCACCCATGCAAGTCGCAAACACGATATCCGCATTCGCTAGGATACTCCTATCGATATCGTCACGCAACTTGGAGAACTGTTGACGGTCCTCTCTGGTCGCTTCCCCAGCCAGCACCAACCTGTACAAAACTTGGTAATCTTCCCAAGATTCATGGTGGCGACGGTAATAGTGCATGGACCACTCTTGAGGGAAGTTTCCGCGAACAGTGTCACGGACTTCGAACAACAATTCAGTTGCGTCGACAAGCTCAAGTTCGTCGTTTTCACTGTCTATGAGGTCTGTGATATCAGAGTAACCGTCTTCGCCATAAAAGATTCCTGTTTTCTCGTCGAATGTTGTCAAAGGCCGGTCTTTCTCGACGCCGATTTGGTAAATTTTGTCCCACGGGTCAAACTCCTCATCCTTGGTCTCGGTTTCGGGGCCGGCACCTTCGGTCTTGATGTCTTCACACTCGACATTCTCTTGAACCGGGGCTGTGTTCCGTTTCACAACGTTGTAGAAAGAATCCGCGACATACCTCACAACGCGAAGTTCGGACAATTTTGGGTCTCCCGCAATCTTTGCTTTCCAGCGGTTTGCGAGAAGGTTGACAGGAGCATTGGCGGCGGTGACAACCAATAGCTGGTGAGGTTCCGGTCTGTTATCTGGGATGAACAACATTTTCATGAGTTCAATCACGGTTACTGTTTTGCCTGTTCCAGGGGGGCCTTGAATCACGGTAACACTTTTCCGGAGAGCGGAAAGTATTGCGGATTTTTGGAAAGGATTTAAATCGCTGATCAAAAGGGCGTTATGATACTTGAGCTCTGTCTCTTGGTCTATTGGTAGATTCATGGCTGGATCCCCAAGCAGCAGCGAATTGTGTACGACTGACCCTGTCGAGCTTTTACTGACCACGACCAAATTTCGAAGGGCCTTTTTGGTACGCAACAAGATAGTTTTCGTATGCTTCGGCGTGACTCGAAATTCCGTATCTTCTTTGAACGGGTGCAAGTCTTTTCGAAAGCACATTCCTGCAGCAATCACGACGTCCTTGTTGGTCTGGACTATTTCTTCGTCCTGCGCAGACATCGTGGCTCTCAGTTTAAACGTGATAGCGGGGTTTTCCGGATGCTTCCATTCAACAATAAAAGCGGATCCCTGTCTCGGTTCGAACTTTGTGAGGGGCTGGCCATCGTCGGCCCCATGGATTCGGAAATTTTTACCTGCCGTAAAGATGACACGATACAGTTGGTTTTCCAATTTCTTTGACTTCTCCATGGGTTCCTCGAATGTCTCGCTAATTTCTGCTTCTTCAACTCCCAGTTCAATAAACGTACCGGTCAAACCGGACATGGCATTGCGAGCCATCTCACGCTTCGCCAGTTCATACTCCGCCTTGGCCACCGCTTTATGCCAATCCTGGAATTCGTGCATATCCCGATAGTATCTGTCTGGCACCTTTCGGCGAAAGTCGAAGCCTCCAGAATTTTCGAAACCATCGATAAACCTTCCGAGTGTCTCGTACAAACTCAAAGTAAGACGCAAACGAGTGGGATTGCGGGTGCGTTCGTATCGATCGCAGCGGCTTGCAATCTCGTCGAATACTCTGTATTCTTTGCTATCACCCAATCGAATATTTTTCGATGGTATATTGTACTTTGCACACCGGAAAAACAGGGTAACCACCGAGGCCCCGCCTTCAAAATCAGTGTTACTGGTATCCTTTTTATGCTGAGCACTTTCACCTCCGTCTTTGGGGACGAAATAAATTTCGGCTGCCGCATCTTTATCGACTTTAATCGGCATACGGATCCTGAGAACCAGAGCTTTAGTTCCGTCCGCACGTATATCTGTCTTGAGATACATCCCGAGCCTTGGTGGTGGGGTGCCAACGGTTTCCAGCAGGGTGGTCCAATCATCCTCATCATCATGTTGCTCTCCTCTCCATATCTCTACTTTGTAGGGATTGAACTTCCTGGAAGAAAGGGGTCTTGGCATTGTGCTTGCGTTTATACGACTAATTGGAACATACTCAGCAAGCAATATTCTTTGGATATTGTATCAAAGCTTTTTCAAGCGAAACTTACGATATCTGGCGCAGTAATAAAATATTCGTCCTGCCCGCGGGGCAAAGGACTGTTGCGAAAATGGGAATTCGCGGCTAATCAATACAAGCAACTACTATAACGATATCAATATACGGAATAAGGTCAATTTTTTGTTTACGGTAAACTTACTGCGATCTTGAAACAAAGAGAAATATTCGTCCCGCCCACGGGGCTAAAGACTATTTTTGATATTGGGAATATCTCGGAACACAACGGCACGACAAAGAAAACTAATGATAAACGTCAATTTAAGTAAAAACATACGTTTCGTTCATAACCGACCTACTGCTCTCTCGGGAAACAAGAATAATCGTCCCGCCCACGAGGCTAAAGACTATTGCGAAAGACGTTCGCAAGAGCCGGTGACACTGATGCAACTACTAAGACATGTCAATTTAACGGGAAACATATACGGTTCATCGACATTCGACTCACTGCTATCTCGGAAAACAGGAAACAATCGTCCCGCCCACGGGGCTAAAGACTATTTTTGATACTGGGAATATCTCGGAACACAATGGAGCTGAGATGGAAATATTCTGTAACGTTAGGACAGGCACCAGCAACGAGTATATCAGCATACCAGGGGGCGAAATCTCTCGATATCGAGTAAACTTACCGCAATGGAACAAAAAAACGGAGCCGCTCTATACAGCACAGTTTGGGGGTGATTTCTTTTGAGGAAAGAAGGGAATAGAGAGTACGAGGGTGGGGAAGATATATTTATCTGGAAAACTACGTAATTCTATTGTCTCTGGCTACTTCCGGTGTCTCACATCCTCCCAAGAACTCTATTCTTCTACTACAGTGCTCTTAGCAACAGATTCAAAAAGCGCTAATATTTGGGGTAGGTACCCGAACACCATGGAAATTTTACCTTACTCTGCCCCTGCCCTACGGGGTAGAAAGCAAATGGCTGGTTGCATATTACAATTTGGCACGGCGTCTGGTTGGTCTCTCCTAGACGCTGTCGGTTGATTTCAATATCCACTTCGGCTCGGTATACACTTGCCCTATTATAGAGCAGTCGGATGAATGGCAGTTCAGTCGAAATAATATTGCAATAGGGCTTGACTATGCTACGCACGAAAAAATACTACTGGGTGATCAGTTTTGATCAAAATTCAGAACTAGGCCTGTTGACAAGTAGTTTATTCAGCCACAGTTACGCAAAAAAAATTATTGTCGCAGCTTGTGGCCAATATCGGTCACATATCATTTATTCGATATAATTCATTTAATGCGAGGATGGCCTCGCGCAAGTAGTCCGTTTAGGCTCGGGCCCAAATCCGTAACGGTGAAGTCCTCGGTGCTTTTAGCGACATTGTGTGCCAAGCGGGTCCTCCCGCGCAGGGATAAAGGCACTAACCTAGAAAAGGGTACCGGCTCAAGACACGTTTGCCTCTGCGATAGAAAGCGGCGGATGCGGACGAGACCATAGAGAGCGCTATTCTGGCGCGCAGGAAAGGGCGTTGCAGAGTTTTCGAGACTTTAGAAATGCGTAGCATGAGACATACCCCTCTCCAGGCCTCGAGAAAGGTATTCTGGAAAATACATATGCGAGCGACTAGAAATGAGAATATTTCAGTACTACAGCCCTATTCTCAGTTGAGATGTTTGCTCCATAAAAATTTTTGCCTGTTTTGGGGAGATTTTACTGCTGTCTACGATCACTTCAAAGCTGGAGATTTTATTAGTCTTGTATTGATGCTTCAGAGATTTTAGGTGTGCAAAGGGTATTAGCCAGCGGGGCAGAAAAAAGCAATGCGTCTATACGAACGACTGAGTGTATTTATACAAATTGGTGGCAGGACCATTGCCATCTAAGAAATGCTAACCAAAACAAATAGCTAACTGCCTTCCTTTCACTCCTCACAGTCGCTTTGTGGGGTGCATTAAGCGACTGGTGAGGACTGAAAGGAAGGCTGCTACGTGATTGACCAAATTGTTGGTGGTTAGCCCACATTATAAAGCATTACCATGTTTTGTGCTGTGTTTTTCCAAATCTACATTTTATTGTCTAATTGGAGCATTGTATTTTCGTTTGAAACGGACGAATACCGACCCTAATGGTGACTATAAAAATTGTTGCGCTGGCTGACTAGTCAAAATCTACAGCCAAGGACGATCGGTTCCAGCGGATCATCTTGTTCCCGATTGGTAGGAAGAGAATTCCCGGGGACGTCTTTTAAAACCTGGCGCTCACAAGATTCGATACTTAGGGAGACCGCGAGAATATTGCATCTTTGATCTGTCTCGACGAGCTAGTACGGTCGATACAGTATTCCAAACAGGTAGAGCTGAACGTAACCTATCAAGATCTCACTGCCACGGCTCTTGTAGGGGCCACTCCCGCGTTTCAATGGTTTTAAGCAAGCCTTTCCAGACCAATAGAATTTATAAGATTTCGAAGCGGGCCAAAGAGTGGTGGCAACGAGACTGATGAAGGTAATATTGATAATACGTGAATCGCTAATTACATGTGTACATTTTTCTAGAAAAAACCGGCAAGCTCGATAAAAGGGGTTTGTGACCACCTAGTCAGGGTGTGCATTCCGCTGCAAGACCTCAAGTAGCTTTACTAGATTTTCAAATTGACAAGGTCCCCTCCCGCGAACATGAGCTGCCCCAATCCCATGCTCCACTCCTCGGGCTATCGCGTTGGCTACTTTGATCCTGATGAAGTAGTAGTAAGTACATCAATTATAGTATGTACTTACTACTACTTCATCAGGATCAAAGTAGCCAACACGATAGCCCGAGGAGTGGAGCATGGGGGGTTATAAAAATAAGGGGCTAGAACCACAATGATTAAGGAGAGTAACTCTCGGGATCTAAGTCCATATCAGTAGGCTAAAATATTAGAATAAATCAAATCGAGCAACATACTATTTTGGTAGCAATAACAGATAGACACCAATCAATTCCGACGTCAATCATTCACCAAACCTAATCGGCATCGCCAGTCATAAGAGGATACTCTCAAGAGCGAGAAAGGCCTTGTTAGACATATTAGTAGAAGCAACCTTGGCCATGTCTAATAAGGGTCTGTACCAACGACTGAGTCCAAGTTAAGCGCGATGAGTATTGGCCAACGTCCATTCGACGTGGGCGGTGGTGCGCGTTCAACCCTCCTAGCGAAGCCGGGGGGGGTCGTTGTTAAAAAAGGAGAGGGTCAGGAAGAGAGAAGAGAAACGAAAAGAAATATGAGGTTTCCGTATCCTACCATGTGCCTGTTGTCAGAAAGATCAGAAGAATGGGAAAGTCAAGAGCCGCGAAAGAAAGGCTTACCATCAAGATCCTCTTTTTTCGGGATCATGCCAGGTTAGATGCCGCTCGCATTGAAACCGAAGCTTAGTTGGATATCTGTCGGCATTTACCATTCTTTGTGTTGAACAGGCTGGAGAGTTTTTCCGAATGCTTACGACAACAGTTTATATGACCAAAGAAATTCAGAGAGTTGTCTTGTCAAACTGTAGTCACGGGCATCTCGGAAATCTCTCTTCTCTGTGGCGCAAGGAATCGTTTCTTGGCTCCATCAGTTGCAATTGATTTTGGAGATTAGAATTATGGGTCTTCCCTAAACAGCAGAGAGAGCTCCCTTATCTGAATAATTGGCAAAACGTCAAGGGTGGAGGTGACAAAGAGAAGGAAGAGAGGGAAGAGAGAATGATGGAAGAGGAAAGAAGAGAAATGAAAATAAGCAACGACGAGATTTCGGTATCCTGCTATTGATACGTTGTTAGAAGGGTTGGAAGAATGGAGGGTTTAAGAGTTACAGCCAGCAGGCTTACCATCAAGATTCTTTTTCGGGATTATATTCCGCCTGAGGTGAAATTGAGCTGAGTGAGAAGAAAGGTAACAGTCCGAGATATCGTTTCTTGTTTGAGCCGGAGGCTGTGGAGGAGCTGGTAGGTTTTGTGGTAGAAGAAGTCCTAGACGCAGACGTAAAGAAGCTTGAGATGGACCGCTGGCTGTTCATCTCAAGCTTCTTTACTAATATGAAGGTGTCGAGCGAGTGCCATTGGTATCATTCTTTCCAAAGAAAAGTTTATCTCGAAGGCGTAGAGAAGATTGAGGGAGGAGAGAGGAAGAAAATGGAGGAAAAAGAAGAAAGAAAGAAAATGACGGAAGAAGGAAAGGAGAACCTTTATTTATACCTACCATTTTACAAGCCATATCACTCAAAAAACAAAAAAAAAAAAGATCCTAATCGCTCTGTTGGATTTTTGTTTGTTTTGGCCCCAAACATTGGAAATAGAATGAGATGTAGATTAAATACTGACGATCTGTATGATCACGTAGAAAGTTACCGTATGTTATCTTATATTTGCGCGTACAAAAGGCTCGAAGAGAGAGAAGAGACGTAAAATTCGGGCGATATAAAATTGAGATCTCTCGTCGAGAGAAAGCCCCCGATAGAATTTCTTTGCCATCGAGCATCTAATATAGTCAGAGGATCACGGATGTTGGACGAACAAAGCAGTGTAACAACCACTAGGGATTGAGCAAGGCGAAAGCTAGTAGAAAGTATCATGTAAACCACTCTAGGAGTTTTCGTACCATCGAGAATCCGATATTGCTGCAAGGTGATCGGCTCTAAATAAGATACAGTCCAGTGAAATGTTTATAAAATTGAATTGGAAATTCTCCCGCTAGCATAGAGCCCCAGGAAGGGGTTATCACGCCATTGAGATACAAACTTTGGTCCGCGAAAATGGCGCCAGATGTCCTCGTGCCACCGGAAACCTAGTAGATAGTGAATAAGGCGATGAGCAAGGGACAACATATGTCGAACATGACAAAAGCTAGTGAAACGGTACCTTGAAAGGCGCCCAAGGAGTTGTAGATACCGAAAACGCGATGGTAAACCACCAACGAAATCATTTACAGTAAAATAATGTTCCTCAATGAAAAAGGTCCAAAAAGGCGAATAACCAATGATCGAGGACTCGGAAACAACGCTATAAGCGATAATGCGACCGAGAGTTCAGGACAACTCGAGGATGAGAGACGCCGAACAGGAGAGAGGCAGGTGGAACGCCGATTTCAGAAAAAAAATAGAATATTAAAAAAACAGGATCAGAATTTTCGCGCCACTAAGAAGTCAGAAGAGGGGAAGTCGGCGAATGTCGGAAAGAAGAACCAAAATAAACGGCCCTTGAAAACAATGGAAGTGGATCCTACCAAAATCCAGTTTATTCGGAGGACGACAAGTCCAAGTATGATTTCTTAGAAACTGAATTAAAAAATTTCGCACGATTGGGAGTCTAGGGGAATAAATATCGAATAACGTAAACTTTAAAAAACAGGCCAGCTTTTAAAAAAAGTATCGGAAATCCAACGGCGCCGAGAATTCAGTACAACCAGGAGACAAATAATATTAGCTGGCCAGCAACTTTCTGGGGGAATGTGCATACATGGAAAGTAGGATGAGTAAATTTTGGCGGGCTAATTAGCTACATGAGCAAACTACAGTACAGAGAAAAGAAAAGAAGAGTTAAATAACAAAACTCAAGTTACTTTTTGTAGACAGATTAAGAGTTCTTTCCGACTGACTTTTCTTCTGTTTTTGGGTCTTCGGTAGATTTGAGCAAGAAGTCACCAAGTGTCACCTTGGGCTCCTCGTGCCATTTCTGTTTCCCGGTCTTCTTTGCTGCACAGTCGTCTTTGTCGGAGCCCTTTGAAGCAGCCTTACTGGAGTTAGGAACATTGGACTTTGAATGATCAGGCTCTGCCGGAGTGCTAGTAACCGGTTCTTTTTCCGTAAGAGATACATTTGTCGTAATACTATTGATACTTCGCTCCACTCTCTTCGTGAATGGACAACACGGCCCACCAATCCAACCATCGAAACTCGTAGTGCCGTAGAGAACACCGGCTTCATTATTCATCTCCGAAATACTGAGAGTTGGCATTTGAAGCTAGCACATGCTAGCAGGTACGCAGATTTTATTGAAACTGCATTTTCTATTCTTTCTTCCGTCCCCTTGTCTTCTTTGCCTTCCTCAATAGCTGCATCCTCGTCCTTTTGTTCGTCTTCGATAACGGATTCGGCTTGGGCGACTCCAACGCAGGAAGTATCTTTCCGGCGATTAGAGGGTAACCCGTCGTTCTGCATGGCTTACGAGTTCTATTTCGACAATATTTGTCAAAAGAAATCATAAAATCAGAAAAATATGTAGCTATTCATATCTACCTACTCTTTGTCTTGTTATTTTCATCTCTCAGCCTATTTGCAATCGGGGAACCTAGTGCCTTTGGGCCCCTGAGATTTCGGGGCTCGTTAGGGGACACTGTAGAACACAAGTTAAATCAGAGACCGATAAATCTCCTTTGGATAGATATAGATACCTGGAGAGTTCACGGCAAGAACTCCGGCCCGCAGACGTTCACAAGTGTGCGGATTTATCGAAATCGCACTGTCTCGCGAGCATCTAGGAAGATACATACATTTAGCTGTACAGGAGCCGGTTGGCGTCTTGGTGGAAGAGGCCAGAGACAAAACAGGAAGAGGACAAACTTTCGGGACGATGTCCCCAGAGGACAGAGAGCATGGAGGAAAAGGAGAGAAGAAGGGGGGTGGAGGATGGAGAAAGAAGGATGGAGGAAATAGGTTATTTATACTGAGTATTTTACAAGTAGTATCACTTGAAAATCTCAGCCAACACAAAACACTGCGTCAGTCTCATGGAGTTAGAAAAGAGTCCAACTTGCTGCGAGACCAATATAGAAATGCATTCCAGTCGCTGGTATACGAAATAATACGAAGAAAGGAAAATAAAGAATACTACGACAATAGAGAAGCTCGCTTAAAATCTGATGGATGAATGTACTGATAATCGCCAAAAGCCAATAACCGAACCTCAAAACCAGCTCCATATATTTCTGCAAACGCTATTCGAACCTGCACCGAAATATTTAGTGATACTGAAAATCCACAAATATCGAGCAAATAACTAGCGGGCTGGGCTTCGGAAACCACCCCTAAGAATCATAACCACCGAGAATCCCACATGGTCAGAAAAAAATGTCGACCAAGGTAATGGGCCATGGGACAAATCTTTGGAAGCCGTGCGAACCTTCTCGTGCCGCCAAATATCTAATAACAAATTGCATATATCAAACAATATAGAGTCGTATAAAACAGATCTCAAGCCAGACGTTCTCACTCCAGTACAACCAGGGAATGGCAGAAGCCGAACAAATCGGAAAAAAAAAAAACAGTCCCTCAAGAACCAACCTATCGATCTAGCTCTTTCTCATCCGAAGCCGCGACGCCGATGTCTTCTTGACTACCTCTCTATATTTCCTCGCCATGAAATTCGTGCGGCTCCGGATATTAATCAGTTTTGTTCAAGAAAAAAGACTTTCGGTCTACGTACAAGTCTGAATATAGAACCTTCAAAGCTTACCACTAGATATGGATTTCTATACTGTAATCCCAGTAAAATGAAATTTATACGATGCAGCATGCTTAACAGCTTCAGAAAATCTGCTTCGGGCCCTTAGGTTGGAGGCTAGTTTTTTGGCGAGCAAATCTCATGCGAGTTTGGATTCATAGTCGTTACCTTTGGATACGGCATTTTTATATCCGAAGCTATGAGACGATTAACTATATATCCAAGCGGCTAGTGAGGTGTGTTGGTGTATTGATTAGGTGCTCACTTACAGGACTTCAATTAATCAAGGCTCTCAAGAGGATTCGAAGATTTGAATTCGTGGCATCTATTACCTGAGAATTCGGAAGAGCATTATGCTATGTATCAGACCCGCCAGAATCAGAGGGGAATAATAGAGCATCTCGGAATTCGAATCCGTGGCGAAACGTACCCGTTTTAATTCTAACGGTAAGACCAGAAACAGAAAGGAATGGAGGGCTGAGAGGAAATACCTCGCCATTGATAGACGTCCAAGGCCGTCCCGGTTTGAGGCCCATGTGCTCCATCTACCTTTAGTGGGTCCCGAAAATTTAAACACCGATACGCAGCGAATTCGAGTTTTAGGAGAGAACAAGTTGAACGATGAAGGGTTGAGGGGATGGAGGAGAGGAAGAGGAGAGAAAAGATGAAACCTATTTGCGCGCGTGTAATAATACAACACAATGCCTGCGTTGTTTGGTTTGGTTTCGTACACAAGACTGGGACACTACCAAAGCAACACGTCGAGTCTGGCTTACTGCGAGACCAGACGCCCTCCTTGCAACGACTGCCTTCCTGTCCAGCTATTGACCACAACCTATCAACCGGGAACCGGAAAATCTTCATAGCTTTTGCTCGATCCGATTATCGCCTCCTGAGAGGAGAGAATCCCAGCAGACGCTCCGAAGCAGTGAGCTTGTGAAACTAACTCTCGAAGAGAAAGGGGAGCCAGAAACGGAGTCTCTTCGAGGACAGGATATGCCGATGCAGAGCATGACTTCCAAAAGGTCGTGAAAACTAGCAGTTTTTACCAGCGTCACATAGTAGCTGGCCCAGGCGTACGATCAAGAAAATCGAGTCAATGTGGTCTCTTTCCCAGACCTAACACAGAACACAGGATAGAAGAGGTGGGTGGGGAGAAAGAGGTGTCCTTTTGGTGTTGAGTCCTCTTTTCGCTATATATAGCTGATGTTGCCATCATTCTTCTCCTTCTCCTCCCTCGCCTCTACAAGTTCCTCCTTGCCGTCGGAAAAATCAGTCCTCGACATAACGAAAGCCAGTCTTTAACATTACGAAAACAGTACTTTCAGAAAGATTATTATCATTTGCTCTCAGTGTCAATGTCACGCATGCACATCGCCAGGATATCGGAAACCCCAAACGCTGGATGACGGAAAATTGAAATGACGGAGAGAAATCGGAAGAAATAAACAAATGGCAAGCGAGAGAAGAGGGCGGAGGGGAGCATCGATCTGGAGATCACGGAAATGTAAGTAAATAAACAAATAGACAGACGGTAAACAGAGAATAACAGAAAACAGAAAACGGAAAACGGAAAACGGAAAACAGTAGCCCCAAGACCAGGCGGACAGGAGAGAACATGGCATACCAGGCTCAGGGAGGAGGGGGAGAGGGGCTGTGGATGGGATCGATCATTCTCGGGCTCCGCCCGGGTGGTACGAAAGCCATAAATACTCAATAATGCCCCAGGCTTCGCCTGGGCGCGTGGGTGTTCGCTGTGCCGCGGATAGTAATGGTGTGGGGTAAGTTCCCTCTTCCCTATAACTAGCGGTGGCACAGTCACGGTTATCGACTTTACCGTACCTCCGACTCCCACGGCCACAGTCGGAGTTCCATTCACTTGTAGCCAGAACGGGTACTACATTGGGGATAACAGCTTGTATTCGATCAACGTGACTTCGGGAGCTGAAACACCACTGCTAACAGACTTTACGAACGATAATGATCAAGCGAACGCCTTGGGCTATAACATTTTGGACAATTATTTGTATGCGATTCGGTCTAGTACGAATAAAATCATCCGTATATCCTCAGACAATGTGATTACGGATGCGGCAAACATACCACCTGCGCCCTATTATAACATGGGTGATTTTGACAGCAACGGACAATATTGGGTGGCCGATGGAGAGGTGGGAACGTGGAACCAAATCAACTTGAACCCCTTCACTGGGACGTATGGTGCGATTATTGCGTCAGGAAACTTCTCGTCTTCAATAGATGGTGGATTCGCGTACGATTGGTCGTACATTCCTTCGGCGGGACCTTTTCTATGGACTGTAGCATCATATGACCCTATTAACGTACAAAAACTCGTCAGGTTTGACATGGTTACTCATCAATGGTCTGTTGTTGCTACTTTTGACCTTGATGCATTGGAAATCGACGAAAACAATGGCTATGCCGCAACTTTCGCACAGAACAATGGCAACCTCTACCTCGCTGGCGCCAATACAAAGGACGTACTCCTTGTCAATGTCTTCAGTCCAACTACGCTCACTCGGGTGGGAATGACCCCTGATAACGGCACTAACGGAGACGGCGCACGATGTCTTTACTACGACATTGTCCGCGGTGTCACCAGTCTGCCAGTTCAACCAACTGTAACTATTACTGTAGGCGGTGGGGTTGCAGGGACGACGACCGAATTCCCGGTCAATGGTGTTGGAAGTATTTTAACCGGCATAGCAGACACCGTCACGGTCGTTATAACAACTACCGCCCAGGTCACACTCACCACCGTCACCACTACCGTGCTCGGAACCGCAGTATTTACCACCACCGTAACTGGTTCGCAGACCGTCAGTGTTATTGATTACACCACCGCACCGACTACCACGATAACTCTGGGCGCAAATGTGAATTCTACAACAACTTATTATCCAACAAACAGTGCCGGCTCTACGCTGCTGACTGGAACTGTGACCGTAGTTGACTTTGAGGTAGCACCTGAATCAACCGCTGCTAGTGGCCCAACCTTCCCTTGCGACCAATCTGGCTATATCTTATTGGGGTACGGACTTTACAGATTTGACATCCAAACAGGCAATGCTACCCTTATAAAAGATAATCTTATTGGTCCATCGGTTTACATTTCTGGTATTGGGTACAATTCATTGGATAATTATCTGTACGGTCTCAACTACAATACCAATCATATTCTCCGAATCGCGGCCGACGGAACGGTCTCAGATATTGGATCATATGATATATCAACCAGCTGGACCGGTGGCGATATTGACGATCAGGGGCAATACTATCTGATCGACACCCCGCCGACGGCCGCAGGCAATAATAAATGGAATCAGCTCGATCTAAATCCAAACTCAGCTACGTATCTCCAGACGGTCAACTCTGGAACAATTGCTGCCCCATATTCCACTGGGGACTGGGCGTTCGTTCCGGGGACTGGTCACACCCTATGGGCAATGGTTGCTCCGAATGGTTATCTCGAGATCGCAAGATTCAACATTACCACATCCACATGGACAATCATGGCTTCGTTCTCGGATATCCCTATTGATGCATTTGCCTTTGGAGGATTTTTCGCGGCAGCTAATGGAGATATATATGGATACGAAGATGTAACTGGCGAAATCTATTTCACAAACGTTTTCACGCTCGCCAAACCGGTTGTAGTATCTACCGGTCCTTCAGCGTCAGGCAAAGGTGTCGACGGGGCGCGCTGTGTTTTCTATAATATCGGAAAGGGTAATATTCAGCCAACCGTAACTATTACGACAAACGGCCCGGCTCCAGGGACGACAACTGAGTTCCCTACTAATACCGCGGGACAAACTTTGACCGGTGTAACGAACACCGTCACGGTCGTTATAACGACTCCGCAACCAAGCACCACAATTACCCTAGCTGGCACCAGTGACCATTCTACGACTCTATACCCTACGAATAGTGCCGGTTCTACGGTAACCGATGGTAGTGGCACGGTTACGGTTGTTAGTTATAGATCCCCCCCACCTTCCTGGGCTACCTCAGGGCCAACCCTTCCATGCGACAAATATGGCTATCTGGCATTAGATTACGATCTTTATAAGATTGACTTGGAGACATCGAATAAGACACTGATAAAAACAAACGTCGCCAACCCCGTTGCTGGTGGTCAGTCCCTATATTTGGCCGGCATCGGCTTCAATTCAATGGATAATTACCTCTACGCTCTAGACTATAATACCAACGATGTTAAACGTATCGCAGCAGATGGTAACATTACCAGGATTGGGCCAAACACCGATCCTTCTTATTACTCTGGTATTGATGTCGATGGAAATGGGCAAATGTACGCCATTGGGAACCTCGTCAACTCCCATCAATCTTGGATCAAAATTGATTTGAATCCTTTCTCGGCAACCTACGGTCAGCAAGTAGGCTCAGGCACAGTCGATTCATCGGTTTACGCTCTTACCGATTGGACATCTGTCCCGGGGAGCTCCTATTTATGGAATCTAGCGCCAGCGAATGGAGTTTTGAATTTGGTTAAGTTTGACCCCGCTACATCAGCCTATTCTACAGCCGCAACATATACGATTAGTGCGACCGGTGGCCTCGCAGATGGTTTTGGTGCGACGTTTGGAAATTCTAACGGCACCATATATTGCCTTCAGAACGGTTCGGGCATAATTTACTCTCTAAACGTCTTTAGCCCTCAAACCCCGCCAACGATATATTCACAAAGTTCTCCATATGGTTACACAGATGGCGCTCGGTGTGTCTACCCAAACATCGCAGCTGGCTAATCTATAGCCATCCGTGGTGAATACTGCTTTTCCTTTTGATATATCGACCAAACAATACACCCAACCATATGTTAATGTCTAAATTCAATTTTGGAGCGATTTGAGGGCGACGTTCTGATGCGACGGCGCACACTGGGTCACAACTAATATCTAATCTTGAAAGCTAATCCCTAAATAACGGTGTATTTAAAACAAGAAAATAAAATTATTAGTCTATTTAACAAACTTATTAGTACAATTAGAGCTAAAAGAGCTCAGTATCAAGTGTGAAACAAACTTGAAGAAATTCCTCCGGCATAGGGATGTTGTTTCGCTTGCGGACGCAACGGCGAGCGACTTAACAAACGCCTAATGAAAAGAGATTAAGCTACGATATTCGTTTCAATCTTTCTATTTTTGACAGATTTCATTTCGACCTATTACATTAGTTAGTAAAATCTTGCAAGAACTAGCAACTAGATGAAGAATGAATATACCCCTAGTGAACAAAGTAATGCAATTCCGCCTACGGCAATTGGCAAGATAAAGCAAGCAGCTATTGACTTGCTGAACGCCAAATTAATATGAGGCAAGTTTTTCATTAATAAGACAGAACGAAGGGCTGTAGCAGCGTGCTCTTCGCCTGTGCCTGGAGCAAGATTTGGTAGCTCTTTAAATAATGTGTTTGTAAAAATATTTTGGACGATCGAAATCGAGATGGCAGCTCCGAAAGAATTGAAGAAATTGGCGAGCGCACCTATAGCAGGAAATAAAGGTTAAGATATGCGTCGCACCTACGGTTTAATTTTTAAGAAGACTTACTTCCGATAGCTATGTCCTGAGAATTTAGAACAACCTGGACAGCAATGAATGGCGTTTGTAGACCCATACCAATACCGAGACCACAGATTACTTGATAACCTATCCACTTCGCAGGCGGCGAGTGGCTTTCCAAAGTGTGTAATAATCCAGCACCTATAATAAACAGTACACCACTACTCCACATAAATGGCGCGTAGTAACCGATGGTTGTAATCGATACTCCCACGAAAATGGAGGCAACTATTATGGAAATTAAATAAGGGATGCAGTGAATTCCAGATTGTATTGCGGAGACACCCCGAACCGCCTGGAAATAAAAAGGTAAAAAATAGACGTGGGCGTATAGTGCCATAGAAATGAAAGCGAGAAATCCGCATGAGGCGAGAACGGTGCGGTTACGTAATATCCTGAGAGGGATGATGGCGTGGTCTTTGTCTCGAAACTGAATGTATAAAAATATAGAAATCAATACGCCGAAGCCGATGATACAGCCATATATCCGAGGATCACTCCACTTATAGGTAAATCCGCCAAATTGTAGGGCTATCAAAAGACAAGTTATCGCACAGATGAGAAAAAACGCCCCTAGAACATTGATGTGTTGAATTCTTTCCTTGATGGTCAGATTTGAAGGCCTTTCAGGATCTTTGAAGAAAAATATAACCACTGCAAAGGCAACGACACCGATTGGAAGGTTGATCCAAAAGCACCACCTCCAAGTAAGAGCCTTGGAATCGGTGAATACACCGCCTAAAATTTCGGTCAGAACAAATGCGAAACCGGAAGTAAGTAGATATATACCTAATAAGAGCCCTACTATGCTTGAGACCCCAAACATCGAGCTGAGAGCAGTTATAAAAAGAGGTCTCTTTCTTAATGGCACTGAGAATCCGATAATAGTAACACCACCACAAAATAACGCCGCGGCGCCAATACCAGCAACCGCGCGGCCAACAATAAAGACAGCGGAACTAGGAGCAACTGCGCAGACAATCGAGCCCGCCTCAAACAGCAACAATGCGGTCAAGAAAGTCAACTTTATGCTAAAATAAGTGTATAACTTTCCAAACATGGGCTGAAGGGACATTTGTGTCAAAAGATAGGCAGATCCGTACCAGCCGATATTCCCCATTGCGTTGAATTCAGTAGCTATGGAAGGAATAGCAGTTGCAATAATCGAGTTATCTAAAACATATAGGTCAGTATTTTCGGTGTAATTCTTAGGTTCGGATGGTAACAATGCTTGTAATTTGATGAATTCTTACCTAAAGCAACCACGAATACTGATAAACAGAGGCCGATAGTTAAAACTATTAGCCTGATACCTCGCGGATATTTTGATTCATCATCCGCCCCTTCGAGTCTCTCTTTGCTATCTATATTTGTGAATATGTCTTTCTTGCTTGATTTTAATGAATTCAAGTTCCGC
Source organism: Orbilia ellipsospora (assembly GCA_036971675.1). NCBI lineage: Eukaryota > Fungi > Ascomycota > Orbiliomycetes > Orbiliales > Orbiliaceae > Orbilia > Orbilia ellipsospora. The sequence goes on along the minus strand of JAVHJO010000011.1, from coordinate 1,664,380 downwards.
TCGAGTTTAGATTCCTCCACGAGGATCTCTGAATCAAAATTCGAGTCAAATAGTGTAACTAGAGTTAGCTCGGAATCTCTTCGAAGCTCGGTATTGATTTGTCCAGGCATTTTGTTTACTGTTTGACTTCCAATTGATAGGTTGGCGCCTTGTTTATACATGGAAGCGACGTTCAATGCAGTTGCTACAGGTTCTTTATCCTTTATAGGCCCAATTTCACCCAGAATTCCGGGATTGCTCCGAGTTTTACCATCGGTATCGCTTAAGGTCATCCTAAAATCTTTGAAATAAATCGCTTAGTTGCAGTTTACCTAAATCTTACAGCATATCCTACTACTCACCTCCAGAGTCTAAGGTCAGTTTTGAATACTGTAGACTGATTGAAAGCTACTCCGTACAAAAACCCGGAGATGGTTTAGTTGAAACTTAAACTAGAAAGAAAATCAAGTTCTAAGAAGAAGAGGTGCTAGTACTATTGTTTGCTTCTGCCGCCCGCGGCGAATAGTTGTACGCGAAGTAGTGATGACACGTAGTTGATGGTGGGTGGCCGGCAGCAAGGTTCGATTGCTTTAAAATGAGTTCTCGTATTAATAATTCTATGCAACGGGACGATATCTGTCTATATATCATCTATATCCCAGGAAGCACAGCTGATAAAATAAGTGCGATACGAATTTGAACAACGATTGGAGTTGATGACATGATGAAACATCACTGATTTAAGGGCTTCAAAACTATTACTCAGTGTAAATGGTGTCAAGGTCAAGCGTTTTAGCGACTTAAAACTTTTATTGCCTTGAATGATATCAACTAAGATGAGAGAGGTGAAATGTGAGAATCGATTTAAACTGTTATCTGCTAACTAGTTACAGAGCAGACAGAGCTCTCAATAATGTTCAAATTTTCATAAAAGAAATTGCTAAGGCTCTTTGTTTTGTTTAGAAAGACCATCTAACTTGAAGATCCCAATACCAAATTCAAACCTGGAATGTGAGAAAACAGAATAGGACTACCTTGCTCATACAACTGTGTTTTATGAACTCGGAGATGGCTATCTTTCATTCAATAGAAAGAGAGTTTGTGATATACGTCAATATATCAGTCGCTCGGCTCAACTAGGGCAGTATCGCTTTGTCTTATCCGAGGATCGTAGCGACCGACACATAGCACAAACTGACACTTTTTGCGACGAGTACAATCTGAGACATTTTAACCCTAGCCGACTGATTAAAGCCATCAATTTTAAAGATATTCAAAAACTATCTGGTTAAACCTTGTTTTCACGGTTATTGAATCGCCGGTGAAACAATCCTTGCGTTTTACCGTACTTTAATATCGATAATCCCAATGAATTCCGACATGGACAACTGATCGTAGACCCCATGGCGCATGGAGAGTCAGAAACTCAAAATTAAATTGATCGCATGTGAAATTTTTTCAAGAACACGTGAGAAAATACTAATTTCAAAACCTCTAGATGATAATAATACCTAAAATATCTTGTCAACTATATTGTAATCCGGTCCCTAAGTATCGTCCAAATTTCGATGCACTGGATTCATGTACATCAAAAAAATCAATGAAATAATTTCTCCAAGAAATTCGTATGTATAAGATGCTCATTTCTAAAGCTGCTAAGCTAAATGCTCAAAGTAGTTTTGTTTTCTCCTCTGGCAATTCAACATTAAGTTACTATTTCGCTGAATTATACCTATAGTCTGACAGCGCACTTAAAGTGTCGGGGGTCTCCTCGTAGAACAGCATTTCGAAATTGCGTCTTATAATTGTCGCGGTTGATATATATGCAGATGTGGTCTCGGTCGAATCAACTTTCAGAGATTAGCGAAGACATCATTTTCGCCGTTGCGTCAAGGCACTCCTTTGTACAGAGTTCCAAAGCTGCCTAGTAATATGAGCAGTGCAACTCGTCTAGTATCAAGCGAAACTCGGCAACTCCGATACACCAGTACCCGGTAAGTCGCGATTCTCGGTACCTTAAAAACGAGCGGGCTGGGCTAAAACTAAGACAACTGCACGTTATGTTTCGGCTGGATGAGTCCTAACTTAAAATTAAAAACTGTATCCTGGTATCACCAGCGGTTTCTTGCATGCTTTAAACCATGTCTAAGACATATCCGGTTCTCGTTCAGAGATGGTCCAAAATATCCGTGATACGTCGGAACAATTTCGATTGGAATCAACGATAGGGCGAAATGCCATGTTGTAAAAACAGTAAATTCAATCCAGAAACAGTCGCACTAAAAGTTTCCCATGTAATCTACGCATACTTGAAAACAAGAATTTTATTTGGGGACAAAACAAGGTTTACAGCGTTTCCACCAATTTTACCAGCTTTTCTCACAAGTAGGGTGTTAAATATGCTTTGGAGACTCCATTTTTAGCTCCAGATAGCCCTCTGAGGAACCAAAGGTAATAAGAGCGCGAAACTGATTCTATTTGTTCTGAAGCCAAGATTTTCATTTCTAACATGGAACAAACTTTAGGTTCTTTTAGTATCTCGATAATGGCTTCGCAACTTCGGGTATTAGCCACGTCTTCTCTTCGCCTCCATAAAGAGCGCGCAAAACTACCTCAATTAAGTGACTATAACGTCAAGTACCAAACTAATAAGTTAACTTATGGTAAAGGCTAGCCCACATAAAATTGTTTAACGATGTATAAGAACTCGCTTTTAAGTCCTTAAAATGACCCAATCGGCTCTCGAGACAGGAAACAGTATTGTGATAGAGAAGGAAGCTTCGAATCGAAGTTTCAAAAATCACATAGCCAAGAGATGGTGCATTTATCTCATAGTTTGTCAATTATTATTGCAGATGTATCTGCGATCATAATGTAGACGGATCGTTCTTGCGACTCGGTATGAAACACTCCTTTCGAGGTGTGTATTTGTTGTATGCTCAACCTCAAATTTAATTTATTTCTTACGCAAATCCGACATATTCCTTGGACGTTTGGTGACAAACTAAGGCCGAAAATGGTCTAGATATCCCTCTAAGAAACGAGAAAAATATGCCGCGGGGCCAAATCACTTCTTAAGTTTAAAATAGCATACTAATGCTGCTAAATGCTGTGGAATATCAGCTAACTTGAGTTGACTCTGTGAAAATAATATATCCCCCCGCGATTAAGAAATTGGTAACAATGAGTAACTGTGAAGCCTCGAAGCCGGACCTGACCCAGTGAATAAAATGGTTTGAAGCAAGAATAAGTGACAGCCCTGGTTTAGGAGATATTTTACATGTTGATGAAAGACAATAAGTTTCCCAGCTTGTGAAAGATACTTGGTGATCAGTAGAGATGCTAGCGAGATTATAGCTTGGAAATCGACAGAGAGCACTAGAGCTCTAATCAACCTTTAATCCGTTCACGCAGTACTCATCTGAGACTACTATTTGATACCGGGCAAAATTTTAATAAAAACCTGGAGACGAATCAAGATAAAGGCGAGCGAATCGAATCTTAAAACAAAAAAGGCACACAGAATTTGTTGCATTAAGCGTGCTGGGTTGTTTCAACAGATATTTTTCTGGTGAATGTTGACATGTCTTATGCCTCGCCGTATACGAGACATGGTTCAGATTTGAGCAGATGCTAAAAAAAAGGACAACTTCCCTTTCATCTAAGTGATGCAACACTATTCTCACACAGATGGCAAGATAATATAGTTAGAAGTTTGGATCCTAAGCTACTGACAACTGGTGCAACCCAACATGGTCCGCCCGACCCCTGTATTTGTACAATATGCTGCAGTTGTACTTAATCTCAACGAATCGCTAATCACGAATGATAGCAAGTTTTAACATTCCGGTTTACCAAGAGGGCAGTATCACTCACATCGTCTTAGTCTAAGTTTCCTAGCACTACTGGGTAGTTTCAAGGCACTTTGGGTCTCTAGGTCGATCTCAACTTCTATAAATACGGATACGGGCTATATTGTCAAATTGATCAAAAACATAACACCAGCCATCAATTCAGTTCGTCGTTTTTATTAATTTTCAATACAATCCTCCCCCTTTTCTCTCGGTGGTCTATATTTAATCACCATAGAAATGAGAATTTACTTCTATCTTGCTATCCTCGCATTAGTTGTCGGCTCCATAGCTGCCGCTATCCCTCAAGATGCAACAAAATCCAGCCTCGGTCTTTCTCCGAGGCACCACCACCGTCACCATAATCATCGCACTGAAGATAAAGGCAGTCTTGTAGGAAAAGGGGCGAGCGACATTTTCACTCTGTTTGGGGGTGGAGATCCTACCACCTTTAAGAAAATCATAGCCTTCTTTAATTTTATAGGTGTTGCACGTAAGCTGTTGAGTCGAGATATCAATAACTCCAATCCAATAAGAGACAACAGCGTTCTTAATCACAAAGAGGATCATGCAAGGTCTAAGAATGATTCGATTACGCAAGAACTGGAAAAATCATAAATACACACTAAACTTGAATAGGACTGCAGGCAGTCGAGTATCTTTACGAGTATCTTTACAGTCCCCTCTATACCTGAGTGCTTAGGGCTTTAGTGTTGAAATAGCATCGCATCAGCTTTCGCCAGGAGAGTGCGCTTAGACATCTTCATCTTGTAGTTATATATTAGTTCAATAGACGAAATAAAAGGCGAAATTTAACATGATGAAAATCAAGCATATCTTAGGAGGAGCAAACTCAGCCTGAATTCCTCGTTCGCTAATACAACACACGCCAAAACAAGAAATATCGCGGAGAACTTGGAGTAAATCTGAATTTGTAAAACTTAGAGCGTGGCCGAACCCAATAAGAAATTGAAATATTTCTTAGGCTTTCTCAAAATATAGATGAGGCAATTGACGACAATCGAGCGAATCTGTTTCTCGATTTCCTCCAAGATGCATGGCTATGGGGCCTAGAAAGTGACCAAGCATATACGCGTATCCAACCGGAGTTTGTGCTCACAACACAGGCACCAACCCGAAACATCACGGCCAAAAGTTAGGACGCTATTCGCGGTAGGATTTCTGAGCGAAAATATTTGTTACAATAATATCTCTGTCGTTGAAACTACTAACGTAGAGTGCAAACCAGTCATCCTCAGAAAGAGACTCACACAAAATGCGGCTCGAATTTTGAACTCTGTTAGAGATATGTGACATTTACGTGTAACAGCCGAGTTTAATATACGCGAACATCTCTCAAATCTGAAGTATTTGACTGTAAGGAAAAACCGTGCCGGAGGGTAAGACTATGTCTATGAACCACCTGGCCACTTTGTTCTTTTTGTAGATTTATTGTTAGCATTTGGTCACAAAGTTGTACCCTTACCCTTTATCCAAAAACATTCTTAAAGGCTTCAAATTATCGGAAATTGACAACGTTATATTCTCTTCAGACGGCTGGCCGGTCCCAGAAGTTACAAGCATACTCAGATCTCCCTCTAAATTCTTCTTCTAAATTACAGAATCTCAAAATCGGTAACTTCTCTATATATCACACAATTCGTAAAGTAACACCGATGTTTAATCGTTGAACTTCATATTTGCTAACACTCAACGTAGAAGGTTATCCAAGATATTCCTATCAAATTTCAGTTTACCCCTATTTGATTTATAAACCTTAAATCCTAATAAAGTCATAACATCAAAGAAATGAAGTTCACACGTTGCTTTATCACGATTTTACTAGCCGCAATCGTTACAAGTTCGGCCATCCCTCTTAACGCCGAAGGAGATAGTGATGCAAGATTAACTCGCCGAGAAGCCGGCGCTACAGCTGACGCAATTATGGGCACGATGATGACGATTTTCAGTAGCCTAGCAAGCATGTACGCTGGAGGGGATGATAAAATCACTCCTATCAACAGGATGAGTTTGCAAGTCATTAGCTCCATAATTTCCGGTATCAGTAACCTGATTCACTCCCGCCAAAAAACAGCCACAACGATTAGCGGCGTGGCTGGAGACCCCGCTGGTGGGCAGCCATTGCCTGGTGCCGTGCCTGGAATGTCTAATGGCCAGATTCAGTAATCCAGGTTGCAAGTTGTTCGGCTCTCGAATTTTCTAATACAACTAGTCTAACTAACGTCTTAATTACGGCTTTACACCCTCGGGCTTCATTTAATGTATTGTAACTAGTTATAAAAACCGTTCGGAGTTGATAAATGTCAATAATCTTGCAAGATCTTCGTTTCTTCCGGTACAATATTTCAATTTTTGATTCGTTTACTTCGCAAAGCTATGGCAAACATTGCACCGAAAGAAATATTACTATTTTATTTTATATGCGCTGACTGCGTATGATCATATGAGGTTGTCGGATTTTATCATAAAAGCATAATCCGGTTGCACAAAAATCGAATATTTAGATGCTCCTAAACAAGAGAAATGGGAAAAATAAGATATGTACCGAGAGCAGTATTGAATACTTCAGTTACAAAGCAAGGATAGTCACGATATATGTAAGATGCTAGAAAGAAAGAAAACCAGGTTGTGAAGGCCAAAAGACGATACTGCCATATAGTCAGTGGCCCAATACTAACTCGCGAACAAAAGACCACAATTGTTGTATTTCTCTGTGCACCCTCGCCTACCACGAATTTCAAAGATTCTGTAAAAGATATTGAGCATGCACAGATTGATTATTTATGGATATTTGTCATCTCAATTTAGAATTAAGACCAAATTATGGTGTCTAAGCGCCGCATTTACAGCAGCGAATAGGTCTATGCTCATATAATAGTAAAACGTTGAGGGTCAGGACGGAGATGTACTTATCGTGAGGGTTTTAATTACAGTAGGTGCCCATAAACAACAAACAAACTGCGCAAAAGCTTTCCGTCCAGATCAGTTATCCTCTCCATGATATCTCGAAAGTCTTGGAAGCCTCTGTTTGAACGCAACAAAGCAACACAATCTTTAAGAGTTTGGAGCTCGACACGCCCACCGGCTTGATATGCTACGTGTAGAATTACTGCGATGTTCGGTCCGAGGTTGGAGGTGAAGTAGCACTCCGGCAGCTTCATCTTAAGAACAATCAACTCCAAATAGTTGTTTATAATCGCTGGTATTCCAAGAAACCCACAAACTTTAAAAAAGTCGGCCACATCATTCTTATATTTCGTGTCATTTATCGTACCCTCCGACTCCCAGTATTTGGCGCGGTATAGCCATCTCAGAACTTTAGTCAAGATCTCAGGTTTGATTTCCGGGAGCGAAATATGTTGTGCCTTCGATTCTTGAAAGCCAGAGGTGAGGGCTGCTTTAAAGAATGGTGATTGAGCAATCAAGACATACTCATGAACTTTGACTATCGTTTTCGCAGTTCCAGCGGCGAGAGTCACGTTGAGGGTTGCAAATAAGTAGAAAGGCGTTCTAAAATCAATCGGCAACGGTAAGCTCATAGATACAGTTTAGAGTGTTCGTACGCTAGCAAAACTGATGCGACAGCATATGTGATTTAAAATATCGTGAATAGCATAGTTGAAAACTTATTTTCTCATATGGATCCATCCTGTTTTGTTTGAGAAGATCGGGTGGCGGGTGTATCGTTGTTAACCTTTGTCCAATTTTAGTTTGAAGTGAAGTTGGGCTATAGAAAAGTCAGTGGATTTAAACATGCGGCTAAAACAAACTGTGATACAATATCGCAAATGACTTACTCTCGATATGACGTGCCGGATGCCAGAAACTTCATCGCTTTAGAAAATTTTCGACTTCTATGCAAAAATCCAGAAAATTGGTGGTGTGATTGGGAGATTTCCGAGGTCTTGCAGCCATCGGCTTGGCGAAAGAGGTTGATGGGAAAAGCCTCTATATATTTTTTAAATAGAAGAGATTGAGAATATGTATAACTTCACACCCACAACGACGTCAACTGCTATCAGCGTCTTGGGAGGTCGTATAGATCTCAATTCGACAGCCGATAGGCGATAAACTTGGTGTTTTCTCTACATATCAACATGGTTGTTGTTGGGTTGAGCGTTTGGTTTACGAGACAAAGATGCGTCTCGAAACCAAACCAAACAACGCAGTTTTAGATGGTCGAAATTGTGCTGATTTTCGCATTGAGACCGATGATAGGCGATGTTCCGGGAAAAGTAGTCGTCCATTGCTACGGCGCTAAACGCCACGTTAAAGCGTGTGGAATTTGGACTGTCGTTTCACAACGAATTTTGACTGCGAGTTTCAGCAGCCTTTCTAAACCGTATTTGGGGGCGTTTCTGCAACTTGAAAAGGAACTGCTATCTTAATCCGTGGCACTCAGATGTCTTCTTTGGGTCCGGCCCGGATTCGAAGTACTAATCGCGTTATAATAATATCTAATGCAGATTCTTATAGCCGTCTAAAAACCGCGCAACAGGCTGGTTAAGATCTCAGGTTACTTCGTTCGATTTTATTCTTATTATTTATCACGTATATATATGAAATCAAAACCATTTCATTTATTATATCGAAAAAGTAGAATGATGATGAATCTTTAACATTTGGATGAAGTGATGCTGTATTGAAAGTACCTGTGTAAATCAGCAGCTTTACATGTATTCAGTTCTTGGTAAGATTTCCCGAGACTAAAACAACCTTCTATTCCACATTCTGATCCTGAAATCAAAAAAAATAGAAACTAAAAATAAAAAAATAATAACTTGAGCGCAGTATTCACAAATATATATGATATCCGATTATCGCCATTCTCTCGAAACGCTTGTTGAACAAAAAGGTTGAGAAATAATATCGAAATTTGACCAACCACTATTTAGGATGAATTTATAATATGTGTTTAACTAGCCTAGACCCCAAAGCAACACACAAATGTTTCAGAAATCTGACGTTTGGGGTATCCATATTCATGACAATAGTATTCAATTCACCCATGGAGACACCATTTAATTTTGATACAATTATTTCCCATTTGCTGTTATCAAACGATCCACCCATAGCATAGAAGCCTTCTAGAATCATGGGAATCGCTTCTCCGCCGCCTGAATATACACATATGTAGGAACTTTTTTCTATCATCTTCATCAACTCGTTTCCATATTCGGTAGTAATAATCCCTATTTGGAGATAGTCGCAGGCACGGAACAATGCAAGAGCATCTACTCCATTTTTCTTAGTGCGGGGCAGGGTTTGGAACACCGACGTCCATACGTCCACTCGATAAAACCAGCTGACAATCAGGCGAATCGTCTCGGGTTCTATCTCTGGCAGTTTGACGACTTTTGTTTGTGATTCCTTCATTCCATTGCTCAACGCTTTGTGAAAAAAACCTGATTGAGGTGCTAATACGTATTCGTGAACCTCGAAGACGGCAGTGTCTGGGTCTGTTCCTACTATGAGTTTCACATCCGGGCTGGAGAACACGTAAATTGGCATTCTAAACTAACTCTGGTCTATTAGTCAAAACTTTTGCGAAGGCATGAAATCGAAGAAACCGTAAACAGCGAATCCCAGCGGGGAGCCTAAGAGTTGACGTACTGCTTGTACCGGTCTTCCATTCTAGATACACAAGCCCTTGGCTTTAACAATCTGGCGGGGAGATTCCCAAAATGCCCAATCTTAAATAATTTAATATGAAAATATTTGAGAGCTACAGTCGAGCCTGATATCGATAACTAGTATGAGGTGTGAATGTAATACAGAATTAGAAGGGCGAGAGATTCTCACCATGATATCGGACTTAAGTCAGTATAAATATCAAATTAAATTTAAGAATTTAGCTCCAAAAGCTACTTCATTTCGATTTGCTCCAGGTGAATTCGTCAAACGTGGCGAAAGGTAATTGGTAGTGAAGGTTTGCCTTTTATCTCCAACCTGCTGGTATACCTCGATGTTTGTCTTCAAGAATTCAGGTATGGCATCTTGTGGATACCAGCCCATAGTTTAGTTACAAGGCTGACAAGACGCTACAAAATCATACCTTAAGAGTCCAATAAACCACATGCTACAGATTTCGTGTGTAAACGATTGAAAGCTGAATACTCAATGGGCATAAGGTCCCAATGCGAAGTATACCGGTAAAGCTAACACCCGTGTTGATAATAGCTTGGCTCTTCTCAAAAAAGAATGCTGCTATCTACCAAGCTACTTAAAGAGAGAAACCGAAAGTGAAGATATTTTATTTCCAAAATCTCGATCTAAAGGAGAAACTCCGATATGCGCTGGACCGCATCACTGAATACTGATAAACTTAGGGCTACCTCGAAAAACGCCCAGTTTAATATTCATGATATACAGGCTCTAGTACCTTAAAGGCACGAAGGTCTTGCCAGAACTCCGCTGTATCTGCATCTGACTCTGATAACATAATCCACCTAATGCAATACATACTTCCTTCAAAAACTTGGGGTCTAGGGCATCTCGCTCGCGTAAACGGGCAGTAAACCTAGCTAGAACATTTGGTTCCATTCTCGAAACTAAGATTGCCCAGGTTGCAGCATCCAAAGTCCCTCCCACCGCGTAAAGCCGTTCCAAGACGTCTACAGCCGTCACTGCCTGATCCGTGTTCTTCGTCAACGTGCTGCTCCTGTTTCGCACTAATTCTATCATCAACTCTCCATATCTGACAGGTATTTCGGGAATCTGCAGATAGTCAGATGCTTGGAATATTGCTAGAGTTTTGGCGCTTTGTTCTGCATCAAATGGTTCTATATTCTCTCGTAATCCAGCCGTCGTGACCCAAGACGAATTCGCGTTCACCGAGAGGGCTGAAGGCCAAATTTCTAGTCGATAGAGCCAATTCAAAACGTAGCGCATTGTGTCAGGTTCTATTTCTAGTAGTTTGACGACGTTTGAGCGTGATTCTTTCATTCCAATGGCAAGGGCTGCTTTGAAGAAATCCGATTGAGGAGCCAAGATAAACTTGTGAGCTTTGAAAGTACATTCTTTTTCCCCTACTAAAAGCAGAATTTCTGGTTTCTCAAACTTGTAAAGCCGCGTTTGAGACCTACCAAACGCTCAGCAAGTCCCTTAGCTAGTACCTCGAAAAAATTGAAATATGAAGACAAGTTATATATCTTATTATCATAGATCTGGAGATATAAGCTGGGAGTGCTAAGCTTACCCTTCATATGTCATTGCTATAGTGGACCCGCAATCCAAAATTCCAGACATCAAATATAGTTCACTATGCAAAAGCGTGAAAATTATAACTTGAGAAGTGTGTGCTAGCTTGAAAATAGATTATACTAAATTCGAAGATTGAAAGAACCATATGACCATAATAAAAGTAAGCACCGCTTTCGTCCATTCACTTTGCTATCGGTAATATATATACTCAAGTGTATACAAACGTTGCATGCATGTACTAATACCTCTAAATGTATGCGATATCGATATATCTCGAAGCGCTTGCGACATGGCTTCGAGAGCAAGGCACAGGCCCTTTGATACGTGGCCAAAGATGATTGGCACCATATAAAATGCAATAACTATTGTGTTATGCACGATCGATCTGCATCATGCCGACAGTTGTCTGAACTTCAGGCACTATTTACAGGATCCGGGTCTTTTTGTTGGAAATTTCGCGTTGCTCGGTGTGTTGATCGTCTCGGAGTGCGAGACTCCAAGCCACTTGTGCCACACCCACGCGCCATTGTGCCTTCGCACAGCACAGAGACTAGTTTTAGTTCATTTGACTTCTTGATGCTAGTACAATATTGGGAGTCTCTTAACATTGCAGCCGCCGAAATTTCAAGATTGCTTCAAAGTCAGAAATGGCCGGTATATTGTCTCGGACACCAAATGCCCAACGCAAAGACGGCGCAATCGATATCTCAATCTTGGACTATAATATCGTTATAGAGTCCTAGCCAGCCTTCAGTCCTCTTTCAAAAACGAGGCATGTAGTCTTCAACTAGCGGAGCAACGGGATATAAGCCATTCAAGTGGAGCTCAACGACTAGCTAATCAGGCACTTGCGTTCCGATCTCGTTCTCCCGTGCTATTATCACACTCGCCTCGACAAGCGGAGAAGGCGGGCATTTAGAGCTTGGCACGTTGCCAAACGGATCTCCAGATAGTTGCACAAATAAAAGGGAAACCCGACTAGCAATGGTATCAACTATGATCCGGACAAACCCGGAAACCTTTGGCGTCTGCCAAAGACGTGGCAGGGAAATTCAACGCGCGAGTCTCATAGCCATTCCGGTATAATGTAACTCGATTACTTTGTAGAGGGGTAGAAATTGTACTCATGAGAATATATATTTTCGCTTCATGGTCCTCGCCCGTCGAGTTTATTGAAACTCATAGCAGATTCGGTATCACATCAACTACCAAAAATTTAGATGGTAAGAGCGAGCTTCTAGATTTCACAATAGACGAGTTCTTACCGAACTAAAAATATGGGACGGGGCCTTTTGATGTTTCATTTCGACGCTTGAGGCCTTATAGCACCGATATAGACCGCCTAGTTGTAAACGCTAGGCAAAAATGGAATCCCCATGCTCATTCAGGTCTAACTCCTTGTATCTACGCACATATACTCATGGGAGCTTGATTGAGCGGCTGATAAAAGCTTCATGCTGCGGGTATACTTTATAATGCATCATGTCCCATCGTAGAAGTGTTGACCTCATTAATTAAGCCGATCCTTACTAAAACAGCTTCAATAATATCTTTGAGCTTCGGTGAATCTGAACTAGATTTCTTTTAAGCTCTGCAATCATACCATTTACTCTTAACCTGATGTAATATTTCTATCAACATGCAGCCCTATCTCTTTAATATCCTTATGATGGTGTTGATCGCATATGATGCGCTCACCAATGCCTCACCCAGCGAAGATCGGGACCTTGAAGAGCGCAATTATATTTACAGTTAGTTCCATAAACCTCATATTCTTAAGCAATATAAAGCTAACGAAGAATTAGATGGCGGTATTTGTCTACCTAAGACCGTTTCAAAATGTACAATGACAAAATCTTTAACAAAGTATTATACGAAATGGTCAAAGACCTTGACTAAGACTGCGACCAAAACTACAACTAAAAAGACAACAAAGACTACAACCAAAAGGACGACCAAAACGTCGACTAAAATAACTATCAAAACGAAAAGCAAAACGATAACTAAATACTCGAAGACAAGTACAAAAACAGTCTCGGTCACAGGTATACCAATAAACTTGTCAACAAATGTTGTGACACTTGCTGGAAATACGATTACCAATGCAGGACAGGCCATTGATCTATCTACATCACTGGTTACTCTTCCTGGTTCCAAGATATTTGGTCTTGGGGGGAAAGCCGTTATACTACCTGGTTCAACTATCACTGCTGCGGGACAGGAGTTTACACTTTCAGGGCCAGGACCAACTATCAGCCTTCCTGGAGGCGTTATCCAAGTCGCAGGGAAAGCTATAAATCTACCCGGTTCCCTTGCTCCAGACTCTGTATTCATTACAGAGAGCGTAACGCATACTGTGACCGAGGGACTAGTAACAAGGACAGCGACGCAGACCGTTACGGAAGGCCTTACCACGAAAACCGCTACAATAACCGTTTCAAAGGGATCCGTCACCGAGACTTTAACAAAAACAGTCAATGCGGCGAGCGCAACTATCACTACAACTGTTTTTTCTAACATTGGCTCTGGCGGATTCACGGTCACAATCTCAGCTTCGACGGAGGGGTTTATTACCACTCTTATCAGTACTATCACGATAGCACCAAGTGCTCTCAGTACGACATTTACGATTCCTGATGGTACAATCACTTTGCCAACAGTTTTCACAGATGGAGGAGCCGCAGTTACCTTGCCGACATCTGTAATTTCTGTACCGGGGACCACGATTGGCGTACAAGGCTCTAGCATCACCCTAGCAGGCTCCATTATCAAAGCTGGAGCAAAGTTAATAACATTGCCAGGTCCTACTCTGACACTCCCCGCTACCGGGCCCATAATCACAATTGGAAGCAGCACCTTCATTCTTGCTTTGCCCGCCCCAAAGACTGTCTCCGTGACTGAAACGAAATCTGAATTTTCCACCGTTTCTGTCACCATAAATGCTCCAAGTCAGAGTTTGGCTAGCACACTAAGTTCTACATTCACTGTTTCTGACGGTACTATCACTCTACCGACATCGGTGATTACCGATGCTGGAGTTGCAGTGACCCTACCGACCTCTGTTATTTCCGTACCAGGGACCACCTTCGGTGTACAGGGATCAAGCATCACATTAGCTGGGTCTATTATTCGAGCCGGGCCATCAATTTTGACATTGCCAGGGTCGACTATCACACTTCCAGCGAAGGGACCGACCATTACGATTGGGAGTAGTACTTTTATTCTTGCTTTGCCTGCTCCGAAAACAGAATCGGTGATCACGACGGTGACTGTAACTGACGCTCCTTCGACTTTGATATCTACTACAACACTCATTGAACCTAGTACAGCAACCCAAACAATAACGGCGACAGTGACCTCAGTTATCACGCAAGCCATTAGTATTACAGACACTGACATGCAGACTACAAGTCTTACTCGAACAACTACCGAAACTCTCAACCTGACCATCACAGACCTTATATCTACGACAATCACGAATACAGCAACTCAAACGGTTATTAGCTCTATAGTTGTCACAAATTCCATCACGCAGACCGTCAGTATAGTTGATACCAGCATCCAGACCTCGAGTGTTACAAAAACAACTACAGAAACTCTCAATATCACTGTCACAGATGTCATATCTGCTACGGTCACTAATACCGTAACTCAAACCGTGACTAGTTCCACTATTGTCACAGATCCGACCACGGTTACCGATCTTAGCACCGTTGTAAATTTGAGTACGGTTACCGATATTAGCACAATTGTAAACTTGAGTACGGTCGTAAACTTAAGCACACTTCTAAGCTCAACCACAATCTTGAGCTTCAGTACCGTGGTGGAATCCACTACCACAACTTCTACTATCGTTTCCACACTCATTTCCACCCTTGTTTCCACGGTGACTAGTACCTCTACAACTACAACCACAACTACGCCTACGCCTTCAGCCTTCGCTATCCAGGCTACTGACGACGAAGTAAACGGTCCATTTAAAGGTCAATACATGTACTTTTATCCATCTCCCGGCGATTTCACCGTAAACCTGGTAGGCTTCACTTCGAATAGCTCGCAGGCCACAGAGTACATTGGGAACGAGAGTGGAAATGTAACAACGATTGATGGCGAAGGCTTTGCCATCTCGACAGCCGGCAATTATTCGGTTTACCAGCTCAAGAACCCTTCTGGCGGTTTCCAAGAAGCAGCATGTTGGATCAATTTCGATAGATTATTTCAATGCTCAGGATTAGATAGGAGATATTTGAGCATTGATAATACGACTAGCCAACTAAACTTGGTCACATCACCTCCAAGTATCATCCATTTAGGGCATACTGGCCCTTTCATCGCAAAGGCGGTGCCATATCCTGTTCCGGGGGCATTAACAACCACGCCAGCAGCTGTAGCCAGGTCGGTATACATTCGGGCCGTAGCTGGCGAGGCTGTAAATGGCCAATTCGCCGGCCAGTGGGTAACTTTTGTGGAGGAAGCCCCTTCGGTTAGCGGACATGCACATTACCTCAAGCGTCTTACTTTCACCAGCAACAAAGCGTTAGCTTGTGTATTCCTCGCCGACCCTATCAACGGTAACCTTCGTAGCCTTACAAACGAGCCCTTTATTCAAGACGCCTATCGAATTAATGGTGGCCAAGTGTGGATCGATTTTCAAGAGCCCCAATACCTCAATGATACAATTTACGATGTCTTGCTCCCTGTTACTTTGAGTCCAAATCTTACAGTTACGTTTCGAAACGGCGATTTTCAATATGTCTACGGTTATACTGGTGCTACTACCGCATGGCTTGGGCGGTTTGCGATCCATAATGTGTCATCAAATCCTGGTTACGGCCCAGGGCCCTTGATTTTTGAGGGTGTTTATCTTTGAGTTTTGGATTCGTATATCAAAAGGTTGGTTCGCCTGGCAGTATATAAAAGATATATACTAGCACTTATTAGTTAGTAATATATATATATATATAATTTTTGGTTGCATAAATTCACAATTTAGTCAGACCCTCTTGTAAGCATTTCTCGTCGTAAACAAGATTCTTCTTTTCTTCTGTTGTCTGGCTGCAGAGTTAACTGAATGCGCTTAAGAAAGAAGAGAAATTTGTCCTTTGATTGGAAGTAAATGATGTTTCGGTTTAGACGAGAAAATACCTCCCTTTTCCCTTTCCGCTCTCAACTCTTCAATGTGACGCTATTGCTTTTCAAAAGTAGATACTGCATTAATTAATCGAGTGGAATTAATCAGGTGGTAACACGCTATGACTCGATAGAGCACGGGAAACACGAGTTCGAATTCATTTAGAAGAGTGATATATCGCGATATCGCGGCGTTGCGCCTTCTTGAAGGATAACTTTGGCCTCAATTTCAGATCTTCGAGTTGCACAATCAAGTATATTGACTGTACACATAGCACATGAGCGGAGATTTCAAGAGACATGGACAGTGTAGTCGCGACGAATATCCTTGCTTAACAAACGCTCAACAAGCCGGCTGTACCTAAAACCGAAAATACCAAGTGCTCGGTCTAAATCGTAAAGCTATCGCAAAGATGTACTAGATCACTCATAAAGAACGTATCAACATCATTACCAGTAAGCAAATGTTTCACTCGACGTAACGACGGCAATGAAACCAGGTTTTATCGTTCGATAATCGAGAACAATCATTTCTTCTACCATATGTACCTGTTCTGGGCGCAGCAACACCAGAATCTTTGAGAGCACCGCCATTAGGGGGCGTACAGGGTACCCATTGATGGATTAATGGGCAATGTGGCAGCGGACAGTCCAGACTCACCCACAGGTACACATGGCATTTTGAGGAATTGCATTCCGCGGCCTTCAGCTGGTTCGCACGCGCAGAAAGTGGACCATGCGACCTGAGGACCCTGCATTGCATTAGCGACAGTCTTGCGGCGGATCGTTTTCGGATGCTTATTGTCATGGCACCAGGGTATTTTTCTCATGAATGACTCTACCTTCAGATGGATAGAAATCTTGTCACAAAGCTTATTTTGACTCTGTAATATGTTAAGAATCAGAATGCACTCTTCGAGTTTGGATGCATCGATAAGCTCTAAATACATAAATTCATGAGCCAAGATAATTTACAAACATGGCGAATATCTAACATCGACGACGATTCACCTCTCATTTCCTCGCTACTCATGAGATGTGAAGATCATTATCAGAGATTACTCTCAAGGCAGGCACGCGAGAAAGACATGACCAAACGTAATACTTCGATCATTTTCACAAACCATCTCCACCTGACGGATAATAATATTACGAACGAGCTGCGAGAAGTAAGCCCCCCACTTTTCGGCGTACACGTAAAGAGAAGAATAAGCATTCACTTGGACCTTGGAAAAGGAGTAAAGAAGAAAAGAAGAGTGGAAATGGGTCCCGAAGCAGCCGTCAAGAATGCAATGCATGCACTGTGAAAAGTGGCCACGTGGGGCGGAGAGAAACCCAGCCAAGGCGCGGCTGGGACCGAGAAAGATCCCTTCCAGCTGGGGTAGCGATGGGTTCAATGTGGAGCAAGAGTGATCTGCTATCGCGATGGCTTCAACGTTCTTTTTTTTGCGACTCCGACATGATATCCACAATGCTATACGATTTATCTGCTTATATTGCTTAATTTCTGATCACCACGAATTCAGAACACTCCCAGAATTTCTTTATCAATTAAAATTGAGTGCAACATGCTATTAAAGAAGGTGAAATAAAAATAACAAAAATATTACGCATGAGAAAAAGGGAGTTTTCTGTGGAAGAATGCTGGGGAAGGGGGGGTTGTGTGGCAGGGAGACCCACTTTTTGTAGTTCGCCATGTGTTGGAGGAATGTCGCAATATGGACAAGATTCGAATCGATTCGCCAGCTGAAAAAAACAATTGGAAACGAGATCACGCACGGGGTCAAGCAGAGAAGCAAGGCTGCAACAAGGCCTCCCTCCTCGATTTCAGACGAATCGAACGTACGTCAACCCACATCCAAGGCAAGGGACCGGCGGACGCGCCCCCAATTATACCGTTTATTTCCTGTCCGTCAGGATGCCCTGCAAAGCTCACTTCTACCCAAACGGACGTTTCGAGCTCTGGCTGAACCACCCTAACGATCAAATATACTTTCGCCTCTGGGAGCGCTTCATCCAGGACCAGCACACGCTCGCAGGGCGCAAACGGAAGTGGGTGTCCTCCTACTTTGGCTATAAAGTCCGTCTCCAGGACCGTCCGGAGGATCAGCCACCCCATCGAGGTCATCAGCCGAAGCGTCTGCGTGTCACCGGCACCTCTGACAGCTCGGATAGTCCCAGCGGCTCTGGATCCGGGTCCGGGTCGACCAGTTAGATATAATACACCCTACACTCGTCGATTGCAAGTGTATCCGTGCCGACGAGGGAGGACCCCGCATTATCGCGTACTCTCGATTCCGGACCGACGTGGGGACATTCGATACACATTCCTCTCCTTGGATTTCTTTCAATTAGTGCGATCGGAGTCTGGATCGTTGGTGGAAGAGGGAACCCCCAACGAATCGTCCTGGGGTTTATACTTACTTTGACGCATCGATATCACCTACCGAAAAGAGTATATATACAATTTTAACGATATCAAGCTAGAATGGCTCGCAAGTTTAACGTGATAGTTCAGCCCTCGGCTGACCATCCGGAACCTATTTGCAAAGCCTCTAATGACTATCGGATACAGTATGGCTACAAAGAATGATAGACGGAACTGAGAGTGTTGCGATGGCTTAATGACGAATCATATATATACACATGACGGGTTCACGCTGATACGACATGGTTTTAAAAAGAGTTTCGACGACTAAGATGTACAAAAATGTAATTAATTGTATGGGACCTCGTTATCAAACATCTAGGAATAGGTTCTAGATTCATTGCTTGGAATCTTTACAACAGGGTGTACATATATTAAGTTGAAACGAATAGCAATGTTTTTACATGTAAGTCTTCTATATTGACAGTTTCGTTCGATTGTTTACAACCACCGCTAGCCCTTTTGGGAAGAATCCCGACTTTCAACCCTTTCAATTCCATGGATCTGGTCTGGTCTGGTCTGGTTTGGCGGATTGGGAAGCTGGCGACGATAACCAAGCACAGCTTCCCCTACGCTAAATCAAACACCATGTCACTTTTTTCGATTCTCTCGACGATCTCGACTAGGCAAAAATCCAAAACATCCTGGACGAACAAAGTCTCAATATCAGATATGAGATACAATGTTCAATTTTCGAAGCCCTTTTAATTGTATATATTACTAAGCTAGCAACAGACGCCTTTTGCCGACATGCCGAATATCCGACACTAGCTAAGCGCGCTTTCAACCGAACAGGCCACTAAAATACAACCAATGGATGGCTCTCGAAGCTCAAGCTCACCTTTTAAATAGTATTTGGAATTGTAATTTCAACTAATACGAAGGAAGGTAAGTTCAATAAAGAAGAGATGCTAAAGAGCGACTGGGTAGCTACAGATCAAATGATATCCTTTTCATATTGAGTTCTTTTGTATAAATCCGGGATCATATCACCAGCGTTTCCCCAAGCGCTAGGAAGCTCTCGAAAGCCTCACCAAGCTCTTTTAAGTATTGAGGTCCATGCCCTCCTACCCATCCTAAATAGCTATTACTTATCAATTTCTTGCAATTTGTCCGATAAAAAGAGTACATTATGCAGGTCGGGGAGTGGTAATTTTGCTTTCCTATATTTCATTTAGTTGTAGGTACGGCTGGCCATCCCCAAGCAGAAAACATTTCATATCATGCGTTTACGCGTTATTTTTGTCTGCCCAATATTATCCTACTGAAAGATAAAACAAGATTTATGTATATCTGTAGTACAATACCACTATAGCATCATAATCCAATCATGACATCTTCATCGCTTCAACCATCGCGAAGCGACAAACAAGACAAAAAGTGCAGAATACCAAGCCCATAATCATGCTCAAACGAACAAGAGAACAGTAATAAAAACACACCAATACACCTTTTTCATAAACCTGAAAACCTATACCATATCATATCATATACCGAATTGAACGAAAATAGATCCATAGAATCAATCATGGATCTATTAAACGCGAAAAATACCAAAATATCCCACCACACGCCATGCCAAAAAAATGCAGAAAAGCAATGTAAAGCACACCATAAAAACCTGTAATATCTTTCATAAAACCCCCAGTCCTCAAAAGAGACCGGACGTTTCCTCCTACCTCGAGTCAACCATCAGTCGAAAGTGACAATGTTTGTCTCAAACCCTGAAAAGTCGACATCCATCTTTGGCATTCCCCATCCTTCCCCGCCAAAGCCGCCACCCATCCACCCGGAAATCGGCTGATACCCTTCCGGCCCTTCTACTCCTCCCATCTCCACATCCCCTTCACCAGGTACAACCTGCTGCCCAGCATCATTAAACGCGCTGCCGACGCCAATCTGCGGCCAAGGTTCCACAGGTCGCGTACTCCCCAACCTAACATCGAAAGCATGGACCTGGCCTTCAATATCCCCAATCCCATACTGCACCTTCAACCTCCAGATAACTTGCTTACATAATACCTCCAAATCAGGCGCGGAGGCTTTGAACTTCTTGAACGCCCATCCTGGGACTTCCGGAGTAGAGGTAAGCCTCGTCAAGTCAAGATTCAGCGGTAAATCTTGTAAGTTCAACTCTTCAAACAAATTGAATAGCTTGGGATATCGTGTTGCCACGCGTGGGATGATATCGGAATACTCGTCATTTGAGATTAGAAATGGGCTCTCGTCGTCCTCATTGTCGAGGGGTTGATGAGGGACATTGTTTCCAAGCCTTTCGTCGACATCCATATCTTCACTTTGTATCTGTTTGCCCTTGCCTTTTTCCAATGCAAACCTTCGGGTATCGCTATAGACATCCTTGCCATTCTCTCTGGCTAGTTCCCTCCTCTCCCTCTCAAAAATACCGTAGCGCAACGCTAACACCAATGCTGTGATGAAGCTATTTGCATGCCCAAAGCGTTTTCCAAAGGAGACTAAAAACTCTACCCCGTAAACGATAGCGCGGTCTAGTTTCTCGCTGACAAGTTTCGTCTCTCCTGGAATCTCAACTTCGCTGGTGCCTTCTACGTTTGGTGCTAGCAGTACCGAAAGTACAACAAATAAGGTTCGAAGTGCTATTATGAACGAAATTCTCGAATTCGCACACCTCCTGTTTTTGCGTGTCGTTTCAGTTATGAAGCTTATCGTTTCGATACAATAGTTTAGGGCGATGGCCTCGATGTCTGTAGTAATGCCATCTTTTGAAGCAATGAGTGACGTGACCGCCCATTGAAAGATGAGCATCGGATGGGCGCCGTATGAAAGTTTGACGTATACAGGTAAATCGTTGTCTTGATCCTGCTGCTGGTTGCTCTCACCATAGCTCGAGTGAGAATGTCGTAAAACATGCTGGTTATCGTCTAAAAATTCTTCAATGCACTTTTTCAACTTTTCTGTTATATCCCCTTTTGGTGGGTTCGAATTGAACGATGTGAAAGCGACAGTACTGATGTGGTATAGGTTGGCAAGATTTGACAGGAGTGACTTTTTATCTTTTAGATGTTCAGGTGGCGGCGAAGAGAAGGTTTGTTCGGTTGCTGGGGGTTGCTAAGAACTATGTTAATTGCAAACTCTCTGATATGCAATATAAGCTAATTGGGTTTAATTACCTCGATATCAATCTCAGCTTCTGGTATCGATGGCGGCCGATCGTATACCAGATTTGATGTGATCCTATTTAAACAGTAGCAACTCCAGAATATTCGCTGCTTAAGCTGTTCCATTCTGCCCTCTTCTTTCGATTTTCTAAGGCTGCTACCTTTTTTAGTCCGACTCAGATGTAATTCGTCCTGTATACAGATGTGCAAAGCTCGCCGACTCAACCGCCATGCGTCTTGGGAAATCTTCGCGTTTAAGGAAAATATACATAAAAGCAAAAGATTTTGAATTGCAGAGATGCCAGACATAAGGGATAATTTGGCGACGTAGTGGAGAGCAGAGTTATAGTATGTAAATCCGGTTGAGGTGGGATCTTGCTCCCCATCCGTGTGAGACAAAGAACCGATGGCAAATATCATAAATGTTTGAAAGTAGTCTTGAGATGAGGGATCGCCAATGCTAGGGACGCTGACATGGTTATAAACGCGTCGGAGCGCAGCGTATATCTCTTCCTGACTAAGAAATGGAAAGCATCGATGTTCATTTTGAAGATAAAGGTTAATGAGACTATGCGACATGCTTTGAGGTGGTAATGGAGCAGCCTTTGTGGTGGACTGGGCGGCGGATGAGCTATCGTTAGAAACAAGGTAGGAGAGTTTGGAGATGCAAGGGCCATGGTCTTTGAGATGAAGTGTTTGAACAAGTAGACGAGCTAAGGCGAGATCCGCTTGGGCTTCTTCTTTGGGAGAGAGCGTGAAATCGGCATATTGAGGTGTTATAGTAGTAGCAGATGATCTTTTGCCAGGAGTAAAAGGATCGGATGTGGTAGTACTGTTGGTGTGGATTGATGAAAACGAGGTTTGGCGATTCTGTGTTATTCGAGCTTCGCGAAGCCTGGTGTCGATGATTGATTGTAGCTCAGATACCCTGTTTTCCAAATGTTCGATATATCTGTTTAAAATAATATTAGCGAAATAATATTAAGGCAGGGGGAGCGAAACGGACCCTCGAGGATAGGCTCTGCCTGTAACCATGTCTGGGATAAGACACTGTTCTTTCGCTCGCACGCAAGCTGAACAGGACGGCGATTTCCCGTCGCACTACCAAGTTAACCATTAGCAAAGATCGACCCGATAGTCAAGCACCAAGAGAGGGCGGTCCACCTTAATTTTCTTTTGTTTGCATCTTACGCAGGCAACCGGTTTGGCGCCCATAGACGAAATTGGAGACGCCATTTGAGGGTCGGGCTGAGGGTTGGATTGAGCGGATGTAGAGGAAGCTTGATCGGATGAAGAACGAGGAGGGAGAGAAGCTGGTGTTGCTGGTGGAGTGTTCATAAAGACTGGAGTGGCGGCTGCCACCTTCTCGGCGGTGGTAAATAGTTCGGAGCCCCGGCGCTGCATTTCATCGTCGTTGCCCCAGCTTATTCAATCGTTTTGGTGAGGAGACTGATCGGTTGTATCGAATTATGAAGGGATATCTGCTTGACACGAAGGTGTGATCGGGATGGAAGGAAGGTCGTAAATGGACTTTTATTCAAGATACGGCTGTTACACGCTTTCAGTAGATCCCCGGGCAAGCTGCAGCCAAGATAGTCACGCGACTAAAGTTTATTAGACCTTGGATGAGGTATGTTAATACCCGTCGTTCTTGTCGTAGTCGTCAAGATATCGTCCGTTGTGGTGATGGGACAGATTGGTCCGGCGTCGCGCGTGTCGGAAGCGAACGTGCAGGCCTGATCGCTGCGATTGGCAATGTTTTTGTCGTCGTTGTCGTCCGGTGTTGTCGGACGAGCAAGACTACATAGATAAATAAACACTGGGGACTGTAAAACTCATAATAAAAGGACTCTAGAAATAAGATATTTTAGATACAAGCGTGATCTCGGAAGTATCGATTGTTAAATAAGAACGAGCACAGTAACCATCGAACGAGCTTGAAGGCAAGGTTAGCAACATCCCATTCGGTGGAGGGGCACACATATTTTTGCAGGCACTCCGTCCCATCTGTGCGATGACGACATTGTGCATATTCAACGACTGACAACCCTGTCCCAGCTTCCCCTTCGTGCTTCCCTTGCAATCGCCTCTCCTTCTCTCTGTTGCTTTGCTCAAAGGTTGCAACCTTTGACGCTCTTCGCCGCGGGTTATTGCCTTCGGATTTGGTTCGTTCTACCTCGTAGCTTTCGCCAACCATCTGATCTGGTTCGAGTGCTTTAGTATCGCTCCAGCCACTTTCTCCTTTAGTTCCACCAGCCACCCACATATTGTTACTATTCTCAGTGGCGCAGAGTTCAGGTATGGTTGATTGATTGACACTCCAATGACGTCCGCCAACCGAAGCCCCCATTGCGGCCGGAATCGAAGTTTCCATCTAATATCATATGGGAATTCGAAGCTTTCCCTTGCAGCCGATCCACAGCTTTGTTTAGCCCCCCGGAACACCACACGTTTTTGCAGCTCAAACGGGGCCCTTTCCGGCTGCCCTTTGCAAGGTTTGACCGCTTCACCAGCGAAAGCCCGGGCCTGGCTCGGTGGCCCTTTTATATAAACCATTAACGCCTGACGTCTTGCAAGCTTGCCCTCTGACCCTGCCGCTTCACACTAAAAACCCCAATACTTACTCCAATTTCGACAATTCGTTCCAATCGCATCAGATAAAAAGAGATATAAACCCACACTTTTGCATCGATTCTGTATCAAACTTGCTTCCTTTTCAGACTGCCTCGA
Source organism: Orbilia ellipsospora (assembly GCA_036971675.1). Lineage (NCBI taxonomy): Eukaryota > Fungi > Ascomycota > Orbiliomycetes > Orbiliales > Orbiliaceae > Orbilia > Orbilia ellipsospora. Next base: position 1,639,901 of record JAVHJO010000011.1, on the reverse strand, counting down.
CTCAATAAAAAACAAATTACACATTCATTTATGATAGTTGCCAAACAATAGAGTACAACATTTTTGAACCAGCCCGATGCTCAGGGCAATCCGAACGCCAAAATGGAATCGTCCCAGAATCCGAATCCCGGCGACGACCCAGCTTCCCAACAAGACTTGCCTATAGCTGGCCCTTCTTCTTCCGCTGGTGCACAGATTGGTGTCTCAGTCGATCCTTCGACGAGTCAGAACCAACCTCAACAATTCAGTTCCTCTTCTCAAGCAGGGCCATCACAACATCAACCCCGAACTCGCATGCTCTTAGCCTGTGACAGATGTCGCGCTCGAAAATCAAAGGTATTTTTTTCTCTTTTTAAATTTTATCGCTAAATATCAAATACTTAGCACTATGCTAACATTCGATCTCTAGTGTGACAAAAACTTACCATCTTGTACTGCTTGTCTCCAGGCTGGTGTCCCGTGTATGACAGCAGAGCGTGATCGATTCTTAAGTTCAGACGGCAGACATGTTCCGCGAGAGTATGGCGGTGTTCTCAAACACTGATGAAATCCCAGGCTAATCCGGTGTCATAGTTATATCGAGAACCTAGAACGCCAAGTCCGTCAACTAGAACAACAATATCAAGACGTCCTTGTCCGGACAAGTTCAAGTGCCCCCAGCAATCCATTCTCAGGTGCCCCTCCTGTAGGTATCGAGTCGGTACCAGGAGCTTTTAGCTTGCCTTCGCATCGCATACCAAACGAACCATTCCATCAATTGCCAGATGTCCAAGCTTTAAATGCACCAATTTCTGACCCCCTTTCCTTCGAAAATACTCTTCTTCAAGCTATCAAACTATCTGGCTCAGACCCTCTCCGCGCCGAAGACACCAATCTTCTCTTTAGCCCATTATCAGCCACTCTTAACGACGCTAACGCTCTTTCTATTCTGAAATCCATGGACCATGTTTCTCTTTCTACGGCCATTGATAACTACTTTCACTTCATTCATTCTCATTATCCACTTTTGATTAGAGAAGATATTCGCAACAAGTTCAACATTATGATGCAAGAAACATACCAAGCAGGCATGATTAGTGCCGCCGACGAGCTCGTCGTATATCTAGTTGTCATTCTCGGTATGACAACTTCTCCAAACTTTCGCTCCGTTCCGATATTTCCTCAGATGCTCTATCACTCCGCGCTGAGGACCCCGAATCTATTCGAGGATCTGGACTCGATCCCGATGACACAGGCCCTGATTCTTATCGTGATCTACTCTCTTTACGAACCTTGTGCCGGATCCAGCTGGCATCTCTTAGATATTGTTGCATCAAAGTGTCTCTCTATGGGATTGCATCTCATTTCATCAACATTAGGCAACGGCGTCGAGAGTACGTCCAAAGCATGGTCTTTTTGGACCATATACTCTCTCGATCGGTAATACCCTTATCTCAATTTTAGAATTCCGTAAATCTAATTTTTATTAGGATGGCTGGTGCTTCGATGGGCCGCCCGTTCACTATCGCTAATGACGATATCATCACGGTCCCTATCCCTGGGATGCTCCACCCAGGCCAAAGTGACAACACTGGCTACCTTTCAGGTCCGCTTATTACATATTATCAACTTTTGTACCGTTCCCGCCGCGACCCAGATGTCGGTTTTTCCCACTGGAGATCTCAATTTGAGATTTGGCGGGACAGCACCAAATCTTCAGTTCTCCAAGAAATCCAAACCGCTGCAAATCCGCACAGCCCCGAGTTTATCGACAGTATGAACAAATACATCGATCTGGTATATTATCAAGGTCTCCTTCTCATCCCACAATTCAACATTGAATATCCAACAATTACAGCCGAAATCATGTCCCTCTACAGTAGCGAGACCATGTATCACGCCGCAAAAATGGTAGGATTGAGTTTTGCGGTACATCGGTTTCCATTAGCATGGACGGCAGGGTATAAAGCGTTTGCTACTGGCATGAGCTATCTGCTTAGCCTCGCGTTGAAGGACGATAGAAGTGGGGTGCATTTGCCGGAAGTTTATCATGTCAGCACAGCTTGTATCAATACTATTGAGAACTTGGCCGGGAGGTTTGATGGATTGACAGCTTATGGCAGATTTTTAGTGAGAGGTGTTGACATGATGTTGAGATTGTTCAACGTGGAGGGCAAGAATAGCGTAAGCCTCTACTACATCTTGATTCGTTCTTCCTAGTAATGTTGGCTTTTAACAGAGTATTCCATCATAAACCCAATACTGATGAAAATTTAATTTATAGAGTATTGCAAACGATCCATTCTTTCTGTACACACCGTACAGTGATGCCGTCCCTCGATCTCCAAATTCAGGAGTGCCTCGTCCCCCTGATGTTGCAGACTTACATGTCAGACGTTTCCGATCACTAGCAAGGATGTACTTGGCGGCAATGGAAGGAATTAGAACTAAAATGTTTCCTGGTACCTAGCACCTTTTCTTCACTAGCGGTGCTGTCAACCGGAAAAATCTTTTGACTATACAACGAGAGAATTATTTTTGATTTACTGGCCCGGTTAGGTTGTGCGTATCCAATTCTAACAGGTAATAAGCGAGAGTGCTTCAAAATTTGTAGGATGTACTGCCTCTCTTTTCTGTATCACTATTTTCAAATGCATTCTATCATTCATTACGATGGCCGTTTCTTTTCATCAAAGATTGCTTGGACCTTGGAAGCTAGTGCTATACTGTCTGCAAGCAATATAAACCCTCATCCCGCGTTTCCCAGCCCACCCTTCATTTCCTCCGTCTTTCATCCTCTACGAGCAACATCTCACATCATCTCACATCAACCGTCCGATTGAAATAAACGACTTTTGTTCCCTGATTTCGAGCCCCTGCGCCTTCACCAAACGATGAGCTCGCTCTTCTCTCCCCAAAAGGGAATACAGCCCGTAGTTCACTCCTGCTCCACTGAATCGCCAGTGTCTGAACCAGACGAGTTGTTTCTAAAGATACAATACCACTCACAGTTCTCCAAGCCTCGAAATAGACCATTCAATCCCTTCAATGCTTTTACTCCAAAAATCAGTCTCCTTATCTTCAAGGAACTTGATATCAATTCTCTCACATCTTTTCTCCTCTCCAAAAAAGTCACATTCAAATTATTTCACGATTTTGTCAATTTCCCTCCACCTTTACATCATGCTGCTCTCTCAAACATTACAACCGCAGTTATCAAACAAGATGACAGATCGGGAAATATAACAAAAAGGAGGGCAGGAAGGGATGAAATTATTCAGGTGATCCTATACAATTCAATTCTCAAAAATAGCATCTGCGATGTTATGATTGACAAATATCTTCTGGAATTCATTCCGTCAGGGTGTGGTTTCGCAAAGATGAGCAGTTTGGAGAGGTTGGAGTATAAGAGAAGCTTACGAGAACACGAACTAAACCTTCAGGAAACGCAAGAAATACCTTCATACCTGAATGAACAGAAAATGAGAGGAGAGAGAACACAAAGAGGAGAGAGAAGAGGAATGTTTTATTTGAGCTAGATGAAGCCGACTCAGAGCTCGAAATCTTAGCAGAAGGAGCGCTACGATATTGGAATATTCTTGGGGAGAATCCTATTTACAATCGACACGACCCTAGATCGGCTGATACTAAGCTTAGCGATACTAATTCGACCGTTACTATTGATGACTCCAATGAGGTAGGCATCGTCACCACCAGGATGGGCCCCCTAACTGGTGTGAAACAAAAATTTAATACGCGCGCTGGAAGAATGCTAAGGCGATTGAGACTATTGTACGATATCGAACGGAGCTGGGATTCGATCTTGCACATAGTTTTAAACACCGGGTATATGAGAAATTCTATCAATATTCTCGGGCTCGATACCACGAAGGTATTCCAGCTCATTCTCAATCTTGTTTTAAGTGCCCTAGAATTTAAATTTTCATTTCTTGGAATATAGACTCTCATCCGCTACGTCCTGTTGAAATGGACTCAATCTCATCTTTACATCACAAAATTCAGTATTATCTCGGACAAAATCATGAGCATCAACTCTGCTCACCCTTCAACTTTTCCAAACCTGCCACATCCGCCATTCCCATCACACATTCTCTCTAACAATCTGACAAATGAGCAAGTCGAGTCAAGGGTCGAAAGGCACATGCTCGCTGCTATTTTACAGACGGTCTGGCCAAACCACTATCGAGACAAATACTGGATGACACACGGCTGTATCGAATGGGATTATACTGTCGCCACGATCATCAAAGAAGTGTGGGCTAAGACCGTATATCCCACATATCTCTCAGGGATGATGATGTTGCGAAGACCAATCGAAGTTGAAGAAACGGGTGACAGACTAAATAGAAAAAGGAGGGAAAAGTATGACAAGATCGTAAATGGATTTGAACGGTGGGTTACAGTTGTCATGGGGTGTGCTAACGGTGGGGAGATCTGGGGCTATGCTGTTGACACTGAGAATATGTTGAAAGTTTGGGGGGCTTTAAGGGAATTTAGAGGAGCAGTTGAAGATGAGTTTGAAGCTAAGAGAATAATCTCGTACGGGAGGTATGGGTAGCTCTATTTATGGCTATAGAGAAAATATCATTTTACGAATGTATGTTAAATATTAGTGATGGAATTGTTTGAAACCCTTCAGTACCATGATGATTATCAACGAACTTGTAGGTATTTTTCTTTTCACCTTACAAAAGAATTAAACACGAGATTAATAAGATAAATCGTTTCAAAGTTTTGCCAGAACAGATTAAATGCATGATGTGGATAAATTGCTTTGGGCTCGAGCTTCATACAGAATTATACCATACTTGGTGCTAATCGGCGGCATACACTATATGATATATCACGTAGCACATCAAGATGTCTCCAAATTTTCATGATTTCTTGGACGTGATGAACTCTATTCATATATACCAAGGTATTGTACTATTCACCTACCAAAGTGGGCAACCCTCACCACCTGCTTGCCTATCCAGTCGGCACAACACACAGAATACCACATCCCATCCCACAGCCAGCTTCCCAAATGAACCTCAGCAGCCTAATCGATACTCCCCAAGAGCGATTTTACCCTAGACAATCCATCATGGACATGGTAATATGAACAGCAAATCCTCAGAAATCGCGCGATAGCGCGCAAACAAAAGCTTGTTCTTTACGACCCTGGATAGACCTAATGAGATAATACCGTCGAGTGACACGCTATCCCCAATATCTACTCGCCTACCCTTGTGAAGAGATCCTAGCGATTGGGTTTCCATTGGGGAAGCTTGTGAGATTGTGAGATTTCTACCCGGAAAAGACGGGAGACGAGTATTGAATCTGGGGAGAATAAATAGAACGTTAGTTATCCCATTTCCAGTGCCTTTCTTCCCGCGTTCTCTCCAACAAAATATTCATACTCCTTCTTTTTGAGAAATACGAAGATAACAGAAAAATACCATCAAAATGCCAGCCCTTTCGTCTAACACCGTATCTTCGCCTCCCGCCACCGCCACATTCGGTCTTTCTCTCTCTAAAGCAATCGAGGGTACCGCCCCAGCTTTCCTTCCCCTTGACGTCAAGTTCTCCTACAACTGGGACTTCTCTAAGAACGAAGGCTACGCCACCGTTCTTTCCATTGGTTCAAACCACACTGTAAACCAGCAGATGTTCCCCATGGGTATTGGTGGCAAATTGGCCTTTATGGCCAGGGAAAGATTTGATGTAATGATCAAGACCAAGGAGGGCAAGGAAGAGGATGTATACGCTTATCGGGTTATTTTGAATATGGCCACCAATGCGGTGAAGAAAGAAGCAGCGATCATGGTGGGGACTGAGGGGGATGTGATCATTGCGACAGAAAATTGGGGGGCTGTTGGATTGTAGCTCAAGCATAGCGAATTTTTTCTTATTATCACTCGCTAGTGCTATTCGTACGGAGGGGTAGTTCTTACGTGGCCACGAGTGGGGCCAAGCTGCAAGACTTTATCTGAACTTGAAGTCTTTTCTTCAACTTTGTATTCTAACGAAAAAGCAAATATATTACGTATATTATTGTACAGTACATTATACACTGACTAAGAATAAGAAGTTATCAAGTTACATGCGTGCCAGCGAATGCCTTGATGGTTAAACGAAAAAGAGACCAAAAGATGAGACTGAATAACAAATCAAACATCAGGTAAGAATAATGGGAAACTCCGAATACACCTTTTCCGTGGGTATAAAATCTGTATATCAATGCATGAGAGAGCTCAAATGCGAGCTAGCGCAAGCTCTCGTGTTTAGTCAACAGGCAGCAACCAATAGCAACCGGTCACATACCCGTGACTTTCTCGTCCGTGGTAAGCTTTTTGCCGGTGTATATCCGAGAAAGCAAAGCCAACCACTCGTTGCGTCCATTCTATTCAGCCAATCGATCAAGTTGCTCTTGAACATCATTCTTTGCTTCTTTGAAACAAAGTAGTGCTTCTTGGTATTCTTGCAAGTAATTTCGCCATTCATCTGAAGGCTTCTTGTACGAATACCTTGTTGATGGTGGATACAACTTGATCAACTTCAAGAGGTAGACAGGAGAGTACATTTGCACGAACGCATTCTCGGCAGCCTCCCCGAGAAACTGATCTTCCTCCCTATCGATCGGCTCTTTTCTCCCGTTCGCATCAAATACGAGACGGCAGAGAACCTCTCGAACGACAATCTTGGCTCGGCGCCAGTAATTCGATAGCTCCGTTTCGTGTTTCAAGTCCTCCTCATCGTCGGATAACGCGGCCAGATGGAAGCCCTGCTTCTCGTAGTACTTTCCTCTGTAAACACACGCCATCTTTGGAAGCGGGAGGAGAATACCGTCGTCATCATGGTATTCACCGGGAACGTCCTGGTCGTCGATGCCGGTATATACTTCCCAGTGACGGTAGAGGTCAAAAATGACATTCTGGGAAAAGTAGAGTATGACGCGGTAGACGAGCATGCGCACTTCGCGGTCAGTGTAGTGCATGCGGTCCAGTTCCGCTATCACAGCTTCCTCTAGGTCCCAAATCGCCTTCTCGAGGTTCTTGAGGTACTGTACGTGTTGCAACAAATAACGTGGTCGGTGTGGGATTCTTCGATCCAAGAGAAGGTCTTCGACGTAGTCGTGCTTGGGCTAAATGATTTATCAGCATCTTTATACCCAAATAATGATTAGAGCTTTGTTCCGCGTACCTGAACGATCATATGACCTGCCATGCGGCCTTTATCCCGCTCGTCTTGCGTGGGAAGGTACCACATTGAACTCTTGTGATACTTTGTGAAATCCGCATATTCAAACGGAAACCACAATGGAAAGTCCCGATCTTGGAACGAGTTCCTCATAGCAGAAGTGAGGATGGGACCGCATTGATCTTCGTAGACTTGTTCGTGAAGTGGGCGTGCTTCAACGAACGATTTCAGATCTGATACTTCCATCATCTTCATGACATTGACCAAGATATGATTTGGCAGGTCGGCAAAGGTAATTCTGGGCCGTTTAAGCATATTTTTTAGAGGTGAAGGCGTGCGTGGAATGAATTCATCCCAGTTGTTTGACGATCGTCGGCGTTTTTCGATCGTCCGTCCAGGCTGTGAGTTCATTCGGCTCGCAGAATATAATTCTACGATCCTATATTTTGGGTTGGCGCATTCTTTGCCATTTTTAAACACTCTGGGCTCCTATAGCGAATGTCAGTCGCTTGTATTTCGTGCATTGTCGCGGATGCTAAGTTAGATGTGCTAGGTAAACTTACAATTGCCACACAATTGTGTCGTTCCGCGACATATTCAGATTTGGTCTCCGTCCAAACCTTCTTAAAACTCCAGAATGGAAATTCCGCACGAGGGATAGCTGTGGCTGGCAAACTTCGAGAAGTATACACCCCTCCGCTCGACCTGTGCGGGCACGGCAAAGCGCTTGGCATTTTGACAGTGTAACAAACGTTACTTGGAATGTCGGTACACCAAAGGAATACAATGCAATTGCGCAAGGAATATATTCGAGAATATGTTTTGAGAAGCAGAGTAGGACAATGACAAAAGATTATAATGATGAATAGAGAGAAAAATAAGACAATGAGAGAAGGAGAAAAGGAAATTAGTGCTATCCTTTAATATCCGGCAAAACACAAGAAATTCAGAATTTGCACCGGTCGACGCCGCGAACTTTGCACATGTCCGCCAACAATCGTTCAAAAACATTTCTGCAACGCAGTTTCTGTTTGACCCCACAGAAAAATGCCACATCTTTAAGCGCGCCCAATGACACCTCACTTTGCAGACAGTGGGGAACTATTGTACAGCTACTTCTTACGTATATGCAGGTACATTGTCAGATTCTGGATGAACGTTTAAATTTTGCACTTTCTCGCTTAATGGTAGTAATTGACATGCTTTTCTGGGTATATGCCGGGTAACTAATACCTAGTACACGTATTCATCTCCCGTCGGATATGGGGGTGACCGAGCATTGCATTAGTCTGATAAAGGTTTTTGACCGAAGCTGTATTTGAAATTCAGCCTCGTTAATATTTCCCTAAGCGTATCTCAACCCTTCCAAGCGAACCTACCAAATTTGACGTGCGACATCGTTGATGCGTTGCCAATTGGCTCGTCAGGCCAGTCCACTGGGATTGCTAAAAGCTCTGAGCTGGTCTATGTAATGTCATACCTAACCGAGTACCATGTACCGAACCAAGAAAAAAGGAGTATTATATGAGCTAGTAGGAGAATTACCGACATCGGAACGTTTATGAGGGACACTCCGAAGTCGAATAATCTTGCCGTTTTTAAGTAAATATTATTCCATAGACGATATAACCGAGAGCAATTGTACATATATAAACCCTACCATACATCACTTCGATATGTATTTCGAAAATTTTAGGTTCTTCGCAATAGCTCTAATGTCGTAACAGATTCCAAGCTATCGAAATGGCTATGTTTCTCCTTTTTCAGAGTTCACTTCAGGGTGTGAGCTTACAAGCTCTGTTTCCCTTTAAGCATTAGAGTATGCAATGTTGGATCATCGTATGTATTCGCACGAAAACTGCAAATTTTGCCGATAACACGAAAGTATACACAATGTCATCCCCAATTGCTAACCCACATCTCTCGGTCTCAAGCTACGTCTGAAGGAGTGAAGATAAATCTCTCTAGCCGGCTTAGGTTTATTCTTGGAAAATACCGGTTGGTACAGCATACACATGCATACTAAGCATGTTTGAATACTTCGACAAAAAGTGATCATCATTACTTGAAATGCAAATGACCAAAACTAGATGGTAACCTAGATATCGGCCTCAATGGTTAGCGAAAGAGATTGGTGTGATCTTACACTTACGCATGTCGATTTGAAACATTTTATCTAGTAAAAAATTCATGTCAGTAAAATTCAGAGCCTTTGAATTCCACACAACGGAGCTTCCCTGTTCTATATCCCAACTACCTAGGATTCAACTCTTCTAAGTCACATGATGAATTGTCATAGTTTCTTACAAACCAGGTGATGACACGGAGTTCTATGGGCCCAGGGGAGCAACTAGTGGGTGGTGCTGTGGTAAGTACTAGGTAGATGTCTCACAGACTTTCCTACGCAAGAACAGCGGCTTGAACAGTGAACTATTCTTGGCTTCTCTTCGCTGGCATATACACCTCACTTTTGTTTCAAATTTCGATCGGTAGCTGGTTGCTTGCGCAATATTCTGTACAAGGCCAAAAAACGTAGATGCTACCCGCGATCAAATAGAACTAATTCCGCATGCTTCGAGCTTTCAGGTCCAATGCTATTACCTGAAGCTTTAAGTACAGCTTTTTGAGGTAGTATTTGAAGCATTAACCTATCCAAAGACCTAGCATTGAACACTCGTACACAATGAAGTTTATTTTAAGACCAGGAAACCGGTGTCCTAATCATGAACAGGGTTCTAGACATAAAAGTTGTTCAAGAACCCATTTCATTTCAAAAACTTTCCATATTGGTTTACTTTGAAATTTTCTAAGTAACATGGTGCCATCGGCATTGATCCTAACGGTACTCGGCTCGTAGCATACCCCATTAGTCTCCCTCTGAGTCTCGACTCAATATCTCATGGGTAAACATATGAACACGACCAACACTCACTCATACCGATTTGAAGAAGTAGCTAAATTTCACATCTTCTGAAGGTGGCCAGATGTAGCCTTCCCACTTGTCTAACCTTTGAACGCTTGACTCTTGGTGCAGGTTGGACGGTGGCCAAGGGAGGCTCTGTTGCATCTGGCAGATCCCTGTCAACACTTCCTAAACGGGACATGCTGTGCTACCTTGTCACACGGCACTCGTGTGACAACCATGGCATGACGGTCGATCTAGATCTGCAGACGTATACGTATCAACAAAAGGCTCGTCGGATATTACTTTTATAGGAAATTACAGTCTCAATCTAGGCCTCAGATCAACTTTAACCGAAAGTTACACGCTTAGCTAGCCAAAAGTGTCAGATGGTAATAGTAGTATTATCATGGCCAAAACTCGTCGTAGCACTGGAATCAAGCGATCTCAAAAACAAGAGGATGCCAAACTCGAGAATCGTGAGCCCAGGCAGTAGAATGGCTATTGATTTTGCAGATCATAGCTCGCTCCGGGGCTTTATATTAGGCACCTCTCCCGGAATTCATCGTTTGTTGTATCAAAGTTATATCATATGTAGTTATAAAACCATCAAGCTTTAGAATATATATTTATTTTACAGCTGATCAGAACACCCATTGATTCAATTATCCAGCGCCAGGATATCAATAATCCACCTTCATTTTTCAAGTGACCATAGTGGGTCATGGTATTCAAACACACGGTTGCCCCCTTTCACACTTGGGGCAACGAATGTCGATACCCCTGTTCTTCTATCATAGCTCTCGTATGAGCATGCTAATCGCTTGCCTCCCCCAGCTGGGAGGTCGACCGCGAATTGCGGCATGAGAAATCCCGCAATTGTACCTCTAATTTGTTCCTCCAGCTCAATTATTGTCTGCAGAGGCGTTCGCAAATCTTCGACCCCTCTTACCATATCTCCTTGGTACACATAGTACTAAAAAATTATCCCAATAAGCTTTTCTTCCCCTTAATATGTAGACTGGGTCTCTTATAACTTACGGGTTGAATATTGATATCAGCGAGACTGTAGATCAACTTTTTCATCGTAGAGACATCATCGTTTACACCTCTTAATAAAGCCGCCTGATTCCTTACCGTCACACCATTCTGAAAGAGCTTCCACGCCGCTAGACGGGTCACCCAGGTGATCTCATTGGGGTGGTTGAAATGTGTATGCCAAGCTACCGTCTTGCCTTCATTCCTTCCAAACTCTACAACCTTAATCAAAGCACTCGTCCATGAGTCTGTGCTGTCAAGCACTCGACTCGGGCATACTGCTAACCCTTTGCTCGCATATCTGATACGACGGATATGAGGAATTGATAACAGTCTTTTCCCAATCTCCCACACATGTTCTGGTTCGAGATAGTACGCATCTCCTCCAGATATAACAATGTCATTCAGAGCTGGAGTTCTCTCTATATGTTCAAACACCTTTTCCCAGCGCTTTCGAGTTGGCAGGAATCGAGCCTTCTTAACAGAATCTGTTTCTCCTCCCACGGAGTAAGAGCGTGTACAGAATCGACAGTATATTGGACAAACAGATGTTGCTAATTTTACATTAATTGGAAGCGAAAATTCATCGATCATTATAATTAGCGTGTCAACTTCAAACCTCTAACTAATTTTAATATCGACGGGAATGGAATTCCTACCTAGGAACAAAGCTTTGTGTGGATATCTATGTACTAAACCTGGCACTGGAGAATCTTCGGTTTCATGCAGTGAGTCCAGAGATAGACTCGGGTGGTCCGGCAAAAGGCTTGATTTCATCGGTAAAAATTGCCTGCGCAAGGGATCCGCCAGCGGGTTGCCTGCCCAATCGATCCGACTCAAAATATGCGGTGTTAGACGAGTGGACATCGGTGCCAGCTTAATCCCATCCATTACATCAATAATGAAATCTTCCCGCGATTGTATATGCTCTTGTCCTTGAATTTCGCCATTTCGAGGGATTTTTGGTGGTAAAACAGTCTCCAAAAATTTGAACAAGCTTGGAGCTCCCTGAACAGTGTTTGCTATCTGTGAAATTCAGCTCGGTTAGCCTTGAGCTCGAATTGAGATTCGGTTTCTCCGACGCATCCACTCCGAAGCCCCGTAGTATTTATCCGCTACCCGTAATTTGCGTTGTGCTTCTGGTTGTCCATCTACATTTTGCAAATTTTGGAATTGTATTTGATCATTCGGATCGATGTTCTGGGTCTACTTACTTGCCACCGGTAACTCAAAAAATCCTCCTCTTTAACCTCCTTCCACTTGTCTATTTTTTGCCAATACGGATCTCTTATAATAGGTATAGAGCTTGTCAGCGAGGCCAAGGACCGTCGAGGACTCACGCTCCGCCATCGCCAATATTTGAGTCGATTTGGTCGGAGTAAATATTTAGCATCTCCGACACTCAAATTATTAATTATATTTCGCATGCTTCTGTCGCTAGGATGCGTATAATTATGGCCTTGAGGTCGAATTGAAAAATAAAATAAGAACGCGAGATCTGATCTATATCGATCGATCGTAACCAGGCAAACTTAGAGGGTTCTCAGAAGATTGCCTCCACTGAGATATATCCCTGAACCGACCCGGATCGGAAATTGACCCAAGACAACTACTTATGTACTCAGTTGATTGATATCAATTCACCAATATTTCCAAGAAATTGTAGAATCCCTCAGCATTCCGCGAAACATCTTAATGAACTTGAAAGGCATTGTCGCTACCAAACGAATTGTTCTGAGACACGTATCTTCAACCTCCACAAATATTACGAATTCCAGGGGTAAAATGTGGATTGTTGCTGAAATGGGTATCTCGACTCCTTCGTCCCTGCTTTGACCCAGCTGAACGACTGAAGGCGTTAGAGCTTTTCTGCCGTCGTTCGCGCTCGCAACCAATCAGGCCATGGATGCCCCAATAAGAGTTTGCAATTCAGGTAGCTTACGAACCGTGGCTCAAGTGGCTTGCATCATTTCTGCACGTGCAGCGGCGCCGCATCACAGTCTCGTATAATTTAGCTTTTGCGAGCTGAGGGAAAAATAGTCTAAGGGAACAGGAAAAATGGCACCATATGCGCAGGATGAAAGTGCTCCATCAGCAAATTTAAATACAAAGGCTGGATCAAAAATTAAACTAGGTAAATCATTTCCAATCCAATCGATTATTTTAGCTAGGATTTGACTTGCAGCATTCCCACTTCCTCAAAATACAACAAAGAAACAGCGTACCGTTGACAACGATACAGTGTACTTATAATGCCACATACGCTTCAGAACTCTTTAAAAATAGCTTACTTAGCCGAAATTCGGGAGGATTACAAAGCTCACGGCTATTCAAACGAAGAATGCAGCGAGTTGAACTCTTATGACACAGGGTCAGGCATCATATCCAGTCTTGAAGAACTTGGACATACAGTCGAACGCGTCGGCGATATAAAATCTCTCGTCAAACGTCTCGCTCAAGCCGAAGATGGGTGCGCCCCATGGGATCTTGTATTCAATGACACCAGCGGGTTCTTCGGAAGCGCCCGGGAAGCTCAAGTCCCAGGACTACTAGAAGCTTACAATATACCTTTCACATTCTCCGACGCATCTACTTTTGCCACTTGTTTAAACAAAGGCCTGACAAAGGTGGGCTCCTCGGTCCTCATAGGTGCGAGTTTTAAGAGCCTAGAGCTAATCAAATTATATAGATGACACTAGACTTCCATGGTGTACCGACTGCTCCCTTCGCCATTGTTTCAAACGACAGCGTAAAAGGAAATGGTTTTCCTGAAGAAGCTTTGGCAGCAATACGCAGCTCTAAATACGCATCAGAAATACTCGACTCCTTCCCACTTTTTGCGAAACCAGCATCAGAGGGTACTTCAAAGGGAATCGACCCAAGCTCCAAAATTCATAGCTTGCGTGACTTAGAGCCGACTATCGACGGCTTGCGTAGCAAGTATCCAGGTCAGGATATTTTAATAGAGCCATTTCTTAAAGGTCGCGAGTTCACCGTGGGAATCGCTGGAACTGGGAATAAAGCAAGAGTTATTGGAATTCTAGAGACGTGTTGGAACAAAAGAGCTCCTGCAATTCTAGACCCAGGTACGGCGCATCTTAATGTGGCAGATTCACAGTTGGATCTTTGCGACTTTTTCACCTATGAGTTAAAAGAAAAATGGGGGAAGTTGAAAAGCCAACCTATTGAAATTTGTCCGGACCCAAACGACCCTGAAGTAAAATCCGCTTGTGAGAGCGCGCTTCGAGCTTGGCAGATCATGAAATGCCGTGATTTAGGAAGGATAGATGTTCGATCCAGCGAGTTTGGACCGAAAGCAGTGCCTTATGTGATAGAGGTAAGAGCATCTAAGAAACCCTTTATCAGGATACCGGGTATTAATTTATCAATTACGGCCCTTATATAGGTGAATCCTCTCGCTGGTCTGGTCCCTGAAGTATCGTCTCTTGCGGTTATTGCGCAGAACGCAGGGATACCATATACGAAGCTCCTAGAAACAGTGATCGAGAGTGCGAGAGAAAGAATCGCAGTTGCCTAGTAATTGGTGTACGGAACCAAAACGAATATGTTCTATTATAAGACTAGAATAAAGTTTTTTCGTAAAAGATTTCGCGGCGTATCGCATTGCTGTTCAACTTGATAAATCCCACGAGATTAACTTATGAATCTGCGTTGCATGTGTGGTAAAATTGGGTGACGCCAAGACATGCCGATGCGCGTAAATGACCCATCGAAGGTACGCGCTCTGCCCTGTCAACAAACACCAGCAACATGGAGCGCCGATGCCTTTCGATGATATCAAATCTCACCTTCTATATATCCTTCGGCGAGCCTGGCTGAGAGGTCACGATGAGCTTCTCGTCAATCCCTCTGTCGTCTCAGTCTGCGCCAATCGACGAGTATATCGTTCTGTGGACAGCTGACAAGTACAAAAAGCTCAAGAAGTGGCACGATGGTTACCTCCGCTATCATACCTTCAACAAGCGGTTGATGGTCTATGACCATATGATGAACAAAGTAGTACGTCTTAACTATTGTATACGACTTCATAATATAGTTACTTCGGCTGATGTTTCATAGTGCGACAAGTTTCTCCCCGAACCGGAACCGATTGACGTAGGCGACGAGCTCGTCTTCGACACCCATCTGATCACGATCGAGGCCATCAAAGGCAGACAGGCGCAAGACTTACGGCCTCTGTTCGAGAAGACAGTAGACAGAAGGAATGAACGTTCAGCCACGGCGACACCTATCCGTAGCAATCCCGTATATCCTTCATCTGTTTCACGACCGGTTACAGCAGATACTCCAGCTCCCGTCGTCCCTCAGAAACGGCCATCGACTGTCCGAAAAATTCCTTATAAGCCGTTCAACGTCCCGAAAGTACGAACAGATGGTCCCACCACAGCTTCCACCGCTTCCAACATTGCGGATACGCCCTCTAAACCGCCGACAAAGAGGAACAAGCCCAGCCCAAAAGATGCTACGAATATAACGGAAGACATTCAAATACCCGCCGGCCTTCACCTTGCGAATGATGTCTTTGGGGCGGATGAGGACACGGAAATTCTCGAACTTGATCTTGAAGAGTCTGATTTTGCGAAAAGGCCAGAGCCGCAACCTCGAAAACGTCCAATTGTGCCCCCTCGAGCACGCCCAAATGCTCCACCACCTTTCACGCCACCAATATCTAAGAAGCTCGGCCCCAAAAGAATCCAACAAAGCGCCCCAATTCCAACGAAACAAGCCACCCCGGAGCCAATCTCCTCTCCAGAGCATGGAACCGAAGTAGTAGGCAATAGAGTGCCACCAGAAAATTTAACACTGATCAACTCTTCTTCAGGGCCTCGGTCCTCCCCAACAAAAACACCCGTCATACCCGGCAATAGCAGTCAATTCAACATTCCATCACAAATCAAAAGCCCTTCACCAGATCCGAGCTCGGAGCCCTCAATCATCTCAAATGATACACCGACGCATCGATTGACCCTCCCATCTGCTAAGAGTAGAACAAAACGGAAACTACTATGCGGTCCGTCGATCCAGAGAGGCAGCACTAGTGGGACTCTTAAACTAATCCGCCCTGTCTATGCATTATCAACTATAAATATGTGTCCTCAAGGCGACGCAATTCTCTCTAAAGCCAGTTCGCCATCGGTCAAGCCAATAAGAAGAAATGAGAGGAAGAGACGGTCTGGAACTCATGAACACGAATCAGAGCAAGCAGAGGCCATGAAATCTCCAAAGTGCAAAACAGAACCAGTTGATGATATACTAGATCTAGACATTTCGGACTTTCAACCATCGATTTCTAAGCTGAAAATGGAAGAGCAAAGTCCCGAACCAGTTTTCGGTAAACCCAACCGCCAAATCAAGAAATCCAAAGATCTTCAAATATTCTCTTCTGATGATGAGTTCAGCGATCTTGCTGCAGAGATCATAAAACATAAACCCGGGAATAGTAAACAGAAAGTCAAGTCCAAAAACCGGCCACAGCCACCTGATTCTGATTCTGATTTAGCGCTTTCCTTGGATGAGTTCGAAACCCTGAGATCATCGGCTGTCTCTAAGAGCCTTCTCGAAGAATCAAGGAACAAGAAGCGCCTAAGGCAACAGAAGGTATCAGAGAAATCGAGGGTATGGAAAGAAAACGATAACTAATTGCAAATAATTTCAGCCTTTGCTTCGGAGGACATTGCTGATCATACGCTTTCGGAAGTGTGAACGGCGAAACTTTATTTACGATATGTCAAATAACTTTTTCTTAAGCATTAAAGGCGCGCTTGTGGGTAAGCATATTTGGAACTGGCGTTTTTGAGATTAGATACAATTACCCTTAAAATCGAATGCACTTGTTTTAAATTTCAGACCAAATATAATTCGTGGCCTGTTGAGTTAGCAACGAGACCAGGCTGGCGTGAGTTAAACTATGTGTGAGCATCATATCATATTGCGAACTTCAAGAGACAACTATCTTGAAGCTCGCCCGTCAGTCAGGACTACACTGGTATCCTGCCCGACGCGCTAGCTGGCTACATTCTGCCGCAAGCTTTATCACGAGCAATGCCACGAAACCAATTGCGCTTTGTTATTGATAAAAATCTAGTTATTAAGTCAATTTCAGGCTACATAACTAGATTACTTTGAGCGAAATGTAATGGCGACCACTTCTCTCGAGCGATCTTGGCATGGGTTTTTTTTTTTTTTTTTTTTTTTTTTTTACTATTAAACTGACAATTTCTGGTTCTTTTCTCCCGCTTATGAGACTCTATCATTGCATCGTCGAATTACGACTAAACGGCTTCTAAATATGGTTCGTGTTGCGAAGGTCTCGAGACTATTGGGTATGGGACCTGAACCCAAGCTGGTGACGAGACTTTGGCCAATGACCAGCATCTGTGTATGAAACTTTACAACACTGAACAAAAGCATTTTTGGTAGCGAACTTGATGGGTATCTGCGTTCGCAGATCCAAATTTAGATTTCGTAAATTCATCATACCGCCGCTCCGAAATATATCTTCATAATTTTTAGGAGGTTTCGCGAGCTTCTATTCGCTGTCGCATGTATTTTCCGAATTCGCAACAATTAGTTCCCCGAACTGAGACTGCCCAGTTAAACCGATTGCAACAACACTTAAGAGCTAGAATGTCGCACGAGGGGAATTTGAAGAGCGACAATTCCGATTTGTGGCCTAGGATTATTCGTATAAGTAGATGATTCAGTAAATTTCGATATAGATCATATCTCCCCGTCGCAATTGCACAAGGCAGATTCAGCAAAAAGAGTGATTCTGAGCTGAGGAAACGAAGGATTAATAGCGCAAGTCGATGAATATAATGAAAAGCGTTGTTGCAGTCATGAAGCTTCGCATCAGAAGCCGGCACGCCGGTTAAGTTGTCGAAATCTCGGACTGACGAAAATCTATTGCGACTAGTTTGGTATATTTTAGAAAAGAAGTATGCCACAGCTGCCTAGGAGTTGGTCAAAGGCGATGCTCTGGTTATATCCAGCTGAAGAAGACGTGAAGGATCAGTCCCGAGTACGCGAGTGTTCGGGTTCGTGCTTGAAGGATGGGATGCAGATGTTAATAGCCGCAGTCTGCAAATGCAGCGGATGTGGAGAAAAGATTCCGATTGATAGTTGAAAATCAGTTGAAAATCATTGTAATCTCAAAATATTCAGTAGACCCACAAGAGGCTCAAAATTTCAAGTTCATGTCCATTTTCAAATAGCCTCCGTCGAATTCTGGGACGATGTCAGCCGTTGGACGCCATGGACCCACAAAATGAAGAACAACAAACTGTTCACCACGCCACTGTCCCACTCGTCACCAATCCTCCACTCGCCCCCAAAATTATTATGTAACATACGGGCGAATGCAAGCTGAAAGTTTCATCACTTGGGCTTAGTGCTTGCACTACCTGTCTCGGGATTGTTCCGCGATCACACTACCTAAAAGCTTTGCAAAGTGGGGCCGGTAAAAGTGTCATCTTCCAGTTTCCAAGCCCCATGAGCTAGCTAAGCTCCAGGTTTTCACAGAGATGGCTTTCGACCACGATTGAATCATCTCACGGCGATCGATTCCTCACTTCTTCAGAATCGAACTAAGTTATCCCGATATTCCTCCACGCAAGATTCCAAGCTCATTAAAATGAATCCTCCCAACCGACACGAGTGCACATATTTGGGCTACACCAAGATCTGAAAAGTTCAGCTGGCATTACACCCTTACGAAATCAAGATTTTTCAATATACTTCGGCTTCATCAACCGACTCTGGCCGGTCTTCTATGCACGACAGCAAGGATGATGCTCGGAGAGAAACTAGCTCAACAGCTTAGTCAGTTGCCTGCCTGCCGTCCTGCTCATGGGTGAACGAATGCTTCCATTTCGGATCCGCGGCGGGCTCTGACTTTCCTTGCTGTTTTCCCTGAGGTCATGGCGCGAAAGCGGCAGGCTTTGCACGTGTAAAGGGATAATATCTTAGAGGAAAGGCTGCGCTAAGTTTTATTCTGATGGATGATTCCTGGTTCGTTCCGTTGAACAAAAGGTTTTTTGTATCGAGTAAACTTATTACGGAAGTCGAGATAACGGCTCTAGATTGATTGAAAGACGCTTAAGACTAGGGATCCTGAGTTTGGAGCTTGTCTTCCTTTTTTTCCTGCAGGGAACAGGATGGATGGGCTTGGTCGAAAGAGCCTCTGCAATACGAAGCCGCCTAAAATTTCCAAGATTTAAAGATTTATTTCCCTCGAGTTTGAATGGCCATAGGGGTAATGATTGCCCGGAGGGTGGCTAACGAATGACCGTCACAAGCCTAGAAATGTGACAGAGCACAATACATATGGAATGCGAAGTTGTTTTTCCGAAGTGATTCCTAAGCATGTATGCAATGGTTGCATTCGTTTATTCCTTGAAACTATTCTCATGCTCTTCGATTACTTCTGAAACTTTTTTTCGCGCTCGTTCTCTTCCTTGCAGCTTCTTGATCTAGTACAGATACGGAGATTAGTGCGCCAGTCGACATGGACGAGGGGGGGTGAGCGAGTTCGCCTAGATGGCAATGAAGTTATGGATGCGTGTGTCTAGGCACATTGGTTGATTTCGGGATTAGCCGTCAACCGTCGCCGTTAATCCATCAAATATATTACAACGTACCGGAGCAGACGGGACGAATGGTTATTTTGGGGTGGCGTTTTTCGATGAAAATTTGTATCGGAACTGCTGTCGAATTAGGGAGTTTAGACAGCATCCAGATGGTGTGATATGCCGTCCTCATGCTCAGACCCTAGCTCTATTTTGGATGTATTGCTAGGCATCTACATCGATTTAGAATCCTTTGACGGTTCCCCCGCGTCCCAAAGTTCCTTTTGAGATGGTTGTTTCATTCCGAGCATCCAAGCAACGAAGAGGGCGATGCTCTCACGACATCTGTCATTTCTTTTTTTCTTCGACAGTTCAAAATTTTGCGAACTGGCGGTTATCGGCATGAATGGGATCGATTTCCTTAAACATGCATCTCGAGAAGCTTCTTCCTGAGCACGCACCACCCCCCCTTGTTCTCATGTTCCGATTGCTCCCACATGAAAGATGCAACTATGACGACGGGTGAACAAGGAAAAGACGCACACGTGCAGCTAGGTGGCTCTCCTTAGAAGAGTTTTCGGCATAATATCGATCGCTTAGAAGGTTTATGTTCCCATTAAGCGTCTTAAAACAATATTAATTACCGGAAACAACCAATGCTTGTTACAAAGATCATAATTTTTTTTTCACTGTCGACAACATGCATGATCGATCGGCTCGTTCTAGAATGTCTATAGGGACTATGTTCTAATCTAAACTCAAGTATCCTAATACTACTCGGGCAGGTGTAAACCAATCGAATGGAAGGAGAACACCCACAAACGCAGAAACCTCAAACATATTGTTATTATTATAATTTTCTTTGAGAACCTTTAAAATCTCACCACGCCTATCACTTTGCAAGCTTTTGTACCCGACTACCAGGCTCAATAACAATGATGGTCTCAATCGGAAAAATTTCTCCCGTAGGTGCATATGTGGTTTCCAAATTTATATTCATTCAGCGAATAGCTGGCCTTAAAAAGAAAAAGGTCTCGTCAATGTCTCACAAGGAGAAACATTGGCGGTAAATGCCATGCCGAGAAAGAAAATGAAAAAAATAAAATAAAATTATTTAAAAAAACAAATGTGAAGCTTTGGATGCAGGAATAAGGGATCGCATTCGGAACCTCGTCAAAGCTGGGTAAATACGTTCGTTTAAAATTGTAACGGTCCGCGAAGTTTAAGCGTGTGTATAATTTTTAAGAGCTAAAGGTTTACCCAACCAATCAGAAGCCGAGATTCGCTTGAAGCCCAATATAAACGACGATCCTTGGATCCGTCTCAATACAAAGATGGCGTCCAATCGATGTCTAAATTCTCACCAAGATCCCTTGCTAAGCGGCAGTTTTCCGTATAGATATATAAGAAGAAAAAACAAAATTTTGAATTTTGACTGCTGGTGTATTCGTTTATCAACCCGGTGAATTGAATCAGGGAGGTCATGTTGCTATTACGCATATGCATATATGTAAGAAGAAAATAGAAAATCGCTCGCGGGTTCGTGCACATGCGTGTTTTAATTCGGGGACAGAGGTGGAATCATCGCTGTTCAATCATATATGCCGTGGCCGTCCGGAAGTCGCAGTTCGAATCGAGATTCGGGAATGCGAACGACGGGCGGATATATGCATGACAGAAACTCCGACTGACGGGTCGGTTGCAAAGACCTGGGATAGATGAATAGAACTTCTTGAAAAAGAATGAATAGAAGAGAAAAAAGTATTGGATATTGTTCGGAGGGATTCCCTGTTACAATGCGGGGAGAGCACCGTTCGGCACGGTGAATATCCAAATCGATTCTGTCGAGGTTCCGTTATTTTCTTTTATTTTCTATTGTTTCTTCAAGTTGCTCTAAATTGTTGTTTCGACGGGCCGAGCCCGATCCAACACTTCAACATCAGCAACTCGATGGATAGGTTCTAAAAAGCACAAAAATTAAAAAATTAAAAAACCCATCTTGCGCTAAATGAGATAAATATGAATATTGAAAGTCAACGAAAATCAGAGATCGAGGGTAGACACGTGGACGATTTATTTTAGAGATCATATTACATCATGAAAACTGCCGATACGAAGATGGTCTTGGGATCCAGGATTTGTAAATTTGGATAGATAGCCGACCTGCTTCAAGTGATCATGAGGTAAGAAAAATTTAAAATTTGAAAGTTCAAGATAAAAATTTGAAACAAGAATTCCAATCGGAATTGTTCATCTGTGGGTGCTTCGACAGCTGCTCTTTCGGCCGCAGAGCTGCAGCATGCAGTTTACTGCTGCGATGCCACACCTGCAAGTCCCATTGGTCGGTTGTCTGCTTGTTTCGTCGCATTGTCGCAGTTTCCAAAAAAACCAAATAGTTTCCTCGTAGGTGTCTACTCAATCTCGATGCGACCCCCAAAAAATTGCGAAGATGTGAATCGCAAAAGTCTAGAGTGATCGAATTGTAAAATTGTCTCCTCGATGTCACGCATGACCATATTATACCACATAGCAAGTCCAAAGCATCAACCTTCTATCAATGGAGGTGTCTCAGACATCTCGAGATCTTTAGTGGGCCTGTGCGCACCCAACGAGAGAATAGCCGGAAGGCTCGGGTTCAACTGTTTCTTTTTCGCATGGTTTTGGCAATTGGTGTGTTGAGAAAGCAAGGGGTGGTCGCGCTATGTGACGGTCAGGAGGAGCCCATGCAGCCGAATAATTAGTAAAAAAGGGCTTGGAGATTGATAGCAAACTCTTGAAGTGGCTTCTTTGATTCGGGATGGTTGAAATGAATGGTTTGAAATGGTTTGAAAATAGGGGACTAGAATAGAAAACTTAGAGAAAGATGAAGCGGACAGTGAAGGAATGATATTCTTGTAGTCGAGCAGCTGTAGCCGACTCACGGACAAGGCGAAACTCCAAACAAGATTGTAAAATCGAGCCCAAGTGGAGTCAGGTGATAGCCCGGGCGGACTCTTTTTCGACTGGCCTGAGGTCCACTAAGAGCGCGAGTTCGTGTGTCGTGATGGTGTCCCTTAGCTGAAGTGAAACAGGTCGCCGCAGAATGTCGGGGACTAGACACGATTGGGTTATCCGGGACCATGGATCAACCGCTAAACGGATCCAGGAATTCTCCACAGGGGAGCACCAGCAAGCAAAAGACAATAGTATAATTAAATCGAATGTGCGCAGAGATTTCTTGGGGGTATCATGAGAGAGGCCCACCGGGCAAAAGTGTTTTAGATGTTTGGGAGCGGGCATCGCGATAGGCCAGTCGCAATGGATCCCGATGGAGGTTGCAACGATGGGTTCGGACAAGCTTAGCAAGCCAAGATGGCCTCGACAAATAGCCCCTCCACTCCTTGCCTGATGCCTTAACCTCCAAGGTATATTGTGACGCTAAAGTGAGGAATGAACAGACTAATCGGACAAGTTTAGTCATGATCGGGCCTGGCGATGGAGACTCAGAAAGTCAGAAGTACCCGTGACTCTCCGGCTGTCCACAATCCACGTCATGTATGAAGTTAACCCAAACATCTTCGCCCTTGCCTTTTGATCAGTTTTCATTCCTTTTTCTTGTTTTCCCTTGTAGCCTCAATCAGGTACGGCCATGCAGCCTGTCCATCATGTATGCACATGGGGACATGCCCCCAGCGTGGGAGGGATCTGATTGATTGAGCTGTTGATTCGATTGCCGAATTTAATCAATTCAATTGAATCAGCAGCAGCAGAGCATCCTGCATTGGGACTTGCTTTTACGCCCGCCGCCGCCTGTCAAGCGAACTGCCAACCAGCCCAGCAAGCCCAACCCAGCCCGACAGGCAAGCAAGGAGCCCACTCTTTTTTTATATTTTATTTTTTTATTTTATTTTAATCATTTTTACAAGCAATCTTATAACTATATTTCAACACATTTCGCCTTCCCGACGCAGAAAAACAGCTCCAAAAGGAGCTTCCGTGAACGGGTACGTCGCTTCCGCAGCTCGAAACCCTGCTCAACTGCCAATTATACCTGGCAAGTAGGGGAAAAAAGAAAGAAAGAAAGAAAGGACGAGAAGAGAAGTCTCTGTCTGTCAGTCTGTGAAGGAATTATTCAGTTTTAATAGAGCAGTTGGACCGATGGAATCTCCACCCGTCGGCATAATCACGGCGCTTGGTTCATGTCCTGGCCAGAATTGGGACAGGTCCAGATAGAATTTGAGACACCAGGTCCCTGCTACTCCAGTGTGGGCCGGAGGTCAATATAATTATAATCGCTCTATCAAGCATCACACATAAATATCTTGATCCTCGATTTCATCCAATGTTCTTCCTGTAAATCTAAATTCGCACACTATCCATAGGGTTTTTTTTTTCTTCTTCTCTCGCCCCGAATCCTCGATCTAAGTTGTCACCGCTCTTAGGCGCAAGTTACATATCGTCAGCCATTCCTCAACCGACAGACATTGCAATCCCCCCCACCATTGATTCAGATTTCAAAACCTAAGAAATCAAGATATTCAATTCAGTCATTCCGACGTTCATCATTCGCGACAGAGAGTGATTGTGTTCATACTTGCAGTAGACCCCAGTATCTTTTGCTCATTTATATCTGCACGCCGTCGAGCTCGCTGTCTTGAATAGAAATACCCCTCTCAATCACCCCCAGCAGATCCGCTTTTATGCCTCGATTTCTGATACCGCATCGCATACCAAAACCTGACCATCTTTGGTACTTCGCCCATCGACAGCGTCCTTCACATTTACATACGAGCTCCTCATTCTCGCGAGCAGAAACTTGTCTCGCAAACGCCGCAAATATGGCACCGACCCCATACGGCCAGGGTGCTCCCATCTCAGATCTCAAAAACACCACCAAACGTCACCAAGGTGACCCTCTCGACAATGTTGCTCGAATCAACTACGTGCCTTCTCGCGAGACTTTCGAGAAACGAGAAAAGTTGGTCAAGGCCTTGCTACATGGGAACCAAGACCTCCCAGCAGGCTTCCCCACAGTCATAAACGGTCCTCTCAATTGGACATATTCTGATCTCTCAGAAGACGATTGGGTAGTCCACTTGGATGAGGATGATATCAAATCGGTTGATGCCGCGACAAAATCTTATCTTGGTTAGTCTTTTTCGCGAAAGCTCGTGGCTTTGTCGTTGCAACGGCCGCTCGGATACTATGAGGATTGACCGGAATAGGATATAAAACTATATCCGTGCTCTCCTTGCCGATGCCAATGCGAAGCCAAACCAATGTACCTCAATCTAAAAATTGCAGCACTAACTTAACCATATAGCCAAGTATGATACTGTCGGCCACCTCTCCAAGGAGACATTTCCCATCAGCGAGTCTCTCAAAACCAAAATGCAACAAACAGTTTCCAACCTCTACGATCGTCGAGGCTTTGCTATTGTGCGCGGATTGAACTCTGACAAGTATACACCGCTCGAACGAGTCGTCATTTTTTTGGGACTCAGCAGCTATGTCGGCGGAAAGCTTGGCCTACAGACTCTCAGCAAGAGCGCTCTTGGTACGTGTTAATTAAAAATGTTTCAAAAGATAGAAAAACTAGCGATTTCAAAATCCTTAACTAACGAGAGTGGCGCTATCCTTAAGCTCACCTGACGAATCTCCGACCGTTGTATGCCGAGGGGCTGATTAAGTCGCCTGGTTACACTAATGTGCATATGGTATAGTCCCCCATGCATGTCGCATTCGCTGCTCATTGTGTCCTTTAGCTAACGATGTGAAACCCCATAGTCTTTCCACAACGATACCGCTCACATCATCGCTCTCTTCGTGGCCGGGGTGGCTGGAAACGGCGGTGGGAGTATGGTTGCTAGTTCCGCAAGAGTTTATAATGAGCTCGCTGCCATGAAGCCCCATGTCATCAAGACGTTATCTGAGAATTGGAAGCTAAACCGGTAAGCTAATTACCTCTGAAATTCCCTCTAATCCATTGCTTGGACCTTCTCGCTAATGAACTTGCAGATTCTCTTCGCACGACTTTGATACCGAAGAATACTATGAACGCCCACTCCTCTACTATCATGACGGGAAACCAATCCTCTTTGTCGCACGGCGCCCTTTCACAGGCTCGAACCCCACTG
Source organism: Orbilia ellipsospora (assembly GCA_036971675.1). NCBI lineage: Eukaryota > Fungi > Ascomycota > Orbiliomycetes > Orbiliales > Orbiliaceae > Orbilia > Orbilia ellipsospora. Next base: position 1,614,075 of record JAVHJO010000011.1, on the reverse strand, counting down.
ATGTCCCTCGACCTCTTTCTCTGCTTCAAGCTGAAGCTCTCGATAGTGTTCACTTCGCCGCGGAGCGACACGCTGCTCGTATTCAACTCCAGAAGGGCGACATCCAGTTCCTAAACAATCTCGCCGTAGTCCACTCCCGAGAGGAATTCCGAGATGCCTCTATAGGTGAAGGTGCAGAAAGACGCCATCTTATCCGTGCGTTCATTAAAAACGAAGAAAGGTCATACTCGCTGCCCCCTCAATTGGACGGTGCCTTCAGTGAAATCTACCCAGACGACGTCCCGGCCTCGCAGTACAATTACCGCATCGATCCATTCGACTTTGCATCTTTGTCCCAGGGACCGCCAGCAACCAGCCCGTCTGGCACGAATGGTTAAGTTTAGCTGATGTTCGTTTGTTTCATGTGTTGACGGTCCGTGCTGGGGCGTTCCTGAGCAGCTATGATTGCATTCAGCTAGCCTGAGCTGTCCTTGCAAGGAATGTCCAAATCCGGCCGATATTTTCCCCTCTAAACACCCTCTTGATTCAACTGCAAGCCTGTGACATTAACTTTTTCTTAACAATTTCTTAGCAATGCGCACTACTGATTCTAGCAAGCCATCGTTTTCATTGTTCCTGGTTTCTTTTTCTCTCATTTTCTTTCTTCCTTTTTTTTTTTTGGTTTTAACCCCTCCTAACCTCGATCAAAAGTCTTCTTTTCCTCTTATCTTTCCTGTTTTACTTTGTTTGTTCCGAACCAGCGTTTTTAGAGGCATCCATCATCCCACGATTAAGCCTATTGATATCCTTCCTTTTCTCCTCAAAGACATGTATCTACATAGCATGCACCCTAATAATATCAATACCCGCGAGAAAATCGAAAGCGGGATCGTCAAAATTCATACTCAAATCCTCCCTAGCCTTCTTTACCCCCCGAGATCTCGGCTGTAGTGCAGCAAATGTGCAGATACCCGCCGGGACTGCTTGCGTTGCATCTGTGGCATTTTTCTCTCTCAAGCAAGGTAAGGCTCTGGACTTCGAAACACGAACCTGCAAGCCATCACCTTGCCTAACTCCAAGCTAGATCAGCGAAGGCATTTGGTTCCAGGCCCATCGACACCCATCTCCGACATTTCGAGATATTTCGGATGAACCAGTAAGTTTGCTCTCTATTAGCTCGCGGTGGTGGGGCCTTAGCTCCAAAAGGATACCCTGCATTGTCTGACCAAGAAACCAACTCAATTGCATAACATGATCAAGAAACCACATTTCTGATCGAGATATCTGGCCATGTCCGAGCTAGCAAATATTTAGGCTTACGTTGCCTCTCTTGGACCGAGCTAGCGAAGCGATGTTGTGCATGGTACGTATGATCCACAGCGACCTCGGAATCGAGGCTCCTCGATATCCAAGGATATCCGGCATCCGGACCCGCCAGGTTGGTAACAACTGCTTTGGGGAACGGAGATTCCGGCGGGTGGACTTCTTTCTTTTTCTTTATTTTCCCCTTCCACACTTCGGTGAGGATTTCTTGTTTTTTTCGGTCCCCGGGCGTGGGACCGGAGACGGGAAAACTTAATTTAACCCATTTTCATCCAGTGGATGTTGCGAGGCGAGTATTCGAGTCATGGGAAGGGGAATTTTCATCGGAAAAATTTCCGATACTCGCTGCTGAATTTAACTAGATGTCTGGCCTGGCCTGCCCTCCCATGGGTTGTCGTTGGTTATATTGCCGCAGCTGGACGAAAACTCAACGAGAACACAAAAAACCACATGGGAATCTCCACCAACGTTGGCGTGCTGGTCCACTGAATAAATATTTCCATATTCCGCGAAAGCCGTCGCTATAAGATATATAATATTAATATTTTATTTATTGTCTAAGACATAGCTCCTCTCCTAGATCGTACACCACAGATATATTTAGCTCGGACAATGTTTCCTACCCGACCCGCAATCCAATTCGCCGAAACGGATCAGCTCCGATAAGAATCGAAAAGAATCGGGGATAAAATGAGAAATAAATATCGAAAAAGCATGCCAAAGTAGACGAAACGCAGGTAAATCACGCTATCAACGGAGTCTCCGTGGTTGCATACTCTCGAGTATCCTTAAGTCGAGATATTAATCCATTCTGCAATGCACGAAATGCGGGAAAAGACAAGCGAAAGCGAATCTTCGAGCTATTCTCGGGCAATATGCCCGGTGACGAAACCCCGGGACTCGCTCCGTGATAGGATCACATTGCCGTGCCTGAGTGGGTAGAATTAGAGATTACGTACAAATACATTGATAAAAGAACTCGTTAAAGGGCATTTCTTCGTACTTTGATGCGCGAAAACAGCATGATGCAAGAGGAAAGAAGATAGATCGTATGATGACGGGCAGTTGCTAGAACTGCAGAGGTGAAAACATAAGCAGCAGGATTAAAAAAGAAAATACAATTAAAACAAGAAGAATAATAAAGAAACGGAAATAAACGCTGCGAAACGAAACGCTGCGGAAAGAAACGCTGCAAATCAGCAAAGTGGTGGTAAGTAACACAATAAAGATGAGAGGAAAAATAGAAATTAATACAAATGCACGGCGAGAGGACAAATGTTGAAAGCAAAAAGATATTATACCATCCCGAAGATTTCGCTAAACGAATGTAGAAGCAGCCAAAATGCAAATGCGGCAAGAAAGACGGAAATAAATGCGGAGGCAACCCTATAATGAAGACACTATCATGTACCCATCGCCTGTTTCTGCGGCCGTGACCAGCTTGGCTTTCGATGATCGAATCAGAACAAAGCACTCCACTTTCTCCTCTTCTCCCTTGACTTGGAAGACCCATTTTTCTTCCGAAGCCAATACGAATCCGTTGTTTTCGTAGACGGGTTTTCCCATGGGACTAGAAATCACGCAGCAGGGGACTCCCTCCTCGTCGGCGAGTCTGATACCCCATTCGACCAACATGGTTGCTGCTCCATGGCGACGATATTTCCTGTGTGTGGCCAATAATTCCAGCTCCCAGAAATTTTGATAGTGGCCGAAATATGCTGCGTCGACTTGTTTCATTCCCTTTTTGAGGACAGCCCAGCGCCTGTAGTCAGCATCCCTCCTCCCTTCCGGATAGTGCTGCGACATCGAGTAGTCTTGCAGAGTGTTCGCTGTGCCTTCATTGGATATTAGAAACTTGATCGTCTGTTTTACAAAACTGAAAAACTGTGTAACGTTATAGCGAGGGGAGATGATATTACCCCGTTATAATAGGATAAAGAAGGTATAGGGAGAACTAGAAAATATTTCAACAAATGAGAGAGTGTTTTACTCACGATCTAACATATTAAGGATCCCTGACTTTAGACTCCTTCGTCTCTTCGCGTGGTCATCCTCCCCTGCTCTTCGCCAGACGATAAAACTAACAAGGGTGCCAATCGGGTCCGCCTTCTCCCTGAATTTGTCGGCTTCGTCCAGCTCAACAACTAGGAAGACGACTCCAGCGTTGTTGATCATGGAATTGATTCTTAGGCTCCAGTAATAATAATTGTCCCATGGAAATTGATGTCGATATCGCCAGGTCCAGTCGAACAGCGGATCATCGACTAGGCCCTCCAGCAGAACTTCCATTATTTGGGGAAGATCACGTGGGGAAGCTTCACGCAGTTTCATTCCGTCAGGTTGCGCAGTATAATTTAAATGACAGCCTTTTGTTTTACTTTTCGTAGGGATCTCGTACGTTAAGGATCTGTTTAACAAACGCTCGTAAATCGTATAGAAAAAAAAAAGTGTGAGAACAAAAAACTATACAAAAACTACAAAAGGGAATGGAGGGGTGGGAAGACGGTTTCGTCGTCGCGCCTGGGGAGGAGGGCCCCAATATAATCCGCGAAAGCAATGTAGTCTAATGGAAAAAAAAACTTAAAATTAATTCACAATAGTTGGGTCTTTATATATACGCAATTCTAATCCTACCAAAACACACTTTTGACCTGCTTCACGAGGAAATCATTAACATGTTCAGTAGCCTTGGAAGAAGGGAAGATTACGAGCAGCGCAGCAAGCCAACGGCCGGAGGTACTCTAGAGAAGGTATAGCATGGTTGATATCGCCTTTCGATTTTTATTTCCTCCGTATGCAGCCCGGTGAATGCCAGTCATCCTGCCAAGCCAGTCTCCCCAGGACACCGTGGTGCACAAATAGGGAAAGGTCTATCCGCCGGCTCGGTTCGAGATCCTGCGTGGGGTCCTCAGTTTCGCCTCGTGAAGCCTTTATTTCCTTTTGCAAACGCACGATCAGGGTGATCATGCAAATTCCTCGTTTTTTGGAGCAAGGTTTGCGCATAACTTGCTAGTCCGGATAGAAGCGAAGGCCAGAGAGAAAACGGGATATCCAAAAAATGGCGTGGGAAATGTTAAAATTGGTCCCAAGCCCGCAATTAATTTCTAAGACAGACCAACTACCCTTCGACATTTAATTCCCTTTCTGCATCTACTTTTTTGTTTTCTGCATAAGTTCGAACTTTTAGCTCTGTTTTTTCCCCAATATATTTCATCCAGGGCTTTCCCTACACTTTTTACCCGCAACGTACGCTGCCTCTGTTGAACAACCGTACGTTTAACTTTTTTACTTTCCTGTGCCCCTTAACTTGAACACAACAAAGCAACACGTCGAGGATTGGGTCGGTTGGGCGGGACTCGAGCTTTTTCTAAGACAACGATCCAACTCTCCGGCCTCCCACGGATTCGAGCAGGTTTGGAACGCGAAGGTTTGAACTAAGCGATGGAGGAGCTCGATCCTTATCTCCATCAGCAGTTTTGGCAGCAGCAGAACAATGCTGCTGCTGAATATCTTTTGAGCATTCCGACAGGTAGTATTGGTGGTGGTGGTGGTGTTATGGGTAATGGAGTAGGTAGTGGTAGTGGCAGTATTGGTAATGGGGGTGGTGGTGCAGCTTCTCCGAGTCCTCGCAGGCGGTCGTTGGGTGCAGCAAAGCCTGAGGACATGCTCGCTGGTATCCCCGCCGGAGGGCATATGCATATCCCGCAGCACTTCAACCACAGCATTTACGACATTGACGACAGCATAGAATGGACCCCGAGGGACTTCGAGACCTTCATGACCTTCTTCGGAAGGTCGTGCTCACCTGTCTCATATCCTCAAGCGATTCCGAGACCGTCATCGAGCTTGAGTGGAGGAGGTTGCAGCTTGGCAACGGATTTAACCCTCGACAGCGACACCAACACATTGATGCCAGAGCACCTGGTGGAGCATCATCATAATCATCACCATCATCATCATCATCAAAATGCCCATGCTCATAGCCATAGCCATAATAATAGCCATGACGGGAACAGTCATGTTGGTCATGGTCATCATCACTCTCGGGTGCCCGAAGAGGAGTATATCCATCACGCCGTTCATGCTCAGCTCTCCAGTCCCCAGCCCATCATCCCAGATAGGAATGTCAGGCAACCCGGATATAAGACTGGTAAAAGATTCAAGGGTTTTCAGATAAAGCTGGTAACATCACCGAAAACCCCGAATGCGACCGCTGCCTCGAGAAAACACCAGAGAAGCGATGATACGGATGATGGATTCGACGGATCAGATGAGAGGGAGACCAAAATGGTCAAGTCAACACATATTCCGACTCCGACTCCGACTTTGACTTCACCTTCAGCTGGAAAAGTGCAATTTAGTATCATCCCCCCGGAACTGGCAAAGAAAGGAGGCCACGGAGCGCTGAAAGAGTTGAGCGCTGAGGAAAAGCGATCGAAGGCATTGGTCAGACAGCACGGTGGTGGATGCTTTCGATGCCGCATGCTCAATAAAAAGGTGAGCTATAAATGATATTTGAGATTCGATCACCTTCGTCGAGGAGAGATAGAATGTGTTACCTCCGACGTTGGTTTAGAGTTCGATCGGCTAACGTGCACGCTCATCTTCGTCGTCGTCGTCGGTCGGTGCGTGCAGTGTCATGCGTCGCATACAGGAATATGTCCCCCGTGCAAGGGCTCGCCGCATCTTTGTTTCCGGCTGGACCTCGAAGACTGTTCCTTCTTTCGTTCAGGTATGTCAATCCAATGATTTTCCAATACGTCCTTTCAGCAGCGATGCATATCGAATATCCTGCTAAAGTTTACTCATTTCAGATACTCCCATACATATCGTTCCCGTGTCGGAACACACAAAAGTATGGGATGGAGACGACTTTCTTGAGCTGAAATTTCACTGTGTCCCACTGAGCGTATCTTCTTTCTATGAGCCGCTTGTGGTTAACTGCAGGAGATTTCGGCCTCAGCCCGGAGATAACACGAAGAAGAGTCCCGGAGGGAAGCATCCCGATCAGTTTATCGAAGTGAAGCCCTATATCGCCAAATCGTCAGATGAAATGTACAAAACATTACTCACGAGAATGGTCAGTTATCGGCAAGCATTCATGATTGATGTGATGCGTAGGGGGGTATCCCCGGTCACAGTATGGATCATGAATCTCGCCGACCATCTCACGGTACGCTGCTTTCTTTTTGGCTAACCATCTATTGTTGCCTTTTCACCTTCCCAATATCGGATCAACCCGCTAATATCTATTGATAGAAACTACGGCCTCATGGTATTATACACCTTGCATTGGACATATGGGTGGGAGCGCATCTCAATGCTACAGAGCGTTCACTATGTGGTGATGAGTTATTAGGCATGTCTCCAGATGTCATTGACGATGAAACTTCCTTTTTGTTCGGCTACGTCCCTATTCCGCCGCAGCTCGACAACCAACTCGACAACCTTATCATCAAAGGCATGGTTTCCAGTGCGACCCATCTGTTGAAAACAATATGGACCAAATTCAAGGCAAAGAAAAAGACAGATTGGCTGGAACTCTGGGTTACAACTTACATCATACTCAATACGGTCGAATTTGTGCTCCAGTCGCAGCAAGCATATGTCGAATACCTTGGATCGACAGTAAGCCCTCATTTTCCTCACAAAAGCATGCTTAGATTTATCTCCGGATCTTCTGACCTCTATTCCACCGGGTAGTTTCACCGTGACAAAATACTAGCCCACTGGGACCACCACCGGAACCAATGGTCCTGGTCTGGGAACCACTTGGTTGACGCGTTCGAGTATTACCACAAAAAGCTTGATATGCCCATGGGCTCTCTTTTACGAAAGGAGACCTTACCGGATGCTCAGACGTACACAGATATCAAACTTGACAACGAAGCACGCCGCATGCTAAGGCAAATCGGCGAGCATATCCAAGGTATTGCCTATTTCCCTGTTTTTCCTTCAGCTTTCCCCTCTTCTCAGTCATCACGGCGCTAACCAGCGATCGATTTTTTGACTAGTGGCCGTGCGAACACAAAACCTGGAAACAGCCGAACGACCTCGAACCCCCAAACATCGTGCCAAGTACGAAACCATGTGGACCTCGAGGATTATCTTTATTCGATAAGCAGCCGGTATCATGGAACCTGCATGAAAACTAATCGCCACTAGTTGGTGCTAAGATTCTTTTACATCTTCTCAGTATATATTTCTAATTGACATTCGTTGTCCTATGTTATTTGCATTTTACAGGGCTCTCCTTCCATTTCTCTCGGTTACATTTTCTTTTTCTTTCTTTCTTCTGTTTGGGAAATCGGAGGCAAAATTTTATACCATTTGGATATTTTCTTTAATTTAGATTGGGGATGGCCTTTTTGTGGGAATCGCTATTTTTTTTGACATTCATATTGTGTATCCCTCATGTTACCGGGGACGAAACGCTGTGTTTTCCAAGCAGCCTTCGCCGTATTAAGCCGGGAGATCTGATTGGCAAGACAGGTGTTCTAAGTCACGTATCTTTGCTTTTTCATTACGAAGCACGTTTTTTTCTCCTCAGCAGTCTTTATTTTTCATCTCATTCGCAGGGAGCATACACAAAACTTTTCCTAAAAGAAGCATTTACATGTATCAATGACATATAGACCGAGAACCAAAATATTTTTCGCTCGCTAATATATTTATCCAAAAGCCCCTCTTTGCGGGTTCTCTTTGTTTCCATCACTTTCATTATGTATCGTGGTAACGGATCTAAGCATCTTGGATTTCAATTAAAATCGGCGCCGGGTCTCGTTCGATTAGCCTTAACAGGACATCCCTCCGCCAAAAAGCCCCAAACCCCACTTTTCTGCACAGATCCCTCGCATTGCCGTCCAACCAGCTGTAGACAAAAATGCCGCGTCGAACGGTCCGCGAAAGACACTCGCACTTGCACCTCTGATCGCACCGTTTCGTTTAACGTTTCCATTTTTACTCCCCTACCTGCTGCGTACACTACATTCCACTCACCCAATCAATGAGCGATCGTGCCACAATCACATTCACATGCACTGCGCGCGCAAAAGGACGAAAAAGCAATCTGCGTTGCGAATCCTCAAAATCCAACGTGAACGGTGTGTCCGCATGTATCAGTTAGAACCAAGGAACATCCCTACGGGAATCACTCGCAGATAATGATGAAAAGCAAGGTAAGCGTTTAAGCTTTTGTCTCAGGCTTTGAACTCTATTCACATTCTTGGGCCACGGGAAAACGTCCGTCCGTATATTATATCATATCATATTGTAACGAGACACCCTTTTTCTTTCTATATTTGGGAAGTGAGGGGAAAGGAGCGCCAATTGCATTTTTTTTCTCGCTGGAGCGTGTGCGCATGCTTATATTTCTCCGGAATTAGTGTGCGCGCGCGAACGAGATGCGACGCGATGGGGAGTTGGTTAGTGTTCATGTAATAGTAATATATCGGATATTAAAATCCTTATCAACCCACATCGCTGGTCACATTTTGGATGGAAAACTATTCCTCAAATTGGTAAGGACTGCGAGTGGACAAATAAAACTCAAGGGCACTTCATTGGTAAAACATCAATGGAGAGACAAAAAAATACACTTAAAACCAAAAAATATAGAGCATTGCCCTGCGGGGAAGGCGGAACGACCAGACCATGCGAAGTGTGGGGACCGATTAGCGTGCAACGGACTTCCGAGAATTCGGAAGGAAACAAAAAAGTCGTCAGCTCGCTCCCTCGAAGGTACCGGCCACACGGATCGACACTCGTCGCCCCTGGGAAGTCTCCCTTTCGCAGACGTGCTATTTCAGAAGGGGTCATTGGTCGGTCATGTGAGCCTTTGATTCGGTGGAGGATGTTTCCTGTGGTCTTTTCCTTCTCCACAATGACTGAGAGGTCCAAGGTTTTTCTCTCCGTTTTCTCGCGGCCGTGCACGGATGTTGCAACGTTGACTTTTCTTCGTCTGCGCAAGTTACCTCCCGGTTTTTCCTTGGTCGTCCCCACGCTAAGAGGGTTCATTATAAGTGGCTGGGAGGGGCGATGAGGAAATTGTTCAATGATATCCACTCGAGCTAGTTTCGGGGCCCATCAGCATATCCGTCGAATCAGCTCTTGTTTGCTTCGCAACAATGAGGGCAAGGGCAAGACAGATTGTCTCGGGGACCTGAAAAAGACGTTGGGGTTAGGAAGGGCAGCGGGAAAAATTAAATTTTGAATGTGATCATCGGAGAGGAATCTTGCGTTCAGTGCCCCGATTCGATCAGATGCAGCGAAACGAATGCGACGCGGCGCAAAGACCTTTGTTTTCTCGTACAAAATTTAGATTCTAGGCCTTCAAAAGACTTAAATTTCGGAACAAACAATGCAGTGATGACTTGGCTCGCAATGTAAAAGCATGCAGGCGCATATGCCTAGTCCTAAAATGTGTTAAATTGGGCTTGCAGCATTTGATCGATTCCGCACCGATCCTCCCGCGACTTTCTGATCGCGAGGACCTCGTGGACAGAAAGCTGAATTTCTTTTTCATCATCGGCGTTCAACTTAAAAGTACATAAGGGAAGGTATCGATAAGTCTATTTACAGATTCAGAAACAATAAATTTCGTCCGAATTATATGGCATTAAAGAGTAGAGAGACCATCAGTACTTGAATGGGACTCGTGTCTATCGTCATTTTCAAACAAAAAAAAGAACGAATACTTTCAAAAAACAAACGAGAAGGTGGGCTTGTGAAGCTGCCTCGTGACGGGAGGGAAATAGGCACACAGTTGCCAAGATTATGCAATTGCCAACGCCGGTTCGAGCTCAACGCCCTTCTCTTTAGCTTCCACCTCCTTCTTCTCCTTCTCCTTCTTGATGTTCTTCCATTCGAAGAAGCATGCAGCCACAACTGCGAAGCATGTGAGAGCTACGTCAAGTCTGAATACATCCTTCAAGCCAGTCATGTACGCCATTCGCACATCGGGCAACCTTTGAGGCATGCCTAGACCAGCAAGTATGCTCTGGATTTCGGTGGCGCCAGAGAAAAGGAAAACACTGGATGGCACTTCAGGAATATACTTCTCCAGACCCCTCTTCAGACCGTTCGAGAAGATGTTTTGGGCAACAGAGATGAAGAGTGCTCCACCAAGAGATTGCTATTGGGTCAGTTCATATTAGCGAAGGGAGTCAAAAGATGCAGGTAATTTAAGCCGATGCGCTGTTCGGATCGTCGACACATTTTGGGGAGAGACTTACGAAGAATGTAACAATTGCAGTGCCAACAGGAATATCATCGATGTGCAGAACGGTTTGCACGGCGAGAACGGGGACCTGGAAGCCAACACCCACCCCGAGACCAGCCAAAACTTGATATCCGATCCAATGAGCTGAGTTTGTATCAACCTCGAAAGTGGTGATGAGCCCGGCCCCGACGCTAAACATCACCATACCACCAATCAAAAACGGAGTATAGTATCCGGTAGCAGATATCACCCCGCCCGAAATTATACTGGTTAACACGCAGCTAAGGAGGAGCGGAAGAATCTGGATCCCAGATTTCGTGGCGCTCGATCCTTTAACTGATTGGAAGTAGATCGGAAGGTAATACACATCGGTAAAGAAAGCTGCCCCAAAGAAGCAAGCAAACACCAAACTTGCAAGAACCGAACGCTGATTCAAAATTCTTGGGGGCAGTGTTGCAGCATCACCAAGCTTCCATTGGGAGACGATAAAGATGATTACCAAGACGCCAAAGCAAACGAACAGGCCAATGATCTTCGCGTTATTCCAGGGGTAGGTGGTTCCACCCCATTGGAGAGCAAGGAGTAGAGAGACAACAGCCGGAATGAGTATACTAGCACCAATTAAATCTAGTTGGCGGAATCTTGCCATAACACTCAGGCCCTCTGGGTTGGATTTCCGTGGGATACGCAAGACTAGGAGAACAACAGCAACGGAGATGGCGCCCAAAGGAAGGTTGATATAGAAGCACCATCTCCAAGAGACGTGATCCGTAAATGCACCTACGAAGGATGTGTTAACTTTGAACTATATCGAGATGAGATGAATGATATCATAACTTACCACCGAGCAAGGGTCCAACGATGCTAGCAATGCCCCACATTGAACCGATGGCAGCAAAGGCTAGCGGTCTCTTTTGCAGGGGTAGGGTATATGCTAGAATGACAATGCCGCCAGAGAAAATGCCGCCGACACCGAGGCCTAATTTGTAATCCAATTAGTATCTATAAAACCATAATTTCAATACCGCTTCAACCAACGGTTTGAAAATTTTTAACAATACTCAATTCTCAATCACAACTTACCGGCAATCGCTCTGCCAATGATCAAGGCATTACTACTGGGCGCAACACCACAGACCAATGAACCGAGTTCGAACAATCCGATAGCCGTTAAAAAGGTTCCTTTAATACTGAAGATTTTGTATATACGTCCGAAACTTTATTAAATGACCAATTAGTACGACCGGTGCATTCATTCTCAAGGTGTCAGCCGAATATCAAAGGACTTTAACTAAACATACGTAGGTTGCAATGCCGTCGATGTCAAAAAGTACGCGCTGCCGTACCAGCCAATGTCGTTTATAGATTTGAATCTGTCGGTGATTTTAGGGATGGCGGTTCTATCCGATCGAAAATGCCAAGACGTTAGCCGATGCTTCTCAATTTCTCGCGTGCTGGGAGCGGGTGTCTCAAGGAGTTTCGGGCCAGGTGAACGGTATCGTATCGGATACCTCGACACGTGTATTCTCCCTCTCCCCAGGTTTTTAAAAACGGGCTTCCCACTCGGGGTACATACGCGATGATGGTTTGATCCAACGCTACCAAGAAAACTGCCAACATCAATCCGATCATGATTAGAATGACTTTAGGACCTGTTGGATACACGATTTCTTCCTCCGGAGGGTTTCCGCCGCGCGAAACCACCTTGCTCAGCTCCACGGGCTGTTCTTCGGCAGTGTTCTCTTTTTCGCCATATTGGTCGCCCGTGTTAAGGCTGGCGGCGACAGTGTCTTCGTCTGTCGAGTTGGCGCCCATTTTTGAAAGCCTGGGAACTTATCCAGGAAATGGTGGCCGAAGTTATCGATAAACCGTAGCAGTCGAAAGGTGTAACCTGTAAATCGGGAGGGTTACCAAGATTTTGCAAACTGGATACTGGGATCTATTTAATACGGCGCACTCCAGCGCACTGGCCTCGTTGTCGTCGTCAAGGTGACCAGTGGGATACAGCCGTGTTGTGATAGGCGGTGACACAGGTATTCCTGAAGGAAAGGTGACGGCCGATCGCGATCGTGAAAGCCTTGTCTGATGATTCGAAAAAGAAAGACCCAAAACACACGAAGAGATCGGGATGGAAGGCGACGGTGTATTAAATAGCGAAGAGATGGCCACACCTTATCGTTACTGAAACTTTGAATATGCTCGAAGGACGTTAACGCTCACGGGAGTGATCAGCCTCCAACGTAAGCTTCTCGATATTCCCAGTAAATGTTTCCTTCTTGTGGAAAAATGTTAAATTTCCAAGACGGAATGACCCCTTCAACGACGAAAAATTTCAAACCTTGTCTGGGGTTTTGGCGTCTGGCATCGGCCATCGGCCCTCTGGATAGCCGATTATCAAATACTTTTGGTGGAATTGTTTTTGCTGGAAAGGGTGCCCAGTTCCCGAAGCCCAAATCAGATTGAGCTGATTCGCATCTTGGAACCAAATCCCTTGGCAGTTTACCTAAACTGTGGATCACACCAATCAAATCGATCCGGAAAGCATTCCAGTTGCATCATGACTCTGCAAGGTGGGTCTGTCCCTGTAATTTGGCCTGTGCTTGCTTTGTCGATTCACGTTCTCGGAGAAAGCCTATTGGAACTCTCAATGTCTTTGCTGCCTCTTCAAGCTGGTGGGTTACAGGTAAATAATATTATTCAGCTCCGATGGCCTAGAATTAATTGTCCAAAATACGATCAGATAATTATCTGAAGTCTGGCACGACCCTTTCAAAATACCCAATACTAATAGCCCAATGCAGCGCACCCAAGGACTTTAGAGCTTTGGCAAATCTAACACGCAAGAACGGCCCAATTGCTTTGGTCCAATTAAATTTTCACTAGTCGGCCGATAGACCCACCCTTACGGAGGGACTATTTGCCCGAATGCACACAACAACTCCCAGCCAACGGTCAAACAGCACTGATGCTGACTAAAAAGGAGTCTCAAATTCATTGAAAGTGACAATATCCATCAATATCGTCGACGCAATCTCGAGTTATCGAGTCATGATATCGGGAGGCTAACGTCCGTCGCCCGATCAACCAGGCGTTACTCCATGGATCCACGTCTTAACGAGGACAGGGAGCATGTCACACATACTTTATTTGCGTTATGTCAGCTAGCAGCCTGGAACTTTGTTGTTAGATTATCGCATTTTCTTTGCTAGAGGATGTCTCTACAACACGTAACGTTAGATGTCTCAAGCTGACGAGTCGCTCGAGTCATGAGACGTCGCGATCAGTGCCATGGTCAAAACAGTTGATAACTGAAATCGAGATTCAGGTCCATCGTTTTGCCGATTCACTGCGCCTTGCTGACTATTTCCACCAAACTTATATATACGGTTTCGAACTTTATTTCGCGAACTAGATCTCGTAGATACATTTTTTTTACTAATTCAATTTGATCTCGACCCAAATGTCACAGAGAAGGCAGGTCAATTTCGTATATTTCCTGAAAGAGTTATCAATCTTGGAGAGCCCTGTGGAGAATATTCCTCCGTCGATACGTTCTTTGTTTACAAGCACACAAGCACTCAATGCAACAATGCGTATCCCTTCGGTCTCTCGGCTTACAATAATCACCGGAACCACCGATTCCACATATTGTTCCAATTGGGAGTTAGCTAGTCTCGGGCTTAGGAATTAACTCGGAGTGTGGATTATCGACAGCTATCGGGCCGACAAACCCTTGAAAATAAGTTGTCCTCGCGGGTTACTTTAAGTTACCTTAAACTGATATCAAAAGGATTCCATCTTATCCCTCGGCTCCTTTTACATTAGAATAACCAATGACTTTTCCGACTTTGCACTGGACAATGCATGGTATATCCTATGATCGCATGCGGTCAACATGCAACCAACTTGTAAAACTCTAAAAGAAGCGAATGGATTAAAGCAAGTTCAGATGATGTATTATGATTGTGGGATTATTCTAGAAGGGCTTCAATGTCAGGTTAGACCTTTAAGGATATGGACAAAAAATATGTGAATTGCAAAATCAACGAAAACATCAACTGTTTAAACAATGTCTAACAATCCTCGGAAAGTGCTTGTATATCATCCTGAAACTCGTTCCCCTGTATCCATGCCATGTATTCCTCATAATCAAACTCTGGCAAGCTTTCGAGATCTAATCTCTCTGATGCGGGAGATTGAACTGAATGAATCGGTCTTTCCGCCATGGGAGCTGAAGTTGGAAACACCACTTCTGGTATTACAGAAAGATCTGGTAGTATTGACAGCGTATCACTTTCCAGCTGATTAAATGCTGGCATATCTATTCGAGGTATATCTATCAGAAGTTGGGATTTTGTCAGTACTGAGATGCTCGTGCGGTCTGGCATCTTGAGAAACAGATGATTTTCAATTCAATACCTTGGTAAAGGCCTGACCTCGAAGATTCCATGCCGACGGTTATCTGAATCGGATTTCTGCGTTCAGATATTGAGACGAGCTTCGAAAAATTATTATCTATGCTGAAAATAGTGGGGTTTGAAAAGGGTATCCGTGTTTGTATAGGTCGCGGTTTTGTTCTACCACGAGCATCCTGTGTTTATAAAATATCTTGTTGGTCAACTGTATCCGTGGACTGGACCACGGAGACCAAAGACCGGTTCGAAAAGTATTAAACCTAAATCATATTTACATTGGGGATAAAACGATGGGAATTTACAAACCCTTTCAAGGTTGGTCACACTAATATCACTCCCGCAGTTATCGCAACAAAATACGGTGTGCCAACTCTCCCAGGTGCTTATACGGCAACACCACCATGATTCCAAGCTCACGAAAACGTGGTCATCATCACCCTTGGCTAGTTCCATGATAAAATCCTTAGCAGCCAGGTCTGCAAACACCTGGGAGCCTGGGGAAGATTCTGAACCCGTCGCAAGAAAACAATCTGCAAGGAACTCTTGAATTTTTGCTTCCGCTTCACGCCATGATGATGAAGTCCGGCCTTTAAGAGTCGCTGCCTTGCAAAGTAAAACGAATTCTTTAGGGGTTTTCCGCAGCTGAGACCGCGCTTCTTGTTGAATCACTAAATTTTGCGGTGTAGCATATATCGTAGTCTCTAGATGCGGATAGTAGGATGGATATGGTCTCGCTGGGGATTGGTATGATCTCGCTGGGGATGGGTATGGCATTCTGTCAGTGAGCCAAAGTGGCGCAGAGTAAGTAGGAAAATGTACTGGACTATCCATGGGAGGGGGTGGAATATTCGGCATTTCTTCTTCGGACTAGTACCATCACAATAGATAGGTGAACTTTGGTTTAGTTTAATATATAATAAACTTGGGGCAAAGGAATCAAGTACCGTAGTTTTGACAACGGTTTGTATCAATGGAGCTATTAATGACCGGTATAAAGAGGGAGTGTGCAATCCTCTAATATTAGAAGCCGGCGTGGATACGTCGTACCCCATGGATGGAGTGGCTATTTTAGAGACAATAATATGAGCATGACATTAAGTCTGATCTAAATCTGTGTTTTATGTCATTTACCTATTTGCCAGTGTTCTTGGAAAGTTTTCGATGCACTGGTGAATGCTTGACCATCCCGTTTGACTCCACACCTCTTTGCATTTGTCATCTTCCTCAATTTTGAAGCAACATTTATGCTTTGCTCGTTTTCGCTGCGTCCCTTGTGTCGCCCGTGTGAGTAAGTATTCGTGGGTTTGTCCGAGGCTAGGCTAGAAATGAGACCGGCTTCGCCTTCATCTTGAGCATCATGAGCCGTCGAAGAATCTCTAGAAAGATCCACTTCGTCTTTTTCTTGATGGGGTAACTTTGACTCCTCCCGTCTCAAGAACCTCTTCAGTTTATCTCGAGTAAGGGTGACGCCTCTAACAGTAATACTTGTATCTTTCCCTTCATTCACCCACCGCTCCAGGACCTTTCGAACAGCAACCCTCATCTCCCCAGGTTTGATATTCTTGTCAATATTCCAATCTCTGATTTTCGCGAGGTATTGGCGGCGGCTATCGAGATAATATGTTTTCCCCCTCAAAATTTAGCGAAATGCATGCAATATACGAGTTGGGGTACACCGTTCGTTCGAATTTAAATATATCTAGAACCTAGATTTGTGCATAGGTGAGAGAAATACCACACATGTACATACCTTGCAGTAAAACTGTGTTGTGTTTCCATGATATTGATACACTCAGCGAGGGGCAATTTCTGATTCGAATAGAGTTCTATGAATTTTTCTTTGTGCCGCTCCCATTGCCATAATGGTATCACACGTTCTCGCTCCCGCTTTTCTGGTCTCTGAGGCGGCATCTCAACTCAAACTAGCTGGTTATTGCGATACCGTAGTATTTTTGGAAGGCTGACATAGATCGTTCTCACTAGGTTTCGAGGTATCAGGAGATCTATGCGTCCAGTTCTAATATAATTAAAAAGACCGCCAGTTTATTGGAGGCTTTGTATGAAAGCTGCCTGGATGAATATATCAAAGTTTGAAGATTTCAGAGACGTTCATCCAGGAATCATTCGATTTAAACTAGTATTTAGGTCTTAGCTTCTAGAAACACGGCTCTGGGACTTTTGACCAGGAGGTGAATGTGGTGTGGCTGTTCATTCGTCAAAAGTCCCGACTTGCATACTGGTAGAGTTGCTTGCACGCAGTCAGCTGTCTCCGAACTCCTTTACAGGGCTGCTTATTTTCGTAAAAAAAAAAAGCAAATCCAAACCGTTACCAAACTCTCCTTTCTCTATTTCGTAGGAGAGCCTCAGAAAGAGCAAAGGGTTGTGATTTCTTTGATCAGTTCTCGCGTGTGGGGGTGGGAGGTAGTAGTCCCGTTCACAGATGCTGATATGGCCTGCATGCTGGACTGAATGGTACAGATGGGATGCAGCGTATTCCTCTGACTGCACGCTAGATTATCGCTTCTCTCGGTCATATTTTACTCACAATTCAATACTATATGACATCTATATTGAGATTTGGTATAGCACAGATATATACACATATTCGCCTTGCAACCAATGAAATATACTCGCCAGAAAAGGTATCACTAGGTACATCCTACAAAGCTCCCAGCTCCTTCAACTTGGAGATGAGCCCGTCGACATTTTCGACTTTACCACCACCTTGTCTCGGTGGCGGTTCTAGTCATACAATCTGTCAGAATTCATCTTGTGGTCATATTTATAATCGGAAATTTAAACTCACCTGTAACTTTCAAAGTCTTTAACCTATTCTCTGCCCTAAACTGAAAATCCTCCAACTTCTTCTTCTCCAACTTTTTCTTCTTCGCCTTCATGATATTAGGCAAAGACGCATACCTCGGCTCGTTCAACCTCAAATCAGTCGTGATCACCATTGGCAGCTTCCCCCTCACCGTCTCTGACCCCCCGTCCACCTCTTTATTCACCTCCAAATACTCCCCATCAAGGGTAACTTTACTAGCACCGCAAGCCTGCCCCCAACCAAGTAAGCCGGCAAGCATTTGTCCCGTCTGGGACGAATCGTCGTCAATACTCTGCTTCCCCAATATCACCAAATTCCTCCCTTCCTTCTCCACAACCTCTTTCAATATCTTTGCGACCTGCAGCGGCTCTAGCATTTCATCCTTCTCCGCTGTTTCGACGTGGATACTCCGATCGCAACCCATGGCCATTGCTGTGCGTAGAGTGTCGGCTGCTTTCGGCGGGCCGATGGAGAGGGCGAGGATGTCTTCGACTGTTTTCGCGGTGTGCTTTTCGCGGAGACGGACGGATTCTTCGACGGAGAGTTCGTCGAAGGGGTTCATTGAGTGTTTTACGCCGGCGATTTCAACGGCGGTTTGGGATTTGTTGACGCGGGGTTTGACGGCGTAATCGATCACCCTGTTTAGTTATGAATTTTGTGCGTGTTAGCGGAATTTGAAGCTTTGAATCGGATCTAATATTTGAGTAACGGATTGTTTGCGAAGGGAGTGTGAGGGTTGGACGTACCGTTTTACGGGGACGAGAATACGGAGAGTTGTAGAAGACATTGTGAATGGTTTTCAGCTTGTGTCCGGTAGCGAGGACTCGAGGAGCTGAGTGTCGGTAAGGAGGATGGTGAGAGAGGAAGGAGAGGATGGGTGAGGTTTGAAGGTCAAAATTTTGAAGTCGGGATGTGTTGCGGTGAGGTTACCGTCGGCTCCGATCAGCGCGCATCTCGCAACGCACAAGCTGACCTTCTTTTCGGCTTGTGATTTCTTATTGCTGCCATTGCATCTTAACATTTTGACCATATGCATTTATAGAAGCGGCGTGACAAAGACCTTTCGATGAGATGGATAGTCTATTACTTTGAAACAATCTGCCCGTCTGTTCTATTTTGTGAGATTGTTGTAATCGGATCGGACCGACATATCGGATAACCATCACAACCGCATCAGCCTGACATGACAATATCTTCAATTAAAGACGGGAATACAAGTGCGAACCCTGGCAATGAGAGAGCTAGTCAGCCTGGTTAGGTCAAAAAAGTCCGGTCCAGAATTTACTTTAAAATTCTCGAATCCCGGACTCGTCTATTCCTTGCAAAAAGAAGGCCCCACTTTTTAGGTCCCCCAGCTGGCTGGTGTTTGCTCTCATTCTCGATTTCAAGCTTGCAGTTGCACACTTCCGCATCGACACCAATCATCCAATTCTATCAACCGTATCCACCGACCCTCCAAACGAATCATATACACATCAGCAAACAATACAACCTACCCCGCCGTCCTCACAAGCCATCGAAGTTTCAAAATACGATTATCGGACTCGGAAACAGTGCGTGTGCGTGTGCGTGCGTGTGACAGTGCGTGTGCCAAAGAAAGGACGTAGGTAATCGGGCCCCGGCATCCATCCATCCCCCTGGAAAGCTAGCCCAACCAACCACGTCCCAGCTGAAAAGTAACCATAATATTAACAGCCAAAAGCTATAACCACAGCATCAGATTCTTATATCACCACTCTCTCCAATCCCCATCTACACTCCCCAGAGAAGCTTCAAGCAATAGCAAACCACGACCGACTCGGACCTCACGATTTTTTCACGATCTTTAACAAAAACTTTCAGATCTAGTTTTTCTTGTCACGCATACAGATACCATGGTACCCAGCTACCCCTCCTTCCTTCCCGCCCTCACAGATCTAAGCCTCCCCCGCCTGCGCGCAGCCAACCAGCCAGCCCAGGGGCGGGGAGAGGGAACCAATACGCATCAATCTAGACGCAGAGCTAGCTTTTTTCCTCTTTCTGCGATCATTATATAATATAAATCTCCGAATCATATACTTATAAATTAATTATATATATATATAGTCCGATCTCCTAAGCAAGGACGAGATCGAAACCTTGAGGGACGCCTTTAACCATTTCGTAAGCACTGATATATACACATCCTTAAAAAAGAAGTAAAAAAGCATAGCTAACTCATCTTCTTCCGCCCTGCTACGTAGGACAAAGATGGCAATGGTAAGCCTGCCCTTTCATTTCTTTACCTTTTCACACCTCCGAGAAACCGTACCCGACGATACATCGCCATCCGCGACGAGGCTCCGAAAAATACAACATTTTTTGCCCCTCCACCAACGCATATCTTCCACCATGTGCCCTCTCGTTTCATATGACCAACAAACTCGCGATTTTACGCCCACACGTCTACACACGGTCCACAAATCCACTTTACAATCCACAACGGCTAAAAGCTAATGTTATATTATGGTGAAATTTAGGCGAAATCTCCATCGACGAATTGGGCGAGGTGATGAAATCCCTCGGTCAAAAACCCACAAAGGAGGAGCTCCAAGATATAATCAACGAAGTCGACCGTGACAACAATGGAACCATCGATTTCAAAGGTACCTCACTACCCCTCCCCTACACTACCTTAAACCACACTACACCTAAGTATTAACCATGCGGAATAAAACCTATAGAATTCCTAACCCTCATGGCCCCCCGCGAAGGCAAGCGCGACGCGGAAAGCGAACTCCGAGACGCCTTCAACGTCTTTGACACGGACGGCACGGGCACCATTGACGCCCAGGAACTCAGAAATGTGATGAAGGCACTGGGCGAGAATCTGAGCGATGAGCAGATCGAGGAAATGATCAGGGAGGCGGATAAGGATGGTAATGGCACGATTGACTTTGAGGAGTTTAAGGCTATCATGCTTTAATTTAATACTTATCATTTGAATGGTGAGGGTTGTGGGGGGGGGGCGTGAGGAGGTTTTTGTGTGTGCATGTGTGTATATATGCATGTATGTATGTAGGTTGCTTTATGGAGGTTGCTTTCATGGATTTGTGAGGTAGATAGTGAGAGCGTAGGTAGGATGTTTTTATTTCTGATTTGTAGGTGGGGGGTTGTGTGGTGATGTGATAGATGGTGGTATAGCTAGCTAGCTGGCGGCTGCTGTGATGATTTCATTCATACTTTACGATTGATGCATTGTATTCATGATTGTCTGCAAACTCGAGAAGTAGAAGGAAGGGTCAGGGCATATTAATATTCATCCACTCTTTTTAATTGAACCGTATGATCTATCATTGCTAGTAATTTAATCCTCACTTTTTGTGCTCGACCTTTCTCGAACAAGAAGAGTGATAAACAAGACCGATGGCTCTTCCACCCTTTTATTCCGTCTAACAATTTATAAGATAGCTCCTTTTCAAGTGTCTATCCACCCTTTCGCAAAATCATCCTCTAGCCCCGTCGGGCAACAATTAAATATAGTTATGAACCATTCGTCGAAAATCAAAAATCAAGAGAAACAAGTGTCAAGAAAAAGATAGGAAAAGAGAAGAAAAGGAAAAAAAAAAAAACGGAACAAGGATATCACAACATGTAATTTTTAGGAACCCATCAATCGAAACGAAAAAGGGGGGACAAAGAAACATATCCAACTAAACACACCTCATCCGACAATAAACCATCAGAAATGAAGAAGACCACAATCACCACCTATCCCTCGGACTTCTCTCCCGAAACGGGCCCCTCCTATCTCCCCTTCCCCCATCTCGAACCCAATCCCTCCTCTCGAAATCCCTATCTCGATCCTTGCTAGTCCAGCTATCAACCCCTCCCTTTCTACCTCCCCTCCCACTACCTTCACCACGACCGCCGCCACCGATGCCGCCACCCCTTCCACCCCTCCAAGGATCGCTCCCCTTCCGTCCAGGTCTTCCCCTAACCTCACCCTCAACCGGTCCCTTCGCAATCCTCTCCCTAACAGTCGCCTCATCAACCGGCTTATAATAAATCTTCGGCTTAGTCTTAGTGCTCAAGAAGAGTTCGTCCAAGCTGACAACCTTGGCTCCGGGCGGAATAGGCCTTCCGGCACCGTAACCCGCATTCATATTCGTATTGTTCGAAGTAGAAAAGCTCCCACGTCCTCTAGGTCCCGACGGCGCATCAGGCGGCGGCCCACTTCCTCCTCTCCCACTGATCGAAACATTCCTCCCTCCGGTTCCAATGCCACCACCGTTACTGCCACTAGCACCGCTATACTCCTCGTGTACGGCTTCGACGCCATCCTCGGAATCTCCGTACGTGATAACGAACCTAACCCCTCTATTCTGCTTCTCCTTCGCGATCCACGCATCGACCTTCCCCTCAGGAACGTAATCCGCAAACAACACCTTTCGGTTTTTCTCGTTCGGGAAGAGTTTACCGTGCACACCATTACGCGCCCTCGAACATGCCTGCACACTCGAAAAGATGGCGAAACAGTGTGTTTTGATACCGTCCAGGTAGATGAGTTCCAAAACCGAATCATCTTCCTGTGAAGATTTGCTGGCTAGTTGGACAAGGTGGGTGCGTAACTGGGATTCCTGGAGGGGACGGACGAGTTCGCGGATGTAGAGTGCGCGGGTGGCTGGGTGGATTGATGGTGAGACAGTGTCTTCGT
Organism: Orbilia ellipsospora; assembly: GCA_036971675.1. Lineage (NCBI taxonomy): Eukaryota > Fungi > Ascomycota > Orbiliomycetes > Orbiliales > Orbiliaceae > Orbilia > Orbilia ellipsospora. The sequence continues at coordinate 1,591,639 of JAVHJO010000011.1, read as the reverse complement.
CGTCGGAGCGGGGTGGTGTCGCTGCCGCGGTCCCCACAGTGGGGGAATGGGTTGATTGCGTGTCGTCTTTGAAGAGGGATTTGAAGCGAGCATCCTTAGTGCTTGCTACGATCGATGGTCTTTGGCGGGCTTGAGAGGGTGATTGCGTGCGAGAACGGGAACGGGAACGAGATCTTGATCGTGCGTTTCGTCGGTTATTATTGTTGGTGTAGCCACGTGAAGGTGAGCGAGATCTGGATCTGGATCGGGATTGGTCTCGCTGGTGGGATCGAGATCGCGATCTATCGCGGGGAGATTTACGGCCACGTTCGGGAGAATCGGTGGAGATGACTGGAGCGTCGGTCATGGAGACTTCATCCTTGCCAGGGAGTTCTTCTTGGATACGAGCCTTCTTGGCCTCGACTTCTTCCGCACGGACGGAGGGCGATCTAGAGCGTTTCCTTCGCTTGCTCAGGTCGGCTTCGATGGATTGAACGGATTCTGGCGGTTGTAACGGGGTGGGAGCGCTTGTGACGGGTTCTAGAACATTTTCGGCCTGTTTGGGAGTATCCTGAGATTGAGCTGGCGTAGCGACGGCGGTTTCGACTGTCGGTTGTAGCGGCATAGGTTCCGGTTCCGGTTCCGAAGGCTTCTCTTCTTCTTTAGGTGAAGCTGTTTCGGCGACTGGCTCATCCTTTGTTTCGTCGGTGGTCATTTCGACGTCTTCTGTGGCTTCTTCTGTTGGATTTTCGACAGTTTCGACGGCTGGAACGGAAGGCGTGGCGTCACGTTCCTCCTTTTCATTCTTCTCCTCAGGTTTATCCTCTTCTATTTGGACAGCATCTTTTGTAGTTTCAGCCGGAGCATCTTCTGGAACCTCTTTTGGCGTTTCATTGTTGACATTGGCGGCTGGTGAGTCGTCTGCATCCTCTGCTGGTGAGTCTTCCGGGGCGGGAGCAGGATCCTCAGGTTCTTCAGGCTCTTCGGATTCTTCTTCCGCCTCTGGTTCTTCGGCGGGAGCGTTCTCTTCTTCAAGAGCGAGGGTGAGACGCTCGACCAATTCCTTCTTGAGACCGCCAACGGCGAGACCGCGTTTCTTGAGCTCGGCCTTTAGCTCCGTGACTTTGAGCGACGCAGGATCCATGGTTGTGAGTCGGAATGAAAGAGAGTCGTGATTGTGATGATAAAATTAGGTTAGTTGGCTTTTGGCGCGTTGTGACGTAGAAGGCGAAGGTTTGTGCAGAAAGAAAAAAAAAAGGTTGTGGTTTCTGCAGGGCGGACCGGTAGCGGCAAGCACAAGAGCACGAGCGAGCGAGCGAGCAGCAGCAGTCCGTGGAATGGACAGGGTGTGGGTCTCTTCAGCACGACCAGCCGAAGAGACGAACGATGACGGATTGTTGTGATGAGTGGTGAGCGGGTGTGAATGGTGATGATGGCAATGCAGCGAGCGGGAGTGTCTACATTGGACGGGGATGTTTGAAGGGCGATGGTTGACGATGGTTTCGATTGAATGGGAGATTTGAGATGAGATGAAAAAAGATGGAAAAAGATGAAAGGGAAAAGAAGAGGAAGGGAAAAGAAGGCCGGGGCGGCGGAAAAAGGAAAGTTCGCGTTTCTCGGCGGGTCAACAAAGAAGGTCCCGCACCACAAAACAACACATTTCATCAAAGCCGCATTTATCGTATGCGGCATTCTCTCAGTTCTGCCATCTGTTGGATTTTAACCGTTACAGATCTCATTCATTCGACAAAGAAATATATGTTTCCAGATTATAGTAGTCTCGTTCCAGTTTTTGGAATGTCCTGTGACTAGAATTTTGGTTCTATAGTCGGACTAGCTATGAACAGACTGATATATCGATATCGATATCTATAGATCTAGTCTTGTGCCAATATAATAAGCTCAATTGTCATTCCTCAACCGACAATCTACAGAATGTGCAAATATGTCTCCCTATTCATTAGAGAGTTCTATGCCTACAATTTATCTAGACGAAATTCATACCGTCTACAACATATAGATATAAACGGTAGGACGCATACTCCGTACAATCCCATCCTAGCCTCCACCTCCTTCCAGCCGTTCAACCACCAACCCAGCGTCTCAATGATGTCGCTGCACCCATTCTGTCACTCTCTACAATGAATTTATGCGAACCCGTCATGATCATAATCATATACCACAGTCACAGGTTCGCCATTCGAATATTCCCTCTGTAAACGTATTTCCCACGCTTCGGGTATAAATTCGTGCTTGACATTCCATCTTTTCCCTAGATTCCTTCCTTCAATTTGTCCGAATCAAAAACCCCAATATCAAGATCTCAAGACTCCTCAAGCAATAAAAAAAATATATTAAAAAAATAACACCAATTTTTTTTAGAATCCCAATCTAAAAATGAACGCCGCAGGACCAAGTAACCATTCTGCACAGTATCCCAGATATGAGTATGGCAAACTAGAGGGCTGTAAGTACCTTACCTTCTCTCTTCTTTTCGGTCTTCCTTGATAGATATGAACCGACGCTAAGACCTATACTCTGTTATTTTGATAACAGGGATCAAGGGACTCGGCTGGTGTTTCCGAGTCATCGTCTGCAATGAGTGTCCATACGATCTAGTCCGCTTCACCGGTCCTGAATCACTCGGAGCAGTCATCAAAGCTAACTCCGGGGCTTCCGGTCAGTTCATCTGGATTCCCGAACAAAACTGGCCTGCCGGAACCTTCTCGTACTACCTTTCCAAAGCCCCAAGAGAGTGCGAGATTCAATTCAGCTGGGACCAAACCGAACCCGAGAAATCGAGCTTCATGATCATTGGTGAGTTGCCAGGTGGTGTCACTGTCGTCAAGGAGATCCGCGGTGACTGCGTTCATTTTTTCGTGACCACCGCCGAAAAGATCGAAAAGCGTCGTCAGAAGCTTCTTGAATCCGGGAGGGATCTCGTTCACCATTACCAATATCTTCCTGCTGCGGGAGACCAGAGCAACAATATTTATTCTGGTCAGTATCAGTAGTGAGTGATGTGGGGTTGAATTTCCTGCCATTGAACGGGAAATGGTTGTTTCTTCTTTTTTTGTACCGAATATTTTGCATTATGGAGTGTTTTTTCTTTTAGCAAGGCGTTTTCTTTGAAAAATGGCGTTCATCCGATCATGTATTTCTTTACAATGTGAAAATGTATTGTTAGCATGGCTCACTCTCATATGTCATCCTCTGGAGGATACGAGGGTGCTTTTATGAACTCGGTCTTACGGCCTACTCTGTCTCGATCAATCAATCGATTTTTTCTCTCGAGAACAGTCTCTCATATGAGAAACGTGTGATAATGTAGAACCGTGGTTGTATATGGTGTTATAACCACATGGATAGTAAGTACTCTATGATAGTGCGCCGGATATCACTTCCATCAAGCTTCCCAATCGGACAAGCATTTAAACTTTCCCAAACCATGCCGAATAAACACATGTCAGCCTTGATCGATACATCCGATCCCACACGCTAAACCAACGCCGTACGTTCCATCCGCATATTTTGACGTGTTTTTTGAGTTTTCCGGCATTAATGCATTTTCCGTGTTGGCCGCCCGCCAAAGCCAAACCAACGACATCAAAGTGACATCATAAACCCCAGCGCGGGCAAAAACCCGCGTCAAAAACGACATCATCAGGAAAGCCCCGGATTTTATAACTAACAAACAGAAAAAAAAGAGGTAGATTATAAATACACCGTCATTCGCTGATACCTATTCCCCTCTTCTTCTCCCATTCATCGTAAATTAACATTAATTAAAATACTCAATTGCAATTGAACTTCAATCGAGCAATTCGATCAATCCAATTCATACAATACAAACCACGGAAGCCTAGCTAAATAGCTTAATATCTACACAATGTCGTCCGCAATCCTCCGTCGAACAATCTTCACCCGTCTCCCCACCGCTGCTATCGCCAGACCCCTCTCCACATCGTACCCACTCCGAAAATCAGTCACAGACACCGTAAAGGTATATCAACGCACCCCTCCCACCATACCAGCATAAATACTAATCTAGCTTGTACTAAATGTAAAGGACACTGTCGACACGATTGATAAAAAAGCAGGAGCAACCCTAGCAGCGGGTATCCAAAAGACCGAGAACGCAACAGAAGCAGTCAAGGATTCCGTCTCCGGTGCCGTCGGCGCGGCTCAAGATAAGGCTCCCACAGCCGACGAAGCAAAGGGGATGGCGAAGGGGAAGGCTTCAGAGTTGCAGGGGCAAGCTAAGCAAGCCCACAGTGAAGCGAAGGGAAAGATTGATGAGATGAGTAAGTTCTTTTATCCCCGGGCTATATAATTTGGGAAGGGCGATGCTGATGGTAATTCTCTTTGTAGGTGGAAAGGCGAAAGGAGCATTCGAGGAAGCGAAGGGGAAGGCTAATGCCAGAATGTAAAGACCGTATTGAAATAAAATAATAAAGGTTACGAAGAGATGAGAGAGATTGCCATGATGCGTCTATATGTATGTAATGACTACGCGAGCTATCCGTTTTGAATAAACGGATACTAGGGGTTTAATCCAGGTCCTTCTAATAATCAAAAGAGAAAGAAAGAAAGAAAATGGCATGTATAATCCTCACGAATGAACGTATCTTTAACTCCTCAACTTGGCCCATACCGATAAGGTATGGTTACCGTCGGAACACTGTAGAGCTTATATAATCCTTCGACGGCCCGGACACATTGTACCGTAACGACCACCACTTCAACTCTCCATTCTCAAACTCAAACGCGTACCGTGCCGCGTAGTTATCTTTGATACATAAATGATCTCCCGTGGCCGTCATTCTACAATCCGATATCGTACTCTTGGTGGCAGTAGAATCTGGAGCGAGTATGAGCTCGTGGAAGAGATAATCCGCTTGTTCTACCGCCGCCTCTTCGTTTGGATTTGTGTTGTCGGTGTTGCGGTTTTGGGTTTGTGAGGAAGGCTCTTTTACGAACCAGGCTGATATCTTGTCTTTCTTTTCGTCGTACTGGTAAATGTACTTTTTGTTGGCGCGGAGGATGAGGCCTGTGTCTGTTTTGAGCTCGCCGGATTCACTGTATAGAAGGGATGTAGGCGGGTGGGATGTCGATGGAGGATGTGGGGTTAATGTGGCGGTTCCGGTGAAGGTGCCGGACGGGAACGATGGGATCGCTGAGGTGAGAGTTCGGTGGAGGGTCCAAGTGCCTCGGAGGGCGTTGAAGATTGTCTGCGGGGTGGTCATTTTTGATATATGGTTTCGAGAGATCGATCTAGTGATACGAGCTATCAATTAATTTCTGTGTCCCGCATTTGTTTCAGGGTTTCGCGACATAGATCGCAGAGTTGCTTCGTCTAGTGTGTTTAAAGAATCCTTCGCAGCAATCTTGTCTAGGTAGTTGTGTTTTGGTATACTATCCATAAAAATACTAGTTAGGTACTTAAGTATGTACAAACTTCATTCAAGAGGCTGATGAGAAGCTTGTTTGTGCAGAAATCCAAAATTTTCAGAACGTAGCCCCTGTTCCCAAGATGAGGTTCCACTCGCAGTAAACGGACATGCTATGCGATGTGAGATGGCGACCAGGATCAGTAACCTATCGGGGAATCGCTCTTTTGGAACGTGCAGGAAAACAGCACCTTTCAACAACTTTCTTGCATGATGCAGAAGTATGTGCATCTGATACTCCGAACTCGAGGCCGAATGCACTTGTTTACAATATCTGATTTTCTTGTCACCCTTTAACAACGCATAGCACATAAGTTTTGGCTCTTGATCAGGATTGGCTGAACATGAATAGCTCGACATTGACTCGCTGGGGAAGCGTCCGACTAATTACTTACCGATGGCTGAGCTGCGGTACATGATCCTAAGAGGGGTAGGACACAGTACCTGCGGCTGCGCTGTGGGAGGACTGGCAGGCAAGAAATGAGACCAGCCCGCGCTGCAAAATTAAAATCGCGTAGTATCTTCCGAAGGCATTCACAATTGTCGAATATATACCTTATTGTCTAAAAAGCAAGCCGATATTAATATATTAGTCTTTGATCCGCTACATATATATGGTAGTATATCTCTTTCCCCCCTCACCCACAAGAAGAACGACGAGCCCTCCCTTTTCCCATCTATCATTCCCATATGTTAAAGAAACCAAAAAAAAATCAACACAAAGTTACCTCTTCGAGCACCCGGTCACCTCGGGTGCTAGCTGCCGAATACAATAATTCGAGAAGTCATTCTTTACAATTCCTGATTATTACTTTGAATTTTTGATACGATATTCCATATACCCTGGTTTACCAATTTTCTGGTTTCTCCTACGTCCATATACGGTAATAATATAGGCTTAGGAATAAATATTATTTTAAGCTACAACTGTGGTGCCATAGTTACTGTTCTATATTAACATATCAACAACTATAAAAATCGCTCTGGGAAGGCTCAATATAATTAAAGCTTTCAAAACGGTCTACGGCAAGCAACATGACATATCTATCGGCAGAAGCCATCATCGCAATAGTATTCAGTTTCCCACTCTTAGGAATCGCATTGTATCAGTTATATTTACAACGGAAGGCGATGCGTGAGAGTGCTGTTGCTCGCCTTGATCTCGAAAGTATTTTAATTTCTCAATTAAATTCTACTATTATAATATTTTATTCTAAGCATCTGATCTTTCATTCTGTCGCTCTATCGGTGATGTATATAAAATCATTTACGTAATGCGTATATTAACGTATGCTGTTGGCATTTAGGAAATACTACGCGAAGCAACACTAGCGTCCGGAGCCAACTTGCGTCGTTACACTCCTATTCCACCTCTGCGCATTCAGGGTTCGAAACTACCATTACCCTTTTACTAATGTCGAGTCAGAGTCGGACCAGCCGTGCCAGAGTATTTCGCACCAACTAGTCTTGACAACGGTGAATGTGGCCTAGTTTTAACGTTGGGGGGCATTGCATGTTTGTTTAGGGTTATAATACCGGTTTTATTTGAAGGAATAGAATCGCATTTGGGGAGAGACTCGATAGAAATTAGATCAGGGTTGAAAAATACGGGACTTCTATGTCAAACAAGATGACTCGGGATTTTCTTAGCTTGTCAATCTGATTAGTTATATTACGACAGTTTTGGATACGAAATTGTAGTCTATAATGAAATAAAGACATGCATAGCATTGAACCCAATTTCTAGTGGTCACATCTCAACTTTAAACTTGTGTTGATGTGTGGTATTGATCTCGTTTCCAGCGTCTAAATTGGATTAATTAGTGATCTCCTAGCGCGAGGATTTTGGCGAAACTTCGGGATTTCAACACCACAGGACACACCATAGCGAATCCAATGGACAACGACTTTTTTTTTTGAGGTTCGCCCTTTCGAGAGCTCGATGCCGCTACCAAAGTGGTAGTGTGATTGGGCGGATCAGGAAAAAAAAAAAAAAAAAAGACTTTGACGGCATATGTTATGCGGCTCGGCACGAAATGGAACTTTCTTTCGCATTCCTTGCGAAATGCTACAACGCCCTTCTTCCTTACCCCAGAGGTGACAACACATGCCCAACGGTTACTTCCAGCTTTGTAAACCAAACCCTTGATATAAAGAATTGAGAAGCTACTTAAGTAGTTATCAATATATTTCCTGATAGGGATATTGTTAGCCTTCTTTGCCTTAAATGAAGTGTTTGCACTATAGTAATGAGAATTTTAGACAAGGCTTGTTTTGAACCTGAGTAGTCTGATATCTTTTGTGAGTTGCAAACGCGTATGCGGGAGATCAATAGGTGGCTTCACAATGAAAATTGCCAGCCCTCAACACCGATGAAGGGTATTCTGAAGGATGATGTTTTTGTTACTAAATTTCGCATAACATTAAGATAGACTCGAATATGTTCTACATTCAAGTAACCATACAAAATGAATAGCCTCTCAAAATTCCTAGCTTTTTCTCAAACGCCGAATAAAATCAAGCGAGTCGCACTGAAGGTATCTCAGCCGCAGAGTTTTGTAACATCCAATTATCTTGCAGCAAATCAGCAAAAACCGCCAGCCTTTATATCAAAACGCCACATTATGCACTCCAGAAACGAAGATCGGGGGTTGGAGCCGTTCTTATTGGGAGACAGCCTTGCCCCACTCCTATTTTCGAATACCTGAGGTTCAATCTGGGGGCGCAGATTCCGATATAAATATTCTAGCCTGCGCTAACTTAGTAAATGGATCTCTAACGGAGCATCTACTCATTCAATTTGATCTAAAGCTAGTCGGGATTTTTTACTTTATCTTAACTTATGGAACCCCCTGAACTCCTGGTTACTACCGAAAACTCGGGCGGGTTAAAGGTAGTTACCTCGGAGAATTCGGGTTCAGTCAGCAGTGAGGTAAAGCAAGGGGAAGTAGTATCCGAATCTGTGCGAGGAGCTCCAATTGCTAAAGGTAGGCCCAAGACCAACCCTATTCGTACCACTTACAAAACCCCATCGGCACTGGCATTGCCTTTGGTGTTCATGCTAGAAGGACCGTGGGTAGAGACATTAGTTATTGGTTTTGGGGGCTAATCAATTGCAGCACTGGAAATTTTGGCAGAAAAAAACAAATTTCGCCCTCGGCGCGTGTTTATAAAGCATCTCGAAGATACATCATCCCATATATGCCCTAATAAGCTCTTAACACAATCCTATGATGAGGATCCAGATGGCCTGCCCTCCTATCCGCCGGGTCTCGGGCCTAACCAAGATCAGCGGGTTGATATAAGAGCGATTGTTGTTGAGGAGACCTTATCGGCAGGCTCATCCAGGAAGCAGCTTCAGGAAAATCATATTACGAGTGAAGATGATTTTGGAGATCTGTATAACTCGCTTCGCGCTTGTACTCCAGGGACATCTAAGACTACCTTTTTGCTCATTCAAGATATATCGCATGCGGTTACAACGTTTTTATGCGAATACCTGAAATTGGATCCATCGATTATTAGAAACCACCTCATTGGCATGAACGGGTTCTACGAAGATGGAACTCGCGAAGAAACAAGCGCCCCCAGCGGAAACCGAGCGACATTAAGAAGGGCCCTAACGGGGCTAACGCCTGGATCCACTCAAGTAACCCGATCTTCAGAAGAAACGGATCTATATAGCTTTAATATATTCAGACGAAGAGATTTTCTAACGTCGGAAGATTCGGTATTTCGATTAGACTGGGGGATTGTTTGTATCGGCATGCCAACAGTTGTGATGGAAGGACAAGAGGCCATGGAGTCACCTAATCGCAGAACTAAACGCGTAGATGCTTCTAAAATAGAGGATCCTCTGAAAAATATTTTGGGAAAGCCACAGAAGCCACCTCAGAGAATTGTGAAAATTCACAATCGAGTCCATCGGCCGTATCATCCCATCACGATGGGTGAAAAGAATAGATGCGTAGTCTCTGCAGATCAAAGAGTTACAAAAATTGGAACAAAGGTCGACGGACACGACATATGTATGAATTCCACGACTTTAGCCAATATATTTTAAGGGAAAGGCTCACGTAAACATACTTTCGGTAGTAATATACATCTTCGACCCGCATCGGATGCTATGGACCTCAACTAGATCGTCTCGCAACCCAGACAACCCCTCAGTTAAAGTATATCCGATTTTTGAAGGGGTAAATCAGAGACCAAGTCCTGAAGTTGGCCCGATGACTCATTATAACAGCACCGCGACGCCAAGGGAACACACGACTAGAGAGGTGTTCATCGATTATCTCAAGCATTCAATATCCCAGAATAAAGCTGCATACCTCAAAACAAGCGAGATCAACTTTTTCTGCGGAACACTCCGGGAGTATTGCGATACCTTGACGATAATGGACAATACTTTAGACGGTATTGACGGCTTGGTAGCGGATGCAGAGATATTAAAAAAAAACGTAAAGTCTTGGGAGAAGCTCTTGTCATCCTACCGTGTCATATTATCTAGCATGGTGCATACAATAAAGGCCCACAAGCAATACGTCCGGCATTTAAACCAGGTCTTGGGGGCTGCAAGTTCTGAAGATCAAGTAGAAATCCGGCAACATAAGCAAGAGCTTCTATATGCTATCGAAGAATTTGTAGAGCTTAGGGCTCATATAATTGAGAGAGCAGATAGGACGTTCCAAATAATCATGTCCTCCATGTCCATTCTCGAATCTCAAGAGGCAATCAGTGAAGCATCCTCGGTTGGTAAGCTGACCGAGCTTGCCTTTATATTCATCCCGATATCATTTGCGGCGACCTTTTACAGTATGCAGATAGAGGTAAGCGTAGCTGTTACTTATCCAACTATAAACGCATTGCAAATTATGTCACAGAGAATTCCACTAACAGGTATTGAGATTAGACTTTATACCCAACCCTCGGAAAATTTTTCCTTCTAGCAGGAGTCTTGCTTTGCTGTTCCTTTGGAGCTCGCCTTTTTCTCCGTAGCAGGCTAAAAGGTTATATCCAACGAGGCATACAAGCGCCATTGATAAAAAAAAAGATAGCCGCAAAAGGGCAACCAATACCGGCAGCGAAATACGCAATCTTCTATTTGGAATTAATCTGGAAATATCGTTATGCGCTACTTGGACTTTTCACTCTCATGGCAATTGGTTTTTCGTTGATCCTTAATCTCGGTACACATACCGGTTTTAAGGTTCTTGGTTGCATTTCAATATTTTTGACCGGGTCTGTCATCGCCATGTTCGAAATATCTGACGTTGAAGGGCACTTCAGTGTTTCGGATTTTTTTTGGGTGTTTATCCTCACAATTCCGTCCCATTGCCTTATTGTGTTTGGGGTTGTTGCCTTCGAACTGGACTTAGAGCGTCCTGTCGTGATTGCTATTTGCTGTGCCATCGCTGGAATTATTCTTGCCATCATCTGTTTTCTAGTAGATGCTAACAAAGATTACCATCTGCGTGACACCCTAAGCCCAGTGATCATACTCCTGCAATTTGTGGTATGGGCCTGCTTTTGCAACATATTTTCGGGTATGATCTGGCTACCATGGTCTAAGCGACCTGAAATGAGGGATTGGGAGAAAGCGTTAGCGACGATTGCTTCTGCCCTATGCGGGTTAGTGCTAACTGCTTTCACTGCTGGAATTTTACATATGCTTGACGGGAAAGGAGCTGCGAGGATGTTGCGCCACGTCTATCTAGCCGTCGCAGGAATTCTCGTTGTTGCAGGTATCCCGTTGGTTTTCTTGTGGTTTTATCCCTCGATTGAGACTGCAAAACTACCGAGGTGGAGCCAGATATTAATCACATCAGTACTACTATTGCTAGGAATCTTGTATACTTTCCTGCACATACGATATCTCGACTACAAAGCAGGGGGGGGATTTTCGAAAAGGGAGCATATTTATAGGCTCCTTTCACTTGTCTGGGTATTGGTATGCTCATTCAGTTTCCCCTTGGCATTTTTCTTGGGTAGGATTCACACGTTTGAGCAACTTTCCCCGCCTGTTAAGGCTGCTATCGCTATATCGTGGCTCCTTGCCGCATTTCTAGGAAGACGGGCTACCTACTCGACTATGATGTGGCTTTCGAATTGGATATTTCCAAGCACGGAAGATCCGGACGCGGGCCAAACGTCCAATATTGTTCAAGCCTCTGAGTCTTCGAAAAAAGTGAATGCGGTCTAATTTGACATCGGCAGGTCTTGCATTTTGTTTTAAGGTTAAGTTACCATTTTTATTCGAGTATATAATGTCGCATTCGGGGTGGAGACTCGAGGATATATTATAATATGGCTAGCCGATGGAATATCGTAGAGACAAGGTTGTGGTTGGTGATGTTTGAAGGTTCGAGGTGGCTGGCGGGTGGTGAGTCTTAATTGGGTTTAAGAGGGTGATGATTTATACCGAATGGACAGGGAGCAAGAAGTGCCGCTAGAATAGAGCTTATGAAATCAGATGGCTGACCGGTCCATGGTTCGAATTGATTATTCACGTTGATATAGATCTCTACCAAAATCCGCGAAAAGTTTTATAACAGTCTTGGGGCTAATACCAAGATACCCCGCCCAATACACAGCACCTTGGCATCGTAGACGTATAATCGTCTAGTGTATATTCAGGAAGGCTTACGAATGAGTTGAAGGGATATACGAATACAATAATATCACAGTTCCGTGAAACTCAATTATGCTACGGCTCGAAGTTCTATATTTAATTGTGCAGAACAGAAGATAAATCAAAAAGAAAAGTGATATGCTATATTATAGATCGGATCAATATTTCCGCGGCTTCGATATATTGACTATCTCTATTCGTAGAAGTATAAAGCGGGGTTCCTCCGATGTACCGCTGGAATATTCCGAGTATATCAACATCTTCGTAACTCGATCCGAAGCTACGTTTTTCTAAAATGTAATAATGACTTGATATTCTAGCTAGCTCAATTTTTTTTTATTCATGATAGTACGTCGATTAAAGTTATCTGCATGTCGAATGGTTATCGGCTAGGTATTCGCATTCGCAGATAGCGAGAAATTGCCTCTCGCTGAGAGCGAATTATTGAGCCTGCTTCGAATTGCCGTATTTAACCCTTTTCGCTGCTGTTATTTGTGAGTCCGGCGTCCTTGTTCGCTACTTCAAACGTATCGACTCTGATAGTGCTCCACGAGGCTGATTAATCATGATTTAGGCTAAGCTCAGCTTCATCAACAGGGAAGAAATACCTTTTTAGGTTTTTTTGCTCATTGGATCCTGTTATTATACGAATGATAGCGGGACAGCGGGAACACCTGCATTGCTAGAGCGAACTCAATCAATCCATTCAGCTGTACCTTGAACTGTCGATATCGATAGGATGATGCGTCGAGACCGCCGCAAATTCTGCAGCCAAAAGATGCATGGTCCAGAATCGATATCCTAATGCGAAACCTCACTATCCAATTTATATTCATCTTTCCCATTTGATCTAGAATAGGTTCTTGTAGCGTCCACTCGAAAACGGTTCCATATCCAATAGGGGCGCATTAGACGAACGAAGATCGATCTGTCCCTTATAATCTCGGGACACACAAGCTTTGACAATCTTGCACTACTTCGACAATCGCTTAGCCTCTTGACGTTCCAGGTCCCATGGCATGGGTTTCGAAAATTTCGGTGGTACTGATTTCGGTTGCACGGCTGATTGGGCCTTGGGCATTCCTGAAAGAACAGCTTGAGGGGTCTCTTCTTGCGTGGTTCGTCGGTAACTTAGGTAGCCACTTTTTTCTCCTCCTAACCATCTTTGCAATGGCATTAAACCTTGTCGGCTGTGTAAACTCGAAATCAACACAAGTGTTATCTTTTTCGCCTTCCCAACACAGAAAGAGAGAGAGATGGTTTAGAGTTGATCAATTGATCAAAACCCCTTGTGTACCTGAAATAATATCATTCTCTTCCTAGGATGAGGAGGGGCTTTGAGTTCGAGTGATTATTCCATTAACATGTCAATTATGGTTAGGATATTTTTGCCCCAGTGATGCATGATGGATAATCGATTTTAATTATCCGTGGGTCCTTGGGAGAGGGCCATTTGGGTAGGAAATGTAAAGAGCGCATGCTGCTTATTTCGAACAACATTTGAACGATTTTTCGAACAGTATTGGTAATATATAGACCCCTCTGTCCGTGAGTGAAGATCCTCCTGCAATCGAATTAACTATGCCTTTGGGCTCGTTTTAGTAGTTTTTCCTCTAATTATAACCGTACTTCGATTGCCAGGTAGACTGCAGATTTATGCACCTAGCCGTTGAAGTCGTATTCTCTTCTTGTTCCCCTGTCGTTTAGTCTGACCAATCGGAGTGGACGTTGGAATTCAACAATGAAAGGCACATCGACCGTGTTGGCGGGGCTCGCCCTGGCGCTTTCATTTACCAAGAACATTGTCCCCGCATCTGCGAGCCCGACCATTATGCCTCGGACGCCACAGCCACAGCCAGCGACCATAGTGTCCACGTTCGCCCCTGTGGTGTTCCAAAGGAAAGGGACAACCCTTTTCATCGACTTTGGTTTGGATGTGTACGGTAACCTACAGGTTACCTTGCCTTCTACCGTCGCGAATAATACCGTCTTTCCGGTTCGCCTTGGCGAGAAGCTTACATCAGCTGGCGCGATTGACCGTAGCCCTGGTGGAAGCATCAACTATGTTTCTTTGAGCATCACATATAAAACTGGCACATCTACATATTTACTCAATATTCCGCCGAAGCCCGCGTATACAAATCCAGCTGCACAACATGCGCCAGCCAGCGTCGGTGAAATCACCCCTTTTCGCTATGCGGAAATCGATAATGCGCCAACTTCCTTGACTGCCTCATCTGTGAAGCAGACTTTTGTCCACACAGCTTTTAATACGGAGTCGAGTTCTTTTCAGAGCTCTGACCCAACACTCAATGCCGTCTACGCTAGGTGTAAACATACCATGAGGGCAACTACAGCGTTTGCCTGCTACATCGATGGCAACCGCGAGCGGGTACCATACGAAGCTGATGCTTACATAAACTTCCAATCGCATATGGCATGTGATTCCAACCCTGCAGTGGGACGTTACACAATCGAATTTCTACTGGCGCATCCGACTTGGCCTACGGAATGGAGCTATCATATGCCCATGCTCGCAAACGCGGAGTATTGGCTAACCGGCAGCACTACAGTCTGCAACAACAACTACGACGCCTTGAAAGCCAAGTTGCTCATGAATAAGGCTCGTGCTTCGGATGGCTTGATCAATTCCGTGGGAATCATAGACTGGCCCGCCGGTGAGCGGGATAGTTTTGGTCTCACGCCAAACGGAACGACCGATCCGTCGAATCAGATCGGGCCGGCGGTCAACGCGGTCGTGAACGCATTCTACTACAATGCGCTCAACAAGATGGCGGAGATCGCGGCTGCGACAAATCGACCGGCTGATGTGACTCTCTTCCAAACCACAGCCCAGCAGGTTTATGCATCTTATAACGCAGTGTTCTTTAACAACGTGACGGGAATATACACTGATGGCGAGGGATCCACTCATTCGTCGCTCCACGCCAACATGTTCCCTCTAGCTTTCGACCTCGTACCGCCGCAGTATCAATCCCAAGTCGCAGATTTCGTGCAATCACGAGGTATGGCTTGCAGTGTTTACGGCGCTCAATATCTCCTCGAAGGACTATTCAAAGCGGGTAGAGCTGCCTACGCGATATCATTGATGACTAACACGACTACGAAAAGAAGCTGGACTAATTTTTTGGCTAATAATTCCACGATGACATGGGAGGCGTGGGATATCCAGTATAAACCCAACCTCACATGGAATCACGCTTGGGGTGCTGCTCCCGCTAATATCATTGCACGGTACGTTATGGGAGTCCGTCCGGTGACGCCGGGGTTCACCAAAATCCTGGTAGCGCCGCAGCTCGGAGGGTTAACATCGGTACTGGGTGCCGTATCGACGGTGCGGGGAAACGTCACTGTTAGCTATGGTAATGGTAAACTTAATGTGACGGTGCCACCAGGTACGCAGTCGCTCAATGTTACTGTTCCGTCGTCGGCGACAGGAACTGTTTCGCTCCCAGTTACGGCGAAGTTAAAAGCTAGATCCGTCCCAGTTCTTTGGAACGGACAGCAAGCTATGGGTCGAGTTGATGACCAGGTTGTTATTGTGGATAATGTCGGGCCGGGGGAGCACTTGATCGAGTTTTCGGATTATACGCGAAATAATATGACGAGTAGATTTTAGGCATGGAGGTTGGATTTATTTTGTTCGATTCGTTCCTTTGCAGGTTCGATGGAGCTAGGATTCTTCATTGCTAGCACAAAGCGCAGTTATTATATACCCTTTGCATCCATTCGTTATAGTTAGTTGCGGTTTTTGTTTTAGCCTATGCAAATTTTAAACTTTTTGACAAGCATATTTTTTCTTGTATATTTATGTAGTCAGTACTTTAATTGCACCTTCGAAAGCTCTCCATCTACACATATGCGTGCTGGATTTACTGTTAATAGGAACGAAGGGGTGATTAACATTCCTGGAAGGTTGGTGCCTAGATCTTGTAAGCTTTGCTCTGCTACATATACAGGAGTCCAGGGGTTATTAAACTGATGTTAAATCCACATTTCGATTTTGGATGCTGCTTCCCGCAGATTAGCCCAAAAATCTATAAAATGAATGGAAACCCATAGAAAATTATATATGAAACCACAGAGTATATAATCCAACATATCCACGTCCAGGTCTCGTGCCAAATCTCGAATATGGACAATAGCCGCGGAACTATACCCTCTGAAGCCGTTCGTATTGTCTCGGTGTCAAACGGCCAGGTTCTATCGACACGTAACGGCAAAACGCCACCAGGGGAAAAGGATTATCTTACGACTTACGCCGCTAATCTCACAGACTCGAAATGGATATTCCGTCGAGCTTTCCCATCTGATAAACCAACTGTAACGCCCGAAGGAGCAGTCCGCGACGCCTTTATAATTGAACTCGCGCCTGGTGGAAAACGGTTCATGTTAGCCATTCTGGACTCAGAAAATAAGGTTGTTTCATTCCCGCGATTTGGTATTTGGGTTGTTGATACTTTTTTCGGTGAAAATGAAGATACGCATATGTAAGTTAATCAAGAGGTCTGCTTGGATCGTGATGATTCGGTATCTGCTGATCTGAACGCTCAATTTGCGGGTGCATGTAGTCTTCATCCGTATTATTTTGGATTTTCGCCTTTATTTATTGGTCTGCCACCCAAACAGGGGGACCCGGTATGTACATGAAATTCTAAGATTCTGTGTAGCGTTGCATCTCAATTGACGTATGTTCTTTAAAAGTTACCTTTGTTAGACCCCGCGAAGGCTCCCTTCCAACATTGGAGGCTTGAACAAATTTAGTCGCTTGTCTTGAATGTATTCTGGCTGTATGTGCCTGTGAGCTATTATGGTTAATTCGCAAGCTTCTTTCTTTCCAAGAAAGCTCACTCAACGCACTATTTTTACCTATGCAATTGTATAAAATTCTACAGGATAATTCAAATATTTTCTTATTATGCGGACCTACAGCGACCGACAATCAAAAACCATTCAAAAATTCCAAGAACTACAGCAATAGGTCGTTTCTCCGCAGGTTCGATGGCGTTAAAAATAATTAGTTTGTGTTGAGTATACCTGTTATATTTTAACATTGCCATTTTTAGCATTCTTGAAGTTGACTTTTACTATAGATATATTTTTCGGGTATATGTATTAGTCATTCTAGCACACACAGCTGTTTCTCAAATTTATTTCCAAGAGAATAGAGTAGAGATTTATCATTTATATTGGTAGAATTTTTATCGCGGCCTAGATGTTGTAATTGTTGGAATGTTGCACCAAATGCTCGCAACGCTAAACCCATCTCGTACCAATGCACGGACATATGCATAGATAGTCTGGCACATGCATGCGGTCTAGCGGACACTAATGTGCATATAAATCTAGAAAACATCACGCTGATCTTCTAGCTACGTTGGAAGCTTGGACACGGTTGCATGCGGTCTCAAAATATATACACGTGTACAGAAAGGTTGGTTCGAAAACCTATAAAAGCCATCGACACCTGCGGACACCATGACATAAATCTCTAAAAATATACCAAAACACAATCAACCTTTCTTGGGGACTGGCACACACACCCTAGTCCTAACTTCAAATTCACAACCATGTACATTCGCCGCCGATCTATACCTTCCGGGCCCTTCAATATCGTCTCGGTATCATCTGGACTGGTCCTAGGGCTGCAACAAAAGCCAGCACCAACGCCTGGTACGATAGTTACCGTTGTTGCCGCCGAGTCATCGACAGTAAAATGGCAGTTCAATCATCAGAGTGCCGACGATTATACCATCCAACTTGCGGGTACAAACCTTTACATGGCGCCCGTATCACTTGCAGTTGGAGGGGTGGTCGCCTTGTCGACCATGCCTGTTACTTGGACCGTCGATGTTGTTAGCGCGAATACGTATAGGTAAGGTCGCGAGAGACGGGTTTTATCGTCATGGTTTGAGATCTGACATTCAACTTCGTGGGTGCATTTAGTTTTCATCCAAGTAATGCTCGTCAACTTGTAGCTTTATCTCTGAGTGGAGGACCTGTGAACGGTGAACCGGTATTTACACGAGCTTCGAAAATTGAGCATGGCTTTTGCATTCCAACTAACGTATACTCTTCAAAGGTATTTTTGGTAACATCCCTGGATGCCTCATCCCAGCGCTGGGAGCTAGAGTCAATCTTTTAATTCATCGTGAATGGGTTATGGTTACATGGTTCCGCCAGCCATCCATTTTACTACCAAGCTTCACGAAACTCAGTTTTTTTTTTTTTTTTTTTCAAAATCCGTCACGTTAAATAAGATAATTTAGAGGTCTTGTTATTGTAAATAATTCTAAACATTAATCAAAACGGAGAACCAGAACACATTAACTTTCGTGGATACCATTGTACAAGAAATTGAGCTCCTCAGCCCCTTTGATAACTCCCTTTCTTCCAGCATTGGGACCTGTAGACTTACCCAAAAGGAAATCTTTCATCGCTTTAGGATCAGTACTCAACTTGGGGTGTCTAACCATCATCTCTGCAACCACACCTGCAACCATAGGCGCAGCAGGTGAAGTTCCGGTCGAGGTGCCATAACCATCATTAACATCGGTAGTAGGAATCACAGAACCTGGAGCATAGATACTCACGCAACGGCCTCGGTTGGAATATCCTGCGATTTCATTGCCACCCGGTGCATCTTTTCCCTTCACAGAGTTAGTTCTCTTGGTGGTAGCTCCCACCACGATAAGCTCGGGTACTAGAGGGCTGATATTCCCAAATCCTCCGAGGCAAGCATCTTTACCATCATTACCAGCAGATGCCACAACGTGAATGCCAGCCTTGATAGCTGCGATAGTGGCATTTAGCGCCTTCTTGGACTTTAAGGCTTCTGGAGGCTCGGTGAACCCAAGCGATATGCTAATAACAGAGCCCACAAAGTTAGGATGCATCGCGGGGTTAGCCTTCTTCTCTGCCATCTTTTGCTGGTGTATCTTGATTATCCTAGGAATGCAACCGTGGATATCCCCATCCCTGGTCGAACAACCTGTTAATTTAACGTTCTTTGCGACGCCGTACTTTTTTCCACCTAATACACCGGCCATTTGGGTACCGTGGCCTGCTTTATCTTTCGTGACGGCAAATTTACTTATCATTGTAAAGTTATTATTGACGAAGTCTGGATGTCCCGGGTAGATATTTGCGTCAATGATGTAGGCATCTACACCTAGTCCTGAACGAGAGTCATGGTAGTAAATGCCATCTTCGATCGATGAGTATACGTCTTTGTCAGTACTGGGGGCAGAAATGCGGGCAAGATGCCAGGGGGCCTTTTCTTGCGCTACGTTGGCGCCGAGGGGTTTGGCTAGAGGCTGCTGGGTACTATTAGAGACATTGTTTGCTGCGAATGGAACTGCTAAAGCGGCGGGTGCGAGAACGGATAATAGTATGGTGAAAGTTGATTTCATCTTGTAGGTCTATTTTAAGGTTAATGAAGGCAAGAATAGACACTATTAAAAATCAGAAAGAAAGTGCACAATCTTTTTGAAATATGAAACGAGCGAATATAGATAGAAAAGAATGAGGATTAATAGGGCCAGCCTATATTCCCAAAATTCGCTGATATGTGGATCCAGCTTGGCGTTGGTATATTAGTTGAAGAAGGAAAGATTCTGGAAGATCTGTAGGTATTAATATCGATATATATATATAGAAATGCCTTTCTTATAACTGTTGAGCTCAGGGATAGGTCCATTTAATGGGTTTCTCGGGCTTCTGTACGCAACCGTCGAAGGCTAGTGTTTGAGTTCATTGCATTTCAACCCGGTTCACAGTCGAACTAGTTTCAGGTGGTGAGTGGTGTTGCTCGTCTCATGTTTTAGCAAAACCACGAACTTCAGATAGTTAGCGCCGATATCAACGATGCTAGTTAGAGAGTGGTCCAAACTCTGACAGGTTAGTGTCATTCGTTTTCGGTAATTATTTCGAGGCCTTGAGTTCCTGTTTTGGATGGATACTACATTTGATCCGGCCCCGTGTTCCAAGTTTCAACACATTATTGTCCTGATATCAAGTAGCGCCGGAACTAAAGATCGGGCGGAACTATTGCTAGCCGGCTTCACTAACTGGTGATGTTTAATATAGTGCATGGCGAGGATAAAACTTCAGCTGTCTATCATATTAAATAACAATCGAGTTTAAAATCAGAAATCTGTATACATATTTATACAATTATATCGTGCCAGTGGATATCTACAAGTATTCATATTATGTCGTTTCAAATTTCAGTGATGTATCCGCCCTTCTTTGGCTTTGGAACCAGAGGTCCGACAGTCGACTTTCTCGGCTTCAACTTAGTAGCCGGCCGTGGGAATGGGAATCCCTCAATGCTAGCCCCGTACTTAGCGATCGAATCTGCGATGGCTTTAGCGCCCGTAATGAATGCTCCATAGTTAAGATTCTTGATATCGTCGCAAGCTTGGTGGTAGCATGCGTCATATGGTTGACCGGCTTTTCCGCCAAAGAGTTTGGCCTCTTCTTCGGTCTTAATACCCTCAGCGCCCATGAAAATGCCACCGGCGGGGATACCGATATCAAGGAAGCCGGCGTAGTCTGAACGGCCATCGAATGCTGTAGGTACTGAAGTCTTATCGTCGTCGACGAGGAAGTCAATCAGAGTTTTCTCGATGTGGGCGCTGCCAGTGCTAGCGAAGGGCGATTCGAAAGTAGAACCATCGCCATCGTAAATGGAGTAAACCTATATTGTTAGAGGCTTGATACTTAGGCGAAACATAGTTAGGCTACTTACATAATTCGGCGAGGCTAACATGTCAAAATTGAGATTCAGAACGATTTTCGCGGCCTCAGCTTCTGAAAGATGCGTGGTGTAGTATTCTGAACCCAAGAGGCCGTCTTCTTCAGCTGAGAACCACATGAACCGAACGGCATTGTTGACTGAAAATTTGGTGAGAGCTTTCGCTATTTCAATATGAGCAATGGTACCGGAGCCATTGTCGTTGATACCAGGACCAGCCTTCACAGAGTCAGTGTGAGAGCCAGATGTGATGAGAGCGTTTTGGTTTCCGCCCTTGGTGGTGGCAATGATGTTCGCTGTTAATCGCTCTTCGGTGTGCCAAAGAGTGGAGAGTTTTGCGGGAAGAGTGCCTGTCCCAAGCTTGGCTACGAGAGCTTCACCTTGTTCTTGTGGGATTATAACGGTTGGGGCAAAATAAGTGACATTATAGTCTGAAGGAGCACCAAGAGAGGGCTGGACCTGCGCGGCTTGGTTGTTCCACAGGACTACGCCAAGTGCGCCGGCAGTTTCGGCGAGTGCGACTTTCAAGCCAAAGTTGCAGCTTCCACGGTGGACGAGCGCGATTTTGCCGGCCACGGATGCAGGATAGTCGGACTAGTGTTCCAAACGTTGACAATTGTTAGACTTCCTCTTATATCTGAAAAGTCGGACCGAATACTCACAGCTTCACATCCTAGGTTGGGAACGGCGATAATTGGTGCGGTGACGCTTTTGTTTAACAGCCCAGAGCTTGCGGTGACTCCATTGACACCGGTGGCTGCAACTCCATCGACGGTGATGGATAGTTCATCATAAGTGGTCACACTGATGTTAACTACAATATTAATCGTTGTCAGTGAGACCCATACTGAATTTGGCGCGAGCCAATGCATATGCATTCGCATGGAGCAAATGGAGGATAGCTTACAGTATTGTCGCTCGACATTGTAATAACTTGTCGGAATCTGGCCTTGAATCCAGTCGAGAGTTTCCCAGTGACCTAGTGAAAGCACGACATATGTCATATTAGCAAATATCTACATCACAATCTATAAGATGAAGGCGTACCAGAGGTTCCCCAAGCACGAGTTCCGTTATTGCGAACAGCAATGTTATAAAGCTCTTGGGCCCGAGCTTCTAGGTTTGAGCGGTAGAGTATCCTTCTAAGTTTGTTTGACTCGACGATTGGAGCTGGAGCGGCGGATACCAGCGATGAGGCCAAAATTGGCAATGCTAAAGTTGAGACCTTCATTGCAGTTAAGCAGAAGGATAAAGTGTGCTTTTCTTGTCGTTAAACTTTTAAAGAAGTCAAAAAAATGGCAAGAAAGGTAAATTATTCTCAAAGCTATGGGAACAAACGAGTCGCTGTTGGTGTCAGATGCTTGAACTTCCTAGGACGAACCGCTATCTTTTATACTTGGTCACTTGAGATGATATCGTACCAACTTATCGGGCGAAACAACATAGTATCGAGATTCGCAAGAACATCCGAATATTGCGACCAGGAAAAGCCGAGCCCAAAGCCGGTTTAAACCAAAGGGTTCCTGCGCCAGGATAGCTGCCTAAGATGGCATTGATGTTAATGGAAGCTTCAAAGAACCAGCCAAGAAATGTGGGTCCCAAGGTCTCATTCATAAGCTTATCTCTGGATTTATGACTATATCAATTTCGAATTGGAAATTGGCATCTATCGGCATGTTGGCTACACAAGGGAATACCGAAGCAAACATGAAGGTGTACGAGTATAGGTATACAAGGATCATCATTACAGTAGGTTGGAATATTAGTCTGGGGTTGGAATATATATGCACTGTGAGCCCAGACTGGCCAAGGCTATCTGCACCTACCCGATTTGAGCGATGCTCGTAACCTTCCCACTATTCTTCCGCAACATCTTGTTATCAGTTTCGCCAAGCGGGAGCGTCTGGGGCGCCAAGCGAGGCAGCTACTGCCAAGCGAGCTACACACCCTTGTGAGAGGCAAGACCCGAGGAATATCTAGCTTTGATTCTTGGTAAAATTCCCATCTTTTCGGGATGTCTTTGCAAGTTAGCTTTGGTTCAGTTGATCAATATTTAGTTTGTTAATGGTCGCATGCGGCAAACAGAGAAACTGGATATTGACCAATCAAGTAGCAGGTATTTCCAGTTTGCGGGGTCTGGGTATACGCGACCTTATATAGCTTCATGGTGCTCAAAATTCAGTTGGATAACAGCGGAGTAGTTTCCAAATTAAATGGATTGCTCCGAATCAGTTTTGGCCTGTTCGAATAAGCTCGATGGACGAAAGGCTGTCGTACGATGAAGGCTAGTGGTCATATGGTGACATTGGGTCAACATGAATCCTGTCGTACCTTATCATCACGCAACATATGCGATACGACCGATTGTGGGGCTTCGAAACTATCGCATACAGGGATACCGCGTATATCGTGGCTCGCGCGATCGTATATTGTCACACCTGTGGATTAAAGCCTTTCACACCGTCCTTGGCCATGCACCGTCGTGGTGACATCAGTCGATGTGTTGATTTTGTGGTATTGTGCGGGAGGCCCCGTTCCCGGAGCGGTTCCTTGTTTGTTCTGACGCAAATTTTCTTGTTTTGGCGGACGAGTTCCTCTTCGATTCAACCTTCTTTCGCCAACCTCCTCACCGCTGCAAAATTTTCGTCACTCGACCACGATCCAGCTTCGATTCCACTGGCTGACCCCACGGAACCCCTCTCCGATTGAACGCCGTTTAGGAAGAAAAAAATTTGAGATCCAAACTAACTCGATCTGTTGTCCCTGTCCATACACTAAGCAGAAGGGTCACTTCCCCTTACAAACTTTCTGAACCAGCTCAACCATTTCTTTTCGTCTCTTCTTTTCTTCCTTCCAATCAGCTCCTCAACAATCAATCCATATCCTCAATAATCTGGGAGATTGTATCTTTAAGATATTCTTCCGTTAGCAATCTAAGATTATACTCGTCCCTCACTGACCCCAGCGGGAGGGTTCATCCTCTGCTACCGCACGTATGCGATTTTGCCCAACGGCCTTTACTTCCCAAGTATGTTCACCACCAAACTCATGTGCTTGTTACCAGCTGAAGACTTTTCACTAACGAGGGGGTTTCCCCAGGACTACATCTCTGGTATGCTACCGAAATACCGTTTTTGTTTGCATTTCAAAGTTCGGAGATGCGATCGAATGATGGTTGACAACGGCTCCAATTGGACGCCTGGTTGACTACAACTTTTTCCGAAACATCTCGTGATCACGGGTTCACAAGTGGAGCTAGAGACTAACTCCTCACTGAAATGCGCAATAGATCACATTTGGAAAACCTGCTCTCAGTAATTGAGCCTCGGATAGCACAGTAACCGTTCACTCACTTTTTATCGCCTTCACGCCCCGAGACATACCAGCCAGTCTTCTAGCCAATACCAGAACATCAAAATCAGCAACCATGTTGGCCAAGCGAATGCTCAATTATCACACCAAATCCCTGTTCAAGGGTGCCCTTGGGAAGCGATATCTCGCTACTGTCACCGGTAGTGCCGGTCGTCTTATGCCTGAAATCAACCGTGGCGCCACGCCAATCTCACACGATCGGGCTACATTTACCATTAGGGTATGTCATGAGAGTTTATTCTTGATAATTGAGTTCATTTGCTGATATATTTGAATAGGATGGCCCGGTTTATCATGGCAAGTCCTTTGGCGCGAAGCAAAACATTTCCGGAGAAGCTGTCTTCTCTACGGCTCTGGTCGGATACCCAGAGTCTATGACCGATCCTTCTTATCGCGGTCAGATTCTCGTCTTCACCCAGCCCCTCATTGGCAACTATGGTGTTCCAGGACGTGACCGCGACGAAGCCGGCCTACTAAAATATTTCGAGTCCCCGCATATTCAAGCTGCGGGTATCGTTGTAGCTGACGCCGCACTCCAATATTCTCACTGGACTGCTGTTGAGTCTCTTGGCGATTGGTGTGCCCGAGAAGGCGTTCCCGCAATTTCAGGAGTCGATACTCGTGATATCGTCACATTCCTCCGAGAACAGGGATCTTCCCTTGCTCGCATTACCATTGGTGAAGAGTATGACGCGGATGAAGATGAAGCTTTCATCGATCCTGAACAGATCAACTTGGTAGCTAAGGTCTCAACCAAGGCACCTTTCCATGTTTCTTCCACCGGTGATTTGCACGTAGCCGTCATTGACTGTGGTGTCAAAGAAAACATTCTCCGCTCTCTTGTTGGGCGAGGAGCATCCGTCACTTGCTTCCCATGGGATTATCCAATCCACAAAGTTGCACATCACTTTGACGGTGTCTTCATCTCGAATGGACCCGGTGATCCAACCCATTGTATGCAGACAGTTTACCACCTACGAAAGTTGATTGATTCATACAATGGCCCGATCATGGGAATCTGTCTTGGCCATCAACTTCTTGCTCTCGCGACGGGAGCTAGAACCGTCAAGCTCAAGTACGGAAACCGTGCTCACAACATCCCAGCTTTGGACCTGACTACTGGACGATGCCATATTACTTCTCAAAACCACGGATACGCTGTTGACGCTTCTACTCTCCCAGCTGGCTGGAAGCCGTATTTCATCAACTTGAACGATCAGTCGAACGAGGGTATGATTCACGAAACCAGACCGATTATGAGCACACAGTTCCATCCCGAAGCGAAGGGAGGACCGCTAGATAGCAGCTTCTTATTCGATTCTTATATGGATCAAATTGCCAAATTTAGGGAGGAGGGTATCGATGGAGTCAAGAGGGAGGGAAGACCGAACCCATTGCTTGTCGATTTGTTGAGCAAGGAGCGTGTCGGTGTTGAGCCGAAGCCAGTGCAACAGGAGGTAAATGCTGGACTCGGAGGGTTTGCTGGACAGGGATACGCCAAGCCGGTATCTGTTCATGCATAAATACGTCTAGAAAACTATCTTGAGGTTTTTGTTAGTAATCTGTATTTTTTCTAGCTTTTCGCGCTATCTTGTACATTTTGTTCCTACTTTCAAATTTCTTATAATAGTTGTATATTCCTTGCGAGCTGAGGCTCTGAGCCGATCAAAGGATTGGATGGATTTTAATTGATGAGATGCCTGACTCACTTAAGCTATGAGCCAGCTTTTCGCACTTCCCAGCTTTAAAAAGCGTCTGTATCCGCAGTCACTATACTTTCTCATGAAATTCTTGATTGAATTTAAACCTACCTCTACCGTAACCTAAAAACAATTGGATACAGCTAGAAATCTTAAAAGTCAAAGCACCTAACACTACGCCGACATTTCGGTTGGATTTGAACAGGGGTACTTCCCGATCTAACGCTAACGTTAAGACCGGGGAAAGACGCTCCGAATCGCATGCATCACCTACGACATCCATTTCAATGCGCGACATCCCCTCCCAAAAATAAAACCCTCACATCGCTCCCAGTGAATCCGCCGATACAAGTCGCAATGTACATATAATATAAACTTCCCACAATGAACATTCTAAAACTCCCCACGGAACTGCAACACGAAATCCTCAAACACCTCGACTGGGACGACCACTTTATCGCCTCCCTCGTCTGCCCCCGCTGGGGCACAATCCTCCAGGACGAGACATTCCGTCGCAAACGCTACCTTTACGATAGAATCGACCCAGAAGCGCCCGATCACCGCGGGTATATCAAATTCTGGGGTCTGCGACGATACCTCCCCAACGATCCCGGTCCGCCGTGGCGTTCGAAGGTCCGTGAGGGAGGGTACCTTAGTCTTCACGGGTTACTGTGGACCGAACGATTGATAATTTCGATAAGGAAGGATACGGCTGGGGCGGTGACGTCGAGGTTGTTGTTGGCCGCCGATGCGAAGGGGTATCAGAAGGTTCCGGCGGGGGGTATTAGTGTGTTGAAACACGCGCACGATGGGAGGTGGGGGGTACACAATTACTTTGACATCACAGAGTCGCCATTGTTGAAGTCCGATACGATATATTTCTGGGGTGGGGAAGCGTTATCTGAGAGCGATGTGGAGGGACTGGCGAAGTTGTCGCTCGCGGATACGGATTCCGAGTCGGATATCGAGGTTCTGCCGCCGATGCTGCCATTCATGGTTAAGAAGTTCAATATCCCGGAGCGATTGAGAAAGCTGCCGAATGGATTGCCTGTGGTGCGATTTCGGAACCCCGTTCGTGTGAGGACGTTGAGTTCAGGGAAAACACCGAATAAAAAGGCGGAGAAGAAGAAAGAGGAAGCTCACGATCGGTCGCCGAGTAATTACAAAAACCAAGATAAGAATGTTTCTGTCCCAGCTGGTATGTTTGATGCGTCGATCTACTCGGCACCTGTATCGAAAAAATACGTTGGATCGAATGGAGATGCCATTGGGAATATAATCAATATAACCGGGGAGTATCTCAAGGAGCAGCTGCTGAAGAATCCTTCGACCATGGAGTGCTGGGCGGTTTTTGATTCCGTGCCTCGGTATCAATATGAGGAGCCGCGCTTTCTGTTTGGTTACAGAGACCCGCGGAAGGATATTGTTTTAGACGTTACGGTTTTAAGATCAGAACCACAGAAGCGAAAGAAGCGGTCATTCTTTTCGAAATCGCCTTCAGTACGTATGATTTAAGGATAGATTGGGCTCGGAAAAAAGCCTTCCCGAAGGTGCAGGTTAATAGTTGTGTGTTACAACAATGATTATGTATATTAGATGCGTCTACGTTATTTGAGAGATGATCGAAGCGCTGTTTTAATGATGGATATGAAATTGGGATAGTACGATTCGGGAGTACTTTCCCTGGTCCCCCAGGAATTAAACTTTTATCTTTTTACATCGATTTGGCCCGTGATAAGTACTAAGGTATATAACAAAAGCGTAACAGACTTAGGCTCCGCGGATGCAATAAATATAGGCAGAGAAAATGCAACACGTTCACCCACAGGCAACATTATCTTATAATTATGCACAACAAGCACTAGAGCTCAAGTATGCTCTGGGTACGAGACCAAGCTCAAATTCTTACCTAAATTTACGAGAATATGTAGAGTACCTAATAGCTATGTTATATTGAACTCAAGACCGTCTTGTAAGAAATATCAAAGTCCCGTTTTTGAAGTGATGATGTTGTGCTACAAGTGTATGTCTTTGCTTTTGAATCGGACTCTTCATTTAACTATTTTGGGTATCTAGGGTATCATAGCCATCTCTCCACCAACCCGCCGTCATCCCCTATTAGATCTATTTACAAACTTCCTCTCAACTACTCTAGTATTTATTTGGTAGACGACAAATCGGTCACTTTGCCCAACAAATACTCCAAATGCCTATAAGCCGCACCGGGCTGGTACTCCGGTACCATATGCCCCGAAGCCTTAATCTCGATAAACGTCAAACCTCTCTCCTCCCTCCAAACACCCATATCACCCTGTCCCTCGTAAGGTACATAAAACGTCGATGCAGGTCGCTGGGTGAACCCTTGAACGCCACCCCAGGTCATATTATTCAACGCCATCAAACTTCCCTCAGCGAGGAGAATGTAGTCGTGTAACCCGTGGGCTATGATCGTACGCTGGCTGCTTTCGATGACGCGGGAGAGAACACCTGCTGGAGCTGGGGCGGGAGACCCGTCACCGGTTGGGAAGACGTCTTTCTCGGAACATTCCGACCAGTCTGGCATTATCGGGGCGTGGATTGCCTTTTGGACTTCAGGACGGGTGAAATAAGTCTTCGCACCCTTTGGTTGGCCGGCAAAGTCACCAGCGACGCCGAGAACATCCCATGGGACTGGGCAGGTGTCTGTGATATGGTAGATGTTGAAGCATGGGTTGATGACGTTGGCGGCGTTCCAGATTGCTATTCGAGAAAGAAAGATATTTGTTAATGTGTATTCGTGACGCCGAATAAAGTCAAATTAGAGGGGAGAAAGGACATACATTCCCATAGGTGACAGTCTCTGCTACGAACGACTCCGCTCATGTCGAGTTTACCCTTCGGTGGGAATGTCAAACCAGCTTGGTAAACCTTATCATACCCGCACTTCTGATGTTGCGCCGTCAAGTTGGCGACAGTAGAGTCGGGGAGATTAAAGATGGCCTGGTTCTTAAGCATGAACGGCACAGCGGGAATTTCTTCAGTGATCAGGTCACCAGCGATGGAAGGATCATAAACCAAGATACCCTTAAGGTTGAAGTTCTTGGTATCCTTCTTCTTGTACATCGCATCGGCAATATATGGAACATACATGCCAGCGTATGACTCTCCGGTGATCCAGATACGCTTGTTCTGTAGTTTGAAAGTGTTTACAAAGTTCTGGAAGAATCCGAGGAACTGGACAGCCATATCTTCTTCATTGCGGATGTTGGGTTCACCTTGGGTGAAACCAGTGCCGACAGGTTGTTCGACCCAGACAATGTTGGACAGATTTGCCCATGTATACTTGTTCTTCACGGGAAGATAGGTGCCAGCTTTCCAGGTAAACGGTCCGTTCTCTTGCATCAATCCTTCGAGGGAACTGCAGCCCGGACCGCCGTTGAGCCAGATAACAAGATCGTCTTCGGTATCTTTGCCACCGAGGGTTGGGAAGAACCAGAAGTATAGCTGTCTGGTTTCATTCTTGGCCGCGGAGATTGGCATAAGACCTGCGAAGGATTCTGGGACGTCAAAGTAGACATCTGGAATGGCTCCGGTAGTACCATTGACCCAATACTCTGTTTAAAAATTATACAATTAGAACTAGTAAAACGAATCCAAGTGAGGCGATCAAAGCACTTACGTTTGGTGTCTTTGTTATAATACTTGGTATGCTTGGTATCATAAGCATTGGAGACAGCCTGCCCTCCGAGACGGTTCAAAGCTGCGGCATGCTTTTCGCTGCGCATCTTCTCAATGTTCTGCGGCGACCTGTCCCACGCCGGGGCAGCCAATGCCGCCGTCGAGAAGAGAAGGCCAGTGAGGAACGAAAGAGCTGTGGACCGCATTTTTACTAGAAATCTCGTCGTCGACGATCTTAGAAGCAATCGAAGATGTTAGACGAAGAAAAGAAGAATCCAGAGATATTCCAGTCCATTGACCTCTTATTTATAACTTATCCACATGTCCCCACTCTCTGCGTCGCACATGCGCATTCCGTGATGAAGGATTACACGATGATCTACGCAATGAATCGTAGGGGGATAACGTTACCGCTTGAATGGGAAGGTTACGGCTACCGTGAGAGGATCCGACGGAGAAGTTCATTTTGTAAGCTAAAGAAAGAAATCAATATGCATCTCGCTGCCTTGGCCGCGATTCCCAACAGAATCCGGTTCGAAGATGAAGGTGCAGGTGCTAAAGAGCTTGTTCGATTGAGTAAAAGCTTAGCCTGTCCCGATAAACGGGGGCGGGACATTGAAGCAGGAAAAGGCGCTCAGCAGTAGCAATTCATTCTTATTTCTGGGATGGCTGGTTTTTCGATAGTTGGAAGGGTGATATTTGTGGCATTTTGCATGCACTTGTGGTAGCTCGGACGGCTATATTAAGCCGGAGCTAGGATTTCAGGCGATCTCAAGGAAAATTTATCTGCATCGGGCGACCTTGTTTTACCTCGTGCAATGATAAGGCGTTCACAAACCTCGCCAGCCAGATTGAGTAAAAGGACATTCGATATCCTTCATGCTTCCATGGCTATGACCGTCATCCGGTCGTTCGCAATTGCTGCATCTAGAATGGTTGCAAATTTGGTTAGTCAGTATGCACCATGGGAACAACATTGCTGCCAAGGAGCCTGGAGACTAAGAGTAAGAATGGAGAAAGCCACTTTCCTCGATCAGTATGACCTTTCATCAGCGAATTCAAGTGATCTCGGGGCCGGCGCTAAATCCGCCAAGTGCGGCATGGCACGCTTCCCTGTTCACAGTTGTTCCGATTTTTGAGAGCTGCCGCATTCTGCAGGTCGGTCTCAGCACCCTTGTCCGCTGGCATACGTAGGGTCTATGGCGTCTTCGCATGCGGGGGGGGTCGTGTTATCTGCAGCATCTGATTGAATGCGAGATATATACATACGAATCACATTACTAATGCGAAAACGAAGAAGTTAGTATCCAACATACCCGATTTTTAGCGTTCATGATGGAGTTACTTCGGTTCTGTGCCCGAGTCCGCGCGCTGTGTTGAGATTTGTGTTCGATCAGCACGATGCGGTGAAACCACCCACAACATCATTTAGTTATAACGTTAGAGGGTTCGGCATCGAATGTCGGACTTCATGATTTTAGCTAATGAAAATAAAATTTAAGCACAATATCAGTAAAGATTGAGAGTCAGCTAGCTCTAACTTAGACCCGTGACTCCAAGAACCACAAGCTCAAAGCTTTTTTGTCTGCAGCTTTTATTTGTAGTTTTGAAGAAATCAGCTTAGCTTTGGAGCTTATTCCCAACCCTGATACCCCGATAGTGGATTCAAAGGCTATCCAGAGGAGAAATGTTTATCGCTCAAAATTTAAGGAACACTACAATTACCCAACTTTGATGGTGGTTATTTTGGCCTTCCTCTCAACCTTACGTAGGCGTGTATCCAACTTCGTATCCGCTGTTTTCTTTTATCACCACGATCGCAACGAGATGAACGCTACGCACGCTGTGTACTGTAAATATAGTCCAGCTAGCAAAAGTCGACCAACTAGCACGAATTTCTTATCCCCAAGCCAATGCAACCCCAAACCAATCCCTAAACATCGCATTCGACAATTCGAGTAAAATCAATGAATCCTTGCGCTAAAATCCAGAAACCTAACCAGACTCAAGAATAAAACGCTAGCCAAGCTGTTCCCTTTTAGCTTTCTCACTCCTTGTCGCGCTATCGCGAAAACTGTGTAACCGACGCCAAAACACTACCAGCATATGGATATATATACCGCAGATCAAAACCATGTCTCTATAGTATGAATCCGAGGTTAATCGACATTATCGACCATCTAACATTTGAATTCTGTATTCCGAGTTATACCTCGGGTGTACATGTATGCGTAGACGTAGATATATATATCGATCTTGGATCCTGATGGCTATCCTCGGATATGGATATCTCGTTCTTTGGCTAGGTTGTGAAATCCTGGTCTAAAGTGACGGAGGGAAGGTCGTTTATCTATATGCGTATACGATCTAGACTTCTGCCATGTGGTGGGACTTTATATATACGATGTCTCGAGGTCAATTATTCCTGTGACCTTCCCCATTCCTTTTGGTGGTGGTTTTTGGGGATAAATAGAAGC
Source organism: Orbilia ellipsospora (assembly GCA_036971675.1). NCBI lineage: Eukaryota > Fungi > Ascomycota > Orbiliomycetes > Orbiliales > Orbiliaceae > Orbilia > Orbilia ellipsospora. Next base: position 1,559,594 of record JAVHJO010000011.1, on the reverse strand, counting down.
TTGGAGATCTCTGCGATTAGTTTATACATGTTTTGACGTTGGCCAACCATCTAAAATAGGTATTCGTATAACTTTATCAAGTATATTTTATTTAGAATGCGAAAAAAGGGACACCTAATGTCATGTCGCATTAGTATCGAGGCTAGGATCATATGCTATACAGGTCTCGATATAGCGATTTGATAGTCACTGTGCGACATATACGCAATGATACAGAGAAGTGGCATGGCTACCCGGGTTCGCTTTTATGATTTGCTATTAAAAGAAAAATATTGGTATTAATTAAAGGTCGTTAAATAGTAATACTCAAAGAAAACCACCCATATTTCGCCTGATTACCATAAAATACATTATATCCTCTTCGTGGGATTGCAACTGGGACGCGCGCATTATCTTTTGATCATCCTCTCAGAGGAAGAACAATCCAATTGAACCCAAAATCCCACCCAAAGCAACCAACGCGCCGCTATTCCTGCTGGCGGCGTTGGGAGAGGTGGTACCCGAAGGAGACGACGAGGTGGAGCTGGCACCACCAGTTTGAGTGGCAGTACCACCAGTTGTGGCGGCACTGGTCACGGATCCTCCGGTGGTGGCAGCGGGCAAGGCGGCCGCACCGGTGCTGGTGGTCTTTGAGTCTAGTAGTAATGTCTCGGAGAGGATAGAACTCGAGACGCCTTTGACGTTGGTGCATTTTGCGTCTGGTGGAATTGCGGCTCCACTGACAAATTTAATGGCAGAGCACTGTGAATGATTTAAATTAGTACATTTTTTTCGATTCATTGATATATGATAAAGGCGAGATCGTGTGATTCTTACCTGGAAGAGGTACCCATCTGGAGCAAGAGTGATAACCTGCAAAACTGCATCCAAGTTCTCCCAAGCGGCGAGACCGGGAACATTGCTGAAACAAAAGTTACCCTGCCCTTGTTGAGATACTGGTGGGATCAATTCGACCCAATTCTCAGTATCATTCGTCAGAGCAGCTCGGATGAACCAAGTGTCCTGCGGATGTGTGGAAGTAACCGAGACAGCGATCCCACCCACGGGAAAGTTTGTGACGGTTTTGCGATCGGTGGCGTCAAAGCTACCGCAGGGATAAGTTCCTTCGTCATCATCGGAGAATCCAATGGTTGGGGGAGAGTTTAGAAGGAAATGGGCGGACGCCAGGTGGGACAAGCCCAGGAGGACGATAGACTTCAATTGCATGATTGTATGTGATGAGGAAATCGAGAACACAACAAAGTCAAACTGAAGGCAGGATTATTGTTCTATGCAAAGAAGGGAAGGTGAAAATGCGATTGAGAACCCGAGAAGGCATACGAAGGGAGGGAGGAGGAGGAGAGTGCCAAGTAGCCGAGCGAGGGGAGGCCATTTTATACATCTTCAAGCTTTCACTTGGCGTGGAGTGAAGCCCCAACCGCACACACACACATCTTTTACAGGCAACAGGCAACGTCGTGCACTAGCGCAATATTGATAGCGTGGACCCGAGTACATATATCCACCTGGGCTTGATTCTATTATATCATATTGAAAAAAAAATGTGCGCGCGACGCGGGGTGATGTCGGTGGATACCTGCCCGTCCGTCAGCACACGACGAGTTCCGAGTGCCGGTTTTGTGGTTGTGAAAGAATTAGGAATGTCGTTCTTCTGCGTTGCCCTGCAGCGACACCACCACCCGGCCAAACTGGGCCCAAGCTAAACCGCGATCGGGCCAGCCAAGGCCGGTGGAGACGGTCGGTTGGGCCCACTTTTCAAGCGCCACGCGAGGGTTTGAGCTGAATTTTCTTTTTCATGGTCTCTGCGCGAGACGTCCAATTGGCCCATTGACGAATCGGACAGCTTGGTTTCAATCACGTATTAATACCGGTTTTACATAACGTGAGCTCTCGCATCGGCTCATCCAAGGAGCAAATTGCATTTGCATTGCCTTTGCATCGGCGTTGGTCGCGGATGGTGGAGGTACCATGGTTATCACGGAAGATATCCCGGGAGAGAAAGAATGCAAAACTGTCAAGGGATTCTCACAATATAAGCGTGTATTGAGATGAGTAGATCTGAATCTAATCAAGTTGGTATTAACTACTTGAAGAGAACGAGATTTGTATCAAGAAATCCTTTGTATATTCGAATTTTGTATGAAGAAGATCAAATTAAAATTCGATTCTTTGTGTTGAAAATTTGGTTTACGAGACAATGTATGTATGATATGTATCGATTGAATCCTAGAAAACCTGTTGTGTCTCCAGCGCCGGGATTTTGAGGTTTGAAATTAGGTCGTTATTAAAACCTTGAGAATGTTTCGAATATATAAATTGTAACCGCTTTTGGGATTCTGGCCTGAGGTGAGCATCCGTATATCTTATAAAATGTATTTTAAAGATATACGTATCTGAGTCAATGGAGCTATATACATGGCTCCGTAGGCTCAAATCCAAGTTGCAGTAATACCATCACTAGTAGAGAATGTATTGAATCTGTTTTGCCTTGGTATATACATGGGTCTGCATGCGTACGCACGTAATATCACGTACTCCCACAAGTAGCCTTCTCCGACATTTACGCTAGACGGGAAGCTAAGTTTTCCAAGACGGGTATAATATCTAGTGCCACGCCGGAGGGTGCCTTGGCGCAGATGCACGCTTGAATAAATGAGTAGATGTAAACGTATAGGCATGCATGCAAGGGGCTGATTTTAGATCAAAATAATATACATATAAACGCATCAATGCAAATGGTTTTGTCAATTAATCGGAAAGTACTATGTGACATCTCCCCCACCACCAACATGCCACCACGCGCACGGTTTAAATCAATGAAAAAAGCACAAACCTTAGTTCGAATTATACAATGTTATTCTCTTTTCCTAAGCTATTGGGAGGATGGTGGGACTAGTTCACACTTTCAGAGCAAAAAGATCTCATGGATTCGTTTCCTTTTAGTTCACCTTGGTGTCGGGATTCGCTTCTCTTTCACGAAGTGCGGCTTTGTAGAATATTTCTTCCCAGTCCTCTTCGGCTTCCTTTCTTTTAGCCATGTTTTTCTCCCGCTCTCGCTCGTTTAGGATGTGAAAATGTTTCGACCCAGCCATAACATCAGGAATGTACATTTCTCTGACATATTCCTCGGAGTACCCGGTCTCTCTATATTTCTGTCTATACTCTTCCTTAGCTGCTTCAAACTCAGGTCCAGAGTATTTATTAGGTCCCAGGTGCCATGGCTTAATTCTCTTTCTTGTGAGCCTTTCGGGAAACCCACAGTCCATATAGTAGTTGACCAACTTTTCCCGCTCAACTTCAATCTCGTCGTGTAACCTTTGCGTGTTGCTGTCATCAGCAGTGGCGCCACTAATAGACGTAGATGCCTGTGCTTGAAGAGAGCTGTTCGTTCCTTCGTCTTTCGCCGCATTGACTTCAGCTGAAACCTTTTTTGGGGCTGAGGAATCAAGAGCGATGAATTAGCTCTGTCCGGGTTTGCTGAGCTTGGGATCATTTGCCGTTTTGTCTAGAGTATTAATAGCAAGCTTTTGCTGGAACAGTTGTGCTGTATCGCCTTCAATCTGGTCTTTCAAGCTTTGCGAAACTCGATTTCGTGGACCAGGAGCGGTGGAGGTAGAACAGATATTGCCCATAGTGAGGTCCTTTAACACTATTTTTCCATGGACGGAGAGGTATTAACAATTGTAACTCAAATTCGAAGGAAACTAGCTTGCGGCATACCGGTGCTCTTGGGACGGCGGTCTAATCCTTGAATAATTCCTACCGAGGACTCAGCGTCCTCAATGAGCGACTTTTGCTTCACAGTCTTTTGAAAAGGGGTAGTGGGGATGTTTTCAGCCATCTAACAGTCTTTGGAGGAGGTTGGAGCTTCGTATACTAGCTTTGGTCACTGGGATCGAAGGTATATGGCGTGCTTTGTCGGTGGGATATGAGAATTTGATGCTCGATGTTGATGTTACACGCTGATATCGATATCAAACGATGGCGAAAGGTGAAATTTTGCAAGTGAAAGGTTGAAGTTGCGGTGTGAGAAGGGAACAGAAAGCTTATAAAATAGAATGTTGTAGATCTGTTAGATTTCCTTTACTGCAGCCGATCAACAACCGTCCGCTCAAAAAGTCAACGCCGATTGTCCTTTCTTCGCCCCGCCCATTGACGCATTATGCGCCACCGGGTATCTGCAGTTCCCTGAAGGTATTTCTTTGCCACTCAGTTGATAGCCTTGGTCAAATCCCCAAACTTTACATACAATCTATTGGCTTTCATTCTACCACTCCTAGAAAGTGCGAAGCCATGGTAGTCTCATGTTTCAACTGAAGTAGATATATACAGTATATACTGTTTGTCAGCTTACAGATAAACTAGTATCAACCTTTATAGTGTAACTAACTCACCCTCTCGATGTTAGAGAAGAACTAGGGACTGTTAAGCTTCGGCTTAAATTAAAATACCATGATCAATACCTACATCACTATCATTTATATACATATGCTTTCATTCAGCTTTCATGTTCAATCTAGTTCTTATTATAATAGAGTCATATGGATCTACTACTCTCTGCGATGCCTAGGTACAAGACCAAATACACCCCTTAAGTTCTACACCATCTCTTCAATGTTAACTATTAAAAGTTCAATATTGCTAAATCTATAGAGTATCATAATTGGCGTTTTCTGCAAACGGGATATTCTTGTGACTGTCTTTATATTGTATACCGACAGATCTCTGATTGATTCCCTCAAACTGATATATCATTCATTTTCAATAATATATTCTCAGTATATCGAACCCCAACAAGAATTTCGTCCTCGCCTCCGACGTTTCCCATGGCTTCAAAGAGTTTGTTTCCCGGATCTAAACATGTTAAACACGCTAAAACGATATCTGTATAACGATCTCCCATACGAAGTGGCAGGTAGCTCCGGGCTAGAGTGACAAGACTGTCTTTTATATGCATAAATGTGTCTAAATCTCTTCTTTTATAGACATCATCCGTAAGAGTCAGACCAGCTAGTCTGCTTGCGGCCCCGGCTGTAGGTATAATGTTCGTATCAGTGTTTGAATAGTCAACAAACGACTGCCCTAACCCAACTTCAAGAAGACAGACTCCAATGCTGTAGATATCGTGCTGCATTATATATCTATCCTCCACAAAGGGGCCTTGTCGCTGAGGATGACGATAGAGGTTGCGGTGCCAGGCATGATCGCCAAAATAACTTGTCTGAAAGTTGATATTGCGGAATTTGTCAAAGCCTAGGAGGAAACCTTTCCCTAATGGGGATTGGCTGTTTGAGAATATTAAAATATTCTCGGGTCGTATGTTCTTATGCACGAAGGTGCAGGCATGAATGTAGCTGACAGACTTAATAAGCTCTTTGGCGAGTTGTACGATCGCTGTTATGCTGACAGATGGCTGTTGAATAAGGTACTGGCGAAGGCTAATCGGGGGTTCTGCACCTTCTGGCGCTCGGTACATGACATCGAGTGCTTGGAGGGCCTTCGTACTCGGATCCCGATGCTTGATCAAGCCATAGCATTGCAAGAGCCCAAAGGTGTCAGGGTCGATTTGTTGTAATCTTCGAGCCAATTCTTCAATATCAGACTTCAACTGCGAAGCCGTCTCAGCGGGACATACGATGCGCTCTCTGATCAATATACGCTGAGTACGGAAATTTAATCTTTTTATTACTGTCGCTTCCGAAAATAGAATGGCTTCGTCCTGATGTTCCCCCAGCGAGCTCTCTGAAAAACTTAGTGGTGGATTTTTGTAGTCTGTGGCATGTGTTGCTCCTGGATTTATCACAGCACGAAGTGTTTGTAGTCTCCGAATAGGGTCTGAGGTCTGATCCAGACCTGGTACTTGACTGGACGCTTTGGAAAGAGCAAAATCGATAGTATCGTTGCTCATACGGACGATATGGTACCAGCTTGGGTCGAATAGATCACTCCATTCTCGTAGTTCATCAATGAGTTTATCGAGGTTGCTCCGAAGTGCTGCCGAGAGCCTGAATTTCCGATACGGTTCTTTCCATATTCGTTTCGAAGATGTGTTTTGGGGCTCAAGTTTGGAAGTACAGTCCTGGAGGTGAGATGCGAGCTGAAGCAGTTTGGTGCTGAGGATACCAATAACCTTAACTTGACTCTCTGCGTATTCGATATCTAGAGAGTCAGATATACTCTGCAGGAACTCCAGCTGTCTTTCAACTTTTACCCAGGTGGCTTCGACAATAACAATTTTTTCTTCCAGGATTTGGGCGGCGTCTCGGTATTTGCGAAAGGTTTTGATTAGATATTTTGCTAGTCTATGCGAACTCAGAATTATTGATTTAAGGCTGGCTTCTTCTAACTTAACTTACTTGATACTCGTCTCTACAGCACCCGCAACACCAACAATTCCAAGCGCTAGCTCTGCCATCGTCATATAAACATTATGCTACCTTTTTGCAAGTACAACAAGGAACGATTTTGTACAAAGCTCAAGAAATCCTCCTTGGAATACCCCTCAAATTAAACGATAAGGACAATAGTTATTTTTGGCCCAGTGCTTGGGCGCGATGAATCCCAGCTGCCAACCCCGAAACACCGCCGAGAGCGGCTTGCATATCGCTTCATCTCATCACATTAACCGACCAATGAACTCGCGGCTTTCGATAGCCATTGTCACAAGGTCAACAAAATAAGGCTTCTACATTTCGAAGATTGATACCTGACCGACTCTGTAAACACTCAGCCTATCCAAGATACTGTCAGTCAATGACTCTAGACTAGACTTCATTAAATCATTGCAACCTTTCTCTACTTATCAAATCAGAACACATTCGAGAACAGCTAAGCGTCATTCATAGATTGTTTATAGAATCACAGCGACCGTGATAATCGATCAACTACCATACATGTGGTCTCGTTTCCCATCTATGCATATATATTGGCGTTTAGCAACACCTTTTCTAACCCATATAGTGGTATCCTTCAACTCGAAGATTGCAACCAATTATGTCTCCGATGGGTATTTTTATGAGAGATGAATTGGTAATAGCGGAAAGGAGTATTCCAGAGCCAGTTCTCAAACTGAAACTGGAAACTGAATTTCTCAAAGGATGCATAAAACACAGACGGAGAAAGACCGCGACATCAATCATAGGGCCGAATGCTATTGAAAGGGAAGAAATATGGGATATTGGGCCTAATATAGGTGCGGGCGCATCTAGCTCTGTACGATTTGAAGAGCTACGGCAGAATCAGCATCATGATCACGGAACACCGCAATATCGGGCGGTGAAAGTTATTAAGAAAGCCTATGGAAAAGACAAGGGATGGGATTATACGAGAGAGCTTACAGCAATAGCACGATTTTCAGAACGTAGAGTAAGTAATTTCTTGTTCTTATACCGCACATTCGAGTAGAGTAGCTTACAGTCAACCATAGTATGCTCGGTACTTTGTGCATACACATGGTTGGTTTGAGAATGCCGATGAGATTTTTATAGCCATGGAATTTTTCCCGCTCGGCGACTTAGGGAAGGTTACAAGATCGGAGCCACCTCTCTCAGAATTAGAGACAGGTCAAATTATAAAACAGGTAACAGAAGGCATTGGTTTTATGCACGAAAACGGATTTGTACATCGCGATTTGAAACCAAATGTAAGCACTCATAGGTAGTAGCCTCGCCTCCCTGAAGAAACCATTTGACGATTCAATATGCAGAATATACTCGTTTGGACTAGATCTCCACGATGGATTGTAAGGCTCGCCGATTTTGGAATATCCAAGCAAGGTGTAGAAGACGATAGTCGTATGACTGAGATCGGTACACCTGGATATGTGGCACCCGAAGTGCTACGCATATTCCACGTTAACGAGTTTTCGGTCACTATCGACATCTGGGCTATTGGAATAATCACTGTCGAGCTATTACTACATCGTCGGTTGTTTCGCTATATGGGCGATCTTTTTAATTATGTTAGAGGAGACACGCCACTCGACCTTCAAACCGGCATTCCGGGTAGAACTCTTTCAGCAGCCTGTCGAGACTTTATAGAGGGGCTCTTAACCCCAGACCCTGCTGGTCGGCCAAGATCAGCTGCTGTTCTCTCACACCAGTGGTTAACAGGATCAACGCCATCAACTATTTCGTAGGTTAAAATTGTACCCTTACCTGTTTACCCTCGGCATTCTGATACTAACAGCTGCCCAAGAAACGGTACTCCCCGAGCTAACATAGATATAACCATGGTATCTTCCCCGTCTGGCGCATTTTCGGTCCCCAGTGTGGTCGAGAAATCTGCAACAGTTCAAATGCGCCTAGAAGATCGGTAAGTAGGTGAGATACAATTTTTGTCCACTAGGACTAAGGGTATTATTTATAGAGCAAGTACGGAGTTGATGGATCAAGATGCCACCATTATTGGACCAGCGACACCAATGTCGATGACAACTCAACTGCCGTCCTCACTGCCAACAGATCTAGGGATGCAATCATCCCTCACAGCTTATAATGGAAGCGCTTTCGACAGGAACCTTCTCCTTCCCGCTTTTCGAAATATAAACTTGGAAAAGGTAGGGACAGATTTTCAGAAGATATGCTTAAGCTATTAACACGTAATTCTTCCTCTCCAGGCAAGATACTATATATTAAGGTCGACGAGTGCACCGGATAGCGAGAGTGGCATTGCTTTCAATACTTGGACTTCCGGTTCTCGCCAGAACAAAATAGTGGATAAAGGCTACTTGACGACGGGAGGGAATGTCCTTCTTATATTTTCACTCGTAGGATCGCAAAAGTTCTACGGCGTTGCTAGAATGTTGAGCAGAGTGGATTGGGACAATACAGATGAACACTGGGAGGATGATATTTGGAAAGGGTGAGAAATCTCCGGAAATCTTAATATTTAAGGATTGAAAGTTGAAAATTATCTCCAGCCGGTATGATCTCGACTGGATTTGCTTAAACGAGCTACCATTTGCCAGAGTGAAGCACGTTCCAGTATCTTCAAAGACACCGAATTGGCGAGCTATTGGATGCTACGATGGTACAGAAATTTCACCACAATCGGCGTACGAACTCTTCAAGGCATTTTCAACAGAAGCGTGGGAGCAGCAAGCGCGTTTGAGCAATTCAGATTAATGTAAAATTCTAGATTTTACAACAAATTCTACCTAAATATTTGCTCCCTACCAGAGAAGCAGGTCCTTTTGAAAGTGGATTCTCTTGATACAGCTTGAATGGCCGTTTAATTCAGCGTCGACATGAACATGCCGCTCCCAGAATCTCTTAGCAATACCTATTTTTCCATTCTCACCATCTCTGACCAGTCTCCAAAAGCCAAAAATTTCCAATAGCAACGATAAATAAACTCTAAAGGGGGTCACTAGTCCTGAAAATACATGAGCTGAACACGAGATATATTCTCTGGGTCCTTTGCGAATATTTGATAGAACACTTCCATTCTTACCTCTAAGTTTGGATCGCAATTGTACCTTTTGGCAGTTACAAAAAGCTCATTGCCCATATCATCGATTTCCTCGACTTCCCAGGGATATTTACCAAAAGACCCACTCGCATTCTTATCTGCTGCGATGCATATCTTCTCATTGATGGCGGACATGACATTAACCAACCCAGCTCGCTTATGTTGAGGGATTTTCAAGAAGCCTTCCAGTCTTTGAGAAAACTTGGTGGCGACTCTATATCCTGGGCATAGCGGAGTTGCAGTCACGATCAGAGTTGTCCATGGCTGCATATTTTGAGGGGTTTTGCGAACTGTGATCATGTATTCGAATTTTTGACCGAGAAGGCCAGCCTGTTCCAAAAAAAAAGCTTAGTGATTAAGTCTATATATATATATATAGTGAAATATAGAAAATTAGCTATACACACCCATTCTTCTGGAATAGCCACCATTATGATGGCAATATTATAATATTACTATATTGCTTTTTTGTTGTAAATAATATATCAACGGTTGCAAGGAGGTCTGCTTTGTATACCGAATTTAACCACTTTAATATCCTAGAGTAGGTGCTAGAAGATCAAGGGAGAGGGAAGATTACTGAAGAAAGCAAGAGAAAAGAAAGAAGTCCAGACGAAAATGGGAGATTATTATATAGTTGATGTAACGATGGAGTAGCAGCTTGCTACCCATATACACGAGAATGAACAAAGAATTATCTTATGAAAATAACGGTAGACTACAGTAGAACATCTATATCCATCGGGAGCGTGCATTTTTTAATTGCGACTAAATTATAAATAATACTACACTATAATTATAGCCATTCGGAATGAGACAGTACAGTTGTTGTGTATAAGCTCCTGGTCTAAAAATCCATGAGAGTGCCAGTCTGGGGGACGCTACCGACGCGCAAACAGAAAATTCAAGCTATTTTGAACTTTGGAGTACCTGTAGCTCGAGCGCTCTCAGCTGAGGGTTTTTTCACAATATTTTTTTTGAAGTTTTGTATAAGCTCATTCTTCTAGAGCAGCGCCATGATATAAATACTAACACACTTGGAGATGTCCACTGCATACCAGTTACATGGAAGCTCTCTCATTTTATCAATTAAAGGCCACTCTATCGCTCATGGATTCGCACAACAGGTGCCGTACGGCTCTAGACCTAAACTCTCGAAGTTAACTTTCGTGCCGGGGTAGCTACCGGTAGATGAGAGCCCGGCCGAAACAACCTTGTCCAACATCTCGGCTACACGCTACAAAACCCCGGTAGCAAATGACGTGCATCCGATTGTCGTCGTCGCTGTGTTGATTATCAACTCACCCAATCCAATTCAATTCAATCCAATTCGCTCAACCACCATCGCCATTACAGCCATCGCGATAACATTAAAATCGACCAACTTGCATGTCTTTGCCAGCCTACGCCGCCAGCACGGTGATACCAAGCATGTGTCGTCCCCTCATCGCCATCACCAAATTCGTCGGCGTCTGCTCCCTCGGTCTCCTCACCGTACGTCCCCATCAAAAGACCCCACCCCCGCCACCATCATGAATATAATCTTAACTCTTCCATATAACGAGAACTAATCAATTGACTCTAGGGAATCTCCTTTTCCACATCTTATGCCTCGATTAAATCGTTATTAACCCTCCCATCCGCTCGTACGTCCCAACCCACCACCTCTTCAAAATGGATGATAGTTAACATATGCAATATATATAGCTGCGGCCCACCGCTCCTTTACAGCCCTAAAATCAACCTTATCAACCCTCACCGGCCGCCTAACGATCCTCACCACCATCTCCTTCCTTACATCTTACCTTCTCTCCCCGCCGCACAAAAAACACCCATACCTTCTAATCACATCCATTATCCCCCTCTTCAGCGGGGTATACTCGTTCGCGATACTGGGTCCGAAATCGGCGCGAATGGAACGGTTGATTGTAGAGAATGGCGAGAGGGGGGTTAATGGGGAAGAATTGAGGGATGGCATGATGGAATGGGAAAGAGCTAGTTGGGGTGTCGCCGGTATTTATGGGGTGGGGTTTGGGATGGGGGTTGTGGGACTTTGGGGTGATGGTGCTTGATTTTATTCGAAATCTGGGTCCCAATGGAGGGATATCGACACAGTTTGGTTTAGATGTGGCTAGGAGAATTTTATGGTTTATTGATTGATTGATTGATCGGTTGAAGAAAGGTGTATGGGAGCAGCAGCTCGGTTATGTCTATGGTCTTTCCGTTTCAATAGTTTCTTTTTGATATTCTCAGGCTATGGTTTGGATTTAGGGACTACGACAGACCAGAAGGAATGGTTTTCTCTACCGTCTACTGACCATCTAGCATGTTTCCTGGCACCAAGTTTAGTTTGAGTATTACCCAAGAGCTACAAAAGCTTGAATCGGTGTTGCTGTTCATCCTCTTTTGAATTCTTTATATTGCTTAGACGCTTTACCTTTTGTCAGATCTCTTTTATAAATCCCTTCTCTATATTGTATATACCGAGAGTCGGCCCTTTACTTAACAATACCCATGCAAATGCAAATACCTCCTATCTCTAATCTTCATCTTTTAATCCTGATATAGACTTGTAAAATGATCACCAAGTCTCTTGCCGATACCTCCCCTCTCCCTCCATCCCCAGCAAGTACGCCTCCGCCTCATCCCTCTTCATCCCACCGACCTCTTCGAAAACTTCAATCAACGCCTCTCTCACTGCCTGTGGCATCCGCCCAGAACTCCTGTTTCAGAGAAACACCACAGTCAGTGCCCATCCAAAAGTAAAGTAAAAAATATAATAAAAAAGATACATACCCACAAACGTAAACCGCCCCTCTCAAATCCGCAACCAACCGCCAAACCTCCTCCTTCCCCTCCTTTATCAAATTCTGCACATACCTTTTCTCCTTCCCTTCCCTTGAAAACGCAGTCCGAACTTCAAAAACCCCTCTCCCAAACCTTTCCTCCAACGAGCTCCACTCATCACCGAAGTAATAATCCAACTCTCTCCCACGACATCCAAAGAACAACAGCATCTTACCCGGTTTTAACCCGCTTTCCGGTGATGGGTGGTGTTGTATATTGTGTATCCGCTCATGAATCATAGCTCTCATTGGTGCCACTCCCGTCCCCGGTCCTACCATTATTATCGGGGTATGAGGTGATATTTTCGAGGCAGATGAACCGAGGCCGCCGCGGGTGAGGGTTACGTTGAGAGTATCACCAGGTTGGAGGTGGGAGAGGTAATGTGTGCACATTCCCCTTCGTATTCTTTTTATGACAGTGCGGTATTTTACTATCGCGATGAGGAGGTCGAGTTTATACTTATTAGTCTTTGCTGTTGCTGATTTAACAGCGCTCTCCTGCTCAGCCACATTGCGTTCTTCGCTTGTATGATGATTGTTTTCAGGTGCTTGTGACGATGATTCCAATAGTGGAGGTGGAGACGTGAGAGATGGAGTATACCCTTCCTTCGAACTAGCAATACTAAACAACCGCGCTTTGATCCTTGGTATCATCTCCACCACATACGCCAATGGAATTTTAACGCTGCCGAACTCTTGTAATACTTCCAATATACTCCTCCTCGGTCGTGTGGTGTAATCCCATAGCTCCTCTGCGTACTTAGGATCCGTGAACTCAATCAACCGCTCTCTATGCGTTTCATCATCCGTGAAAGCAGCGCAGAATGTGAAGAAACTGCGGCGCGGGATGGCGGTGACATCCAAGTGGTGTGTTAACAAGGTGCGGAGTGTGAGTGGCTGTATGAAGTTATGAAGTATTGGGTGTGGGGAGTTTTGATGAATGAGGAGTGGTTGGTCGGGGTTTATCTCCAGATTGAGAACTTCGATTGCTTCTAAGACTACAGTTTCTGGGTTCGTCGGGAGGATGCTCAGTGCGTCGCCGGGTGCGTGGGAGAGGGGTTGTGAAGAAGAAAAGTTGAAGAGGCGGACGTCTTGAAAGTGGGTTTCAGGTGTTAGACGGTCGTTCTTGTCTACTGTTACGACAAAAGAACTCGGCCCGCGGTTGAGGGAAATGTTGGAGGCATAAGAGGTGAATGGGTATGCGTCTTTAGTATCATCGACTGAGATAGTGAGCTTTGGAGGGAGGAGGTGGTGGGATGGTAGAGGTTGTATGTCTGCGGGGAGGGGAAAGAGCTCGAGGAGTTTCGAGGACAAGCTTTCAACCCAGGGTATCAATGCTCCGTCCGTTCTTTGATACAAAGTCCGTCAGTCACTTTCATGAAGTATTATATTCTGTGAGTATATTTACTTACCCTTCCTCATGTTGAGCGTCGCCTTCACCTCTGATATAAAAATCTTGTGCACCAAGTTGGAGCAAACGTTTGTGCAACTTTCTCACAGCCCAGTTGAACCTACGATTCCAATCTCGAAGGTAGGTTAGCCATCCACTCATATATTCAGTTATAATAAATGTAGATGATAATTTGAAATGAATTGGCATACTTTGGATAAGTACTATCCCCCAACCCGAAGGAAGTAAACTTGACGTTCCGCAACAGATTCGCGGGGAGTTTCTTTCGCAGCAGGAATCGCCAGAACTTTTGCATGTTTTCAGGCATATCGCCCTGTCCGGTTGTAGGACACATGAATATCGCCAACGGAATGCTCAATAGATGTTTCTAAACCTCTTGAATTAATTATAAGGTAGAATATCAAGAGTTTAAAGTACATACATACCGGATCAAAGAGGTCCATCTCTATAATTCGAACGGTAAAGTGCAGTCGTTCGAGTGTTCGACCGAGTTCTTGCGCATAGTCTTCTGTCGTGCCCGTTTCCGAGGCGTAGAGAATCGTGATGTTTCGATCCTCCATTGAACCACGATATACAGCACCTTTCCACACTCTTAAATAAATATGGTGAAACTCTTCAACGTTCCTTCGCTACCAAATCGGAGATATTCCGGGGTCCTTGTCTGGTGGTGGTTGTTATGGTCCTTGTCGTCCGACGTCGGCTGGGTAAAGAACGGGAAGGTTTAACGAACGTCATAAACTTTTTAAGCCGCAACCTTTAATTCCACCTTTCAACCCTCGCCAATTCAATCATCTCCACCCATCGTCGCGTGCGCTTTAACGATACATCTCTCCCTCTGCTTCATAAACAGTCAACTGGTTGATTATATCCTCGCGATTCGGTATATGCCATCGCGACAATATAAATAGCCATGGTGTCGATATTTTCCGCCCCCCTCGCGACACCAGCGCAACTATCCTCCTCCCCGTCACAGCAATCCGGCATCCCAGAACCCCTCGAACAAAAGCTCAACCTCGTCGCCTGTCGTCTCATCCAAGCCGCCGGCATTCTTATGGAACTGTTAGTCTCTATAATAAATCCACTTCTCTATCAACCTCTGGTCAACCATCAAGCTAACCGTATTGTATCCATATAGACCTCAACCGACAATCTCAACAGCCATCATCCTCCTCCAACGATTTTACCTCCTAGCCCCAATATCAACCTCCCCGCTCCTCCCCACCTCCCTAGCCTCACTATACCTCTCTTCTAAACTCACCGAACACCCTCAAAAGCCACGCGACATCATAAACATCTTCAAATACCTCCTCTCCCCGGCCTCCCCTCTGCACCCACCCCATCTCCGCCACGCTTCCGCCGCAGGACCAAGCAAGCTACGAAACACCAGCAACAAAAATCTATACTACGTCTCGGAGGGAGACTACACCGCACTCCGCTCCCTCCTTCTCGCAACCGAAGCTAGGATATTACGAACACTAGGCTTCAACACTACCGTTCACCTCCCCTACACCCTCGCGTTCAATTACCTCCAATCACTCGGCGTGCTATCATCTTCCCGGTCCGACGACCCAAGTAATAGCAATGCACAAAAGGAAGGCGAAGAGGGAGGACTATACACCCCGCTACAACACGATAAATTAGTATCCACTACTTTCGCGTATTTGACAGACCTGCTAGCGTCGCCGTCTAGAGTGTATCTGACACACCATCCGCATGAGATCGCGGTGGCGGGGATATATATCGCCGCCAGGGATCATGGTGTAAAGTTGCCGATGCAGTGGTGGGAAGTATGGGATGTTGATCGGGAGACATTGGGGTTTTTGATGGTTGTGATCCGAGCGGGGACTTACAATGGCGATACCAGCAGTGATGGTAACGGCAATGGCAATGGGGGTGGCAAGATTTGGATTGTCGAGGAGGGGGCGTTTGAAGATATAGATGGGGGGATGGTGGTTGCTATTGGACGAGAGAGCGTTGAGAAGGAGGCTGAGAAGTTACGGAATTCATGATGAGACCATAGTCGATACGGTCTCGTTTTGATATAGCGCGCGAAAAGAGCTGGAGATGAAGGGGATTCGATGCATATATCAAACAAAAGGCGAAGAGTATGCCAAGATTGAAGATTTAGGTATACACACACTTGGCGTTCTTTCAATTGTTATATATTAGCGTTATTTGGCGTTGGGATAGAGGGCATGCGATATGTATTATATACCATTGGTTAATATTGGTTTTCTTCACATGCAGTGCTATTCACCACAGCACAACCTAAAAGAGCAAGTATTGATAGAATATGCATATTTCAATAGCATTCATGCTCATTATAACCTACCCACCACCTCAAATCTCTAAGATCATATAAACGTTTAACAACGCCTCTCTTAAACAAAAAACCATACCGTATAGAATATCAAAAAGTGCTCACAGGAGTTATTCGCCTATCTAAAACCGTCGTCCACCCATCCTCCCACCGCCCGGATTCCTCAACAACCCACCCAACGTCCCCATCAACCCTCCCCGCGAGCCTACATTCCCTCCACCAAACTCATCCCCGGTACTATCATACCCGCCATATTCCATAATAGGCCCCTGCACACCTCCCATCCCACCGCCACCGCCTTGTCCTCGCTCTCTCGGTCCCCTCGCCGCCTCCACAGCTGCGAATTTCCTCCCAACTTCTTTGGAAACCTCGATACCAGAGGTTATAGCGCCCAAAAGCGCGACGAGATGAACATCGCTGAGTTCGGCGAGGGATTCGGATGACAGACTTGTGGTTTTTGTGGCAGGTGGTTCTAACAACGGCAGACGATTGGTGAGGGAGAGGAGAGATCGCAGAAGTGGGTGATTTATCTTTTCTAATGGTTGTTGTGAGGATGCGGATTTTGTGCTAGAGGATTCGATGGAGCGGAGGTATGCTAGGAGGAGTGTAAGACGAGAGTGTAACATTCTCACGGCGTTTGCTTTGGCTGTGAGTGTTGACAGGACTATCCGTGTTTATAACCCTCATTAGTACTACCCTTTATAGTTGTGAGGTTTTAAATTGGGAAACATACGTTCTTGAGTCTGCGTGGGTAACGCCAAACTCTCAAAAGTAATCTCTTTCTCTTCTTTCGCCGCCTGGCTTGGTTCTGCGCTCGCAGCAGTAGAAGCAGCAGCCTTTCCTTTGCCCTTGGTATCCTTCTTCTCTTCTTTTCCAGTAGTAGCACCAGAGCCAGATCCTGCCTTTTCGTCCTTCGTGGCAGCAGCAGTAGCAGCGGCAGCGGATCCACCGGTTTCATCACCAGCGTTCAACCCACCCTTAGCTACATAATCTACACCAATCATCTCGGCCTCTCCTGTTTCAATGGTATACGACAATTCCGTAAACTTCATCTTTAAAACTTTGTTTTCTGGCGTATCTCCTTCTTCTTCATAGACCGATTCATAGATGGTGAGGGGTAGCTTCCCTCCCGCTGAAGTTGAGAGCGGGGACGGATGGAGGGCGAGGAAAATGAGGGATTCATTATGGGAGAGGAGTTGGGTTTGGATGTTTAGCTGTAGCTGGCGGGGAAGGTGATTGGGTGGTGGGGGGAGGTAGGTGAAGTGACCGATGAAGTCGAGAGTCGGATGGACATCCTTAACTATTCATTTCACTATGGTTAGCATAATATTTGATGTAAAGTTGTGTCGATACCATTATAAGAGATGGAGAGATTGATAAAATACGAAGGAAAACGTACACTGCTTCAACTTTTGCACAAACCAAGCTTCGTCAACCCTCACATTCTCCTCTCCATCGGTCTCCATCTTGCCATCCTCAACGGGTAAATCGACAAGTTTGAGCTCATACGCGTGTTCGATGGATATCTCTCGACCGTTTTGTGAACCCAATAGGGCACCCACGATGGGGCCCTTCATGTTGCGCAAAGTGTGACGGGAGACATAGTCAGAGATGGTGAGGAGGGCGAGCGGGTGCAGCGAAATTTTAAGGCCTGAGGTTGACGGGTGGGATGATATGAGGGGGTGCGGGGCCTTTGGTACCGTCATCTTTCCTTCGATGTTTCCCTCTAATTATTATAGAAAATCGTGTATCCGTGATGTTTGTGACGTTCCCTTATATTCGTATTTCTGGATTTTATTGTCGATTGATTCTAAGATACGGGGATGTTGAAGAGGGAAGCTTGAAGAAGGATGTAAGGTGAGGTTCAAGTTTGTGTGACGCTTTTGGGGAGCTTGCGCTTTTGGAGATAAACTGTGGCGGGTAAAGCTCCAACAGCGCCACATTATCCCCATCGACGCGTCTACGGCGCCACACTAAACATATAAATATTACGTCAAATACAGGTATACCGGAATAATACAAGATGATACGGAACCGGAACGGTATGGTGATTGTAGAAAACTCATTTGCCAAAGGTATCTTATGTACACAAACATGCGCCCATTTCGCCCTCGATATCTAAACGGTACTAGTATATAGACCCTATCTATATTACTACCATTCCTCTCCCCAGTCGTCGCTCTTCCTCCCACCGGAAGGACCAGTCTTCTTGATCCCGCTCGTTCCAATCGCACTATTCTTGGCCGCCGGTTTCTCATCCCAATCGTCATCCTCCCCAAACGAATCCCAGAAATCCTTCCTCTCAGGTTGGATCGCGGAGTAGTTTCCTCTCGCCTGTTGATCCAACATTCGATTGAACGAATCCGCGCCGGTTCTGGCCGTAGATGCGAGTGCGCTACCAGCTGTCAACGCCGTCCGTTGAACGTTATGTGTAATCTCACTCTCCGCGATCTACCAATAATCACAGTCAATATACGTTTCCTCGAGCAGTTCAAGAATCGGAAACAGAGCTCACCATTTTAGCGGTAGGTTGCACAAACCCTTCATTGACCTGCTTTGCACCCTTTGCAACAGAACTAGCAAAGAAGCCCCATCCTTTGGTCAATGCCCCCATCGGATCCTTCGTAACATCATCCCAACCACCTATGCCATCATCCCTCATGTCAGGCATCGGCGCACTTCCAAACCCAGAATACTTCCCACCCTGATTCGGCGGCAGATCTTCCCGTCGGTTAGCATTCTCCGCGCCCATCCTCTCAAAGTAATTTTCATTTCGCTGCTTCTGTGACGGTACAGCGGGACTGGACGACCTCGGCGTTCCGGTAGCGCTGTTGGCACCGCTCCCTAGACCTCCTGTACCGGTTCTCTTGACACTCTTGACAGCAGCGGGTGTGGCGGTTCGCGGTTTCGGACCGCTCCATTCTTTGCCTTCGACGAGACAGGCGAGTTTTTCTTTATAATCCTCAGCGAAGGGGGCGGAGTATCGTTCGGCGATGGACATGGACGGGGAGTATTCCGGGGCGCAGGATTCGAAATATTCTTTGAGGTTCTTGTTACCACCGTGGGTCATCTGTTGGATCTCCTGGTTTTTGAATTGGTCCATTGTGATCGAGCGGACGAAGGAGATGTGGACGCCCAGTCCTCTTCATGATCGTATTGTAGTCAGCAGTGCTAGATTAGATTTACAGGATAGAGAAAGTGGTGGGAAGTACCGATGGACACCAGCGCAGTTTAAACATAGAAATATACCGAATTTCGGTGACGCCTAACAGCCCAGAATGGTCTCGGGTTAATTTTGGTGGACTCTTAGGAGCTATGCAGCTGAGGGGAGCAGCATACCCATTGAGGACTAGGAGAATCGCAATCGACGCAAGATCCATTGCCAGGTCGTTTCTGAAGCTCCAGAAGCTATATTCCCGCATGAAAAGTAGAATTGTAAGCTAATCGCCACCATTTTGTGGATATCGCCAAGCTCCACGAAAGGAAAACTCAGGAGATAAAAGCTTGATTTGGGGAGAGCAAGTACCTTTCTTCGAGTTTCGGGATCAACTTCCCACATTCCTGAAGCCATGATGGGCGGTATATGAGTAGAGCGGAATAGATGAGCTGGAAAGGGAGCCGGTGAACGGTAGAATGGATAGATAGGTAGATAGGAGGGAGTGTCGGCGTGATCAGATTGAAGGTTTGGAATGAATGGGAGGTCAGAAGGCAGGTAGGCAGGGATGCGAGCCAACCGCCGACTGAGAAACCAGGCGAAAGGCCAAACTTGTCGTCGCGTGGAGCTTCCCAACACAATTCCATCCGTCACAATGGCCACTTTCGACCTCAAGATAACTCAATTTCCTTGTTTCCTCGCCTTTACCTTGTAGAGAATCAGGTACGTTAATAATAATAATTATATGTGAATGCCAATGGAAAGCCTGTATATGGTGATGAAATGCTAGTAAATATAGTAAACTCCAATGATACTAATACAAGAGAACCCAAAGTAGCTTCAACTGAGATGTCCCTATATACTCAAATATAACCCAATCTTCACAGCTTACTCTCCTTCTGCTTCTTCCCTCCCTTCGCTGTCATGAAATCAAAATTCTTCTCCGCACCGGGCTGGAAAAGCATCGGATACAAGAAACTGGCAACCTGGTTCCCATTCCTCCAACTTCCTCCGTCTAGAAATCAACAATCACATTAGCATATGTATATAAGGAAACTTCTCCAGATGAAAGCCGAAAAAATATCCAAAACTGTATGAGTGAATACGTACCGACAACAATCGTAACTCCGTTGATATACCTTCCCGCATCACTAAACAAAAATATCGTAGCATCCGCAACCTCACTGATAGCGCCCCACCGTCCCAACGGCGTCATCTTGGCAGGATTCTCCCTCAACTCCTCCGGCACCATGTTCGTCGCAGTCAACCTATCCATCCCCTCAGTCTTCGCGATTGCTCCCGGTGTGACCACATTGGACGTAATCCCCGCCGGTCCCAGCTCGATTGATAACGAATGCGACAGCGCGTCTATCCCTGCCTTCGCCGCTGCAACGTGAGATTGTAATGCGGCACCTGTATAGTGGAACGACGCGGAAACAAAAATAATCCTACCCTTCGTCTTCTTCAATTCGGGTAAACAGGCCTTGACGGTATTGAAGGAGCCGAGGAGGTCAATATCCATCACAGTTTTGAAAGCATTGGGTGACAATCCGTCCACGGTGCTGAGGAAGTTACCGGCGGCACCGCATATTAAAAAGTCGATACGACCGAGTTCCTTGACTGTGGATTCGACGGCTTTGACGAGGGAAGAATGGTCTCGGACATCGCAGCCGAAGCCGAGGACTTTGGATCCAGGGCGGACTTTGGCGATTTCAGCGGCGACGGATTGAGTGTTTGCTTCGCGGCGACCGAGGATTGCGGCGTTGGCTCCGAGGGAGACGAGGGCGCGAACCTGGCCTGAGCAGATGGTGCCTGCTCCGCCGGTGCAAAAGACGACTTTTCCTTCTACAATTCGACTGGTGGTTAGCGATGTAGGTCACGTCGAGAGTTAAAGGATAAACACGAACTAAAGATGTCTTTGGCCCACGCGTTCGAGTGCAGCTCGTCTTCAGGTGGGAATGGAACAGCCGGTTTCGACATGTTTTCGATTATGATACCCTTAACTTGATCTTAATCCTTACACTAAACAGTTTCGTATATCGGAAAGAAAGAATGAGTGTCGAAAGGAAATAAAAGCGGCTGGGATAGAAAGTCACGGCTCACCCGCCACTTTAAAACTAAACGATGTCGATAAGACCGGCGAAACCGAATATCCGATTAGACGAGTGAGATCGGTCTAAAGTTTATAAAGTCGGAGGGTTCGACGGGACATTCCACTCTCATTCCCATTCTCTCCAGGTTAAAAACCCGGGGAAGTGAGAGAACCGCGATGACAGGCCATGAAATTGTACCGAGGTAAGTTTCGGCCCCTTCGCTTGACGCTGCCCTTTTCGAGTTTAACCCCATCCCATGTGCCCCTGCCGTGTAACCAACACAGTCACCACAATAATTCAAGGTATCAAGTTAACATCAAAATCGATAAATTTTTAAATGAATTTAGAACAAAATAAGAATTGGAGTGAAAATAAGATAAAAATATCACTAGAATTGCACAGAATACTATAGTATACTCATCCAAGCTAAGAATTCAATAACGAAATTCACAACCATCCGGGTGATACCAATGATCCACCAGCGGCACCTCCTCTTCCTTCTTCTGCACAACCTTATTATACCACCCCTTCAACTTCCCAACTGTCCCCGAAACCCCCGACTCCAAACCAACCCGATGAGGATACCCAATCCTTCTAATCATCCCCTTCCCCGTCACATAATACTCCACAAAAGCCCCCTCCTCCCCCTCCCCGATCCACTCAAACTCCCCACCCTCAACAATCAACCCTGGATCGACGACCCCAAACACAATATTCTCGTACCCCTTCATAGCTTTATACTTCTCCGCAATTCTGTTGAACAGGTTGAATGTTAAGTCCGCGCATCCTCCGGAGATGCTCTCGCAGGAGTATTGGCGGACAAAGATGACGGAGAGCAAGGTGCCCGCGAATGCTCCCTTCTGGTGGGTTATCTCGTTGTATTGCCTGTTTGTGGTTATGAAGTGGACGGCAGGTCCGAAGACGGGTCTTGGGGCCATCATGCCGGCTGTGAGGTAGGGGTTTCGTTGGTGGTAGAGATTGGGCATCTTTATTATTTATATAATCTTGAGTGCTTGAGTATATAGTGAGACTTAGGGGATTGATTAATAATAAAACGGTAGAAGTGTATTCAAAATACGAGCCTAGTGAGGCAGGTGGGCAAGTAATGGATATTGGATAAAATTTAGAGTATTGATATCTATTGATACTTCGGATAGACTGATTTCTAATGTTATCTTCAATCTACCTTAACCAGGTGACATTTATATCTCCAAATTCAAGTCGAATTGAAGATATAGCCACAGTAAACGATATCGTATACTCAATTCAATTGAGTGTAAATCGTATGTTCTTGTTGCAACCCAGCATCATTCGCGAAACTTCGAGGATGGTGCAGAGGTTCGAGTCATAAATGCATTAATAAAATTAAACGCTTCTATGGGAATGCCAATCTCAACTTCCCAATTGATTTAAGCGATACCCGAGAACTCGAGAAATGGTAGCACACCAATTTGAATATACGAGATTTTCCAGGGATGATACAAGTCATTTTATCGCTTCCACCATCGCGGTTAGATATGCTCGTTGTGAAACGTGGTCAATAGGAATATGAAAATTAGACTCTAGAAACGTCCCGAATATTCTTTTATCAACTATCAATATCATGTTTGGAGTCATGCGAAGCTAACCTGAGACCATTTCAGAGTAGAGAGAGGCGAATTTGCATACTTGTCATTTTATCAATCTCGTATAAACAATCTGATAACTTCAGTCCCGCTCATCCAATGAAACCCCCACTACACAAAGGCGTTGAGGCCCGTGCCATACAAGAATCGCACCATATAGCAAAAAACAATTTAAAAAACGACATTGAGTCTCCCACCCTCCACAACAGGCACGATGGCAACCTCGCCCTACCAAGAAACCAAATCAGTCCCCTCCGCCTCCCCAAAAAAACTCGTCTTCTTAACCTCTCCTACCTCTCCATCTCCCTTCTCAGCATCAACAAGTGGCTCCCTCTCCATAATATCCGGGAGCACATCCTTCAAAAATCCCACTACAGCCTCATTCACAGTCTTAAACTCTACCAAAAAGGCATCATGCCCCTCAGGACTATAAATTGT
The DNA here is from genome assembly GCA_036971675.1 of Orbilia ellipsospora. Classification (NCBI taxonomy): domain Eukaryota; kingdom Fungi; phylum Ascomycota; class Orbiliomycetes; order Orbiliales; family Orbiliaceae; genus Orbilia; species Orbilia ellipsospora. The sequence goes on along the minus strand of JAVHJO010000011.1, from coordinate 1,536,236 downwards.
ACTCAACCTCGCGTTAGGAATATACTCCGCCAACTCCTGCTGTTCGGCATACGTGAACAACCCATCACTCTCGATGCCCACCACCAATGTCGGTTGCGATATCAACCCTAGAGCCTCGGGAATACTATCCGCCCTGCCACGACTTATATCGTGGGTGTCCATTTTTCGGGTGGTAGCAATATAACAATTCGCATCGAACCGTTTGACAAATTTGTCGGCTTGGTAGCGGAGGTAAGTTTGCGCTGAGAACATTGGATTTTTGTGTCTCCTTCTGTTGTCATCAGTTGGAGTGGTCGGGATGGAGTTACCACCCGGGGATATTGGTGAAGATGGGGTCGATTGGAGCTTTCTTCCCGCACGGAAACCTTCATTATGGTTGGCCCAGTGTTCTTCAGAGGGCGTACATGGCGGACGAATGCCGTTTTGGTGAATGATACGGGATGGGTCGGCTGTGTTCCGCCCGAATCGTGATTCGAACGAATTGCGGGAACGGTAGGTTAGTAGGGCGCTCATGCGGGCCGCGGAAAGGCCGGCAATGGGTTGCTGAAGAAGATTATAATATCCATCGTCTACGATCACTGTTAGTATAACCACACCATGGTTGCGGAAGTGTAGAAAGATACACACCATAGCTCGGATCACTATAGATGCTCTGTCTTTGAGCTTCACCCCAACTGATACCCCAAGCCGAATGTCTAGCAGAAGTAGCCAAAGGCACAATACTCCTGACAAAGTCTCCAAAGTATGCCCACTCCAGACATATCATGCCACCGAGACTTCCTCCGATAACAACGGCGACTTGCTTGATGCCCAAATCCTCAACTACCAATTTATGTATCCTCGCATCATCCCGAATAGTGGTCAGGGGAAACTCCGGGCCGTATGCCTCACCCGTTTCGGGATTGGTAATAGCCGGGCTGAACGAGCCGTACGGGCTGCCGAGGTTGTTCAAGCAGACTATATAAAAACGGGAGGTATCTAGCGCCCGGCCCGGGCCGAGGAGGGGTTCCCACCAATCTCCCACATCGGCGCTGCCGGTGAGCGCGTGGCATATAATCATGACATTATCACCGGACGGAGCAAGCGATCCAAACGTCTTGTATGCGACGGGGATATTGGTGATGGTCACGCCTGATTCAAGAGTGAAAGACGGAATGATGCAGTAAAACTGCGTCAGGAACCTCGAGAACGGGTTGGAAGGCTGTGAGGACTCATGGACTGTAAAGTACGTCAATACATACGCATGTTAGCCAGGATTCTTTGCAGTATAAAAATTTTATAGCAGAGCTCTCTGAGCACAGGTATATCTGATTAAAGATATAGTATCAAGGATAACATTGACAGGTGAGACATATAAAAAGTGTCAGAACCACGTGAGGGAAGGGGCGAACTGACCATATTTCTTGGTGTGGGGTTGGCTGTTTGCCGCGGTCAAAGATGCAAGTGCAGGCATCGCGAGGTTTGCGAGTGACATCGCCTCAAAACAAGGTCTTCAGTCAACAACGAAGGATCCAAAAAGCACGGATAGGCGATATGCAGGTTTGAATCAAGGTTTACCAGATGACTCTCCGCGCGCGAGAAAAATAGCAGAAAGCGGTTAGATAGTGAGGGAGTTTGATAGAAATCGCTAAATTTAGCTTTTCCTCAATATACCGTGGAGGCTTTGGAAGAGGCTTCAGCGATAGTGACGTATAGTATGTTGAAGCCCTGTGGATCTTCAAGGTGAATAGGATCGGACAGGATGATTGATAATAGTGATAGCGATGGTGATTAGTAGAAATACAGCTGCGATGTATGATGTGATCGTTCAGCTGCGCCAGTTGACAAGAAAGTTGCGTCTATGTATCTCTTTCCCAATTTGGTCAAAAGATACTTGAATATTAAAGATATCGAGATGAGTAGAATTGCTATTGATGTCCGTCTCTTAAGGGTTTCCTCTGTAATTCGCCTTGGAAAAAGCAAAGTATGAAGTCTCGGTGAAGGTCATGTTATCGGCAAAGGATGATATGATAGCTGCGTGGGATTTCTCGGGTTCAAGCGGTCAGACGGATGTCGACGGCCATGTTACTGCTGGATGAATTGAAGCTTGTAATCATGAAAATTTTCTGGAATAGTGGGAAGAAGAAAAGAAGAGAGAAGAAGAAAGAAGGTACGTAAAAAGATGTAATGCCGCAGCGTGGCTGTCAGACGAAAACCAATCGGATTGCCGAGTTCGCAGCTGCACTTTTCGGCCGGTCGGTTGCCATTGGCCGGTTCAGGAGCAACCAATGCGTTGCAGCAATCACACCATACTTGCAGCGATCCACAACACAACAGGCCTTCACTATCCAACAACCGTCAACGAAATTGATGAAATGATATACTGCGACTCGTCCATATGAGATTTGGGAATCATGAAAACTGAATGTCTAGTAGAGTTTGAAACTAATCGCGATAGTCAAGCGTATGTTGAGTTATATTAGAAGATCCTTGTCAAATCCATTGCATTGGAATTAAACCCGTCTCGTTCCCAGACCCAACTTGAACGTTCGGACACTGAACACAATTAAACTCATGGTGTTGTAGACTTTTATGGAGATTGTCCTGGTCTCACTACATTGGCAGAATCATTATTTGTTTTGGTTACGAGCTGAAGGATAAACAAATATCTTATACAATATCGATTCAGATATCATATCAAATTAATCATTCATTACTTTCTACCCAAATCTATAAAACCGTATATGCGGACTCTTGATTTACAAGTTAGAGAACCCTCTCCTCTAAGCCAAACATCCAAGATGCTGATAAATTCACCGTGTGCCCAGGTAAATATCAAAATGCTCGTTAGTTTGAAATATGTACATGTCGGTTGGGAAGCAGATCGATTTTATACTCGTCACCAAGAAGGTATATCCTCAAACTCCTCTTCATACTTGAAATCTAGATCTTTCTCCCACCAACCACCATCATCCCACCTCCGCATATTGTACTTAATCTCAATCTCACGCCAACCTCTATCTACCTTTGGGTGCCACTCATTATAAAACCTCATCCCCTCAAATTTAATAGTGGTCAGGCTCCTTACCCCTCCTCCCCTTAACATTCTCAAAATCCATCCCTTTAATACAGTCGGATCTACATTCGATGCGCGTCCCATTCCGCCTACTCCCATTCTACCCAACCTTGGCCGATCATAATAGTATGCCGGCCAGGGTAATCTCAGCTCCTTCAAGTTTTGCATATTACATCCAACCAACGATTCGTACGGAAACGGGGGATCCCCGTCATCACACCACTCTGGTCTCTGAATCGGATCGAACAGCTTGATCTCCAACTTTTGCAAGTTTGGGAACTTCTGAGCTAGCCTTTCCATCTCATCCGATGTCGGGATGTGGAATTTAATGAGAGTGAACGACTCGAGTGTTTCCAGTCGTGGGAACTCGAGCTTGAATAACGCGGTAGGGTCAGTGTCAGCATCTAACTTGTAGGTGCAGTAGTCCCACGAATCTTCAGTGGTCTTCACATCAAGCGACTTCAATTGTGGCGCCACGGTCACCAGATGGAAGTAAAACGCTGAGAGCTCGAAGAATTTCGATGCAGGATCCGTCAACGGTGTCGCGATCCCATTCACGCAGAGAATAAACTCGCTCAAAGAAGATAATGGGGTAACTGTATTCCGCACGACCTGGTAAATACTAGGATGAGAGATTTCTGCCCCCAAGAACTGCTGATTCGCGGGCGACAGCTTGACAAAAGTTTCTGTATATGTGATATCGGTACCATAGTCATACCCCGTTGCGGGTTTCTTGAACACATTGAGCACCAGATATTGCAACTTTTTATAAAACCTGTAGCTTGCAATGGCGCGGAATATCGCAATGAAGATGTTACTTTCAAGCTCGGGTGGTATATTCACCGCGATGGAGAGATCCTGTAGGTTCGGAAAAAACTCTAGTGCGGTGATACGAGTCCGGATCCAATCAATGGATTTATCTATCTCCTTGTCGCTTGGTCTCGCCGTATTTGCTAATGAACGTTTCTTGGTTTCATATAGCCAGCTCTGGTCTCGCACGGCCGGTTTACGAGACGAGTCCCGCGGGCCTGGCCTCATTTCCATCCTGCCTTGGCGGGGGGCAGGATCTTTCGCCCAGTTCCATGTACTTTCGAAGCATACAGAACTAGATTGTTCAGTTTTAGTTAGGTTTCCTGTGGCAGGTATTGTGGTGTGATCACGGATGCTTAGGGCACGCATTAAGGAAATTTCCATACCGAACGCAACCTCTACTCTGTTCACACAGACCGCCATTCCCGAAAATATTAATCAGTGTTTCGGAAAGGAGCATGGTATGGAAACGAAAGCGCAGCGGGAACGCTAGATTGTAGCATAACTTGGAGCATCGTGAAAAGTTGTCCAACTCCCATGATATCAGGTCGGCGAGTATCATATGGGTTAGCTCCGCAGGGAGCAATTCGAACGGATCCATAACTGAATGTTGTGGTGTCTGCTGGATAGTGCACTAAATGAGAACGTTACCTAACGTCGTATACCGAAATGAGAGATAGACTGGTCTAGGTCCTGCGAATTTGTCAAGTGGTTGTTAATCAACGCGGCACAAGCACCGATATGTGCGTAACATACAACTAGCTGCTGGTAGTTGAAGCTAGTATTGAATCCGGATACCACAAGGCTCCGAGTCTTACGGATAAGATAACCTTTTGTTTCCGAGATGCAAAACCTGGGTATTCCCTGGATACGAGACAAGGTATGCCTAGGCTTCGAGATGACTCTGCGTCCACGTATATACGTATGATGTGTTCCTCAAAATAGTTCTCTATATCGAGGCGTCCACTGTATAAATTTGAATTTCAAAAGATACGGTCCGAGATTCGCTATAGCAATGAGTCCACAAAGTCAAAGCGCATGCAAATCGATGACGAAGAGCCACAATGTCGTGACCACGTCGCGTCTGACATGTACAACAGCCTCAGCCAAGCCAAGGCTCCTGTTTGGATTGAGGCCCAAACTTCACGTTAAAGGGATCTCAGAAAAGACAGTTTGTGTATCTGTTCAATCGCGGGGTAGATGTGTTCTAGCTTAATTAGTCCGAATCCTAACAAATCCTTCCAAATGCGTCGTACATGCGATCCTGGAATAACGTTCAAGTTCACGGATCCGGGAGTTCCAACATGCAACAAAGTGTAATTGCAAGCCTAGATGCTAAATGTTGATGTTAGATTGCACTCCATCTCCTTCCGTATATCCTTCGTTAGCACGGACAAACCGTCTTACAGATTTTCAGGCCTTCACACTGCAAACTTCAAGCCCCTTCCAAGCGCCGGGAAACCGCAGTGATTCCAACAGTAGCAGTTAGGAGATATTAAGATGACACTTTACAGTTTCGCTTTTTGCGTTGCATCGATCATAGCGAGATTGCAGTAATGTTTGTTTAGAAAATCGACATGCGCATGCTTGCAAAACCTCAGCCTTCAATTCGCACAGCCTCCTTTTAATATGAATTTCAATATACTCAAAAGAGGACAACGCCGCCAACTTTTGCTTGTAAAGGAATGCCCGTCGGGAAGCCACCTACGGATTTGCGCATTTCGCGCAGTTTCTGGAGCGTTACGAGATTGCTCTTGATTCCGTACCCGCCCGTATGACCGCGGAAAAACTCAAATTATTATCAGTCGGCTGATATATCTGATTGCACTAGGAAGTGCTACTTTCTGGATTGCGACGAAATACGCCTGAAGGGTAGGTACCTTCCGCTTGTTGAAATTTCATTCGAGGATGCCAGATGAGGCTCCCAAATTTCAAATCCTTCAATATTCTTCAAACTTCATGGCTCTCTCATGGCTGTTTGCACTTTGGAAACTCGCTTACCTCAATCAACTCACCGACCCTGTTCCCATGAGTCTAAGGGCACCTAGCGTGCAGCTCATCTTGCAATATAACTGTTGACTTCGAGACGATTCGCGATGCAAGGTTTGCATCTATGTAGCCAGGGCGCATCGCAGCCGTGACCGGTTTTTCGTCCAAACAATCCATTGACCAACCACGGAAGCTTAATTCAACGCTTACCCATAAAACTACAGGGGTTGTTTTAAGGGTTGTCCAGATCCTGCAGAATACATCCAACCGGCCGGTACATCCGACCAATAAATTATATCATCAGAATTAAGATCTTTAGACGCAAACTAATCCACTAACAAAACAGCCCCAGTCGGATTCGCATATCGCGAAACCCACATAGTCCCATCGATTTCTTGAAAAAGGTTAAAAAAAAAAAAAAACGCAACCCAGAAACTCACCGCGAAAGGAAGGAAAGATCAACCCGCTGTCACGCTTGCCAGAACATTCAAGACAAAACATACTTCACTGGGCATTTATATGTCTGAGACCACCTGAGGGCGGCTAGTGACATCTTTTTGAATCAATTCCTTTCGAATTTACCCCGGATTCAGACATGGCGTACATGCTGCGCAACTGTGCATGGTATGCTAGTAGGGTAGATATATGCTTGAATCCTTGCGAAGCGAATGATGCGGCGTAGTCAGGCCCGCCGCCGCAAAGATTGTCGTATTTTCGTAATTTGTATAGGTCTAGGTAACTGAAACCATATGTTTATCCTTAAAGGAAGCGAGTCAGTCGCTTCGGTCAATCGGTACCGGTCTTTCCAATACAAAAGGCTGAAACTTGATGGCACAGAACGGAGAAAAGAAAATGCGTGGTTCCGTTGGTTGTAGCTATCTATAGTTGGACAGATTGAGTTAGGGTACCCGTGCCACAGCTGTGCGAGATTTACCGCTAGGAGTTTGTGAGCTACGGATGGCGGTGTAGCTTAAAGCTGAAAAGTAAGCTGGGGAGCTGGAGCTCTACCAATCCTACACATCTGATTGGGTAGATGTTTGTGTCAGGATATCTCCGAGATTCGATCGGAGCCGGCCCCAGCGAATATTTATGTTATAATCGACATCGCGATCAACCAAATATTTGAGAACGCGAGCGTCTATGCATTTATTTCTTGGTGTGTTTCTAAAGTTTGATTGGTATTTTGATTCACGGCAATTATTTGAGCGATTTGTAGACGATGATTGTATCGGAGTTAGAAATAAAAATAATCATTTTTTCGAGCGGTCTATTCGTACAAAAAAGGTATTAAACTTAAACTCTACGATTTTTGGGGGGTGTGTGTGTGATCATATCAGAAACAGTTAAACAAGGGAAACAAAGACGAGGATAAAAGTTTTTTAAAAAAAAGTGGTCAAAATCATATGCAAGAAATGGATGAGAATATTAAAATCCGCAAATTAAAACAGCGAGCGAACATGAAATGAACTGGCTTCCAAAGATTTTTTAAGAAAGAAGAAATGAAAATAAAGTTTTAAAATAGCCAGTCTGTTCGAAAGCTCCAAAACTCCCAAGGTATGAATGATAAACTGAAAAGCGATGTGCAAATGATTGGATAGAAGCAGGAATTAAGTGTTATCGCTGAATTTCGAAGAAGAAAAAAGAGGCAAGATAACGAGATAGACGTATCAAGCAGGATAGAATCAGAAAATAAAGAGTAAAATGCATATTCTATAAGCTCATTGGTTGCGTCGTAAATTATCGTCATTTTAGATCTTATCGTCATAATAAAGGAGAGCGTATTTTTTCCAATCGATAGCATTAGAGTTTTGAGATCCCGGGTATAAAAAAGATGTCGTTATCGTCGTATGAAGAAATGATTCGTTGATAGGAAATTTTTGATATAATTACAGCTCATGCAGGAGCCTGGAGGCTTCCTGCAGCCTTTGCAACTGTCTGGTGATATCAGGCTGTGAGGTTGAGCTCATCGGTGATGTTGGCAGGCTGTCAAGGTCTTTGACGAGGCCACCATCAATAGCAACCATACGAGTGCCAGTTTCTGGCTCCGTGCTAGAATTCACCTGATACACACCTCCAAGTTTAGTACATGCATATCATATGTCCATCAATAAGGATGGAAAGGAGCAGCCTAAGACGCACATACCCAAGAAAACAGATCATCCGACACTGTGGAAGTCTGTCGTTTATGTAGATACTGTTTAGGGGTGTCGAAAGGCTCTTCCTCGCCCTTCAGCTCGGGATCGACCAAGTCCTTCATCGACCAGCGGCGGATGTGATTGCTCATGCCGCCAGTAACCGGCAATCCGGTATTGATCGGTGTGTTAGCACCAGACATGGCCCAATCTCCGTCATTGTCCACCTCCGAAGCCAAGCTGGTGTTGCTAGCTCCGCGACGCAAGGCTCTCGGTCGTGGGTGCAGCTGTTGAGCCTCAAGCTTCAGCTTCAGAGCTAATTCGGCTGGAGGTGGTGCCGGTGGTAATATGTATACAGCACCACCGTTCGGAAGCCCGTGCAAGTCTGGTAGGATCGACGAGAGGTCGGCAGTGGATTCCAAAGCGTTAAACGCCGCCGCGGGTATTAGAGCCGGTCTACGGCTATTACGGGCAGACCCTGGCGACACGGTAGCGGCCTTGAGGGCGGATGCGATTGTAGGGTCGGTCCGTCTGGGAGAATAGGTCTTCGAAGACATTCTATGACCCAACAAAAAACAAATGCTGTAGGAATGCAAAGTAAAGCGATGCAGGTCTCCTGGCAAGCGAAGGGAAGGGAGGAACGGGATTGGGTGGGATGGCAGGTACGTGGTACGGTACAGTACAGTACAGCTGTCGGGGGTAACGGACGAGACGAACGAGGCACAGATGCTGAGGAGAAGAACGAAGAGGATCGGAGGATGGCTCCTGCAGCAGCAGCAGATTCGAGGAGTTCCGAGCGGTGATGATACTATATTATTTACAAGGCTGCCCGGGGATTAAAAAACCAGGTTTTTGATTCGAATTCCTCCTCCTCTACGTATCTATCTCGCAGCAGCAGCAGCACCAAATAATCGATGAGGTATTAAGATGAAAGACGTAGCAGAGGCGAGCAGGGCAAAAAGATCGAAATCAAAAGCTTGAAAAACCAGGAGGTTTGAGACACGGCGGATGGAGCTCAGCTTTTCGCTTGCGATGCCCGGAACGAGCTAGAAGGGGTGGTTGGGGCTTCCATCCTTCCAGAACCACGTGACCGGGCAGGGGGCCAGGGCGAATCGCATCGCATCTGCTCGCCTCGCAGAAATCAAGTCCACCCGAAATCTAGCAATCTAGCAAATCTAGCAGATTGCTAGATTATTTGATGATTAGCCGGAGAGGCACAGCTCCCCACCGGTTTGGGCTTCGGCACGAGATATGAGGAATAGGAAACGCGAGAGTCTATAAAAATAAAACGCAGGACGCCCAAAACCGACAGCGCGGAACGCAGCTTTGCCGTAAAGGGTCATATTTTGAGCCTCCGACCGTTCCTGGGACCACAGCCTTGCCGTATAAAGTAGGCTGCTCCCGTGTCTCCAGATTCCAGTGTGTGGCAAAGCGTTCTTTCAGAGAGAGGAAATTCGATGGCTGTTTGGAAAAAGGGAGTGCGGCTTCAATATTTAGCGATACAGCGAGACTACAGTTCTCGCATCACTCTAGCGGGCCGGAGTCGGACCAAATTTCTACGGATTATACATCTTGACTATTTACCAAGTCTATTGCTCATCCCTACTTATTATAAAGGACGGCCAACAAATAAAATATCCCCAAATTCCACGGCTTTTTCCTAGGCTACCCAACACCGTTTCATCTCGTGTCGTCGCTAGCTTTTGGGGTTTTGGCAATCCTCCTTCATTTAAATACTCCAAAGTGCCCAAGTAGATCCTCCGGCATTGCTTTGATAAGGATCATGGAGAGAGAACGATCAGACACAAGACGGGAGGTTTCCTGCATTTTAAATACTCCTTGGGAAACTATGAGGTAAGAAGGAACGAAGGATCTGAGGGAGAGTGGGCGACCCTCAGAATACCCACCAGCGAATGCCCGGGCCTGTGCGTTTCTCGCGACTGAACCGGGGGGGTCAAATGAAGTCCGCGAGTTGAAAACGCAAAAAAAAATTGCTTTTTGCGGCACCAGTCAAGTTACTTCATTACTGCAATGTCTTGGATGGTTCCCAGCTGGCCTCCAAGCAGACAGCTTAAAGTCTAAGTGAGATCTCAACCATGATTTACGACCCAAGCCTTCAAATCACTCCTATGATATAAAATTATATATTCAATAAAACTCACTTTGCGACGACGTAATTTTCTTGTTTCTCGGAATGAACTTTACCCGTATGCTGTCGAAGTTCTGTTCTGACCTTTGAACACAAAACCTCTGCTGCGGCCAAGCCACCCAATTTACAAGGCATACTCGATGCTAGCGTAGCCACAGTAGCCGCGATATTCGCATCTTATTTGTCTCTGTCCATTTCCCAACCCTATTTTCGTCGTATCCGGATATCAATCATTCTCTCTTCAGGCTCCGCTGTCGTTATAGCATACGCAATCGACTTATCCATATTTTTTACGCCTCAAACAAGCTACGCTCGGTGATTGCGCTCATCCAGCTGCGGTTCTGCTTTGTCGCCGCCTATTTCAAAAAGAACGACGAAGACACTCAAGAGGCTGCCTGAAATTTCCAGCCTTCAAGGTGGAAAATTGGATTGAAACCAGTCCCATATGACTGATTGAAATTGTTATGGTGCATTTTGAAAACAATCCTTCAAGTTTATTTCAGCTACAAGAACCTCAAACCTTCCACCAAACGGCAGGTACCCAACTTAAGAAACAACCCCGCATATCATCTCCGACCACACGATACCGAAGTCGACGGCTTCCCCTCGCATCCTGCTCTCACACTCCGAATACCGGCATTCTGGAGTCAGATCTGACATACCTGACTGATTATAAGTCGTTCCGGGCGAGATAAAATCGATCAAAGTAAGCCTGAAATTTAAAATCACGTGATTCTTACAATGACAACCGTGATCGAGACAAAGCGTAAATATTAGCATAATAGCACCAAAAAATGACTAACCTTGACATCAACTTGCCTAGAAAATTAAATTCAAACCTCGATCACCCACCTGAAAGATAAAGTTTTAGTCTGGTTTCTTAAAGTCATCCTCAACGATGAATCCCTCCGAATTCAATAATAATGAAGGACCACTGAGCCCAACGTCCCAGCCTGATTTAGCCCTCCGAATCCAGGCTGGTATCAGGCGCGATCAGAGAGCGAAAGTTGCATGCTCTCAATGCCGCTGGACGGGCTCAAATTTGGCCAAACATTTGGCGGAGGAACATGGCATGGCCGAACAGTCGGCTGGCGCCGCAGCGCCGTTGGCTGACCCAAAGTAAGTATGCACATATATAGAAATATTTCCTATCTTTTGAGTTACTTAGCGCACTGTCAAATTGGTATCTCGTGGACTCTGGGGTATAAAAATCGAAGAACGTACCAAAGTTCCCAAAAGCTGGCTACGGCCAAGTAGACCAAACATTCAATTTCCTGAAAATCCCAGAAAACTCCAAAACTTTTTAGAAGGTCTAAAATGCACTGGAGGGGAGAATTGGGAGTGATTGGGCGGTTATATACATAGACCCAGCTAGGGAGGGGACACTGGGTAGGTGTGGACGACGGGACGGAATATTGTCATTGGCGGTACACTCAACGTTGCCACACCTCGTGTCCTACTTTTCCCACACGGAAACCGTCCCCAAGGACATGAGATATGAGACGATGCAGATTGATATTGCGACCGCACACATGCACTATTTTAGACAGCAGATGCTAACAATTAATTTCCCCAGGTCACCTGCCGCCCCGTCTATACCTCAGGCACAATCTGCAGAGGACACCATGCAAATTGATGAAACAGCACCTGCATCTCCCGCTGCCGCTAGGCCTCCAAGACGAAGATTTAATGGAGGTAGTGGCGGCCGTAGGGTAGAGGCTGCTCCGATTGATCCCGACTTTGTCAGGTCGCCTCGAGGACGGGGTGACAGTAATAATACTGCCTCTGGAAGACTATACGATCCTCGTTCCGACTCTATCAAACCGGCTGCCGCATCATCTTCTCGACCTGCTCAACCCCCACGGCAACCTCAGCCTATTCCTCCCTCACCTAAGGCCACCCAGCCACGTCCCCCTGTCCATCCGTCCTCGCATCAAGCAACTGCTCAATGGACATCTAATACTGCCTCGCCTCCTTCTCTAAGGCCTAGCGGTGCCACCCCTCTCATCCTTCGAAATACAAATCTTCCTCCTACTTCTTCTCATCCACCTCCAATTACCCCTACCACTACCACTACTTCCTCCAACGCACATCCTCGGCAGACATCTCCCGATGAAGACGAGCCTGAACCACAACCAGAGCTCATCTTACAACCGGAGACCCGACCTATCTCGCAAGATCAGTTAGTCGCAGAAGTCAAAGGCATCTACGCTGGTCTCGTCATGGTCGAGGCGAAGTGTATTGAGGTTGACTCCAAGCAGGCTGCTGCAGCTACTCAAGGTATCAAGGAAGCCCCACGTCTAAACAATGATCAATGGCAAGCTCTCATAGCTCTGCACCGCACGCTATTGCATGAGCATCATGACTTCTTCCTTGCATCCCAACACCCTTCAGCTGCTCCATCTTTGCGAAAACTGGCAACGAAATATGCTATGCCAGCACGCATGTGGCGCCACGGTATTCACAGCTTCTTGGAGCTGTTGAGACATCGTCTCCCGGATAGCTTCGAGCACATGTTGGCCTTCATCTATCTAGCCTACTCGATGATGGCGTTGCTCTACGAGACCGTGCCGGCGTTCGCCGATACGTGGGTTGAGTGCCTTGGTGATTTAGGACGCTACCGCATGGCTATCGAAGAAGGAGATCCGCGTGACCGTGATGTATGGATGAACGTGAGTCGGTTTTGGTATTCTAAAGGTACCGACCGCCAACCTCACGTTGGCCGCCTTTATCATCACCTCGCCATATTGGCCAGACCAAACATCCTCCAGCAGCTGTTCTTCTATTGCAAAGCTCTTGCTGTTTCACAACCATTCTCGGCTGCGCGCGAATCCATCTTGACTTTGTTCGACCCTACTGCTCTCAAGGAACAAGATGTTGGTGGCGATCAGTCCGCTGACGCCGTTTTCGTGCTCCTACATTCTATCTGTTTCACCTTTGTCAACCAAGATGCGTTTACAGAAAAGAAAGACGAATACCTGGATCTCCTCGATAAGAAAATCGGGGCAGCTAAGACCAAATTCAAGATTCCGGGCACCTATATTGCGATTTGTGGCATCGCTTCTCTTTTCCAGTATAATCTCAAAGACGGCAGGATGAAGTTGTCCACCACAATGAAAGAGAACCAAAAGGCAACAAACGACGCGGAGGCCGCCTACAAATTTGTCCAATCACAAAAGGCAGAACCAGACAACACTCTGCCTCCTGGCCCAGTTATTGACGGCTATGACCCCAAGTTGGCGCTCTCGGTTCAACCACCAGAGCTAGACTCACAAGTTAGGTCTGACATATCTCTTGGTCACGCCCAAGAGCTTGCTTTTGATATCTTATCTCTCGCATTCGATAGGGGTGTCGACCCTAACTGCCAGCCCCATATTCACGTTTGGCTTGTCTTCTTGGACTATCTTAAACAGTATCCAGAAGGTATGGCGTTAATCGTCAAGTCATTCCCATGGGAACGGATGGCACACTACGGGACCACCCTTCTCAAGAGGCGCAAGAATGATGAAGCCGCTCTCGCCCGTATCCATGACAGTGATGTTTTCCCTGTTGTTCAAAAGGGCTTCCGTCCACTCCCTGAAGAGTATATGATGCGTGGTCTCGAAACCGTTCGCAGATACTTCCCTTATGGCTACTTTAACAAGATTCAAGTTGATGATGATGAGCGACTCATCGAGCTACCCAGCATGAATATGGTCAGAGAAGAGAAGATGCTTTGGCTTATGGTTAAATTTGCCAACTATGGTTTATGGATCAACTACGATCCCGCCAAGCTCTCCTTCTCAGTCTCATCTGAACTTAAGAGTCTCTTGCAGGAGGTCCCTGTGCGATCTTATATGCAAGAACCTAGCTCCGTCATATACGATTCTGATGTTGAGATGGAGGAGACGAGCCCAGCCACCCTTGCAGATGAGGAAGCAGAGTCTAGTCCTGATGAAACTGACCACCCTGAGCTCAACCAGCTTCTCGCGCAGCGAACAGCTCTGAGGAAAAAGCTGAATAACCAATCTGTCACAGTTGAAGAAGAAAAGCAGGTCAAAAAAGCCGCGCCCTTCTCCTCGGAATCGTTCAAGCCTGGAAGTACAACAGTTGTGGTCGACACGAACAGCCTTGTCAAACACCTCGACACCTTCAAGAAAATGCTCGACTCCAATCAGTGGTCCATCGTCCTCCCATATTCTGTTATAACCGAGCTTCGCGGTCTTCAGCGCAATGACGGAAAAGTTAGTGAAACTTCCCAACTCGCTCTCAATCTCCTATCACAAGCTCTCCAGGACAAGCGAAATCTCCGTATCCTTACAGCCAAGGGATCATCCATCACCAGCCTCTCTGGTCAATTCTATGAGCTCATCGACGATTACAACGAAGATGGACGCAAAAACCTCGATGATATCATCATCGAGACTGCGAAATCCCAGGGAATAATCTCAGCAAGTCGTCTCTCAGGTACCGACATCCGACCAGTAGTCTTGATCACCGATGATGCAGTTATGAGAGTCAAAGCTATCACTCGTGGCGTCGCATCCGTTGGCACAAAGCAATGGATCAAATATATCACCCCACCAGACGAAGCCACTCAACGCAAGATTGCCGATACTTACCTCTCACTCATGGTGAAGAACCCAAAGCTTGATCAGGATCGTGTGTACAAGGCTGTGCGAGAGGCTGCTGGCGATGAAAGTTCTGCAGCTAGCATTCTTCGCAGAGAAGATATGTCCATGAAGAAGCGCAAGGCTAGGGCCCACATGGAGAGACAGAGGCAGCCGAATTTAAATTTAGCGAGCTGACCTTAGTGTTCCTTATACCTTGTTTCCAGGTTTCAGATCATATTGCGTTCGAAAATAGAGCTTTGCAGTGATCTTAAATATGGAAACAAGCCTTTACACCACCCCTATCCTTATTTACGGATATATACAACTGCCACAAAATATGGCCTCAGATTGGAACTATAAATCAGAGAACCCCGGCTCCGTGGACGTCCTTGTACAATTGCAAATCTGGATCACGAATGCTGATTATACCTGGTTGGAATGTCGATCAACATGGAGGAGTAGAAATATATATGGGTCGAATTCATTTTCTTTCTAGGATTCAGCTTCCGGATTACTATTTAGGACCTTTTCCACTTATGGACCGTACTTGGTTTCCCTGGTTTTCTCTACACAGATTCTACTTCAATCCTGGATTGGACTCATGTACGCTAGGATAATCTCTCCACTGGATGAATAGGACAAAAATATAGCATACAATAAGATTAAGATACAATACACGAATATTCGAATACTTCTTGGTGGCCACTCATATATTGGAGCCTTCCTTCCTTCTTCTTCTTCATCCTCCTGGCAAAATAGCTGGATACTATCCCTTTCTGGATCCATCCCGGTGACGGCTTCTGTTCACATCTTTTAATATGTTTTTTCTTATTATCTTGTTTACTCTCTTATGTTTTATGAATTTACGATTTTAAACTATGGTATTGGGGATTTTCGGGCGTTCTGACGAGATATACTTATAAGTTTTTAGATGTTGATCTAGGTTTTAGGTTCTTTTAGATTGATGGCACTTGTACAGACTTTGTTTTGCATTATCTATTCTTTATGTTTAAAAAACTTCAAGAGGGAAGATGAGAATTTGGATGTATATTATCAATAATTATATGAAAGATTGAATTCCCCGGAAACATTATAAACGTTAAAAAATCATATCTTCTAATTTCAAGGTTTGAGGAACAACGTTGGAGCTAACAGTAGGATCGAAAACTCAGATATACTATCATATTGCGCGGCACGCCTGTTCGAATATTCGTTCGCTGTAGGATGCAGACACTTAGCTCTGGCGTCGAACATAGCGGGCGCTATAACGTCGGTTGATCAACAGTCCCCACGATGCACCTGCAAACCATATTATCTACAGGTACCGTACAAGCCAAAATGGCACCGTTTTTTATCCCGATATGAAACCCCGCTTTTTCTCTGTCGTACGTCGAGGTCTCGATTCCATGCACATCTGTAGCTTGGCTTTACGCATGGCCATTTGGATCCTGAATCATCGACATGGGGCAAACTTTGGGTCCAATGAAACACAAGTCTCATTTTCGAGATATATTTTTGCCCCGCACTTACTTTTCTTGGAATCCGTCGAGTTGTCGATATAAAATTTAGTTATTCGGGTTACCCCGCACCAACGAGGCTTAACATATTCGTTTTTGACCGAAGGTTCAGAGGATCGGATACGATCGGTGAATCATTCGCTGTGCAGCTTCTTTTTTTTTTTTGCAGGATTCGATGCTCAGATGACTTTGGCTTTTGATTTCGATTCTTTATTATCCAGATAGCCGGTAGATACGATTTGCACATATATGCATTCGTTATCGATAATCGATAAGCACCGAAATTTACTTGAGTTTTGCTATGTCATGAGCTTCGGCATCTGGCTGCGTAATAGCTCACAAGGCTGTGTAAAATATAGGCCTAGCTTGGGTCAAGCATCGGAGCCAAAGGCGACCAAGGTTTGTTGCTTCGTCCAATCATATAGCACAACGCCTGCTTACAGAGTTTCACGTATCAAATATCGACTCTTCAAGGATCCCGGCATTTCTTGCCGTTCGTCTATCAGCGTACTAACGAAGACACCCGATCTGCTGTTCTAAATTTAATGTAGGAAGCCAGATTTTTAGGTATCGTTGGCCCGTGCCTTGATGTTTAAGTTACCTCCCTCCTACATTCTATTAGTAATGTCTGGTTTTGAAGGGCATCTCACGAGGCTGAAAACAACATTTCCTGCGCGCTAGACAATCCGTTCATTTTCTTAAAAGCTTTCAATAGTCCGGCACTTAGCTCATGGAATTCACCGAAACGACACATTTACTTTTTACCTTCTCTAGAACCCATCTCCTTGATTCCGCAAGGCTGAACCAAAAAAATTTAAATTCTAGGCTGAACAGAATATCGTAACTTCGACGTACGTTATCCCTCCGCTTTCTCTAGCTCCTGGAGTTCTAATTTGAGTACTTACAGCGGTTCACATTATATTTTGAATTCAAAATGTATCAATACTTTTTACATCATTAGGTTTTGACAAGCGTTCGCGACTTCGAAGACGTCACTAGAGGGACGGGAAGAAGCCAAGGGGGCAGATTTTTGATATATCAATCAAATCGCAACCCCAACTACTTCAGTACTTCGTCATTACATTGAGTATTCCCACGCAAAGTAGACTCTTGAAATCGAGGCTTGCATTCTCACATTCTTTGGGGCTCTAAACAAGGCAAGGCAAGGGCGGTAAACATGATCGACAGGAGATTTTCGAATGTTCGGTACTGATGAGGTCAAGTATCCTGCGAAGGATAGGAGAACCTTCAGGCTTTGACAAACAGTGCATCAACCGTAGAAGCTTTCCCATATCTTCCTGGTCTGTGTGACATGAATCCGGTTTGGAATGATCAAATGAGACTTCTACGTTATATTAATGCGGATATTAATCAAATCACAAGCAAATATCACATTTCGCGAATATAATCCGCGAATGTTGGCGAAAGGAACTGAAGATTATTTCGCATGACGAAGCCCGGCGATCTGATACACAGCTGGCAGGAGCGAAGCGCTAACAAGAAAATCAGATATTGTAAACAAGTGCATTCGGCCTCGAGTTCGGAGTATCAGATGCACATACTTCTGCATCATGCAAGAAAGTTGTTGAAAGGTGCTTGGCTTCATATGCTCGGCAAGGAGAAAATGACAGGGCCAATAGAACTAGCCACTGAATCATCTAAGCCTCGCGGCGTGCAGTTACACGGGAGGAAGCATAAAGACTCCATCCTTGTTTTCCGCCCCAGCATCCGTCCCCCCTTGCTATTCATCAACAGTATCTTTTCAAATGTCCAATTGTGTTGGGCTGGCTGGACCCATCCAATTTAGGCAATTTGTTCTAGGGTGTCTATCTGTCAACACGCAAACTCGAGGAAGGCACAGTAGATTCTTCCTTTGAGAGGGTGAGAGGGAGTGTCGGCTCACCTGACGATGTAATTATTTCAAGATTCTAGGCAGCAACTCCGCGCGTTCCCGTTTTAATTTGTAAGATACGCGAGAGCTTTATAAGGACGCAGGTCAAAAGGAGATGGAAGGAATCGGCGAAACACTGTCGCAATTTTGAATGCTCTCAGACCTCGTCTGCAACGTGAGCTTGTCAGCGGGGCTGATGTAGGCTCCATCGAAGCTGCCCTGAATGGGTAATCGTTCTCAAGCCTATTGGAATATACGTAGCATCAAGAAACACGGAACCAATGACCGCCGTAGGTAAAGCGATGCAGCCGACGATCCTAAGTGGTTAAACGAAACGGAAGAGTAGGTTTCGAAACTGCGCCCCAAAGCCGCCCAATGTAGGGTCCATGACCTTGAATACGCAATTGGTGCTGGGTTTATATCCCGTACTATGAACCGGGAAAGAGGGTGTTGGATGATTGATTGAATTTATTGATATATTAATGATTTAAATGACTCCGCGAAAAATGGTTGAGAGAATTTCAAGTCAAAACGCGGTTTTCCTCTCTTCGTGAAACCAATATCTATGACGACGCAAGCAAGCACTTAAAAGGATTGCTATTACCCACACTTCAACGGTTTCCGGAGCCGAAAGTTCAGGCTGTGTACGGAACTATTGAAGCACTCTACATCTCGATCTGGAGGTGCATGAAATACTAAACCTCAAAGGCATTGAGTGATTCAATGCGTCTTTGCAGGTGGTGTAAATCTGGTTTTAAGACGGGCGCAAACCTCAATGCACGGCTGAAAGACTGATCGTCTGAATTTTTCTGAGGTTTTCTCTTAGAGGAAATAGAGGCTTTATCGGGTGGAGACATTACAGAACTTCCACCTATAAAATGGAATCTCGATGCGCTGGCCTGCAGGATAGCCACACACCTGAGAAGCCTGACAAACTGCTAATAATGAACAGATTGTATGGTGCCAGGACATCGAAGTGAAGAGGATCAGATGTATGAAAAACGCGGAACTGAGGACGCTCCAGAGAGATAATTCGATCGCGATGGGTTCAAAGGCGCATATGGCAACGCATGATGAGTTTTATCAAAATTATTTGTGCGGCCTCAATCCTCAAATGATTCGAGGGTACGTTGCACAAGGTTTCGGTTTTACAACATTGATTGGTTACCAAGAGACTGTTCTCGGAAAATAACGAGACCCAAAGTACTGTCTAAATCCTGCCGCTTGCAATGACTAACTGCCGCATCTGCATTGATCAACGAACCGAATATAGACGGGGCTATCCGGAAGACATATCCTGTTTAGAAAGCGCAACTTTGTGAAATTTAGGTCAGAAGATGAAAATCAGTTGTGCAACATTTAACAATGCGGATCGGACTTGTGGGGGGTGGACTTGATGATCCAGAGCGCGAAGGCTATTCAGAAGCCGTCGCCTCTGAATCCCAGCGAGAGACCACTCTGAATTAGGTTTCAACTTATAAGTGGGGATGCAAAAACTGGGCTAAATTTCGCTTGTAATAGATGACATACATTATCGATAATACTACGTAGTATGTTCTCAACGCGCAAAAGGCTTTCCGAAATTCCTTCTTGCCCTGGTGAAGGATCATTTATTCCGTCGAAAAGAAAAAAGCAACATCTCTACAAAGAACCTGCAGGATAGACACTGCAACCCAATGGGGGGCCAGAAAATGTTCGGGCCTGGCGGTTGACGAGAAAATGCTAGTGGTCGCTAAAACGCGAAAAACGCGAAAAAAAGAAATTCTAGACGCACCTGCCTCTTGGCACGGACTAGGGTCCCCATAGCCATACCAGGGGACAAATCCAAGGGGCTGTCGTCTCGCGCTGTCTCGAAGTACCAGTACCTTTACATTACATTTGTAACGAAAACACCAAAATCAGCCGACCCGAGTCCTCGGTCTGGTGGATAGTTCATTGTAGTTATGATAAAGCTCAGAAACGAGAGAAATATTCAGCGAGAGAGATATTCAGCGAGAATCATATCGGTTGTCTATTTGCACAAGCTTGCAAATCAGATATCGAATATAGTCTCTTCAATATCTTCTAATTACGTCTCTTTGTCGCTGCGTAAGGGACTATAATTCTAGAGACATCGACGGTCTAGCGTTCTTGGCGGTAAAATTAAATTTTCAGCTGAGCTCCTCGGAGACGAGGTTTTCTTCTCACAATGATTGAGAACATTTTAGTCAAATTTTTGGCATTCAGGACAGCGAAGTGCTCCTTGCATATGCCAGCAAAGATAATCCCACATAGATTGGAGACATTGATTGGGAAAGTCGACCCACGAAGTTCGCGTTTTTGCATATGTACGTTGGGAATGCGCAAATCTTCTGTTATTGCCTGAATACGGACACCGGACAAGTGGAATGAAATATAGAGTCCTATGCCTCTGATCCCAGGCTTCCGCGCCGAGGCATGAAAAGCCCCGTCGGGTTGCGTTACGTACGAATATGACCCGATACTCTGCTAGCGGTCATCGGCTCGGGCCGGTTTGCTCAAAGAGATCATTTCGCAAAATGCTCCAGCGGACCTGGTATTGTGCAACGGACGGCGTCTGCAAGCAGGTGGCGTGCTCGGGTTTAGATTTTCAGCTCGGGGAATGGCCTACGGTTCGAGGTTCTATACAAAGTCACGCCTCAACCAGATGATATTTCAGTGGAATGACATAGACAGTTTTTAAGACCAAGAAAAGATATAATCTTAATAACATCGGTTACGAGATATGAGTACATCAGCCGAAATGCCTTTCTCAAGTGGTTAACCTTAATGCGAAACCTAGCCTGTATGCGCCTATTTGCGCTAACGCATACGACGGCTAATAAAAAGTGTGCCATAACTTTTCTACTATCACCTTCCGATATGCCGACGCACATCGGAAACTAGCTAAGAACGAAAAGGTTCTTTGCGTTGATCGCAATTGGAGACGCTGAGGGATATATTCGCGGAGTTGACATATAGCATGTGATTATCTTGATAATGCCTCAAATCTAAGGCATCAAATGTTGCCCATTCTAACCTCCATCATTGATAATAACTACGGCTGATTTTTCGTATCCTTCCGTAGCGCCCAGAGTATTATTAGGGTGCTATGGAGTTCCCTCAATAGGATACGGCCCATTTTCGGAAAGATGTTATAAATTTGAAATCCGTGCGCGAAACCAAAAGTGAACTGCTTTATTGTCCTGATCAAGTAGGATTCGGGTGGGAGGTTTGATCAAAATAATAGCTAGTCAACTCAAGGAATGGTGATAAAATTTAAGTATCGTGATCTCATATATGTGAAAGGTAGTGGTACCTAGAGAGAAGTTCGCAGAAATACGTATTGCTGATTTCTGAAACACGTCGAAATATCTATTTTCCAATAGACTGACAAAGCAACTTCAGTCCACGCGTGCTCGTCTAAACCATAAAGCTACTCGGTGTAGATAAATCATAATCATTTGTTGCAGTATTTCATGAAACATGCATGGTGGCAAACGTCGACGCGTCGTGATCTGAGTCAAGAAAAAAACTTTGTGTACAAAATTGGATGTCTTTATCCAATAATGATTACAAAGTAAGGAATGCTGCCTTAACCCGATGTCATATTCTTTCCTCTCATAAAATACCAGGTTGAATCTGAATCATGAAACAACGCCACTTCAGCTCATATGCACCCCCCCGTGCTTCGGCAGCTCAGGATCTAGCTCTAGACATTTCGCGTTTTTGCGAGATTTACGTCCCTTGTAGCTTGAAGCAAGTCAATAGATTAGCCTCGATTCCTGAAAAGCATGTGGAGAAAGAAAATTTTAAAGTTTGGAAGCTTCAACGCGATCCTCGTCACCCTGGGCCGACCAGGATGGCTTGAGTTGGTTTCCGACATGGATGCATCTTCACATATGACGTGGAGAGGAATGCTCAACTTTGATGACAAGGATACCTCGACACGATTTTACGTTTGCAGAGTATTGAGAGATGGACTGGGTGTGCTGAATTTAGGTATTAGCTTATGCAGGACAATAAGATATTATTGGTGGGCTATCCTTGAAGGACTCACACCATTTAGAAGACAAGCATTGATATATCGATATTCCAGTGGGTAGAGCTCATCTCGAGCTTCCGAGTAGGATCCAGCTTAGTCATTATGGAAATCTAAATTGTAAGGATTTTTGCCTTGGTTCATAGTTTTCGAGTCATGTGTATTGCGACAACTATGAGAATTGAAACGAACTACAAGATATGTGTTGTTTATTTTCAAAATACAACGTCTATGACTAATCATCGTGGCACAAACATGGGAACAGCACATTATGTTTCCCGAATCGGATACCCACTTGATCATCTACAGCCAATCGCGAAGATCCGGAATTTGTCGTTTTTCCGCGCTTTCTGCGAGAGCAAATAGCTTACTACCAACACAATTAATTTTGTTGCACGCAAAAAATATTGCAGTATATTGTAACCAGTCCGCATAGCAAGCATAAATGCACCGAATGCTAGAGTGTACAAGATATATCACAGGAAAGTGGAGGACAGACAGTTGAAAGTACATTGATTTCTCATGATGCTAGTCTGTTGTAAATTTCTCGATTGGTGGAGATCATATTAATAATTCTAGAGTGGAGCCAAGTTAGACTACGGAGTTAAAGCCTTTAAATCCGTCTCCTTTGGAATTAATATGGGGTGAAGATTTAGCGTTCTCGTATGATTGAGACTGCCAGCTACGCGCCAGCTTACAAAAACATAGATATTGATGCACAGACTTGTGAATATACTATCCTAATTAGGAATACAATCTATATTAGTTTCGAAGTTTAATATATAAGGTAATAGAATCCAGGGAGGCTGACGGATTTTGAACAATCGAGCTGGTTATCCCCGACTCGATAGGCGCTTGTCTCGTAAATCTAGTCCATTATACGCTTATCCAAGCAATGGATATCAACTCGATAATCATCGAATAGTTGGTTATAAAAAGATGTAGATATCTTCAAAACAGGAGTCCGTAAAGAATTAAAAGAAATTCAATCTATTTAATCTAAATCGTTTATCTCTACTATATCAACTGAAGCCATTTCAGAAAGTTCGCATAAATTTTGAGAAACTGCCATCAAGTTCAGGGTCCCTAACTTAAAACTAAATTTCTTGTACCTAGCCAGCAGATATGGCACAAAAGTTTGAATGGGGTACTACCGGCGATGAAGTTGTCAAGGAATTCGCCGACATCATAAAGGGCAAAACTAGTACGCATCCTATTTTTGCTAGCCATCCTCATATCCTAGCTTGCTAAACGTTTAAAAAAATGTAGTCCTCATTACCGGAGTTGCATCTAACACTCTCGGAGGAGAGACTGCGGTTGCACTCTCAAAAGCCCAACCAAAGCTATTGCTTCTCCATGCCAGATCTGAGGATAAGATTGCACCGATCGCCAAAGAAGTTCAGGATGCGGGAGTGCCCACTAAGAGTGTTTTGATGAACCTCGCTTCTCTCGCATCTGTTCGTAAGGCTGCTGAGAATCTCATCTCAGAGAAGGACATAACTATCGATGTGCTTATCAACTGCGCGGGTATTATGGCTACTCCTTATGGGAAAACCGAAGACGGGTTTGAGCAGCAGTTTGGTGTCAACCACTTGTCGCATTTCTTGTTCACCAATCTCCTAGTGAAAGGCGACAAGATCCCAAGCGGTGGAAGAATTGTCAATGTCTCGAGCGCAGGTCATAGGAGAAGTCCCATTAGATGGGATGATATTAATTTTTCGGTAAGTACATTTCCTAAGTTCCAAACTTTGCAGTATATGTTTTTGAAATAGTTATTAATAAGAATTATAGGATGGCGAAACCTATGAAAAATATACATCTTATGGACAGTCTAAAACAGCAAATGTCAGTCCGCTACATTTCAACACATTTTGAACCATTTTGCTGACTTTATATGAAATAGATACTGTATTCTCTTACGCTAGCAGATCGGCTCAGGTCAAAGAACATTCTCTGCTACAGCGTTCATCCTGGAAGTAAGTATTCAGGCATTCGAAACTCCATTCAGATGGATATTATATGATCTTTTCACCTAACAAATCTATTAAAACTTAGTTATCTGGACAAACCTCGGGCGGCACCTAACTACCGAAGAGCTTGAAGGATTAAGTTAGTCTAAAGACCAAATGTATTTCTCATCGATTCAAGCTGACTAATTAACCATCAATATAGTCGCCGCTGCTAAAAAGACACTGAAAGAGCAAGATGCTATACCCGAAATGAAATCCTTGAATCAGGGCGTGGGCACTCAGATCGTAGCTGGCTTTAGCCCTTTGATTGTTGGTATGTTTTTTCCTTCTCTACTTACTCTCATAGTGGAATGTTATATCAATTCTCGATGTACATACCACCTAAACTATGTCGGCGGCTAATGCATCAATTCATCTTGGTTCTTAGAGCAAAATGGAGGTTACCTAGCCGACTGCCAAATCACCCCCGCAAATCCTCATGCTACTAGTCTAGACGATGCCAATCGCCTTTGGGGGATCTCAGAGGAAATGGTAGGAGAGAAATTTGCATTTTAGATAAAATAACACATCTTGTTAGCAAGGTCAGGCTCTACAATGTAAGATACAGGATGGAGAATTCGGGCTCCTGTTCTAGGTTTTAGAGAGTATAAATCATCATCAAAGAATTAAATCCCTCTGACCGTCTGTTTATCGCGGCATAAACGAGTAGAATCCCCAGCGAGATTAATATTAAAACCTTTTGTTAGGCGCCATTATTCGTAACTCAAGCGCTTTCGCTTCGTGTGAAATTTGTCAAGTACTCTGGTAGTATACCATAATCCGCGAGTTTATCAGTCCAGAGATGATTTTGATCCAAACCAATAGCTACATCGTCTTACGTAATTGCACACTTTCACCTCATGGTTTCATTTAAGTCTAGTCAACGAATAAAGTGTTGCTTAGTGATCCTATTGTTGTTGCGAATCCGGGTGAGGTTTTCGGATAGAATTTGAGAACCGAAATTCGTGCGAGATCCGACATATCCACCAAAAAGGGATAGGGGAGCTAACTGTAAAGAGAGATCTCAACCTTGAATTGACACCTAAATTACCCGTATTTCACTAGCTTAGTACGAGTATTGTACGGGATCCGCGGGGCGCGCCGGAGCTCAAGCCCAGATAGTCTTTCATTTTTCAGCGGTTAAAATTCCCCAAGCTCAAAAAACTAAATGTGTGTCCGGAGACGGAGGTTTTTCATTATGTTGGATCGCACGAAGTTAAAGTATAAAATGACCTCATTATTGTAGAATCTCGTAAGAAATAAACGGAGGATTTCCTGAATCATAATTGTAAATCAATTCTTCGAGGTCGATATTGTGTCTAAATATCCAAATATTCAACATGCTATCTCAAATTTCAAACTATCAAATGCCCGCCTTCGAAAGGCTGTTTAAACATCTGGAGCCGATACATCTTCTCACGGCCACCGGGGCTGTAACAGTTTCCTATTTCTCTTTGAAAGTGCTAGGTTTCATCTACCAGTACTTCCTCAAACCTTCCACCCTTTATCGATACCAAGCCGTCAAATCACCCAAAGGCGAAGCACCATGGGCTCTGATAACCGGATCCTCAGATGGAATTGGCAAAGCCCTTGCCATTGAGCTAGCGAGCAAGGGGTTCAACATTGTCATTCATGGTCGAACCCCCTCGAAGCTCGCAAAAGCCGCCTCAGACCTTGAAACAGAGTACAAGATCAAGACTCGCATTTTGGCACTAGATGCTTGCGATTATACCCTTGACCTAGACAAGCCAGTAAGCGAGGTGCTCGGAGATACAAAAATTACTATCCTAGTAAACAATGTTGGAGGAATCAGTACCGCCGCAAAGAGAGTTTATGATACTCTGGCAGACAGAACAGGTGAAGAGGTGGATCGACTATTCAGTCTCAATGGCCGCTTTGCCACTCAACTCACTAGAATCATCATACCTCGAATGACCGAGCCCGGAATTATCATTAACGTTAGCTCCTCTTCATCTTTCGGACTGCCTTGGGTACAACTATATTCTGGTGGCAAAGGGTTCATCAATAGTCTTTCCATTGCCTTGAATACGGAGATGTACGCTACCGGTCGAGATATAAAGGTCATGGCGGTAACCCCAGGAAGCGTTGCCGGCACCCCTGGCTTCGTTTACGCGAGTGGATCGTACTTACCAGACACGAAGACAATAGCTAAAGCTATCCTAAATAGAATGGGTAGCGAATGGCCAGTGCTATCACCATGGTGGTTCCAAGCTATTCAGGAACTTGTGTTCGTGTGGACTCCACCTACGATGTATAAGAAATTGACAGCGAATATCCTGAGAGATATGAAAGGAATAGAGGATAGACAATTAGAGCAATCTTAGTGAATCGACTACCCAAATTTTTCCGTTGCTAAAAAGTGCTAGGAATACCCTAGCTAAGGTTAATATAACTTCAAGACGCAGAGATACCTTTCTAGATTTTTCTTACATGTATTGCACAGTTCAAACCGTGGAACAACTTAATCAGCCTTATATACCACTAGTGCGCATATCCTCTGTTTAGTTAGATGGGAATGATAGAACATAAACGACAGTCACGAAGTCTCAATTATAAAGTTTAGGCTGTAATACTTAGTAATTCCAAGTGTTCTGACCTGCGCATGCCGGCACCGTCGTGCGTATTTCTGAAAGCCGCTTCTTATACCTAGATATATCTCATGTAGGATTGAAACGTATCGATCCTAGGGCTCTTTACGTAATTGCACTGTATAGCTGCTCAACCTCTCATATTTAAAAACCGTAAATCCCAGCTGTAGGATTTGTGAGCGAACTTATAGAGTAATGACTTCCACAGAAATGCGAGACGGGTGTACGAAGAGCATAATGTGTTGATACGGGGTTCTATCTCTCAAGACAGGTTTCTAGAATGGGATGTTACTCAAGGGTGGGAACCGCTGTGCAAGTTTCCAGAGAAGCCCATACAAAACTGAGGTTTATAACAAGAAATATTTTAACTAAAAATCCCAAAGAGCCCTATGAAATGAAAGGTGTTTTAAAGAATTTCTTGTCAGAGAAATACCCCATCAGCTTTTGCTTCTCTGGCTAATATGGATATCATGAATAGAATAACTTCATCCCGCTGCCCGCCGTATTTTACCCAAACTGTGGCACTAATCCTAACCTTTCTATGAGATCTGAACTTGGGTATTCCTTTTTGACACCCTAAACTGCTCTCGATAAAAAGGAATGGCTGGTTCCACCAATGCACAGATCCACAGTGATACCTTTTCGTTACCGCCCTCAATTTGTAGAGCGCCTATATATGCTTCTACTACATCTGCGAACACTTTGGGGCTCACATTTAAACCCTGGTGCTTAATTTTTCTATCCAAGCCCAAAGCTTTTCCAAAACAGCCTAGTTGACGATTGGAGAGAATACGTTGTCGAATGTACTATTTCGATGTTAATCAGAAAGGGAAAATTAGGACGGTGGCCCATTTATTCGAAACCAATTGCACCATGGCTCTAAGTCTCACCTGTAGCTCTTTGAATTGAATGCTTGGATGTTCGTCCATGATATAACAAATAACGGCTTGATTGTAAACCAGATCACCCCGTTGTTCTAGCATTTTATAAGAACGAGACGGGTCCTTAGCGACAGAAGGGTGAGTAAATACTTGGCTTCCTAAATTTGAGCATCTGATTTCCGGAAGCGCTGGGAGCGTATCATAGCTATGAAACTGGAAAATTGGGCTTCCATCTTTCATCACGAGGTCATCATGTTTCCCTTTGGCTCTTTTCTGATATTTATGATCGCAAGCAAGTTGATGTCTTCTGCACTGAGAAAACCCTTTACTAAACAGCAGCGGTAAATGGCACATGAGGCTTGTTTTCAGCATATTCAAAAATAGTATTTGCTGCGAAGATGCCCCGAGGGAGGGAACCATAAAACGACGCCCAGTCTGATGGAGCGCGTACTAAGGGAGCACCATAGATGAGGATTGTTAATCGAGGTTTTCCGTCTATTGAAGGTTGATAAACAAGCGCAGGATTACTGAATAATAATACCGACGACTACAATATGATGAAACTAGATAGAGCCCAGAGGTTTTCGGCTCTATGCATGGAAATTTCAAAGAGTATTAGTAGCGAAGATGAATAAATACACAAGATGTTATGCTATGTAGCTATCAGCTGATGCAAACCGTAACTTAATAAATTTGGATTTTTCTCGAAATTTTACTACAAGTGAAACTAGGTCTATAACATTCTATGCTTATCGTTACTTCCTTCGCTAGGGCTATAGAATACGTTAGATTTTTCCTTGGCTGCCTCGTGCGGCCAAGGTAAGCCCATGTACTTTGTGGATTTTCAAATTTATAGATTGCCTTATAAATGCCATATCTAGACGTCTAGAAGCCTTTGACTCTTGGTTATCGATGTCAATGTCTTTCAACAGATATAATAGACTTTCACTCATTAAAAACAGAATGTGTGCATTGACCTATATACCTAAACACTGATAAGAGGTGTTGTCTCTAGCCAAATAGATTTTGATGTCCGTGATCCACTAATAGTCTCACACAGCCGATTCTACAAATCTTGTTCATTCTAATAAAATTGAAGAGTTGGTTCGTTCGCTAGACCAGTGTAAGATGCGTCCTTCTTGCAATCGACGATGAGGATGATCAACAGAAAATTCTTGCTACCATACGACCTTCTATAAAATTCAAAATGATCACCAACATTGCTAATATAAATGCCCCCGATTCAACTTCTAACAGGGTATTCTTTTGTTCTTCTTGACATATCCCCATCCCTACAAATAGTTCAAAAACTTCAGTTAAAAATTAGTACAATTTTCTAAGAGATCGAACATCTTGAGCATCCGTTCTAGAAGTTAATGCACGATACCTATCTTTTATAGAAATATATTTGGACATCATTCATCATGTCTCTTCATCCTACCTCTGCTGGCAACAAGTATGGCTGGCAATCCAATAATCCATACTTATCCATGGTTCAGGGCCAATCATCCGGGGGCATCTTCGCTCCTGCCCCTCCCGCTGCCAGTAATCCCCATAGCTGGGCAGCTAACAATCCATTCTTGCCCTTTGTTCAAGGCTCAGCACCCGCAAGCACCTCAACTGTCGGGTTAACCACAGGCGCACAACTTTCTTCCCAGTCTCTGCAATGGTCCAGCACAATCGGGACTCCCTACAGAACTGGAAGTCCATTTGTTATGTCTGCCAGTCAAACTCCACTATTGTCAAACACTTCAACGCCATTCGGCAGCCTTCGCGGTAAATTTCAAGGGCCTCCAAATTATATACATCCAAGCCAGATCAAGCGTATGGCATATCAAGAGCTTCCTGAGGAGGAGCCCACCCATGGCTGTCTTTGCGTCATCTTGTAAGCCAAGGTGGCCTGAGGTCGAAATAGCGTTTGATCGGATGTTTTCTTGTGTGTATCGGTGTTTATCATATTGTATTTCCTTTTTTGTTTTGGATATGCACTTATTTGTTGATTATCGCGTGGGATTTATGCCGAAGATTGGCAGGCTAAACGGAGAACCTTGGCTTTGACGGCGATCGTGCTAAAAAGACGCTGCTAGATAGATTGCACGTACTAGAATTCGAAGTTCGATGATTGGTATTGGTACTGTATAAACCTCTGGAAATAAAGATGAAAATGGTATTGTTCTTGTCAAAAACTGGTCTCGAGTCCATCAAAAACCGAAGACTGGTAAACGTTATGAACGGGGGTGCTTAAGAGTTAGCCTTGCGTAAAAATGTAAAAGATGGACGTGTAAAAACGTAAAAATAAGGCGCAGCTTGGCCGGCTTGAGATATTGCATTGCAGAAGCGCTACATGCACGGGACTAGATTCGGGCACTATAGTGTGATTCGTTGGAGTCACACCCGCAACTTGCCGTCAAGTATGATTCCTGTTTATTAGACGAAATCGTGCATGAATATATAAGGAAACCAAGGGAACCAGGATCCAGTCCAAGCTAGGTTTCTTCAAGAATCATTTGCGTGCCCAAGTGGCAATATAATCCGACCATCTCGCAAACAGCGCACTGCAGCTACCAGGTCTTCCAACCAGGTTGTGTTGTCAACATTCCTTGCTGCGATACGATGAATAGATATAAAAGTATGTATACCGGTATATTTAATACTGGTCTACACCTCTTCCAGTGCCTCGTCAGCTCGGAGTTATCTGGTTTCTTCCTCTAAGTCCAATTATTCAGCGCGTGCCTGGACCTCCTCGTCGGCACGCTTACCACGTCAGCTCCGCCCTGTTCCAGACCATCAACCAATCCCAGTCCAAGAGAGCCGAGTCAGGGAGAATTAATCACAGGGCGAAACCTACTGACTATATTCCTCTGGATTCGAATATATTTATTTTGCTTTATATCATCAGATGGATCCCTTTTCTCGCCGAACTTATTTCCCCATACACAACATTCGAATATTCGTTGTGTTTGCTATCCTGTTCAATCGCCGTTCAGGTCGCAACAGCCACACCATCTCGCAAGGTCGCCACCCCACGTTCTCAGAACTGCACTGCCTAACTGCAATATTGATCCATTGGGCATCCCATTCGAAGCGGAACCTTTTTTTCGCCTCTATTCCGGCACGTGCTGGACTTTCTATCGGTCAGCCTGCCAATGGACCATTCGCAGTGTCGCGACAATGGCGAATAGATCTAGTGTAATAAAACGCTAAAGACCCCGTACCTGCATCGTCGCAGAGCTCTGGTACCAACGATCAAAATCTCAGGCTAAGCTGAACTTAGTTTCCCGCCCCTAGTTCAGGAAAATCATTGGTCGAGCTGGTTTCAGAGGTGTACCTGCGTCTACCATCCAAGGTATTATCCCGAGGTTCGAGCTAAGGCCGGCGAAATCGGCCAAAAAGATTTAAAATTTCCTTCCTGAAATTTCCATCCGAAATATTTCAATTGTCTGCCTATTTCTGGTATTAGTTTTTTTTTCAATCGCAAATATTTAAGATGGCGGACTCTCCTTTACTAACCTGAATTTAGGGTACAAAATTATTCGGATGCCGAATTCAAGGCGCCGCGAGCCTTCTAAGCGCAATATTTCCCCATGGTCAACATCCATCTCACAAACAAATCCCAAAAGTCACTTCGGTAGCAAAAAAAAACCCAAATATTCGTTCCATGACTTGTTTTCCACACTCCAGTACTTATATTTCGACCCCTTTCGCAGTGTCAAGACTTATGGCTGACTTTTTGTTTGTTAAAGGTGGCAAAAATCCAAAGCTGAACGTTCCCAAGATGAAAGGCTGCAGCTGTAAAAGCAGGCGCACATGTTGCACGGCTGGAGGGGGCAACAAATCCGAACCATGCAGCATGAACACAGCGAGGGCGAAGCACAGAGAGGGCATTAAATCCTTAACATTCATGAGAGCCTCATAATTAAGAACTGCAGATCGGATCCTCAACTTTCTTCTAACGACGTCAACAAGAAATTCTATTCCAAATACGACATGAATGCGCATTCTAAGAGTCCGAATGGAAATCAGTTTTCTTTACCGCGCTGATAGGGTTGGAAATAGACTACCTTTGAGCCTCGCAACTTGAAGAAATTTTTGTTGGTGCGCTGCCGTTTCGAACACAAGGTACCGATACCTTCACTCGTCCAAGGCCGAAATCGGCGGACTCGCTCCAACGGTACCAGAGGAACAACGGGCCCGGGAATGTGGTTCACGCACTCCAGATCCCTGCATCAGGAATGCAAATTTCGATTGCCGATGACGTGGGGAATCACCCAGAGGATAAGGAAATAGCCCGGCGTATGGAGGATTGGGTAAGATGGACCCACAACTTTGACGGAGCCGCATCACAGGCTTTCAAGGATCACTCGGGGAACATCACGTCTCGAAGGCTGGGGGGCTTCTTGGGAGGCATCGAGACGATCCCCACCAGCCACCGGGGAGAACAGGGGGTCATCGATGTAATTGGATCCATCACGACCAGAACGCAAGACATGTCAAATATGCTTTGCATCAGGCCTTCACAAACATAGGACGGTGAACACGTCAATAAGGACCCAAAAAGACGGAAGGCACGTGGCGGAAGGGGTTCAAATCGAAGGAAATCGTTGGAGCCGACCATGGACGTCCAGGATGACCTGGCCAATGAAGCGATTGCTATAAAAACAAATTTAGCACCTGCGATGGACGGAGGAGGTTCTGCCCAAAGTTTCAGGATCCTTGGATCAGGAACTGTGCCGCCGAGGCAGGGTCATCGATTTGAGGAAGCATGGGTTAACTACGTGATAACTCGCGTGCGATCGCGTGTCGGTAGAGCATAGCGAATATCACACGACGACAGAAATTGAAAGTAGACCAATCGCCGCTTTCGGGTCCGCTCCGAGCTCGTGGCGCTTTGGCTGAAAGAGGCGTCATAAATTCGCAAATTATGCGCAAAAAGCAGGACAGCAGTGAGCTGAAGGAATCTCATTACTAGGGTGAAAGACAACTTTTGGTCTAAATATTTCCCCTTTTAACCAAAAACCGAGTGGCGGAAGCATCAGAGAACTTTTTCCCTAAAAAATGATATAATATTGTGGAAGTTTGGATGGGGGGCTGAATTGTTCTGTTCCCTTTGCCGTTCAAAAAGAGGGGGTATTCCCCAAGCGAATTTGGCGACTGTCGCCCATCCTGCCGAAGAATTAGAAATTTTCGTCCAAAATATCCATCTACGGCTTTAAAGTCTTGGATTTGCAACATTTCGCTTCCTTCAAAGCCATTATTTCATTTCGATTTATCTAGTTCATCTCGGGTACTAATGCCGGCATCGATAAAGCCCAAATATCACGAATTCTACAAAACTTTTACGATCGGGTCAAGACCGCGATCGGGTGGATTCACGCCGGCCTCAACGTTTCACCTCACAATGTCGAGTTTCTTCTCTTCTGAGTCTGTTGGCCTGGACGTCAAGCTCTAGGTAGTCTTGAGGCTTCAAAAATTCTTATTTTTGTCAATCGGCTAGATAAGAATAGGCCGGGGCGGCTTCGGGGTCTCCCATGAGCTTCCCTCTTTACGGTGATTAGCTAGCTCTCGGGCTTCCTCTGGATCGGTGCAAAGAGAAAGACCTATCACTATCTACAGAACTTCCAACCTACTCCGATCTTGGATACACTAGGGAGCAGACGCTAAATAGCGTAGGCCTTAGATAATAAGTTGATCCGGCGACGCGGTTAACAGCCATCTAAGACCTGTGACCATACATGGTCTTCTGGCTTATTCTCCAGAATCCGTTCCTCGAAACGAGCTCAGTATTTCATCCTTCTCTCACCGCGACAACATACACAACGATAGTATCTTGTACTATATGCTTCTTCTTTGAAGTCCTAGTGCAGACCCTTGGCTCGCTCGCTCTGCTTTCTCATCCCGCCCGACCGTACAGATCGAGTGACTTGATGGTCGCGAAGACTCAAAGGCAGTCGGGACACGAGATTCGTGGAGAACCTAGGCCTGAGATGCACTAACGCGATAACATAATTTATTAAGGTCAGAGCTTCAATACGGAAGAAATTCTACCAATTTCCATAATATATTCAACACTTTTTACTCCCATTCCAGGATTCCCAGCATGGGTAATATACTTGACAACACAGAATCCCAAATTTCGATTTTACAACAAATGCAGTGCAACAAGATCTCAATCTCTGTACGATCGGACCGTCTACGGAGCCAATCAAATATCACGGGATCAAGATCCGGGGGTTTTGGCGTGTCTGTGGGAACACACATGTACATGCGACTCGTTTGGCTGAAACGCTAATTCTTGATTCGTGCGATCGAATCGGCTTTAATGTATCTGTTAATGCGACCTAAAATCCTGAGCCTTCTGAATCCCGCGGACCGAGACTGCTTGCAAGATATAGTGTCGACGGACAAATTAAGGAATAATTTCTGTAAAACCTTGTTTAGTACCCTAGGTTATAGCCTAGAAATAGCTGACAAGTAAAATTTGGAAGATAACGTTAGGTTTGATTCGATTCCATTGTTAAGGCCCTAGCACTCGACTACAAACTTTCACCGCTGCTCATGCTCTAGCCATAGAAACCAAGCTTCCTGCCAGAAGATATCGCCATCTCTAACTGATAAAATTTTCAACAAGATAAGATATTTGGCGCTCATAAACCCAATACAAGAAGCTTCAACAATCCAAACTCATTGCCTCAATCTGGCTCCCAAAATCCATACTCACTGGTGCCTTCTCACCTTCGGCATCCTCTTTACTTCCACCCTCACTCCCAGTTATATTCTCTACCTCCATCTCAGCCCCCGTGGTATCGCCCCCAAGACTCTTCAACCTTTCCTCCTCCACTTCGAACGCATCCATAACCTCTTTTTCAGGAGGGTACCCTGCCAAAATATCTGCAACCCTCTTCCTAACCTCCTTCTCCAACAATCTGGTATCACGGTTACTGAACTTTTTGTTCTTGGGGAGGTCGTTCCGCCAGTACACGTTTCTATCACAAAGGTAATCGAATATTTCTTTTATTTCTTCACGGTAGAATGGTATCTTTTTGAGACGGTCATCACGGGCTGTTTCTGCTTTTGCCGCTGCTAGATCTTTAACTGATACGGGCGATGGGCCAAGCGGTGGTGTTAGAGGTGCTCGTTGGAGTGGTTGCTTTTTAGCAACCGATTTTCGAGCACGTTTTGGTTTTGGTTCCTTCGATCCCTGTTAGATGAGACCTATACCCTGTTTATAAGAGTATGGAGTGGTACCTTTAGAATCTGCTCTTCATTCCCCTCTTCATTATAACCATCTTGCTTTCGCTTCCTTTTTGAACCTTTGGTGATGTTACTTGAGTTTTCGTTTTCTTTATTAGAGTTTTTAACACCAGGCTTTCGCCCTCGCTTTCTTTTAACCGCTGGAGGCGCTATAGAATTATCTTTGCCTGTCGTTTTTGGAATGATGATAGCTTTCTCTGTGATATCGACATCCATACCATCTACACTTTCGTCAGCACCGGGTTGTTTGGTGGATTTTGGTTCGATGTTTTCAAGTGACGGTTGGCGTTCTTGTTCAACATTGCTGAGTCCCTCCTGTTCCATGATTGGACCTGTGCGGATGCTACTCTGATTATCGGATTTATATGCTCGTAGCCAGAAGACAGGTTAATTCAGTTGTAGCTGGTAGGATGGTGGATCGAAGGTTGTACAGTTAGCTAGACAAAACATTGTTAACACAGTCTGGTGATATAATTATCACCAGAACAAATTAGAACATTCAGTGATCTTCACGAATCGAATCGAATGAAATCAACCAAATAGCAGCATCAAAAACCCAAAAGAGATGGAATAAATGATCGATGATCGAAAGCGTGAATTCGAGTTCTCGTATCTATTGTTGTGTATGTACACTAATATATATGCAATGCCTAACAATGCCGAACAATAATACCCAAATGCTAACCCTCCCCAAAAAAACGCCGTTTTATGAAACGCCAATATATACAGAAAACTTACCCCGTCATCCCACATCGATATATACAAACGAACCCATCAGCAGGAGAATCTCGACTTAACCTCAAGTCCTTCATACTGAATACCCCCCCAGTCATGCCGCATCACAATCAAAAATCCAACAACAACTCCATATCAGGCTTCTCCCAAACGATATCACTCCACTCGGGCACCGGCCCCAAATCAAACCTCCTCCAAACTTTAATCATCACCGGACACGCCTGTCTGTCCAACGACGCCTTTGAAGCAACAGCCGCACATCTATTATACGCCTCCGCTATCCAAGTCCACTGCCGCGATGTGATGGATCGGATGGCCTTCGCTTGAGATTCAGTCCAGTCTGATTCCGCAAGTGGTATGTTTTCTAAAGTCCAGATGTATTCCTTTTGCATTTCAGGACCGGAGAGTTCCTCATCGTATTTCGCCGCTGAATTTATCGGATGGGACAGTACTGTGACGGCGGTAGTGTGGAGGAGGATGAGGAGGGAAGGGAGTAGCTTGGCGGTGTGGGTCTTCATATTTTTTTTTTTGGAAACGTTTATTTAAGCTTGTTTTTAAAAACTATTTTCGAGTATACCGGTACGTTTTTTCGAAGATAAATTACTTTTGTAGGATATCGGAGAATGAAGATTCGTTGGGTTTTTTTTTTTTAGGTATAATTAGGGAAAAATGGAAATGCAGAACCGTTTTTTCAAGAAAAAATAAAGTCACGGATGACAGGTGGAAATTTAAGGTAAATAAAGGGAATCTCGCAATCGGAAGAAACCCCAAAGTCGACCGGTCGAGAATTCGAAAATGTGAAGGCTGAATATGCAACCGAGGCTTGGCCGCTTGGCTGTTCACCTCGTATACAGCTTGGGAGGTAAAACTAACGTTGACGACGAAGGGAAACACGGGATTTGCTCAGTCTTGGAACGGGATTGCGACCCACGACCTTCTTATAAACGGACCGGATTCTCCCCCAAAATAACAGCATTTGGAAGGAGGGTGAAGAGGGTATACCTGGCCCCCAGTGGCTTTTTCTTGAATTTCCCATGGCTTGCAAAATGCTCCGAGGTGGGAATCTAGATTTTTTTTTTTCTTGACGGGAACACCCATGATTTCTTAATTTTTTTGTTTCTCGTTCGTGTGAGTGGTACACGCCCCACAAGCCTGTCGATGTTTCGGGCGTTGGTCACGCAGTTTCTTAGTTGAGTCTGCTCCTCGCATACGTCGCCTAAACGGGAAGCTCTTGCAATCTATCGTACCCAAATTTATCTTGCAAATACGGTTTGTCTGACAGGGAGGTGATTTCTAGAAGCTCGGGTCGGAGAATTCAACTTTAATTCTAGTTGACATGTTCCATCAAGTCAATTCGTCGTCAAGGCTGATTCGCTACGGACTAGTTTCAATGCCAACGGAGTTTGACTCGAACTGTTAGTTTACTAAGACTAGGCTCCGGCTTCGCGGAAACGGAAGGGTTTCTCATGAGGAGGTTACAGAAAAATGGAGATGTGCCCATTAGTGGTAGGTCTGGACCCGTGCTCGATATTCTGTTATTCTATTCGTCTATTTCTTTCTTCTGGAAGATCCTGCCAAGGCTGACGTTCCACTTCACAGAGATGATGAAAGGATGATGGCGCGGTACACTTTATCCTAACCTTCGCCCTGTCGTGATAGATTTGGTAAGCAGCGAGCCGTGCGGCACATCAATACTACCGTAACATTAACTAAAAGTATCTGCATATCGATCACCTAGATATCAGGCCAGGACCGTTGAGCGATTAGTGAAATACGTAAACAACATGTCTTCATTTTGTTCTTTTATGTAAACCCCGCCCAAATGCTCATAAATATGCATTCAATACATGATTTAAAAAGAAAAAAAAGAAAGAAGAATCTTCGATAAAGTTTCTATACAAGAATCCAAACCCCGAAAGAGAAGAAAGAAGAAACTACAAAGGATAAGCCTCTCCACCAAACCCCACAGTCATAATACATATCCATGAAAACCCCACCGGTATACGAGCCCAAAGAAATCTTGTGAAACCGTAATCACAACCTCTTAGCCCCGGCTTTCCCCTTCCTCCAAGCCTTCCTCTTCCCTCCGTAAACTCCAACGATATACGCACTCCTCACAACCACCAAATCCCAGGCCATCGTCAAACTATCTCTGATCAAACTCATCTTGGTCCCCTCAACTTCATGCCAAGTCACACTCACCTCCTCCACGCCCACCTTCTCCTCCTCCGCGATCAATAAGCATTCGATATCAAATATCCACCCTTCACAATGACATTCCCAAAACACCAAACGCGCCGTATCTCTTGTGAACAACTTGAACCCGCACTGCGTATCCTTGATCTTCTGAATGCCGATGACGTGGAGGAAGGTGTGGAAGGCGTACATTAGTAAATTACGGTACCACTGTCGCTCCACCACCGCGGAAGAATTGACCATGTGCGCGCGACTGCCGACCGCGATGCCGTGGATTTCTCGCTTGGATGGATCCGCGGGGGCCGGTTTGGTGGATTCTATGGATTTCAACCGGGCGAGGAGGGTACGTAAGTCGCTGAATTTAGTCGCACCGTCGGCATCCGCGAACACCGCGTATTTACCCCTCATATGTCGCATTCCCTAAAATACCCCAAAAGCCAACGTTAGCACCCAATTACACAAAATAGTGTCTATAAAGAAAAAAAAAAGCAGTGAACGAAAACCGGGGAGAACTCTAGAGCTTACGTGTGTGACGGCCCCTCCCTTCCCTCTATTCTTCTCCAAATGCACAACCCTCAAATCACCAGCCTTCATATGCCCCATCTCCACCCGCCGCTTCATCCACGCCAATACAAAATCCGTAGTAGTATCTTTACTCCCATCATCCACAATCAAAATCTCCCACCCGGTAACCTCCCTCTCCCCGTTCGCACTCCCATTGACACCCCCGTTCGCATGTCCATTGGCAGGCGCCGCTCCGTTCTCCTTCCGTCTCTTAACACCTTCTTTACCAGCGGCAGCAACGGTCTGATTCTGGTTATCACCGTACTCCTCCCTCAAAAAGTCCACAGCTTCATCCAGCATCCCCTCGATTCTCAACGCTTCATTGTACGCCGGTACAATAACGCTCATGTATACCTCCGGCTCCACACCTGCGTCAAGGGTATCCGGTAACGGCAGCGGCGTGGCAACAGGCCCATTCGAATCGGCTGTGATATATGTCTTCTCCGATGCGGTTTCGGCTCTAGGTGTGTGTGTTACTAGGAGTAGCAGTAGGTATAGCTACAAGTTGAAAGTTAGCCTCAGTCCCAATCAATTGACCTCCCTCCCTTCCATCCACCGACAAAATATCGAGCATGTCCAGCTAGGTAGCTAGGTAAGCAAAGGGAATGAAATGAAAATGACATACCAACCCAACATCGACAACGACAACCGCAGCTAACGAAGCCAAGACCACCGTCGGCGTCAAATGTTCGTACACCCCATCCACCGCCGGCGCTAGAAACTCCAGCGACGGGGGAAGGTAAGTCGACATCACCGTCATCCTCTCTCTGTTTTCTCTCTCTCTCTCTTCTATTATTTTGTTCCTCCTAGCTTTTATATTCTCCCTTTCGTTGTGTTTTCAAAAGAGTATCCTGCCGTTCTTTGTATGATGTGGTGTGGTTCGTGTATGTACGGGTGTGATGTCTATTTGTGGAGAATGCGGCGGTTTACGAGTTTACCACGAGGTGAACGAAAAAGTAACTTTCGGATACGCTAGCTCCTCACGCTGGTGTCGATCGATTGGTGGGCGGTATTTTATCCGCAGAAAAGAAAAGTTGCTTGAACGCGATATACCGTCGTCGTCGTCGAAACTTGTTATTGTGTTTTCCGTATTTAAGTATGTTCGTTGAATGAAGGGTCGTGTGGTTGAAAAGCCAGGAACAGCGAAATGTAATCTTATTGAAAGGGGTAAAAAATGAAATAAAATAAAATCATAAAATACCGTATAAACAACACCACAGCCAGGGACGGGGTATATACGCAGTCTACAAGTCAAAAGGTACAAAAAATCCCAAGTCCAAGGTTAAAAACCAAAGCGCATATAAAAAGAGGCCAGAATGTCAGAAATGTCAAATCACAAAATGAATCCTGCAACCTCAAAAGTAATAATTAATCCGTGTTTTGTTATGTAGTGCGGTTGGAGCGGCGTCTCAATCGGCCGCATAACACGCTGCCCACTGCCTCATAATTAGCAGCTCTCACTCACCTCCGAGTCAGTTGCTTGGCTGCCTGCGCACTGATTTGAAGCAAGCTTCTGATTTGGCGTGCCAGTGGGGAAGTCTTACCCCTGAAAACTTGGGGTGACGTTTCCTCTTGTGGAAGGAACGAAAAATTACAACCACCGAAACGCAATATGCTAACCTTCAACATGATATACTTACGTTTCAACTCCCATGGCGTGGTTAAATAGAATTTTGAACCTGTAATCCATCTTACTATCGCCTCATAGATTAAATCTTGGTTATCTGGTATGTAGTGCATAGTTACTATGTTCAATATCGTCTGAATTAACGCTCTAAAATTTGTCCCTCTCCTGCAATTATAGCACCCGCGCGAGCCTCAAGTTATCAGTATAATATGAAAGCAACCACGAATAACATATTAACGGGTAGATGAACGAAGTCTCATTCGGTTCACGGACACGATCCGTAGTCACGCCTACAAATATTCAGACAACTTTGTTTCTTCAATTTTCAGTTTCATTTTTGGCATGTTCTAGGGTTATCGCAAGAGAAACATCTATAGAACATGCAGAGTGTGTTATGATAGGATAGGAGGCATATGGATCGCCTTTTCTTTTCTTTCTTAAGGGAAATAAAACTTTTCATCATCGTTTGGAATGGGGTTCGTGGTTTCGTAAGCACGTGTAGGAGAGGGGCATTGGGCACATGTCGCGATGAAAAACTTTGAAGAGAAAAAAAACTTTGCATCCAAATATAATAAAAAAGGAGAAAGAGGCGTAGTAAAAAAGACCTCAAAAAAGACAGCAGAAACAAAAATATAGAAGAAAAAAAGTCAAGCCATAGTAGAAGAGAAACAAGTACAAGGTAAAAGCAACTCAGGAAAAAGATACTAATTAAAGCCTTCCTCCCAAATACATACAATTCTTATACACGATTCTTTCCGTAAAAATTGTCAGCATGAAGTTTTTTCTCCTCCGCTTGTCCAAAGAGTTCAATCTCTTTATCTTTTAGTTTTATATTGCCGAGTCGCGTTGCTGTTGAACAGACAGGTTCGATATTTTTCGATTTTATGGGTGTGAGTTGAGTTGATGACAGGGAAAAATATCGATGTCCTCACTTGTTTTGATGTAATATATAGAGAAACCACGTGTTATCGTAATAGTTTGAGAAAAAGAAAAAAAAAAGTCCGTATTGTCCGAGGGTTGTGTTTGCAATCAATCGTAATGTCTTTCCTCCCTGATGAAAACATCAGAACGATTGGCACAATCTCTCAGAATTGCATAGGGCAGCCACTGCATTTAAGCAGTAGCTGCGGGAGTAGCCTCAGCAGCTGTGGCGTCGGCTGGAGCATCGCCCGCCTCGTGCTCGCCTTCTTCTTCGTCCCTTGGGTTATCGATGGCAACCTTGACGGCGATCTCGCGCCCTTCGACGACCTTGCCATTCATTTCTTCAACGGCCTTCTTTTGCATCTCTTCAGTGGGGAGAGTGACGAATCCGAATCCACGGCCCTTGCGAGCTTCACCACGAGCCTGGAGCTTGCGAACCATGAAGCGTGGAATGGGTCGGAGTGCGATCTTGGCAGACTCGGGATCGTAGGCTGCAAAAAGGTCTTTGAGCTGTAAAATATGTCAGCTGTGATCGTTTTCAGAAAAGCGAAGAGAATTAACTTACAGCAGCTTCGCTCAGCTCGTATGGAAGGTTGGCAACCATGACTTTGGTGGTGCTGGCAACGCCGTTCTCTGGTGGGCCACGCTTGCGACGAGGGCCGCGAGTCTTATCACCTTCTTCGCCGGAAGCACCTTCGGTCTTGGCTTCAGTAGTGGTGGCAGCTGGAGCGTCGGCTGGGGCAGCTGGAGTGGTAGCAGCAGCGCCCTCTTCCTTAGTAGCAGCACGAGGAGGATCGGAACGGCGCTATTCGGAATCAGTCTGATATTCTCGAAGAATTTAGATAAAAGACGCCACACTTACTCTGAAACGACCACCGGCACCACGGCCGCCGCGTCCGCCACGCATACCTCCACGTCCACGACGAGGTGGTTGACGCTTCTCGCCGCCCTCGTTGCCAGAGGATTCGCCATTGGTTGCAGGAGCAGCACCCGGTTTGCGGGCGACTTGGACGGAAACCTTACGCTTAATGATTTCCTTGCCAGAGAGGTCATTGATGGCCTTATCGGCTTCCTCCTTCTTGGCAACGTCGACGAAAGCGTATCCGACGGCGCGGCTAGTGCGAGGGTTGACGGGGATGGAAACACTCTCGCTGAACCAAGGGGTGGAAATATTAGTATGGAGCTTTATCCTAGCTTCTGAAACTTAGGTATGCGTGCTTACATGGTATAATCCTTGAAGAATTCCTTCAACTGGTCTTCAGTAGTAGTGTAGTCCAGGTTACCAATGTAGAGACGTCGGCCCTCGGCAGCAGCGACGGTAGAGGCATCATCTTTGATAGTGGTGGCCGCAACACCAGCAGTGATCTTATCAACTTCGGTAGCAGACATATTGAGCTATTTTATATATTGGTGGAAGAGCTGAGTCTTTTTTTTTGTGAGGGAAACTGGAGAGAACAAAGTTAATATCCTGTTGACTGAATAAAAGTTTGACGGTAGACAAGGAAGAGAAGAAAAGCAAGAAGAGAATAGAAGGTGACGGAGAGCTCAAAAGGGAGAAAGATATATCTATACGGGACGGGTGGGAAGTGTGGAATAATGACATATAAACACGACCCCAGCAGAAACACGTCTGTAGAAGCGAGACGATCAAACCTCGGGACGCCCGTCACCGGGTAGACGCAGCAAGTAGCAAATCCAGCTGGCGGTTGCTGATTGCTTCCCTCACTTTCTCTCCCAATCCTGCTTGCTACTGGAGTGGTCCCGGGCTACAGGCCTAGCAGCAAGCAACTAGAGCTCCTCGACAAAAGGAAAGGCGGAACTCGGGGCAATCAACCAGAGAGCATGAAAACGTACCTTTTTGTGTGTTTATATACGTGAGTATATGTATATAGGTTGATTATATGATGTATGAGCTACCAAAGAAAGGAGTCACACGATCAAAGCAGAAAGTGGCGAATCCGAGCTATTCTCTACCGGAGATTTCGCAAGGGGATAGGATGGTGGATGGAAAACGAGACGCGTTTTGATAAAAGAAGAAGAGAAATAGAAGAATCGTTTATCGTTTTAATTCGTTACGGGGTGTGTAAATCCCGAGGATTCGTTACGGCTGCTTTTTTAAAAGTTCTTTTACGTTTTCCCGAGGGAAAGGAGGAAGAGAGGTTGTGTCGGTTGTAGCTTGAAGGGAAGCTGACCGACGTGGCTTGTTGGCTGGAAATTGTCCGAAGAAGAGAAGAGGGAGGAAGATGGAGAAAGGGAGGACCTTTTTGAAGTTGACGGCGGGAAAAAGGTGAAGTTGACGAGGATTCGGCTGGTTGAAGCTGGCTGATATAAAAATTGACTGGTTGAAGAAAGAAGAAGAAGAGAAGAAGAAGAAGAGAGGAAGAAGGGGAGGAAAAGAGGAAGGAGAGGGAGGTCGTTAATAAGCCGGCGAGCAGCAGCCACACAACAGCTCTTCTTCCTCCGCCGAAAGGGAAAATATCCAACCTCACCTTCAACACATGCTCGCTCTATTCTCGCAGAGTCATCATAGTAATAATAATCTAAATAGATTAAATCACAAAAGGGGATAGTACATTACATGACATTACATTACGCATACGTTCAGACATTCAAGACAATAAACACAGACTGGACACTTTTGTTTCTGGCGTCTCAGAAGGGTGGATTCATCACCCCGACAGGGACACGGATTAATTGGAATGGATTGTGCTTTGCTGTGCTGTGCTGTACTGTTCTGCACTGTGCGGTGCGGTGGATCGGATGATTTGCTTTGATTTCATCAGGGAGCTAGCTGCTACCCCTGAAGCTGGTCTCAAGCTACCGCTATCCTCCAATCTTCCTCCCTCATATCAAGCATTCTCCCAGTCATGAGTTCCCACTGTGAATTAATATCGCTCACTCCTACTTCTCGTATCATTCCAATAGAGAGAAATGCTCCAAAACCTTGGATCCTTCTTCTGGGCCCCATTCGCGAAACCCATTTTTTTCAGACCATCGAAAAAACTTTTTTTCCCATTATTGTGCGTCTACGGGACCCTTATTGGCCGGCAGGGTAGCTAGGGCTAACCAACCTGCATGCAATCATTCCCGCCACATCGCCCAAAAGAAAAAACTTTCATTCCTTTTTTCTATTTTAGAAACGTCGAGAAGAAAAGAACGACAGCTTAACCGAGTCTTGGCGGATGTGAGCTTGCCTAAACTTGCTGCGTGCTGGCAAACCAA
The DNA here is from genome assembly GCA_036971675.1 of Orbilia ellipsospora. Lineage (NCBI taxonomy): Eukaryota > Fungi > Ascomycota > Orbiliomycetes > Orbiliales > Orbiliaceae > Orbilia > Orbilia ellipsospora. Next base: position 1,492,047 of record JAVHJO010000011.1, on the reverse strand, counting down.
GCAGAGAGACCAATTCTGCATCCTTAACCGAGTCACAACCTCAACCTCACGATATAGCAATAGCTAGGGAGAGGGTACAAATCTCATATGCATAAGTGAAAAAGGATCTGACATTAATGCATTATCGCCTGCTCTGCTGCTGTTCCTCCGTCTTTGCATGCATGCCCGAAACTGCCTGCTCCTACATCGAAAAAATGAGAAAACAAAAGAGAAAAGACAACTATTCACATAAACTATCAGTCTCACACCAAAACCGTTTCCATATAGCAAACCTTGCTTGGTTCCGAGGCTGAACGAAAGAAAAGTTTGTAAAAATAAAATAAAAAACAATCTGATCGCAAACCATCTCAAAACGTAGACGCCGCCAGCCGACTCGCCGCGTTCCTGGCATCCACCCTATCATCATCATCCGCCTCCTCCTCAACTCCCTTGAGCACACCCCTCTTCCCTCCATCCTCCGCCACCACCACATTACCCCCATTCGCCGCAGACCCAGGGCTCAACACCATATTAGCCGCACTCGCCCGGTTGATCCCCGGTCCGTTACTCCTGCTCACCCCACTCCACGCATCCCCTCTCGGTCCCTGACTCGCCGCCAATGCCGTCCGTCTGGCAGCTGGCGTGGCCTCCCGCCCCAATCTTGACAAACCGCCCGAAGAATCAATATTCCTGATATCAGGCCTCACATTCTCCAGCGTTGCCAGAATTCTCCGTTCAGCTTCGATTTGCCTGAGTGTGTAATCCCGAATACTAGCTCTCAAATCCTGTGCCGTTCGATTAAACCACCGTCGCTGCTCGATCAAAAGATTCGACGTGACCCTATTAACCTTGGCTGATAGATGCGTCTCCTGACTCCGTGCTTCGTCTAGAGCCTGAATCGCTTCGTCCACCTTGTCGCTCCTCACCGAAGAAGAAACCTTGAGTCTATCTGCGCTTTGTAATCGTGTTCTCGTAGTCGCTTGTGCGTTGATCAAATCTCTCATGAGAATCTGACGGTTCGTCAGTGTTTCCTTAACTATAAATGCGTCCGAGCTGTGGTAGTTGAATGGGTCGCCCAAAGTTGTAGCTTCAGCTGTAGCTTGCGCTGCAGCCTGATCACCCACGGATTGTACTGTTTTCCCCATCTTTCGTAGAGCGACAGACAAACCAGAATGTGTCGTGATTTGAGGATCCGATATAGCTCCCATCTTCACCCCCAGGTCGGATAACGATAGTGCGAGTCCTAACGCCCCAAACTCATCAATATACGCTTCTTTGACAACAAAGTATCAATTAAATCATCAGAACATACCTCGTCTAGCTTTAACAACTTTATCTACCTTTTGCCCTCCTTCCATAGTGCCCAAATAAAAGGCCTTAACAATAGGTCTAGCATCAGATAGCTCAACCGTATCATCTGGCGGTGGAGCGAACTGCTTCAACATCTTTCTCCTAACCCCCGTCGCCGGTTGGCTCTTCCTCACGACGGGAGAGTATCCAAAATCGCTTTCGACAAAGTACACCATCTCCTCATCACGCATCAGGACTTCGTTTGAACAAACATAGTTTAGCCACCGTTGCATGCTGGCTCGGGTGCGGGCTTCATCTTCCTCCGTACCCACACCTGCGGAAGTGGAAGCCGGGGGGACAGCAGGGACGAAACATTCCGGGTTGGATGAGACGAGATGGTTGGCGAGCTTGGTGAATTCGTTGTGCGTGCGGCGGACGTCGCGGAATTGGGTTGTGCGGAATTTCGGGAGGTTTGTCTATCAAAGACGTTAGATACCAATTTTCGCGGTTAGGAGTATTATGACATGAATATCATACGTGAACATCGAATCTAAGAATGGGATCTTTCCTTCCCGTCCTTTCAAGTCCCGTGACTTTGGCGCGAAGCTTGTACTGCACGGTGGGCCGTTGCTGCTGTTGCTGCTGTCCTGCCTGTTTAGAGCTGCTCCTTACTTGTGGTTCGGGTCTAAAAGATCCAGTTCGCCCTCCACCAGCTCCAGCCGTTGTGGGAACCTCCGGCGACTCTGGCGATGCAGCTCCTACACCCGAGGAAGCTCCGAACGGCGGTGGAGTAGTGGGAGTGAACGGCGGTGGGGAGATGGGTTCTGTGGTGATGGTAGAAGACACTGTCGGAGTGATAGGGCGATGGAAACCATCATGTTCATGTTCATCCGGGTCGCCAAAGCCCCCGTGGTTGATGGCGGAGTAGTCCATGATCAAATAGAGTGCGCCGATGCGGGGAGGTCAGATATTAGGGGATATCGGAACGGTTGAAAGAAGGATGAGATAACACTGATAAGCTAGCTTGGTAAATGCTGCATGAGTGTATTTATACGGCCTTGATAGTTGCTAACAAGCTAGTTGAAGCTGGACAGTGCCTCGGATATGGCGCTTAAACCGATGTCGGGATGATGACGACGATGTTAATGTCGAGATGGGAGGAAGCAGGCAGGTGATGATGAAGCCCACTTGGCTTGGTTCGATAACGACGACACTCCAACACATCCCAACTTTCCTTCCCAAAATTTCATCCACCCGCGCCCCAACCATGGCATGATCCTCGAAAAGAATTTAACAACTCTCGATATCCAATCGTAGTAGTTCCGAGGCCGCGACAATAACTTCCAATCAGCGACCCAATTGCAGTCTGTCAATTCTACACCATGCCGTTGGCAATCATTCGCACATCGACGTCATGGGCCGCACGACGGGCCTGCCCGCGGCACGCTATTTACACCCGCATCCGCCTCTTCAGGCACCCAATTGAATCCCAGAGACTCTTCTCCACAAACCCACGTCTCCGTGCTGCTGTCCAAGACGCCAAAGTTGACCTCAAGCATGTCCGAAATATTGGTATCATCGCTCACATTGATGCGGTAAGATATATTTTTTCCCTACATAACATTCGCACGGACTACTGACCAATACATGAAAAATATATAGGGCAAAACGACCACCACAGAGCGAATGCTCTTCTATAGTGGCACGACAAACCGGATAGGAGGTACACCAGCCGCCCTCCAGCCATGAAACTCCTTCTCTCTCAAGTATCCTTTTTTCACTTCATTTCTCATTGCAATGATAGAAAAAGACCCCAGTAACGTCCACCAAGAGAGAAAGCACACTGACATGCCAGTGTGACCTCCCATGGGAACGATGGAATAAACCACAGACGTCGACGAAGGTTCAACAGTTATGGACTACCTCCCCGAAGAAAAGCAACGCGGCATAACAATCACCTCAGCAGCTATAACCCTCGAATGGCCTCCTTCACCGCCCCACGTCACCACTCAAGACATCCTCCAAAAGCCGATCCATACGATAAATCTAATCGACACTCCCGGTCACGCGGACTTTACATTCGAAGTGGAACGTTCGATCCGTGTTCTTGACGGTGCAGTCACTATTCTCGACGGTGTGGCGGGCGTGGAGGCTCAAACCGAAACGGTATGGCGACAGGCTGACCGGTATCGGATTCCAAAGATTATATATGTCAACAAGATGGATCGCGAGGGAGCAGTGTTCGGCCGTGTCGTGAAGGATATCGCCGCGCGATTGAATATCTGGCCCGCGGTGACACAGATCCCCGTCACGGCGTTTGTGAGGAAGGATAGCGGTGTTAAAGATAATGTGTTTGCCAGCGTGGTGGATGTAGTACACATGAATATTATTGGTTGGAAGGCTGAAACCGAAGGACGGGAAATGACTATTACGCCTCTGGAGGATATGAAGGCTAAATATCCCGAAGTTTACGCCGAAGCCGTCAAGGCCAGGATCGCACTTGTGGAACTATTATCAGAGTGGGACGAAGCGATTTTACAGAAATTCTTGGATACGGAAGACCACAACCAGATCACGCCGGCAGATTTGAAAAGAGCATTGCGATATTGCACTTTGAATCCACATACCAGAGTCATACCAGTCCTCATGGGCGCATCAAGAGTCAACATGGGCGTCCAGCCGGTATTAGACGCAGTATTGGATTACCTTCCGGACCCCAAAGAATGCGAAAAAGACAAGATACCGGTCACGGTCCGCGGTGAACGAGCAGTTTTAGACCTACGAGAAGACAGTAAAGTCTGCGCTCTGGTTTTCAAAGTGATGCACGACCCAAAGCGTGGCATGCTTTCCTACGTCAGAGTATACTCTGGTGAGAAACTCCCATGTCCAACCTCATCCCGGACCATATTTAACGTGTATATATTTAAGGTACCCTCCGCCAAGGTGATGCCCTCTTTAATACAACCCTCCAAACCCGTGAAAAAGCCCTCAAGCTCCTCCGCATGTATGCCAACGAAGCTGTCGATATCTCCTCAATACGAACCGGTCACATTGGCGTCATGGTCAATTACAAAAACTCTCGCACGGGTGACACTCTCATTCACGCTGATACCGTACAAAACGCCCAAGCTACCACCGCCACAAGCCACAAGCACCAAAAACGGGAGAAGAAGTTCAGAAAGAAACATGAAAAGGACCACGGTCACAAAATAGATATCTTAACCGACGCAACCCTCCAACTACGTCCGATAGATGTCCCACCCCCCGTCTTCTTCGCATCACTGGAACCAAACTCCGCATCCGATGAAAGAGGCATGAAGGATGCCCTTGCGATAATCGAACGCGAAGACCCATCGCTGCACATCTCCACGGATGATGAATCAGGTCAGATAGTTTTATCAGGCATGGGAGAACTGCATCTTGAGATCAGCCGAAACAGACTCGTCTCGGATTTGAAAGCGAAATGCACAATGGGTCACATCAGGATAGGGTATAGAGAGGTAATCATCGGGTCCACCACTGTTCACGAAGTCTACGAGCGGGAGATACTAGGCAAGAAATCGTACGCTGGTATAACCGCCGCGGTGGAGGCTATATCAACCCACGACGGAGCCGCACCAACTGAAGACCCGTTGGGTATACTATCCAAAACTACAGTTGGGGGTAATGAGATCATCATTGCCGTGCTCACCGCCCAGGAGCTAGAGGACCCGACTATCAAGCTACCGAGTTATATGGACCACGAAGCTCTAATCGACAGTCTTACGAATGGCGCTATAGCGGCGTTATCACGGGGATTGAACAACTATGAGATGCATTCTACACGGGTGGTGTTAACGCTAGACTCCTCTGATTTCAGGAGCTATCTCGAAAGCACCCCTTCTGCATTTTTAGTAGCATCGAGAATGGCAGTGGAGAAAGCGATCAGAGCATGCGGAACGGGCATGATGGAGCCATTCATGAATGTGGTTATCAGTTGTGAGGAAGGCGATGTGGGTAACATCGTAGCCGACATTACCAGTGGCGCTGGTGGGGGTAGCGTACTCGCTTTGGATGATGAGGGAGAGGTTAGCGTGGCGACCACTACCGGTGCTGGTGGAAGTTCAACGTATGATACCTCTGATACCCTGACGGCGAGGGAGAAAGTAGAGGTTGAACCGATCGATGTGTCGAAGGTCTATGCGCCGCCGCAGAGTTACAAGCAGAGGAGCATCGGAGATGAAGGGTTTGAAGGAGAGCATGTGAGGACAAAATTGGTGAGGTGTAGAGTACCATTGGCAAAGATGATGGGGTACGTGAAGAATTTGAAGAGCATGACGAAAGGGAGGGGAACGTTCGTCATGAGTATGGACCGGTTCGAGAGGATGAGTGATGTGAGGATTCGAAACGCAATGGCTGGCAGAACCTAAATCTAATATCAATATCAAGTATCGTATCACCAATTTTGCCATATCGGAGTATATAATTTTCATCTAATATCTCGATTTAAGGTAGCACGTCGCACTAACCTCCTTCTGAACCGCGTGAGAAGATTTGCGCTGCTTGGGCTAGCCAATCGTGCAGCGATCATTTGCAACACTACCCAACACAAAACCAGGCGGGCTAAACTTCCCGCCGTGGCATCCCAAAGTGGATGACAGTTCGAACATCTCTGTCCAGCTATTGTAAAGAGATGCATGTCCATACTACACGATACAATATTGAGCAAAATATAAGGACAGTAACAGAAGAAAAATTTTCACCTCGCCTTGAAGGGGATCCGGTGATCTATTGCTACTTGAGAAATTATATAGTCATGTCGAGAGGAAAAGCGGAACTGAGGCTTATTATCACCTGAATATCCTTCCTTTAAAGCTTTTCGACCCTTAAGAACTTCCTATATATATAACTGTCTGATATAGAGCTATTTAAATACGCTAGATATCCCTTCATTCTAGTTTAACATATCATGCGCCGTGTCGAATCTGTCACCATGGATCACTCCATAAGTATCATCAAACCCACCGCCACTGCTACTGCGAAGGCCGGCGCCCACGCTGGACACGATCATAGCAAGCATGCCGACAAACCCATGAATCATATGGGCCACAACCATGCTGAGATGACAATGGCAGAAGGAATGTGCAAAATGAATGTATGTCAAATAAAACTCAAACGCGACCCAATCTCACATTTTGCGCTATACAAGTGTGAAGCTTGAGTTCCAATATCACCAATACTAACCCAATACGAGTGGTAGATGTACTGGAACTGGTACACCATCGACGCCTGTTTCCTCTCAAAAGGATGGCATATCACCTCCGCCGCGATGTTTGCTGGGTCCTGTGTCGGCATCGTCTTCCTCGTCGTTCTAGTCGAAGCCCTCCGACGTGGTGCAAGAGAACTCGATCGTCATATTGTGCGCGACTGGAAGAAGCGCGCGCTGGCAGCAGCAGATGGTGTGCATGTCAATATCGTACGGGTTGAAAAACAGACGCCCAATAGACCATCTGCCTCTGCACCTTCACTCCCTCCCATTCCCGCCACGGATGGGCCGGCGGATGAACCCGAGAGTAACCCTGTAGCTACAAATACCACGGCTATAGCTCCTACGACCATCACTGCTCCAGCTACGACTCCAGTAGTGTCTACCACAACCACTGCTCCAGGTACAACTACAACTACAACTCCCTCATGCCATGAGGAAAAGACAGGAGAAAAGGCTCAGGTCACCACAGTGGCCACACCTACCGAAGCCACACCGGAAACTCCAATTGCAATATCAGATACAGCAGCAGTAGCAGGTTCAACCTCAACTTCACCCCCCACATCCTCCCGCACCAGCGAACGAGACTTCCCTATCAAACCCGCACAACCAACCACCACCCTGCATACCCTCAACCCTCTTCAGAAGCCAATCGTCCCGTCTAAGCCCAAGACTAAAACCCGCGGAGGCCTTCTCTCCCGTTTCTGCCCTTACCCTTCCCGTGCATCAAACACCCCGCGTCCTACTATCCTCCAGCATATGCTTAAATCGCTAATCTACGCGGCATTGATCGGGATCGGCTACTTCATCATGCTGTTGGTGATGTATTATAATGGGTACATCTTCTTCAGCGTGATCGTAGGTGCATGGTTGGGTAACTTTTTGTTCGGGTGGGATACCTGCGTGCTTGATGAGAGCGTGGCTGCTACGGGAGAGGGAAGAGGATGCGGATGTTGAAGACAGGTGCTATCAGTTGAGGAACTGAGTGGCAGTGACAGAGTGAAGTTGAGATCAATAAATAGGAGAGGCATTACTTTTTTATGATATTTGATCATGACTGTTTCGATGGGCTTACTACGTTTGCAAAACATACATCTTTAGATATTCAAATCAATGTTTTAGGCATATAGGCATGTTGCAACCCCCATATAAAATACTAAAGTATATGTATCTTACCATTCATTCAGCAGCAGTAAAGAATAAAATCTTGTTAAATATCACATGTACCGAAGTAAATATAAAATTTAATTCACCCTACAAAGCATCGAGGCAGGTATATTTACAAACCCGGCAAGCCATGTTACATTGCAATAGAAGCTTCCCTTTCTAAACATACAAAATACGCGTCGAAAATTCTCTTCAAACCTCGTATCCCATCCCTTACCTTAAAACCTCAAGTACAAAGCCAGGGCCTATAAAAAAAAAAAAAAAAAAATACGAAGACATACAAATTAGCAATCCCCATGTTAAGATCTACCCTTCCGCGCATGCAATCGACATCCAAATTTTGAAAAATCTAACAAATCAAATCACACCAATCACCCACCTATATTCGACGACTTTAATTCCCCCACCTTACAGAAAAAAAAACGCGAGGGGGGGACGTTATACGTTACACAACCCCTGCAGCCACAATCACCACCTTGCATCTTCATCCCATCACACTCACTCCTCAAACGAGCTTTACCTCGCTTCGCTTCATCTCGTTTTTTTCATCTCAACTACCCTCTCCGCAACCACATCCTACATCCTATATCCGACCTACAAACAAAAACAAAAAAAAGAGGCTCTCACATCTCATCTCCTTCCTATTCGAATACCCGCCTTGTCGAAACCCGTTTCACTCGCCTTTTTTGCGCCTTTGTCTGTAATGCCAAGCGAGGCGTTTAATTATAGTAAATTAGAATACTACCCGATACTTCTAGGATTTCAAGATCTGATACATGATACCCGAAGAGAAAGAGAACGAAGCGGGGAGAATAAAAAATTCCCCGAAGGAAATTGTAGACCGCAAGGTGAGGATAGTGAAACGGATAAAGACCTTGACCTTGATTAGAAGAGAAAAAACATCATAACGGCGGAGATACGGCCACGCGAAAGCTAAATTAACACAAAGTTTCAATCACAAAGTTCTACGTGACAATTAAATATATTAAGGCAAAAACGGTACAATATAAACTAGTTGAATTATATTCGACCCACTGGTTAGACCTAGTCTTAAGAAATGAAAAAGAAAGAAAAGAAGAAGGAAGAAAAGGATACAAGCCCTTTACAAAATATAAAAACAAAAGGTTATTTTCCAAAATCCCGATTTATTTCCTATGTAAAAAAAATTCTTTTCTGTTACCATTATACCATTCTTTGCGTTTATTTTTTTTTGAGTTGTGTATCTTGCACGAATCATTAATGAATAGAAAATTCTCCATTTGTTCATCAAAAGGAAGAATCGAAAGAGACTCTTGATCGATCTTGGTGTGCGTGGTGGGGCTGAAATCGAAGAGCAAACAAAAAACAAAGTAGAAGCCACCCATCTCAAAAAGGGGAAAGAGAGAAACACCAATGAAACGCCGAGGTGATGATATTGAGAACAGGGAAACCGTCCGGTAGACGTATGCATGTACGTTTTGTTTTGAGCCCGTAAAAATAGGAGAGAGTGTGCAGGTGTCGTGACAAAGCAAAATTATATGCTAGGAGAACATCAAAAAGCCACAATGAACAAAAAAGCAGACGCTGAAAACCAGGACGCATGGCAGATAGGATAAAAACAAGAGGCTCCAAATGCTTAGCGAGTGAGAATATGTGATAGATGGTGTTTTTGCTGTTTTCGCACTGGTTGGTTGCGAATTCGAATTCTGTGTTTCGGTCCGTGTAGTTCAAATTTGAAGCGAACAAAATTTGGCTGAGTCGAGAGACTCCAGCATTGGAGCTCGGAGTGAGCATTCAGAGGAAAGATTTCTGTACCGTGAGAATTCACAGAACTCAGCGGTCCGGATTCGCGAGCTAAATTAAAAAGAATTTAATAGATTAGAATAAGTCCAATCTCCTCTGCAGAAAATAAAACTAACTATGTAAAGGGACAAAGGAGAAGAGATATGTATAATTAATCCTCAGGGACTGTATGTACCTTGAGCACTCTCCGAGAATAGTCTTGGTTATCTTGTAGAGATCTCAAACTGACACGGCTGCCATTGTCATTATCGAACCGCATCCAAATTTGATTGGGATCAAGCCGTTGATCTGTAACCCTTTCCGTCTCAGTAAATCCAGTTGTTGTAATCGCTGGTGTCTTATCATTCAACCCACCAACAAAACCAAGAGTACTAGTCGAGCGAGGTCGGGTATTAGGGCTAGAACTACCAGTCGTACCCATCGTCGGCGAGCCTGGCCCAGACATTCCCATCTCGGGATGGTTGGATGAGTCGACGGACTTCCGTCTATCATTACGACGTTTCCGAAGAAAGAAAACCAGTGCAATTATGGCGATTACAAGAGCACCGATAGCAACAAACACACCCGCGACTCTGCCAGCATCCGAAAAGAAGTCATTACTCTTCTCTGCATTTACCGGAAAACTGTCAGCACCATTGCCTGTTGAGGTCGGGGTGATCGTGACAGTCGACTGGGTGCCTAAAATCGTTACAACGGAAACAATTGGTGTTCCCGGTTTGTTTGTTGTTGGAGGATTCGTCGCAGTTTGAGCGGAGGGTGGAGGCTAACGGATGGAAACACTTGTTAGTACATTATGCTCCTTGTAGACTGTCGCACTACACCTCCGTTCTACATCTCCGAGGGTGTTTTGGGGGAGAACACATGAGCAAATATCAGGGCTGATGAGGCCCAAGATAAATACATCTTGCGCGGAGGGAACGGCAATAGTGTCATACAGGTGTATAAGTAACAGTAACATCGACGGACACAGATACCGATACGGTCTCTGTTCCAGGTCGAGACAACCGGGAGGAACGTACACTCGTGGAGGATGGAAGGTTCGTCTGGGAACTTGGAAGTCGATCTAGTTCGATATAGTTGTAGTAGTTTTCCTTTCGATTTCCGCACGTATCGTTTGGGAATCCAGGACAGGCATCTGTGCAATCGCCAAGGGGCTGTGTGTCTGTCGGCGCATAGTTGGAACACCAGCAATTCTGCCAAAGAACGATGGCGAATGCATAATCTGCGACACAGTGATCATGGCACTTTCCATCTGATTGGTAGATAGAGTTGACTGAATATCATGTTAGCATATGTTCAATATAAATATTCGCCAAATTGTACATACAAACTGGATAATCGCCAGCAGTGTTTTGCTTTGAGCAGTATATGAGATCGATATTGGCAGAGACGACGTCTGTGAGTAACACAGATCCTACCAGCAAAGGTAGCCAGGCTGCACGTCTGAGCCCCATAGGCCGAGCTATTCTCCGATGTCTAGTTATTGATGTAGTAGGCCGCCAGACGGAGTCCGAACGAGAGGTTGGAGAGGTAGGCATACTGCCTGAGTGAGAAGAAGAAGGGAGTTGACAATCGTGTCGTCACCTATACCCAGTGAGGAATCTCTGTGTAACTTTCGAGCGGATCCAGAAAGAAACCAAACCACAACGTGCAGGAGGAAAAGGATAGCCTCGCAGACCAAACCAGAACTGAATCGGTCTGTCCGGCGACTATTTCACATGCACGACAGCGGGAAGGGTGGGTCGACAGGAGGGAAAACGAGAGAAGTCGAGGCAAGGGGTTGACTCGACACTCAGAGAGTGGCTTCCCGTTTTACGCACTGAAATAACGGGCCGACAGTGCGATGTAAGGGGATCCAGAGAGGCTGCAGCGGATGTCACCATTGAGTTAGTACAAAAGAAGGAAGCCGTTCGGAAGGGAAAACAAGAGGGCTTTTCTTCTAATTTTCGGGCAGAACACGGACGAGTATATAAGAAGATGGGCTATGAGCAGGAATCGTAGCGCGCAGGCGAGATAATATCTGTCTCATCGGCCAAGATGATCGCCCAGGCCCGAGAATGTAAAAAACATAGCGAAATGCGGTATCCCACACCAACTCGCACAGAGCATGACATTGCATGCATAATTGTCATTGGAAGGAAGGAAGGAAGGGACGAGTCCATGTTGTTCATAGAATAGAACCGAAGCAAAGGAGAAGAACGAAACGAAAAAGCGAAGGAGAAGCCACACTCACCAGGACGAACAAAGTTCCAGCAGGGACGCCAGGACGGATGCGTGTGAAATGCTGGGTTCGCGAGTACGAAAGGCCAACAGGGGACCAATATATTCGATGGATTCCTCGTGGTTTTTCTTTTCGGTCCTTGTTTTCTTCAAATAGATACCGGACTTTGTTTCCATCCAAACTATCCACCCTCACACTCGTAACCTACAATCGTTGTCTCTTTACCGTTTTCAGGGTCGTCGTATGGTGTCGGCAAACAAAGGAACCGTTTCCCAAAAGTAGATGCAGGAGGAAGAAGCAACGGGGTGGAGGAGGAAGAAGAGAAGAAGGAGGGGCGGCTGTTGTTAGGCCTGGGCGTCGCTACACAGTTCTCCAAGTCGTCACTGTCGTATAAATAAAATTAGAGTCCGTTTGAAGTCGGCTTTTCGGAACACCGCAGTCTGATCGAATAGCGATCGAGGTATCTACCCAGTTGTGACGGGTGATTTATTCAGGAACCGTGTGTCGGAAAGCCCTGGCCTGGTGACGGTGGACCGAAAAAGATGGGATGAAATGAACCAGTGTTCCGGTTGCGAATGAGAAAAGAAAGAATTATTTATATGTTAAATGGCAACCGAGCCGGAAACGAGAATGCCAAAGAGAACGGAAACGAGAACGAGAATTCCAGCGGAGCCCAGTTGAATGAAAGGCACAGTAGCAGTAGTAGCAGTAGCAGCAGTAGCGATCGGATCAGTATATATTTTTGTATTAAGACCGGGGCCCTTCGTGGCAGAGGCAGTAGGAGAAAGCGTGGTGTGATGTGATCTGTCGAGAGAGTGGTGTTGTTGCTGTTGTCAATCCCTCAACGCAGTCTTTGCTGTTCCCGCAACGCAACGCACCGCAACCCGCACCGCACCGCACCGCACTACGACCAGTTGGGAGCAAAAGACTCTTCTGGCAAAGCGTCCTCGGTAAAACGAATAACAAAAGCAGAGCCAAACGAAGGAACGTTCTTTGCTGTCTATCGTCTTGTCAGAGGGGATGCATTGTACTTGACGCCGCCTACAATCGTCTTGGTCAACTGTAGACGAGAACGACGACGGCAATGACGATGGTGGTGATGATAGGAAGAAGGGATGAGGTTGAAAGAGAGAGAAGTGCCCAATTGTGTTTGAAGGGAAATTGAACGGGGCCTGTCTGGTTAAAGCGGAATTCGACTTCGTCCTTCCCTCGCTCCTCGCTTCTTTCTGGCTGTTTTCTCTTGCTTCGATTCTGCGACTGCTCATCCAGCCCTTGTCCAAACCAAAGAAGAAAAGAAACGAACCCAGAAAAAAAACAAAAATAGGTTGCGCTACGAAGCAGGAAAAGTACCCCAAGCAACCTGCTGCAAAGGGGCCCCACAGCGAAGGAAAAGAAAGAATCGAAAGAGGGTTGCAGTTGCAGGCCAGGTGGGATTCACACTGATTGGCAATTAAAATTGGACCCGCCGCCGATTGACAGAATCGGCCAAGTCTCAACCTCTGTTCGTCCCAGATGGACAGGCACACACACACGCACGGGCAACTGGCAATCCCCGAGAATGAAAAGAAAATGGGAAGAAGAAAACATTAAATCCAATCGCTGTTGGATAACTTCTTCTTCATGGGTTAACGAAGCACACGCAATTGAGCAGACTGATTGACGCTTCTAACAGATAACAGACAGCGTGGTGGTGGTGCTCATCCAATCCATGAGGAATTCTATTTCTCTCACCTTGGCCTTCGTATGATGACGAGGGAGCGAGAAACACCGTATCTCTTGTCAGGAACATATTAAGTTTACACCCACAAGGCATTTGCAAGGTCAAGGGGGAATTATATATTATATGATCTTAAGGATAAATATCATTATGCGTTCATCCAGCTTTCCCATCTCCCTCACGGCTTTTCGGTTAGGAAAAATGGCAATCCCCTTCCATTCCCATACGGAAAGAAACAAAGTCAGAAAGGTTGGAGAAAGGACTGCTTTTTTGGGGAAATCGCGAACTGCAAGGAAAGAGCCGTTAGAGTTTCCAAAGAGACCAATTTCTAGACAACCCGCCAGTGGGTTTAACACTAGTTTCGCAATCAAAAAAACTGCGCGTCGCCACGCTAAAAGCATGGGATACGATAACCACAAAAAACGTGGGCTGGTTTCTACATGTATTGTGCTGATAAATTCTTGTCTCCGGAGTTTATTACGAAGGAAGTTGAAGAAATATCTGGTATCAAACATGGATATCTAGAGAAAACAGAAGCCCGCAATGAAAGGCCTTGTTGTACCAAAAGTGTACTGTCCCTGTTCAGGTGATACAAAAAGATGCTCCGATACTCCACTGATCATAACCTTACGTCTATTATGATATTATTGAACTTGCGATTCGGACCTGATGTTTCTTGTTTCTTGTTTCTTGAAAATTTTTTGTCTCCGCTGGCAACTGAGCTCGTTTCTTTTAGAGTCGAGTTGACAGACGTCGTAAATATCCGTTGCTTGCATCTTCATAGTCTACATGGAAAGAACATCCTCTTTCGGTGCGCAAACTGAGACTGAAACGAAAAATCTACACAAGACGGCGCTCGATTGAAAAAAAAAAAAAGCCATGGCAACGCTTGATTAATATATCCCTATTAATGTCTTATGCAAGCAACTAAAACAGTACTAGAATAATATCATTTTCGTGAGCGCCAGATGGACACGAATTGTCTTCATGAGCCATCATTTCCAAATCTTGTGCAAATTGATAGAAAGAAAACATCTGGCCATCTGCAGCTTCGTTCTGTGGCTAACTCCATTGTCCCATCTAAGGCAAGTTAACTGCATGGTCGTCGAGGCTGCATCATTTGTGCCTTGGGAGGCCCCTGTCCGCAGAAAACACCTCGCAAAGCATCGAAAAGCTTGCTTCAAGAAGGGGGGTTATGGAGGAGCGTTTAAACGAAACGTCCGGGTCACGGATACTTGGTCCATTGGTATCGATGGCCCCACGAAGCGCCTCAGATCGACCGATCTCTTGGGTATAGAGGACAAGAAAATTCCTCACCACCAGGCATTTCGCATCGAAAGGCTGCAGCCAAGCATGCAGACCTTGCAGGGTAGCTTCCTGAGCCAACATTATTTTATTTTATTATTTTTTCCCTTGCGGTTGTGGGTAGAGGACAGATCAATTCGAAAGCACTACTCTTGCCCAATTGCATCTAGAGGCCGAACTCAAGCCAAAAAATGAAAAGGAGACGAGCGCGAACACAATTGCCAATCAAAAGCCTCAACAAGCCTAAGCCCTAATCGTCAATATCAGCAAGTTGCATGCTGCTCGTTAGTCTGTTGTGGCTTTCTCAATTTCCTAAAATCAATCACAAGGAAAAGGCAGCACCAACGAAAGATAACTTCGAGCGCGTGTCCGCTAGGCCGGTTTGCGCCGAAATCATTTTTATCAGTAGAGTGGAACGAGCGGAACCTCGTATCTCTTTCGTCATCCGGATATCCATATCGGGTCCCACTCTATTCAAAAGGGGTATCCTTTCCACCCACAGAACGAATACCGCGGTGCCTAGACCTTCGGCGGGAACATCACCAAAATCCTCGTTCAAGCCGGCGACGAAAAGGGAATTGCTGACCAGGGGGCGACCACATCTCATCCCACACTCCTCCACCCACACGGCCCAAAGTATGGGGGGTACCGGCACAGCGATGCCCATGGATCCATAAAATACATAGCAACTAGCACAACAACAATGTGCAATCGTCGATGAATCGGCTGATCCAATTTCCCGCGCTGCTTTCGCGACTGATAAATTTTATGCAACAGCTTTTCTTCTCTTTGGTGGGTGGCTATGACGTTGAAACCGCCGCGGCAGGGCTTATGACTTGCTATTGCAATTGTGGACGCTTTTCATGCATGTGTCACCTAAAGATATCAGATCTTTCAACTGTAAACCAAACTTCATGCGTAGAGATCCTTTGGGCTTGTCGCTCACCAACCGTAAATCCTGTGCCTGAACTTCCCGCCAGCGAAGATCATATTTAGAGTGTGGCTAGCGGCGTCTTTCTCTCTAACGAAGCTAAAACATGAACACACGAGAGTTTGTGCTAAGCATTACCTGCATTTAGCATCAAGTACGCCTCATCGAAAACGAAGTGACAGGCTCCACGGCTTCGTCATTCTGTTTACGAGTTGACATTTCCGGCGAATACTACCAAAACATACCGTAAGAGATGTCGATTCCGGTATGAAGTAGTCAACTAGTTTGAACTTTCTTTTAGTTTGGATTCGATTTCAATCCCGCGCCCAGCACTTGGCGGCTCATTTGTTAGCTTCCCAACACGATTTACTGGAATGCGCATCCGCCGATCTTACGACAAGTAATTAATTGTAACTCAAAGATCATTTAACACTAATCTACACGATTAGTGCTCCTTTCTCCTCGTACATTAGCCTCCGTAATGGGGTTTTAGAAAGAGTAATAACTTGATCGTATATTTTGACCTCCGAATTTGGCTCCGGTTCGTCTGTTGACAGCGGCTCCGTGGTTTAGCATCGATGTCGATCCCTTGCTTGAGAAGCCGTGTCTAACGCTAGCTCGTTCCCTTTGGATGTTAAGGTGACACTCTATCACAAGATAATTATCTATAAGGTCGGGTTGAAAGGACCTCTGTCAACTTTAATTAGGAAAAGGGTGGAAAAATATCATTCTATAACATCCTAGGGTCTGACAGCTTGCATTGGAAGTCTAATAAAACGGGAAGCAAATATCTAAATCTCAATCTTAATTCCGAAGATGTTTATCAACATATCGAGAGTCATAACATCGCCAGCTTTTACAGGAGACAAAGGGTATTTACAGCTACGGAAATATTCCCCTTGGATCCAAGGTCGATAGAGTATTACCTTCTCATATTTTGGCCAAAATATTTCCAACTTGGTATTCTCAAATTTTGATATCCTATGGTTCTCTAAAAGATGTCTAGATGTAACCCCTGTATCATACCCCAAAACTACTAGCCACACTCCGGCACCTAGCTAAGTAAACACAGCAACTCGGTATCTATGTATATATACCTAAGACAATCGATCCCGTCAAAGGCATCGTGTCTTGGTACCCAAAAGTTACCATTGACAGCCAGGGGAGCGAAACCGTGGTCCCATTGCAACATCGCAACATCGGAACACGATAAGTGAAACCCCAGCCATCTGTTTAAAAAAAAATTTTTCTATGGCATATGATGTGAGTAGGACTGCTACCTAGACATGTCAATAAAGCCTAATAGTGTAAATATATCACTACTAGGGTTTTACTTTTTTGTTATTATTGAATATATGATATAAGTTATATTCTACTCCCACCGGGAGGTGAATCCCCGGCCCGGGGTCTGAAGTTCTCGGCTTTAGTGCAGTGCCTTTGCCCGGCATAACCGATGCCTCCTGCTATTGCGCTCTTTGCTATAGTTGACCCTTTGCGTGGACACATACGCAATCCTCAGATGCATTTTTGGGCTGAGGTTTATACCTGCGCCAACAGTTCGTCTAACTAGCTTCCAAGAACGCCACTTTGGGCATTGGGGCTGAACACAATCAATGCAATGATAGCAAAACGGAACCGAGCATCCTTTCTGACCCTCGCTATCTCTCAATCATTATGCAAGCTATTGTGAGAGAACCTGTGAATTCCATGCATATGAGCTTGGACCTGGGATCCAGCTGGGAGCTAATGTAGGTGCAAAGTTTTTGTGAATCAAAACTTTCACGGAGTTAGTTGTCTGGCGTGCGGCAAGCAGCTCGGTTACTGCAAACTCCAAGACACACAGAACGGGAGAGGGAAAAACCGTTCGACTGACACTCAACAGCTCGATAAAGCTTTACGTAAATTAACGAGAAAATTTTCTTCACATCTTACTCGCTCTTCAAGGCCAAAGCTCCAATGTCTCCGAGTTTTCCGGACGAGTTGGAAATTTTCGTAGCTGTAGAGAGAAGCTTGGACGCGTCGTTCCAACCCAAGCTCGAGCGCGAACGCTAGTGCTAGCTGCCCGGAACTTTGCGTAGTCATGGTTCTGGCCTGCTTCTATCAGCACAAAATACACCAGCATCAATCACATAACTAATAGCAGCCTGCTTTAATCCAACCTGTATTATTCGCTCAAAGCTCCAGCTTTCGATCGAGAGCTGTCAGCCACCGGCTTCCGCATCAATTTCCCCGCGTTCAAAAAGAAGAAGGCAAAAGCAAAGGGTATCCACTATCTTGGACTAAAACCTGTTTGTTTCCTCATATCAAAGCAAGCCGCAACTATCTCTTTATCTCGCCTTCTAGGATATTACCAATTGAACTCCAAGCATCGTTCATCCTTGATCAATGCTCAACCTGGGGAGGCAACGGAGAAAGCCAGCCGCATGGCACGTTGGAATACCTACCAGGATATGAGATGGAGGCAAGCAATTCATAGTACGCAAGCAAGAAACTAGTCGTGACGTGCTTTTCTCTCCTTCTCTTTTTTGTATCTGCACGTCAATGGCAAGAGCAAAAGTTGAGTTGGCCGAACCCATGTCCTCGACTCTAGCCTAATTTTTGCCGAACTTCGCGAAGCGAAGAAGACCGGCGAGTTTGGGGTAGGTGCCAAGTCAATGTAACAGAGTTCCTCGATTCAAGGTGAGCTTTCCCTGCGTGGGGTGTTTTCTTTCTAACAGGCTGGATTGATCACATGTGCTTAGTTACTGGAGGTTATCGAAGCCGGCAGTCTTAATATTTCTTTCGCTTTCTCTGAAACATACAGATATCATATCTGCATATAATATTATACGAACCGACAGGTTTTCTCACTCTGTCGGAGTAACAGAAGCGAACCCGAGACTCGAATCGCTCAATTGTCCCCTTAAGCGTTTTCAGCCTTCGGACAGAAGTAAAACATGTCAGCATCGCAGATACTTTTCACTTTTGACACGGGCTTAAGACATGTCGTGAACATGACATGTCCGTTATCGCATATATCATGGGATTTAATGGAGTGTACAAACCGCAAAAAGAAAGATTTTTGTGGGGGTTGCCTATGATTGGCGCAAAAAGTACATCATAGTACCTTGTATGTACGCCATAGACGGCAGGTTCAGATGTTTCGAAAAAGAATCTTCCATCTCTATCTGGAAGGGGGCGAAAAACATAGTGAGGGGAACGGTATCTTCGTTCTTGTAGACGGGTTTAAAAATAGCACTTCTGTCGATTGCATGCATGCACCTTTTCGATCCCGAATTCCGAAACAAGAAACTAGCTTTGAGGACCAGCAGTAAGTGCGAAAGTTCACGCCACACCACAACAACAGAGAAAAAAGGTACTTTCTTGCCTATGGTATTTGGTATCGATATGGTTGGATTATTAACCGAAAAAATAAGAAATATTTTGCATATGACACTAATTGCAGGCTTCGATGTTACCTTGGAGAACTCTTTTGATCACGGTGCAGGCCGTGTCTATCTGCATCTTCGGTTGGCCAAGCATATCACCGAAAAAAAGAAAATGTAGTGGATCATGATATTTACCCAAAATTCCGGAAAAGCTTGATAACGAATAATATATTCACTTTGGTGCAAAGTCAATATGTAGAAAAACATATTTACAGATTCGCCCCCGCGATGCCGTATATAAAAAATTTGCCTTCATGAGCTGTAAGTATACAACTGGGTAACGAACATTCAAATTCAAATGGCGTAACGGGTCTAGGAGTACCCCTGCGAATTAATAAAGAAACAACGAGCGCCATGCATTTTTAATATATATCTACAATCGACCTCATGACGTCGCCCCCGATCGGTTCATATATATAATTCTGGTACCTACTGGCGGTAGACGCCGGAAATCGATTTTTCCGGCTGGACGACTCTGGCACATGCTCACATTTCCCGATAAACGGCTAGATGAACGAGCATTTTCCAGAAATTCCAAAAATGCATGGATATTTGGGTATTCCAAGCAGGAATTGAATTTGCCCCTGGATTCGTGTAGGGAATAGGACGAAGATCTCTTTAATTTACCATAATATATCCTATTACCGTGAACATATAATATAGATACATCTACACTTGGAAGTTCGACATCGTGTCGCTTTCGCCAATATATGTCAACAGCATTGTGTCCCAGTGATTCGCGGTTTAAAGCGTAGATAAAACGGTTTGCTCGAATCCCTTCCTGATAATGAAGATCTACTCGTGAGTGTGATGAGACTTCTTATTATTACATTCAAGGGATTGAATATTACATAGTATATTCAAGATGATCATAGCTATTAATTTTGTTACAACTTTCCATTCGGTTTGAAGACGCACATGTAAATAGAATCGGGTGAATAGCGATTAAAACCAAATTAAGAAACACCGCAAAGTACATTTGGATATCACCTGGATTCCCCCGAATTTGATCGATCCTGCGACCAATACATTCCTCCAAACAAACTCTGCTTAGTGACTCGGTCACATTTAGTTCGATCAATCGTTTGTTCAATGGCCTGATGGATACGGACCACAATAACAAGCCCAATTTATACAGCCAGAGAATTGAAGCTCTACGATCTACAAACTATGGCCATGGACCCGGGCTGTAATCATGGTAATCATCGGGTATCGGCCCTGGATCCATTTCACAATCGGTCAAGTAACGCCCAGTGGCCCGACAACCCTTGTAGATCCAATTCTTTATCCTTCTATATTGGTTATCAGTACTTACAACACCAGCCTGCCAGAGTGACGGCACCATGTTGGTAATGTAGTTTTTATCACCATCCAAGACACTTCTTTGGCATCCCCATGCTGCTGGGATCGCCGTGGCTGGTGTAGATGTGGAAACATTGAGAGGTTGTAAATTCGGGACTGCGAGTGTTTTAGTAAATCCGTCGTCGCAACTGTAGCTCGAATTTGGTGGCATGTTGTTTGGTGAGGCAGGGTATATATTCTCTGCACTATTCGTATTATTACAATATTAGTAACCAAAAGCTAAAAATATAGGCGTTGAATGATTGTAACGTTGACCGATGGAAGGGAATTCACAGACGTTGATGTTACGCCGCCATGATCGATGGACATCCCAACGCTCCCAGAATATGAACAATTTCCGACGCGTACTATTCCCATGATCTCATAATCCGGTGACTTCGATAAACCGCTGATATTGAAATATGATTCCCACCATGACTCTGGCTCGTATGATGCATAAAGACACCGGCCCGTTGCTGCATTGCTGACCGAGTCGACGTTGAAGATATAAGATTGATCATAAAGGGGTTCGTTCCGCTCGCTTCCAGGATCAGTAGGGTAGATGAAGCTACCTTGGGCGTTCCATTGCTTATGTGGGTCGTCTGGAGCATCGTCGGGACACTCTTCCAGAGTAGCGAAGCCATCGAAGCCTATAGTGCTATTGGTACTGTTGAAGGCATGCCGGATGCTTGATATAAGCCCTTCTAATACTGGCGTTAGGGCATAGCGGTCTGTCAAGCAGTATTTCTTGGATTGATCTATGAAGTATACTATACATAAAATTCAACTTTATTAGCCCTAGGCAACTAGTTCTCTATGTATGGCCATGTATTTACTTCTTGCATTTGCAATTTGTCCATGTCCGAGTTGGTCGATTTTATTTGGAGATGTACTAATTGGTCCTATGCTAATTTGTCTCCGAAACAATCCAGGTATGGCGTCGATTTGAATCGAGTGGAGGATAGTGAGGAGAAGCACTGATAATATAATATTCACCATATTCGCGGCGATGGTATTGAACTAAGACTATAGTATTAGGATATAGTAGTTTAATGAGGACTAAGAGACTCAAATGCAGCTTAACAAAGTGCTTGGAAGCTCTCCGCGAATTGGATTTGGCTCGATGAACTGAGAGTGGCTATGACGGCATATTAATACGCTGGCGTATATCTACAATTTGTTATCTTTCAATTCGACTGATTGGGTGTCCCTTTTTTACCAAGTATTGAGAAACATGATATCGTATCTCGACATACCGACCACCTTTTCAAAGGGGAAGCAGCCATGTTACAAAAGAGTGTGGCAGTTGTCTGTACCTATGTTGGTTGGTCGTTTTGGACAAATGCCGTTTCAAGTATGGGTTCTTACGCGATTTTCGAAATGTAACATTTGGCCCTTAGCTTTGCCTCAATAACATAGCATTACATATCGATATCGGGCCACAAAAGTTGACAAATTCTGAGAGAAGGTATGAAACCGCCGTGCAACAGACTTAACTTCAACCGTTCGGTTGATTGATTCTAATCTTGATCGAGTAAGTGTATTCTCCGCTTATTGATAACATTCCATTGCAGCAAAGATTGTCGCAGTAAGGTTTGACTGGTCTTGACCTCGTACTTAGAAGTCGCATATATCGATAGAAGGGCATTCTAACCACGACTAGTAAATTTCATTGTGGTGTTACCTTGCGCTCGTTTCAGCTCTAGGTGATACCGCTACTCGAGTAGATATATAATCTAACTTGCCACGTTCCTTTAATCGAAACCCGGGGTCTCAACTCCTCAAGCATTCTTGCCGGAGCCTATTCTGGTATCTATGTATCGAGCCGGCTTGCATTGATTTGGCTTGAGATAAGTAACTTAGTGCTTGATTTTCGAACGCTAGACTAGTTCTCGAGACTATAGTTAAGTTTGGTAGACTGAAAGGGGCGATTATATTAATTACATATTATGTGCCAGGAAGCAATGGCAACAAGCTTATAAAACTAGTTTCGTATCGACGCTTAATAAATTATAATATTAACATTTTTCAAAACCAAAACCAAAATAACCAATACAATATGAAAGCAAACGTAATAACCAAATGAACCAAACCACCCATAACTCATTATACCCACTCATATACCCACGCATATATCCGTTATCTCATCGTGCAGACACGAGTGAGCCATCTGTCGTCATTGAATACCAGGAAATCATCATAATCGAAAACAAGGAATACGAAATATCCCCTACTTAGGCTCAATGTTGAGTCGAAAGAAAGTAAAGAAATAAAGAAAATCGAAGGGCATCCGCATTTCGAGACAAATTTCTCATTCCGCTGATGGTTATTTTCCTCCCCCTTTCGAAATACCCAAAACTAAGCCTGCCCGCCTGCCTATAAGATATAGCTATCGAAGCAAGTATCATAAGAATAATAAGAATAAGAAGAAGCGGAGATACTAGCAACCCCCAAATCGCTAGTGATTAGACCAAAAAAAACCAAAGTAGCTAAAGCTAGATATCGAAATTCGGGCGAAGAATTAAGAAAAACTCCATGGAAATGCCAAAATAATCGATCCCCCCAAAAGCACCCACGGAAAAGAATATTGATTACTTTCCATCCGTGAAGTGATAAAATGGTAAATAATGATACCTCCCCTTGAGTGATAGCATGCTATGTTTCCAATACCATAACATCACGCTATTTCCCATCTGTCGCCAAATATAATGAAAAAGTATGACTTAAAGCTCCTGTCCCAATTTTTCAACAAATTTACATACCCTCCCAAGCTACATTCCCTCCAGCACCATTAAACACGCCAACCCCACTCCCGTAAACCCCACCCTGAACCCTCTCGTTCACAACCTTACCCCATACCCTCCTTGCATTATCAAACTCACTCCCACCTCCAGCCATACCCTTGGCGACAACCTCGACAACCTCATATCGGCTCATCGCGATTCCAAAAGCACTACCCTCATCTCCTCCTCTCCCTGCTGCGATATTAACTCGCTGCGGCACCGTCACCAAGAATTCCATCACACTGGTGTTGCCCACGATATCCCGTAAGCCGAACTCAGTGGATACTAATCCTCGTACCATCTTCAAACTAGCGTGTGCATTTTCCTTTAATGCAATCACGCTAGCATATTCCACCAATTTCTTGTAAAAGCTTGGATTTTTGGAAACATATTCTCTATACACCTTTTCGTCGTTCGGGAGGATTGTCGCCAAAGTTTTGAGGTAGTCAGGATGGGGCGGCGCAAGGGGGATATCGAGCACTATTCGTAGGATCTCCGATGGCGGCAAGCTGGCTAGTAAATGTAAACTCGGTGAGTGCGGGCCCTGTCCCGTAGGTCCGGGGATGTAGGTTCCCAAAGCTCTTAGAATCTTAGGTAGCAAGTCTTTCGAATCACGTAGATGGGATGGGAAATGCGTCGCATAGGTGGCGATGTATCGCGCCGACCTAGATGTAAGGAAAGATGCTGTGAACTGATCGGCCTGTTCGCTCGCCGGGATAGTGTAGAGGGATATTGTTGTTTGATGGCGGTTGTTGGCGATGAGGTATTCCAACCCCTTTGAAGAAGAGTAAATCTTGTCTTCAGGCCTTGAGCCTTTCTCCTGTACTGGACATACGAGGAGAAACTCGGAGTAAAATTCGATAACAGTCATGTACATTAGAACGTCGAATTCCATCTCAACCATGGCGGTTGCAAACCCGAGGAGTCCGTCCAGCGTACCCTCACCTTCGAAACGGGCTTCGACCTGTGGGAAGTGTGAGCGGGAGACGACCTCCCAGTTCATACCCGCCATTTTGGGAAGCATGGCGAGCAGTCGCGCTTGTGCCAGGGTCTTCTCAGCCCGGGACATGGAAGCAGACTTGTTGCGCCATGAGCAATTGTCAAAGAAGGACTGGTAAATATCCTTGTCGCCAAAGACGCGACGCCATATGAGCCCGTCCCCGACACCACCAGGACCGACAAGATCGACGGAGAGAAGCTCTAAAAGAGTTCTGGCGGCCAGATCGGCTACCTCCGTGTTAGAAGCTACCAGCGACAGATTGACGATTGAAGCGACGAGTTCGGGATGGCTGGCGAGCGAGCGTGCTTCCGAAGGTGAAGCTGTGGCTTTCTGGAGTAGCTTGAGACCCATAAGTTGTATGTGAGCGTTGGGAAAGGTGAGAGTGGGTAGAATTTCAGCGGGTGTTGTGAGGGTCAGCAGCTCGCTGAACCGGATTGGTTCGAGGAGGGCGATTAGAAGAGCGCATAGCGGCTGCGGACTGCTTGTGAGAGGCAGAGTCTTTGTGAGAAGTGGGAGGAAAATTGGAAGGGAAGCTTTGCGGCTCTCTTCTGGAATGCAAGTTAGCTTAGCTATCGATAAGGAGGGGTAAACAGGGCGCACACACCATTTAGCTGTAACCGGAAGGTGTCAACAAGTTTGACGTCTAGATCGGTGGTATTTGTGAAGCCTTCGAGATGCGCCTGGAGGGCTTTTGCGGTATCAGGCATTCCTGCCATAGTGGCGATGTTGTAACAAGGCCTGTTTTCTTCAACAAGCTCTTCTTTGATATCGGGATGGAGTGGGCGGTTAGCGATCGAGTAGCTCTTTTTCGTGTGAAAGAAAAAAGCCCGTCGGAAGCTGTGAGAGTAGTTTTAGTAGACGAGTCGCAGAGGATATGGTGCTGACGATGTCGCTACGGCGGACGGGGGTGGAAGCAGAGCTGATATCAGAATGGTGGTGGTGGTCGCAAAGACGATGTCCGATGAGAGGATGGGAGGTTGATTTCTAAGGGCGAGACAAAAACAGGGGGGTTGAAAACGGACCGCTGAAAATTGTTCGTTTCTTTCCGCTGCTTGCGGCTTAGTCAACGCAGCCCGTTCTGATTGGTCTTCTTTCCTTTTTCATCTTCACTTCCTCTCTTCTTCATCTCATCGGAATCGTCTTTGTCATCGACTTCTACAATGGCCTTCAGAGGCGGTAGAGGAGGCGGCTTCCGGGGTGGCCGGGGCGGCTCTTCCAACGGCGGTCCCTTGATGCCCCGCGAATTCGACGTCAAGCCCGACTTTGGTCCTACTGAACAATTCCCAGTACGCTCTCTCTGGATCTCTCTACGATGCTAATATAAAACATCATTCATCTTGATTGATATTGATACTAAAACATAATATACAGGACTACACAATTCCATTCCAAGACCCCCTAACACCCACCGAACGAATACATATCGCCCGCTTCCGCGACCACCGTGAAAAAATCCACTCGGGCCCCCTCTACACAGTTCTCGGCAAGCGTAAAGGTCTCGAAAATCCCTTCGAAGACGTGGTCACCTATTCTGCCAAAAAATACCACCGCCAGAAACGGAAAGTACCCAAACTCGACTCGCGGCCCTATGTTTTAGAATTCTTTCCCGTTGAATTATGGGAGACCATGGACTCCAGTTACGCCCCTGGCACGGATAGGAGCGTCGTGATTAACGGCAAGCGGGAGAAGAAGCGGTTGTTGATATCGAGTTTGAATACTGCCCTTCCGAATGGGGGATTACATAACGGAGACCAGTCCGACGGCTCTGATGATGATGAGGAGAAAGAGAAGAAATCCGTGCTTGCAAAGTTGATGAGTCATAAGGATGAAGATGACGATGGGTTGTCGGATGGAAATGCGGAAGCAGAGGAGGATGACGAGGCTGAAGACGAGGGAGAGGAGGAAGACGACTATCAAGACGATGAGGATGGCGATTATAATGCCGAACAATACTTTGATGATGGGGATGGAGATGTGGATTACGGCGACGATGATGGTGGAGGGGGAGGCGCTTGGTATGACTAGTCGGAGTATTCGCAATCATATATTGTCCTGGTCTCGCTGGGCACAGAACACTATTGTTCCCGAATTCAAAGTCCCGACAAGGTGTAAGACACCATCGCCAAAGGTGTTTATTATTGTTTCATTGCGACTCATTTATTCATATTGTACAACAGAGGCATAGGAAACGGAGTTTTGAGAACCTTACCAAACCAATTGAATGCAGGCTGGAAACGGGACCAAAATCAATCAACTTTATAGAATCATATACCCAGTCCTCAGACTACAGTTATATACATCAAAATCCCTGCTGCCTCCGCCATTTCTCCTCCCACCCCCTAAAAAATGGAGTTTCTTGCAGTGTCCTAACCCCCCTACTCTCCTCCCACAACCCCCTTTCCTCCTGGCCCTTCTTCATCCTCTCCAACATCGGCAATGCGATATGCTCAACATGCCAAACACCCTTATACTCTAAAATCACCTTATCTCCCTCCTTCAACACCTTCTCTAATATCGCTGGTACCCCAGGTTCATCCGCCAACTCACTCAGCGGCGTGAACAAAGCTTTATAATTGAACACTATCGCACCAGACAACGGTAGCCGTCGTAGAGTCTGCCAGTCCACACGTAGTGTGATATCCTCTTCTTTCAGATTTGGGCTCTGCTTGCTTTTCAACTCGGTTAGTTCGGGTCCCGGTAACTCGAATAACGGCTGGCCGATGACGAGGTCCCACGAGCCTCGCTGGATAGGTTTATTGGGCGGTAGTTTTTTGAAGTATCTAAATCCTCATGTACATCTCATCAGTCCCGGTACTAATAATCCAATTCATCGTCTTGAAATTTATCATCAGAAACAGGATGCACATGCATGCAAACTGATCAGGGAGAGAGAGTGTATATTACGAGGGGGTATATGTAAGTATATATAGTTGTGTACATACCGCGCCATACTCCCCCCAATCCGCTCCATATACGGCACCCCACCATGAATCTCCCCCAAGCCCCGTCCGATCTTCTCCCCCAAACACCACCCGATACTACTACACACAACCCCAGCCCGACAAAAATACTCCCCCTTCCCCTTCCCTTCCACCCCGTCATCAGCATCATCCATCATGACTATAAAATCCTCAGGTACATTCTCAAACACCACCATCAACGGATCCATCCTATCAAGCTCAAACCGCTTATTCAATATCCCGTTATAAAATACCGTTTCTGCCTCATTCAAGCTGAAATAATGGGGATACCGCATTATGAGAAACTGTACCACCATTTCCATCAGTTCTCTACACGCTAGCGCTAACCGTTCCGCGTCAGATGGAGAGGGGCCGGGGAGGTAATCTATAATATTGGTGCCGTGGGTTTCGTATAGCCTGTGGCGTTGTGCGAGACGGGAGGGATATGTGTTTTCCAATTCTATCCAGAAATCGGGGTCTAGTTTGCTGAGTGACATTGTTTGGTGGTACGCCCACCTGAATGGACGGTACGGTCGAGGTTTGGCGGTGGCGATGTTGAAGTTTGGGTAGGGTTTGGGCGGTGGCACGCCGCTCAAGGTGGAGTAATCTGGGAAACGGCCTAGAGTGGCTATTTCGAGAGGTGTGTAGCGCTTGAACGATGTTGTATGTTTTTCGGTCAGTGGGGTTAATGGTGAGGATTGTAAAGTTCGTTTACGGAGGTGGAAAAGGTATAGAAGGATTACTGCTACCGCGAGGGAGGCTAAGAGTGGATAGAAGGGTATATTGGAGGCCATGATGGTCGAGTCGACGAGGTGAAACCGCACTAGATTCGAAGGCCGGAAAGAAGTCCCTCTATAAGGAGGTATAACTCTAATATATACCTATTATATTATGTATATACGCCCTGGGGCGCCTCAAATATTTAAATCCTAAGATGTTCCGCTCAGTGTCTTAAATTTAACTGGGTGGCCGAATTGTTAGAATCAA
The DNA here is from genome assembly GCA_036971675.1 of Orbilia ellipsospora. Taxonomy (NCBI): domain Eukaryota; kingdom Fungi; phylum Ascomycota; class Orbiliomycetes; order Orbiliales; family Orbiliaceae; genus Orbilia; species Orbilia ellipsospora. The sequence goes on along the minus strand of JAVHJO010000011.1, from coordinate 1,463,911 downwards.
CTTATATCGATGCGCAGTCGTGTTGTTTTTGTTGCAAGCTTTCGATGCTCGCTGGTACTGACTGCAGCGGCTGCTGCATGCACAATGTTGTGCCTTGCAGTAAAATACAGTATATCCCCTCGGGTTTCCTCACAAAAGATTTGGTAAGAAAACAAAGGCTCTACCTTATCTTTTCAGCATATATTTGTGTCGTGAAGCGGGGTACCTAAATATGCAATATCATGCGCAAGATCAGCCAGTAGTTTTACCATTACATATTGCGCACCCAACCGGAATCCAATATATGCAACCGGAAGAACGAATCCTCTACTCTATTCGTTCTCTAACTGTATAAATCTCGTGCTATAATATCCTCTACTGCCGTCTGTTATCGTATGGATGGTTGAATACGTCCAAATTAATTGCTGTCGACATTATTAAGATTGTAGTATGAGCACATTGTCTTGTGACCTTGAAACCCAATCGATGCTTCCAATTCTGGAGAACCGGCTCCACAACGGCCGCCAAAGATAACACTAGCCAACGACGCATGCCAGGACGCTAACGAAATCGATAAGATATCGTACCTTCCCAACTTTAGCAAGTATTCAAGTACACACTCTAACCTTAACAAAATCAATCTTTAATTTCCAATTGTCATAGTACATTCTTCAGAATATCGAAACTTACATGTATTTCACTACATTATACCTGCCAATACTCTAGTAACAAAATTAAAACCATCACAGTCTACAAGACATCCTTATCTATAACCAAAAAAAGTAGTAATACCAATATATATAAAGTTCAAAACGAATGATTCGAGTCACTAGCAGAGTCAAGTGTAAAATAAAAATACAAAAAGCAAGGATCGCAATCTCAACAATGCCGAACCAAACCCCATCATACCGAACCAGCAAAATGAAATCGAAAGGACAAACGATTAATGTTGTAAAAAAAAAGAAAACTCCGTCCCAACACCGATGTATATCAAAATAAGCAGAACGAGCGGTATCAAAAACTAATGCGAGAGAGAGCATTCTGAATATCAAAAATCGCACGTGCATAGTCGAATTCGAGTCGATAGTTCAAAACAGCATAAGAAATTATGCCATGTCGAAAAGAGATGAGTGTGGAAAGAAGCAAACCGATATCATCCATTTCCTTCCTTTTAGTTGCTTCCAAGAGAAAAAAAACGGGCCACAAAAACAAATAAACGCAGCAATACCTCCTCTTTCCTTTTGTTTGAAATCCTCCGATCAAACCATTATAATTTTCCTAAAAGGAAGAGAAGTAATAGTAGGCTACTATCTCCAAGCGGGCTTCTCTCCTGACTTCTTCCCGTCATTCTCGCCATTGATACTTCTCTGCCTGCTCGCAAATGTACTATTCGCATACGGCCCCACGTCTTGTGGAACTGTAGGACCCTTCCTGAATATCCTTCGCTCGCTTGAGCCGCTGGTGACTGATCCTGGTCCGCCTCTGTCGCCACCGGAGCGGCTGCGGATGGATGATGTGGAGGTGGTAGTGGCGGCCGGGGAAACCATCGAGTTGTTGTGGTTGTCAGCGGCACGACGGGAAGAAGAAGAGGTGGAGCTTGCAAATGAAGGGTTTGAGAGAGTGGAAGTGGTTAGATGGTGCGGACGACGGGGGTTTGGGGTTGTGGTGTTTTCTGGTTGACGTGCGCCTTCTTGCGATTCTGGGTCGGAAGCTGGTGGAGATGGTGGAGCGTGTTGCTGGGAGCAAAAAAACGTTAGAATATATTTTTTATTTATCGAGTGGTTTTAAGATGGTGGTTTGGGCAGATTGTTGGATCAAGGGGATCCATGCATGTCAAAAAGAACGGAGAAGAGAGATGGGGAACGGTTTATTACCAGCGACGAAGATGGTGCCTGTGACGGGAGAGGTATCAGCAGGGGTATCCTGATGAAAGAAAACCAACCCGCCGAGGGATCACAATTGACGTCTCTAGATTATGTAACTTACAGATTCTTCTTGGGTATGTTGTTCTTCGGTGGTCGGCGCCGTGGTATCCTGTGACGCCATGGTGGAATGCTACGCGAAAAGAGACCGGGTAGATATGGAGGGAAATATCCGTCGCGAGAAGACGGTACTCCGAAGTGTGTGTGTAAGAGCCGACGAAATAAGGTCCGACGGAGAGGTATAGATCAGACTGGTCAAAGTATATACGGAGAGAGAGAGTAAATGGTGTCGAGATTCGAAGAATCGAACGGTGATGGTTCTTTTTCCTTTCGATTTCCGTTGGATTCTTGCGGAGGAGACGGTTGGAGTTGGTTGAAGGGGAATTCTTTGGGGGGAGGAAATGGCAGTCGGTGTTTGCGCGGGAGGCCACTCAGCGGACGGGTGCGTGCCCTGTCCGAGTTGGTCGCTGTTGTCAGGGGTCAATCAGGGCAAATCTAAATATTGATTTTTTTTTTGTTCGGGTCCCGGTGATGGCGCCGCGGGACGGGACAAGCAACAATTTAAAGTGGGTCCGAACTCGATTCTCGGGTCCGCTGCTGGTTTATATCGAGGCCGGCTGTAGGACAAGAATATCCTGATTTACTAAGGAAGAAACAGAGTCGAGAGTGTCATGAAATGATGGATGAGGCCATGGTGGAATTTATATATCCCTCTCTTCCCTCTCCTCCCTCTCCTGAACGAAGGAGGAGGGGCTCATATGATAGCATACGCATCCTGATATATAAAAAAAAGCATAATATGCCTCACTCCGCTTGCTGCAGCCAGCACATTGCATCCCTCCTTCACACCGCACTCTTTCCTCGAATGAGAGATGCGCTGGCAGGCAACCATTGCGAGTCGAAAGGAACCGAGAGCCCACCAGGATCCAATTGATGGCTGGCATCGGCCATGCGCCCTGCACCCAATTGGCCGGTACACGCGCCCCACAAACCAAGCCGAAAAAAACTAGTCCGATTTCGATTCCCTATCACTGAAAATCATTCTGCACATTGTGCAGAAACTTTAAGGGTCTGCGAACCAACCCCGCAAATCAATGATGGAATGTGAATAGCCTGATGAATGGATGACGTTGGTCAATCACATATCGATTCTTTCCCGAGAATCTCAATTTTTGACACCGATAAAGAGCGTCCGACATTCTGAACGAATGAAAGAATGAAAAGAAGAAAAGAACAAGCCACTCTGAAAAGCGAACGTCTTAAAAAAACTTCATGATTCATTTCCATATACAAATGTGTGTCAGGTCAAGTTTGTGGCACATAACGAATGGTTAAAAACTCATGAATTCGTTAAACTTGCTGCATAATCTGGCTCTAATCTAGGTACCATGAAAGTGAAATTACAAAGAAATGAGTGAGTGTGTATAAGTTAAAATGAATCCATAAAATGAAAATACACCAAAACGCCAGTACCTTATAGCTAGAGCCTTTTAATGAGTGACATGACAAGCTAAAATGCATAGACACAATTTAACCCCCTAGGTTATATAAATATCGCTTTCCTCATAAAAAAGAAAGGAAAAAAAATTATGCAAGTGAGGGGTAAGGGTAATAACAGAACTTCCAATATCAACAAGTCCTGAACTAAATCTGATATTGCGACATCAACCAAAATGCCGGAACGAAACAACAAAAACGAAACTTGACCCAACCGCACCAAGATAAAGTATCATAAACCCTTATCAAATTCGCCAAAATGCCGCATTACCTTTTGATACCATATCGTAAAATTAATATCCCCACCCCAAACGGCGTCTCCAATCATCATAACCACCCAACAATGAGACCTACAAGACCAACCGTAAGTGCCGTCGTAGCTGGCACCCAGGCACCCATGACTTTCACCGCACTATTTGTAAATACGTTGCTTAAATCGCCGTTCGGTGGGGGTAATGGTCCGTTTTCCGTATTCTGATTTTGTCCATTGTTTGCGCTCGTAGAAGTAGCGGCGGCTCCTGTTGTCGTCGAGCTAACATCAGACGAGCTGCTACCTGTCGAAGTTGCCGTCGCAGTTGTATCTGTCGAAGAGTCAGTGGTAGAACTTGCTGTCGTCGTCGTTTCAGAGCTCGAAGACGTGGTCGTAACATCAATGAGAGTGATAGTGGTCGAATCGGACGACGAGGTGGATGTTGCGGGAGTCGAAGTTATTGTTGTAACAATGGTAACCCTGCATCTATTCTTTCCAGAGGAGTCGATAAAGCAAGTAGACCCGCTAGGGCAGCAAAAGTCATTCGTCGGGCAGACGAAAAAGTCAGAACTACAAAAGTGCAGAGTTAGCATCGACAAATATTATTAGATATCGGGATATAAATACTCACTCTTCGCAGACTCTCTCGCATGCAGGTCTCCCTTGCGCATCTCGCAGACACTTCCTCCCCGATGGGCAACAAAACTGCCTGCTAGGACAGACTCCAAACCCATCATTCTTGCACACCCCACCATCATTCGGATTCGCCGTTCCTTCAACCGAATCAACCAAATCTCCGGCACCGGTGCAATCGGTACCCTGAAGACAACACCCTGGATTCCCATTTACAGTGACACAATCGTATCCTGAAGGACAACACCCGCCGCCAGCACTACAGCACGACTCTCCCTGCGAACAGCACGAATTTCCACCACACCCTTGTTGTCCGGAAAGACAGCATCCTAACCCGCTGTTGCAAAACGCCCCGGAACCGCAGGAGGGTCCGTTTTTGACACATATCAGACCGCTGGCCCGGTTACCAGATGCTGTTACTTCTTGTCGGGTTTTAATCTTCCTTGGTAGCCATCTAGGTAGTGATTTGGGTTGGTTTTCGGGGATCTCTAGTCGCGGGGCGAGGAGAAGGCTTCGTTTTGAGGTAGTTGATAGTAGCTCGCCAGGAGTTTCGTCCTTGACTTTTCCCGGAGGGACATCGACAGTATCCGCGATAACGAAGGGGAGGAGGGATATCGAGAGAAAGGCTATGGAGAGAGTAGGTATCCGCATTTTGAAAAGAAGTATGTGTATACGAAGCAGGAGAAATGGTCGGGAGCAAGATATCGGAGGGCTATATATCTATATAATCTTGTATATCTTGTATATTCGTCAGAGAGTCCAACACCTGTGGGAATATATTGTATCGTCGTTCAAAGTCGAGCAACCGGAACCACAATAATTGTCGGGAGTTCGTTAACCACCGTCGAGAAATAAGGTAAAGATATACGACGGGTAGGAAATGTGTAGTTGAGCAAGCACCGACGGGATCAATTGCGATCAAATAAAGTCAGGCGGCGTGGCTGGAATTCCAATCCGATTTCTCACTCAACAACGGGCCAGCGAGACAGGATCCAGGCGGGCGTGGTTTTGCGTTGAAATTGTGTCGAATCGTCGAGTTTCCCAAACAACACAATCGAAACCCTTTCAAAGAGCAAGCCAACTGGCGTCGTCAACGACGGTAGAAATGGAATAACAGGCGTCGAGCCAAATAAAAATAATAAAGAGGAAGAAAGAATGTAAGAGGTAAAGGATCTGTTCAACAGACAGTCGTCCAAGAGGAGAGAAAGAGAGAGAACTAACGGTCGCCCAGCGAAAAGAAAAGAAGAAGAGAGTGTAGAAGAAACAGGCACTTCAAACTATACGTGCTTCATCAGTCATCCTACCAGTGAACACTATTCGTCGGTAGAAAAAAATGGGAGAAAAGAAAAAAAGAAGAAAGAGAAGAGAAATAGAGGGAAATAGGGAAAGATAGATTCAAAAAAACAAGGCATCGGTGGCTCCTCGTCGGACTAGGCCAGCTTCGGAGGGAGCGTCCTTTGCCGCAGACTTTCGACTCCCAAAACATGAAACTTGGAGCGCGCGACAAACTTCGGGTGCTTGATAGAGATACCCAGTCGAGTATTTTTCCACCTGGAATAGAATAAAAATAGGGCAACCCCAGCCAGCCAGTCCCTTCCAGCGTGGACTTTGGACGATGCAGGTACCTCCTAAACTCTAACCTTCCCAGTCGAGTCAATATCCTCAAAGAAAAGCCGCTGGACTCGTCTTTTGAAGCCAAGAAACTATAGGAAAATAGCAACGCCAATGAGATCTCCCAGACCTCGACTGGTACCTCTTCACCACTTCACTCGAGTTTTTCCCACCTATTTCAGGCGCGTTTGAGGATAGGTCACCTGTTTTCTTGGCCTAGAGTCCCAGAACGGGTTAAAATACCCTTCTGGTACCAACATTGCCCCAATAGTCCCGTCAACGCGAGCTGATTGGTCACCTTCGTCTGTACAACCCGCAAGGGTCAAGGCTTTGTTGTTTTAAGCTTCATTGGGGGTTGAAAGCGTCCATGACAGCAAAAGCCTAGTGAGTGGGGCTTCAATTAGATCTGGTATGAGCATGGTCTGATGAACATCGCTTTGACCTACATTTTTCAATGATATTTAATATCGACGATATATTGATTGTTCATTGATGAGACAATATTATTCTCCGTGGTTTGATGGAGGGCTGGACCTTTTTGCCAGAGTCGAAGAGTGAATGACTGAGCACCTCGAATTATGTCATCAATTGACTAAATTCTAGATGAATAGAACAAGTCTAGAAACTTAGATACAACTTAGCCTGCGAGCTCAATAGTTGTGGCTCGAAAGGGTAGGTAGCCCCGCAAGTCCGTCGAATTGACAACTGGAGAACTCGATTTTTGGAAACAAGAGAGCTTTCGTATACGGAATTTTGATTTAGAAGAAAGATGCTTTGAAACTATGTTTCCGTCAATCTGGTATCGATACGCTCAGACTGCATGCACTGACTTTCTGGAGTTTGGTGTTTTTTTAATCTATTATGTATATAGACTGGGATCCCGCGAGATCATTCGTTGCCGTGTTTCTTTGGTGTTTCAAAACGCTCAAGTCCTGCAGATGCTTGTCGGCACAACTCGACATGGGTACTGGTATACCGGTGCCATCGGTGCCAAGGTATTTGTCAGTGCATCAGATCGCGCACTGGCTCCGAGCGAAGAATATGTTATTAAGAATTCTATCTTATGCTCCCTGGGAGCGGACAGCCGTCTAGAAATCTAGCTGGCCAGGGCATTCTGATGTATCTAGAGACTTCAGCAAGTCCCTTCTAAAATAATAGTGTTCTCGCGGAAAAAACCGATAGTAGTGTTATTGAATGCTTACTTCATAGTTAAAGATGAGAAAGCCGAAGGATTTAGAAACGGAGATGACTTGTCTGTAATATGAGTGGAAAGTTTATATAAATTGATGAATCGTACTCATCTCTGGATAATGGAATTGTAATACCTTCTGGCTTCTAACCTAGTAAAGTATTCTTCAGCATGGAAGGCTTTGAAGCCCTTTACTGCCAACAAGCAAAAACTTTGCAACTGCGACCATGCCACCAGTTGGGAATGGTTCGCGGGGGGTTCTGGAATTTAAGCTCTTAAGCGAGCTTTTATTTCGATGCGTCCTTTTTCTTGGCCTATGGTGGCATATAGCGAACAAGGGGTTGCAAAGCACCACAACTCGAGCATTCTGCGCGATCTCGAGGAAGCAATTTGCGAATTCGAACCAAAAATATGATTCTGAACTTGTTTTCGTGGCGCGATCAAGCTTCGAAGCTATGGCATGACTAAATCAAGAGTGGCACAATACACCTGATCGATCACGACATGTGATATTTTTGTCCGACTCTGCAGCAGTAAATATCTAGAGCTCTTCCTAATAACGTTACGTCGGCTAGCATTCCCCTTCTACAATCTATACAACGACCTTAATATATACCGAAATATTTCAAATCTTCAATTATATGAAAGGAATTAAGCTTTGATTACTTAATTCAACACTTCTGAAGCTCGACTGATGGATTTCTGCGGGATCAGAAAGACCCTTCCTGTCATTTGCTCAGTGTGCCTGAAACAAAAGCGCACTAATGGTCCTGAATCAGCCTCAGCTGAGCCGCGGAAATTGGCTCTGCACCCTGGCTTTGTTGGAATACCCCAGACAGTTGACAGTTGTTGGTCGCGGTTCGCATGCAGACAGCATGCAAGCGTCTAATTCGGGGCCTGGCTTTCTTGTGCAACGCTTGGGTGTGGCGCTCCTGGACATCGGTCTCTCTATAAAAGGAGATCCCCTTTTTCAACCTCATAAAGGACCGATTTGCAAGTTTGCTAATTACTACTTGAAATCTGCATACTATCACTGCCAAGATAAAATATCTTACCTCTTATAAGGTTAGCCGAGCGAATTTACGAAATAACCAACATGAAGCTTTTCAACGTCGTCGTTTTTGCGGCCTCCTTCCTCACCTTGAGTGAAGCCCTCACCATCCGATACCTGCGTAAGTCGATGACTTCTCCACTTCGTATCCACATAGTTATTTAGTTTTACTAACGTGGATATCAGTTCAAATAACCGGTTCAAAACAAGGAAACATCCTCAAAGGAACCCTCAAGGGATTCGAGACTTCCTCCCCAGCGCGAGGACTCAACCTCACCATCTCATCCCCGCTTAATGCAGCTACTGGCCAGTCTACCGGAAAACGAAATTACGCCCCAATAGTCGTTTCCCGAGATATCGACGATTCATCGCCAAGAGTTATCAGAGCGTTGGTCACAAACGAGAAGTTGACGACAATTAAATTGACCGTGCAATCAGTTTCAAGTTAGTGATTTGACTAGTGAAGACGGATTGTGGAGTATATATATATGTATTCTGAATGGCGCTGACGAGTTGCTCTGATAATTAGCTACTGGAGTCGGGACTACACTTCGGACTTATACGTTTACGAATGCCCAGCTTCTTGGTGTGGATCATTTCACCGGACTCACGGATTTGGATGAAGTTATAAAGTTTAACTTTCAGAAATGGCAGTTGGAGACTACGTTAGGAGGAGTCGTGGTTCAGGATAATTGGTCGGTGGCGGTTTGATATGCATATATGAAGAGAAGAAATGATGATTCTAATTCTAAAATTTCACTTGGGATTTGTATATAAAATGAAATGCTAAATGAGAGGACTTAAAATTAAAACCGCAAACTTACACCAATTTTCTGTTAGAATTGTAGATGGTGGTGAAATGGATTGCATCGATTGCGCCTTGCAAAATTATTCGGAGGCTCTAGATCCCCAAATTTTTGGATGAGGGCTAGTTTATTCTGTTGACCGCCGTGCTAGTGCGAACCGTTATACCTGTAACATGACCATGCATCTGCGCCCGCTAGAAAATTTATCGCTGGTGCGATCCCAATTCAGCCCTGGCCTTGTGACACCATGTTAACGCAACATCCTCGAAGGATCCAACAAAGGACAGTCATACTTGGCGTGCGTTGAGTTTCTGGGCGCGGGGTATAATTAGTGCCTGCGGCTGGGCTCATTCAACCCGATGGCCAATATATGCCGATGTTTCCCGATATTAAATGAATGTTTATTAATTTATCGAGAAGCTTGAGGTTCCCTTCAACACCATCATCACTCTATCTATATTGTATCACCACTTGAAGAAAATAACAATCGAAAGGAAGGATAATATCAGTGCGCGCGTCTAGCTAGCCAACATGGCGGCTCCCGGATCGTCGCTGAAGCTCCCAGTCGAGGTTTCATCTCTGCCAAAGTATCTCGCCGACAACAAGGACCAATCGGTGCAGGACTTGATAAAACCATTCGCTCAATACGAAAAGAACCTCCGTGATCTTTTCGCTAAAGATCCGTCGAATGAAGTCCTGGGAGATAACCTCCTGGGGTTGGTCCCTGTGTATGCCGGACAAGAAGAGAACATCGAAATCAGAGCCCGGGATCTTGAATCCGAGTCTGAGCTTGAGAAATCGAGGTATTTAATTCCACTCAAGGATGAAGAACGTAGGAAAACTGGGGAGAAAGCTGTTGTTGGATTTGAGGAGTTCAAAAAGAATTTTAAAATATTCACGGAAGGTACCTAATCCTGTTCCGTTCTTTTATAACCAAGACCCGCTCGTGACGATACCAAGTCAGTTAAAATTTTCAATTAAGAACGTAGCTAACAGTATATTGTAGGCATGTTTGAAAATATGGATTGGAGCAATGTCATTGTCGCGTGTGGCTCCGTCCTAGTCTCGATGCTCCCAATACCTAGCGGTGAAAAATCACCAGACCGCTTGCGAGAACACTACAGGAACCCATGGGCCCCAAACGATATAAACTTGTTTATTTATGGTCTTGACCAAGAGGCTGCCATCAAACGTATGGAACAAATCGAAGCAACAGTTCGCGAGAATGTTCCATGGAAAGTTGTTTGCCTCAGAATGACAACCACGATGAGAATCGTTTCCCGCGACCCCTATCGCCCCATTCACATCATCCTGCGACTGTACGATACTGTTAGCCAAATTCTGTACAGTGAAGGGTTCGACGTGGACAGTGCTTCCGTGGCTTACGACGGGAAACAAGTATATGCTACACCTCAGGCGGTCGCATCCTGGATGCTTCAGTGCAATCTCGCGGACCCATCTCGATATAACTTATATAAGAGCTACGAGCATCGGCTTTATATGTATCGAAAACGAGGATTTGAGATATACTATCCTTATCTTCAGCGTCAATCTATCGATCCATCGGTATACAAGTTCCCCATAGGTCAGCTCCATGGTCTTGCAAAATTACTTTTTAGAGAAATGATGTATAACGAGCACGGACCGAACTCCACTCCTTATCAAGAGGGCTACTGGGGACGTGATTCATTTCTTGGTAACAGCATCGAATTAAAAGGTGACATATATGGTGCGGATAAAAAGTTGAATGCTTGGGGAGGGGAGGCTCAGAAAGACAGGGTGGGTTATCTTCACCGCCATACAGCATTTTTTGGGACCGTTGCAGAGGTCGTCGAAGATTGCTGTGGGGCCTGCCCAGAGCCCCAATCAAAGGAAGAGGAAGAAATGAGGCTAGAGGATGACAAAACTTACACACGAGGAAAACTAGTAATGAAGAAGTATAAAGTTGGGGAGCCTTCAGCGCAATCTCATGAAGAATGGGTAGAGATGGCATATTATGGAGAGGATGTGGCAATTTACCAAGCTATTGTCGACGAGGATGTCGAGAAAGTCAGAGCATGGGCCACTTCTACTTCTTCTCAGGACGAGAAACATCGGAAAAAGCTCAGCAGACGGGATTATACCGGCCGCACTCCCCTCCTGCTCGCTGCTCTAACATCTTCACCAGAAATTGTTAGCATCTTAATCAATGCTGGAGCGAAGATAACGCCACGCTCCGCAGAGGGGCGTAACGCACTCCATATCGCTGCCGCGAGAGGAAATGCCGAAATTGTTAAACTTCTCTTGCTGAAGAGTGACGAAAACGAAGAGATCAAAGAAGAAAAGCTTACGAGAAAGTTGTTGGCCAATCGCCGTTTGAAGAGGAAAGATTCCGACGAAATTGAGGAGACCGAGACTGGAAGCCAAGACTCGGAAGATATGGATGATGTCGAAGTTATATCTACCAACTATGATGCTGCGTCAGTTTCCGTGCATACAGGCGCATCTTCGTACATGGAAATTAGCAAGAAAACCGATGGCGAGAACGACAATTCGGAGGATGCTGTCGACATAGACGATATTCTCGACATCAATATGCCGGATAAATGGTTCTGCTTCACTCCGCTGCACTACGCCATCATGAACGGCCATGAAGAAGTTGTCAAACTTCTTGTCTCAGATTTCGGCGCCGATATTCTAAGACTGTAAGTATACCTTCTCCTTACGCGTTGACGGTTTTATCAGTGCTAACTTAGTACTACGATTAAATAGCCTCCAGGATTCTGAATTCTTGAAAAATGATCATAAATCACGTGGGGCATATAACAAGGGACCAAAACCACCAAGCTCGAGTATTCTACCAATGAATTTGGTTAACTATATTCCAGAGAAAAAGAAAAGAGAGGACATGCTTCGTACCATTCTCAAATTGGGGGCTACATCTCGCCAAACCGACTTGACAGGAGCTAACGCTCTGGCTCGGATGACTTACTCTGCAGACGTCGATTGCCTTAAGATCATATTTGACGAAGATGGCGGTTCTGCCCTCGCAGCAGCGAAAGAAGTGATGAAAATAGAGGGTCGTTACGAAAGTGGGTATATTAACTGTTTGGTGTCAGCGTAAGTAATCTCTGCTTTCTTGTGTTCGTTTTAGGCATCTATAGGTTTGAATCCATGCTAATAAAATGAATAGTATCCTCAAAGGGGATGAAGAAAAAGCGCTGTTTCTCTTAGAGAAAGGCGTTCCGACCACTATAACATTAGAAGCAAAAAAGAAGACCCCAAGGAGGCCGTATATAGTAGACCCCATTGAGCGTAAAGGGAATGATGTCATTCCCGTACAACCTGCCGAGCTCGCACTTCAAATGGATATGCTCGAGGCTTTTAAGAAATGTGTTGAAATTGGTGCCAGCTCCGATGGTATTGATATTAATGTATTGATTCCGATATCAATACCTGATAGGGTATATGCAAGATCGGAAATCATCAAGTAAGTCAAGCTGTAATCCATATAATCAGATGTTGGAACCCTCGGCTGACCCAAGCCTATAGAAAAGAAATTACGTATCTGGATCTTGTTCTGGAAAAAATTGCGATATTCCAAAGAAATCTTAGAGTTGTTAGTGCAGCTGTTGAGTATGAGCCGGGCACCTATGAACGCTGGGTTGCAGCTAGAATGGCGAGGCTGCATGGCGAAGAGCCTTTGGATTACAGCCCGGCCCTCGATTTGGACCGACCAGATCAACTGGAAGAGCTCAAGGGAACACTAGAGAAAGATATCGACCGATATACGAAGGTTGGACTCTGGCTAGTGTCGAAAGGAGGAAAAACCTACAGCCAACTTCAAGAAAATGTAGCGCTCACTGAAGGGCTCCCACCAATAAAAGAGGCACCAATTCAAACAGATGTTTGTTATTCTAGGCTTCGATACTCAAAGGGATGGGAAGCACATCTAAACTTCAAAGATATAGTGGAAGGGCCTGACAAAAGGCTGAAAATCAACTTTGGCTACTCCGAATCGGTCGACGATAAGAAGATGCAAGCCGTGTATCATGATTTCTTCAAAGCCGCTTGGGACGGTGATTTTGAGAAGATTAAGGCTTACAGTTCTCCTTCCTGGGGTGGCGACGCGACCGAACCGCTCCAGTTTGATGTCCAGAACCGTTTTGGTGATACACCGTATACCGTTGCAAGCGATCGAAAACGTTCATATGAGTTACTTGATTTCATACTCACCACGAGGGATCACCAGGAGTTCTTGCGCACTGGGAAAAATAGGAATGAGAAACATCGGCACCTGGGACCAAGAAATTATGATATGGAGCTTAGAGAGCCGTTCTGGCATTGGCAGCACGTACGCTTGACTGATCTCATCTTGGACGAAAACATTAGCGCCCTAGAAGCACTTTTCCGGTCCAAAGGAATTACAGCGATCTTGAACAACACATTTGAAGACGACCTTGCAAAAGCATCTAAAATTCCGACAAATTCGAAGCGATATCGCGGTCTGAAGTTCCACGAGGAATATGAAGAATACAAAAAAATGAAAAACAATAAAAGGCCTTCGAGATCCGTTGTTGACAATTACTCTGAAGCGAGCAGGGTTTCTGAGGATTGGAGGGATGATCTTCCCTGGCAACGAAAGCGCCGACAGCCACTCGCTCTTTACGCGGCTTACTACGGGTCTCATAAAGTTTACGAGTGGCTCCTATCAGACGGCCCAGAAATTGCTCTTCGAGAATACCAAAAGAAATTAGAGGAGAAAGTAAAACTCGACGATGCCAACGATGTCGTTTCCGAAACAATCGAGTTGTCAGACACTGACTCAAGCTCCCCCAGCTTTGATCTTGAAGGGTCGGATGAAGATACCAAACGTGCCCGAATTTCTTATAAAACCAGGAGGACGCGGAAGAGAAAGATATATTTGAGAATCCTTCAGCAAGCTGACAAGGACTCTTTCAAACGATGGTTGGGAGTCGATAATCCTCTTCTCGTCCACGCGGCGGTTGCAAATCGCTGGACTTCGCAAGATAAGAAAAAGACTTTCGAAGAAAGAGTTGAACATCTACAAAACAACATTGCCTACTTTGTTTCAAAATTGGGGACTTCAATTCTAGAGACTACGGACAACTCGCGGAAGATCACTCCACTTTTGCTAGCCGGTTCCATCACCAATAAGTGTGCAATGAAAGCGCTCCTCAATCTTGGTGCTAACGTATACGCTACAACCGAACACTCAGGCAAAAAGGAAAACCTCTTACATATGATGCTTCTGCCTTACAAACTTACTATGGGTGATGATAAATTCGCTGATACGGTCGAAGACTGCCTCGATGTACTTCCCGAAGGGTTTTTGGACTGGGCAATTCGAAATGAAGCTCCCTTATGCGCAGCTCTCGGTCGGTATCACGAACATAGTTTCCCAAGTTCGTTTGTACAGGCTGGAATCCAAGCAATCATAAATCGATCGAAAGACCAGGTCATGGACATTAGAAGCCCATTTGCCGAGCTCCCAATTCACGTCGCAGTTCGCAATTGCACACCAGAGGAACATCAGCTTGTCCTTGATGCATCTTCTCCAGAGTTGATCATTAGTGAAGAAGCAAACGGCTTGACTCCTCTGGACTTTGCAGAGGATATACGTTATAAAGCGATCTTGTTTGAAAGCGAGATAAATCTGCCGTCCTTGTTTAATGGTTCGAGGCGTGAGGATTTTAGAAAACCCGAACCGATAGACACTAGAACTCCTAGCAGGTTTCGGGGATATGGAGAAAAGGAGGAAGAGCCGGTTCTGGAACTGAGACACCAGGAATGGGGAACAGAGAAGAGTGAAAAAAAGGATTTCCAACATTGGAAGATGGCGTCTATAGCGGAACATAAAGCTGTGAAACAGATCGGGAGAAAGAGGAATTTGATTACGCTGAAACAAGTCAACGAGGCCACGAAGGAAAGTGGTAAAACTATAGGACCTCAGATAAAGAAGACCATTAGCACTGATATAGTTAGCGATTGGTTTCGCGACCGTACTATTGCAGGGTATAGATATTACTAGCATTTTCGACAAGACTGGCAAGGATACTAATATCTCACGACGAGCCCAGTGACAAAACTATTGGGCCCTGATTTGTATTCGGTGAATTTATATTGAGGTTATTAATTTTGTTCTTTGATTTTCTTTTTCTTTTCTCTTTCCATTTTGTGTTATCCTCCTTATAGGCTTTAGATATATGTAAGTATGCATTTGAACTATAAAACTTCTAAATGTTTTCTAAATATTATCTTATATTTTTAACTGGGCTATAAAATCTGTTAGAAATAGGTACATTCTTGGCTCATGTGCGAGCTTTTATGGTAATGACTTTGGTATATGGTCCTGCTGTAAGCTTTTCTTTGTTCGAGGCTAAGGTTTATAGACGTCGTATCGAGACCGCTACCCTAACCATGGCGGCCACGCTGCCGGTATTCAAGAAATATCTCACATGGGCTTCATGTTCGTCAATCTCAACAATAAAGTATTGTGTATCTGTAACCTCCTCTGCATGGTTGAATTGACTTCATTATTTCTCGACTCAAATGCTACCCAGTTCTCTAGTGCTGTAGAGTTCTTGGGCTCGGATAGTCACTCTTACAGGAAAAATTTATTTGCTGTGGGAGATTTCCAACAGTATAGATCTAAAAGGAGGACTTGTGGAATCGAATATTTTTCAGTAGAGTCTTGCGAATAGTTAGCTATTTTCTTTTAGAAGTCACCACCGGCAAGAGATTCATGCATCGAGAGCGTCAGGACAGCCGTCACAGCTCAATCATAAATGCCATATCCTCTTGCCCTGACACACGCCGCGCCTGGAGATATTTGGTTACGACCAATTACGCTACCCTCGTCCGCCACCTTTACGGCTACATCCAAGATCACGTAGCTCCTGCATTCTGGAGTGACGTCTCAACTCAAACATGGCTCAAGGGCAAAGCAATGATGATGGTCGAGCTAGGAGATCTGCCTACAACAAAATCTCAATCAAGCAGCCATGAAAATGCTGCTAAGGAGTGTCTCCGCGATGAGATGCTTCAAGACCGGATCGCACAGATGGATGAATATACAGAAACAGTACTCTTCCCGTGGAATGTTGTGAATCCTGCGTTTCCGTTCACTAAAAAGGGTACAAGACGTTGGCCATCTGAAATTTATAACTGCTTTAAGCTTGTCATTAGCGATATCTCTCAGGTTCCATTAGAGGTGGATGCTAGCAAACTAGGAGCCGTAGCTGCTACAGGGGTAGCACAATATCTATTTGCAACGATCGACGATATCCCGGCTAGCTGTCAATGGGGTTGAACCTAGGCGAGCTACATAGACATCAGTGGAATTGATTGAAGGGAGAGTCAGTCCGATTTTCAAGTACTGAGAGAAGTATTGTGATTTTAAAAGTCTGAAAGGCTAAATCATCACTAAAAGCGTGTGCATTTGTTGATATACACATAATTCTATCGACTCGTGTAACTATAGGAATGAAAGTGTAGTCTAAATTTAATAAATCAGCGATCATATTAATAGATACTCAAGAAGTATGCCTATGGTAAAAGTGAATCTATTACTCACATCAAATTTTCTTTAAGCAGACTTTTTCAAATTGTAGTCCAAAACTACATAAAACTTGTCATCCACATCCACAACTCCCTTTATACTGAGCTTTAAATCACCCAATATATATTTTTCCATATCCTTAAACACTACGGAGTATTGCTCTAGTCTTGGTTTATGAGGTAGCTCTAGTCCGTGTCCAGTTTCAACTACATGGCTAAAACTTCCAGTTAATCGCGTTTCTGACCCCGGAATGATATATTCCCCAATGATTTTTTCTTCTTCCTTTTCAGGGTTAGCTTTGTAAGTTGTAAACAAATGCACTTTGGTCACATTGATTCCTCGGTACGTAGCCAAGTAAGGTAGCATTCGGTTCAAATTTTCCAAGGTTATTGTTCTCCTCCCTTCGAGTTGAGTCTTAGTAAAACGGTGCCATTCCGTACTGAAATCAGCCCGTAGATCAAGCACAATTTGTGATTGAGATGTCTCTGGGTTCTCCAACACTGCTGCCACAGAATTCTCCGCTTCTTTTTTCAGCAGCTCACCACCATCCTTTGAGGTGTATTTGATGTGGAGGACGATGTCAGATATTGCAGAGTAATTAAACTGGCGAAATTTATTGGGAAGTTCCAAACTCCATCTGCTGATGGCACCGGCACCTTCAAAAGGTATATATCTGTCATCCCGGAACTGCAATTCGAATACGCCAGAGTCGTTCTGCCCGGAGCTAGTTGCGATGCTTTGGATTGGGACTTGCATTGTTCTAAACCTTGGGTCGGATTGTTTTCGTTCCTCGTAGCTTTGCGCCTTAGAAGCGTCTATCCGATATCTATGGTCGACCAGTCGTAAAACGCAATTCACAGTAGTGTAGGGTCCGATGATACACGGTATGGTTAAGGAAACAGACTTGATCCTCCTAGCATAGTGACCAGGGAAATCTAGATCATACATAACCTCTGGTATATTCAACTCCGCTTTCCCTGAGTCGCGGAGACGGAATAACTCAGTTGGATTGAGTTGGCGCAAGGAAAAGTGCTTGACGATCTCGTAGTCGTGGGGTTTTCGTGCCATATAGTCTACTTCCATACGTTTGAGCGACAACCATAAGTCCTCCGCACACCCAAGTCCCTGGTTTCCGACATTCCAATACCCAAATTTAATGTATGAAATGTCCTGTTCACCTTTCTCAAACGAATATGTCTTTTCAGCTGCTCTAGCCATATCAAACGCGAAAACATATGTCTGATAGAGGTATTGCTGGAAAGTATTATCCATCCAAGTATACAGCTGCTCATTAGTATACTTGGTCCGCAAGAATTCTTCGCAAACTTTAGCATTTTCAATTTGCTTCTTTTGAATTTCTAGATCTTTCTCGGCTAGTTCAATCTTGACCCTTTGATTCGCGATCTGTACGTCGATATTTTTGATGTCATAGCCAGCGCTGTTTGCCTGTAATCGTCTCTCGCGCAGCTGCCCTTTGAGTGTAGATATCCTGCTGAGAGTTCCAGCGGCAAAACTATCAACTGTGGCCAAGCCTGTTTTTATCTCGCCTGCAAGTTCCATTGCGGCGGCCATCTTTTCTGGATCTAAAGCCGTTGAGCCTCCCACTCCCATTGGCTGAGCTTGAACTTCTACTTTTGGTAGTGTTTTAAATATCCCGGCTCGGACCTTATCAGCGTGCGACCAAATCCTAAGAATTTCTGCTCTACCGTAAAATAGAAACTCTGCGGTCTCCTCTGGGCTCATTCTGAGTGATCCAATAGTGGGTTTGTCGATATCTTGTTCAATTTCTACAAATGTAGCTGATGGGCTAGGAATGCGAGACTTCGGCTCTCCGATAAGGCGAAGATAATAATCCATACGAGATTCAGCAGCAAGACGGGATTGCTGTAAAGCTTCGAAGGCTATTCTTGCATCATCCAAGGCTAGTTGCTTGATCTTAAGCGTCATAGTTGATATCGTAGTATCTTGTTGACCCCGCAAAATTGACAAAGCCTCGGCATCACGTTTCTCTCGGATCCCAAGATATGTACTCGCCAGAGATTTCAATTCTTGGCACATGTCAATGGCCCGCTGAAAGGTGTAAACGAATCGATAGTTGGGCATTGGCTTCGATAGAGAATCTGATAGACTTGAGATAGCCCCTAATCCACCCTTGGATACTGCCTGTACTAGCAACCCTGGCTCGATTGGTGCATCGAATAACGGGATACTAATGGGAATGCCGTTAATATCTAGGCAAGATCGGATCTTAGTTAACCGGTCCTTGATAATGCTACCAATCTCCGCTATTTTTGGGTTAAGCGGGACGCTAAAATATCTTGTGGAGGCGAGATTCATTATGCTAGCTGCTGTATCTGCTGCAACACTGAGTGCAGAATTTGAAGGCACCTTTCCTTTGTGTGTAGATTGGAATGGAAACCGGTAACTCATGTCGACAACTGAGTCGGAAAAACGATCCAAGCCTTTTTGTTTTAGCATCCCGTACGAATATACATTCATTTCTGCCATGCTAACCGGCTGTACCTCTGGAGTTCCGTATATATGAGCTGCCTGGATATATAGCTGCGTGGCAGTTGGCAAGGTATCAAATGAGTTTTGCCGAAAATAGCTGTCGCCGTAAGCCACGAGAATTTCTAAATATTTGACCACGACCCATTTCATGTAGGCGAGAGGTCGGCCGCGGGCAATTACATAGGGCTGGAATGGTGAGCTGCGCCATTCTTCCACGGCTTGGTTGAGAACGGCGATGTCTTGTTTTGTAGGGTTATATTTCCCAAGAGCGGACGCCATAGCTTCTTCAGCGGAGAGTTGGAAAAAGACTGGCCAGTTCCAACAGGAGGCTAAACCCTGCGCCCCTGCCCCCCCTACGGCATGAGGATTGAAAATGCATTTCCCTAGCTTCAGAGCGAGATCGAACTGTTGAGATTTGAGCAATCGGTCCATCAACAACATCGGAGCGTGTATCCCAAGCTCCCAGTTATAAATAGAGTAAGGTGATCTCATTTCATGCCAGAGCAGAGTTTTTTTCTCGTTACCGAAACATTCCGAAGAAACGTGGCTCCATTTTTCTAAGAAAGTGTGGAAAATGTCTTCCAAGTTATTTGTGCGACTTGAATTTAACAACGGGGGCGAGAGCTCGTTGTAAAAGTTTTGAACCGTGGATCCTTTCTCCCTTGGTAACGATACAGTGGTGTGGAGTAGTTGTCTGTCACTAGAATACGGATAATACTTCACTAACTTGCTGTCTACACGCATGTCTTGGTAAGTACAAACGCCAATCGTCCCATCTTTGAACTTATATCGAGAAAAATTGAGATCCAAATCAACACCCGAGAGTGCCTCCGATCTCGATAGTCTGTGTCCCCACGGCGCTAGTTGACCTCCAATCATAAATAGGGATTTAATGGTTCCTAACCCCCGGCGCTTGATGTTTAGGCACAAAGTTGTATCTCTAGTGAGACTTCCGTTGCACTGGCCGAGCACGCCAGTGACGAAGGTATAATCTGATAGACTGGGTAGGCGCTGCGGCGTTTCCGGTACCTTATACCCAACGCTTTGCCACTTCTCTACTGGAATCTTGCCTACGTAATCATCTTCGTAGAAATTTGAGATAATCGGCGGCGAACTAGTTTGCAGTGGTGTCCACCTGCCGTGACGGTACTCTGTCCAACTTATCCGTATTTCATGGTAGGGAATCGAGCTCCTCTTCCCCATTTCTTTGAATACACCCCCTAAAGAGGGAGGATTTTGATTTCCAGCACCTTCGGGTTCTGGGGGGTTGACTACACAAACTCTGAACTCGGGGAGGAACAAAAGCAAACGACCTTGCCACACAGCCGGAACAAGGAATGCTGCAGGTTCTGGTAGTGGCGTGCCGCCGGACGAGCTAGATAGATCGAACTCATGGGTTGGAATATCCACCTCTATCTTCTCCCATGAAGTCCATGTTGAAGATTTCGCGATCCATTTACAATAGTAGTATTGATACGGCGCGGATGCAGTTCTTCCAAAGTAGTGTATAGCTTTAATCTCCGAGATCTCGCTCGCATATTCGTCGTCCAACTCACGATCTTCCGGACCGGTCTTTCTAGGTACGACTTCAGAGAACGGGTGGTTCTGTAACTCTTTGTAAACACCTTGGATAGAAAGCGAACGAATGTCATAGAGGGAGGAGATATAAGTCCGAAGCCCGGCGTGAATAATATCCTCTGTTAAATTTCTCTGTTGCAAGCCAGCCTCAAATTTTGACCAAACTTCAGTCTTATTATCGCGGAGGGACGGGTCAATCCAGTTCTCCGGATAGAGAAATATTCGTCGATTTGGTTCCCATACGCTATACTTTCGCATCCAGTCCCATCGTTTTGCGTCAATAGCGCTTGTTGGAACACCGTTTGATGTTTCTAAGCCGAGTAAGCACCTTTGGATAAATAATTGAATCGTAGAAATCGCTTGTCTAATGCGAGATGTCCGTAATTCCGGTCCCATTTGGGTATCAATAAGGAAATATTCGAACAATGCGTTTTCGTCTCGAACTCCTTGTTTTTGAAGCTCATCTTGTTGCAAGAGATAAATGCTCAGGACTTTTCGGCGATTGGCGCGAAGGTGATCATATACTTGACCCCCAGCTGAGGCTATCCATGCTTCCCTTCCAGTGCGGGTATCGTAGATAGATTTAAGTTTACTCGCCAAGGCGTATTCGCCGTTATCTTGAGGCGACGCGATTTCGCTGAGCGTATTCAGATTGATATCCCATTTCTGGAGTCGAAGAAGGACAGAGAACTGCTTCTGCATACGAAGTAGAAAATCAAGTGTAAGTACTTCACCCAATTTTTTCTCCCCTCCAGCTATTCCAAGAGCCTGAGTTGCTTTCGGTACAGATACACCAAAAACCTGAGCTACAAGTTCCAGGTTCTTAGGATCCATAATAAGAGAATCTGATTCCTTATCAACCAACTTTAAAAAGGTAATCAGATCAATCCTTCCAATTTTGATTTCGCCTTTCAGCTTCTGATACGATAGTAGCGTTTGGAATCCCGAATAGCTGAGTTTACCAAAATCAACTTCCTGGAATCGGCTTTTCTCACTCTGGATATAGGTAAGCTCTTCCAAGGTGAGTTTGAGATACTCGGCGGTAAGTGAAGCTGCCTCTAGTTGCTCTAGTACCGTGCTTTCTACCATTTCTTGTAGCGACTTGGATATAACAAACGCCGAATCTTCGAGCGTCATGTCCCCACTGTTCACAGCTCTCCATATAATATTTTGTGGTAAAATTCCCTCCAACTTTAGTTGGTAGACAGTACCAGCTTCAAAAGATATAAGATCGGAGCTTGCATAAGCGTCGTTGCCCTGTGGTTTCTTGAGATCTCGAAGTTTGCCATTGACATAGATCTTGATAGAGGAAGAGGTTGCTTTGTTTGCAGTGAATCTATACTTTTCCGATGTTTTTGGGATCAAAAATCCTTCAAATACCTCCGGGTAAGTTGCTTGTCCAGGTACCGAGACTACCCTTGAAGCCTCGTCGCCGCTAGAGGCTTGGAAGGATTGCTTCAGTTCTGAAAATACCGGTCTGCTCAAATAGCTGTCTAACATTGTTTGTTGCAAGCTTTGCTGTACTGTTGATAATCCATCTTTTCCAGCCATTTTTATATTGAACACGAGAGCGCGCAGAACTGTGGGGTCTGATATTTTAATGCCTGAAGCGCTAATAGCTGTCAAAGTGGCAGCGTCTTCTTCTTTTTTCTTTATAACAAAAGATAAAGCGTTACAAAATAGTAAACGCTTAGCGGAGGCAGGAACTTTTTGATCTAGCAGCCCTTCGATCCCGGGGTAATTTTCAAGTAAATCGTATAATGTACTGTAATAAAATTGAGATTTTTCTATACAGATATATAGATTAGCCCAGCCCAGAGCTCCTTCGGGGCTGACTCAAAAGTGACGGCTCACCTTGCTTCACTTGCTCAGTCACCTCCTCTTCTCCTCCCTGTAGGAACGCTACGAGACGTGCGATAGTAGAGTTATCAAATATTACAGCACTAAGTCTTTGGGCGTCTTCCAAACTTGCTTCCAAGAGCGTAGGATATCGTTTCTTGATCTCATCATGGTAATTTCGGAGCTCATAAATGAGCTTGCAAGACCTCAGCACATCCGGTCTTTGATCAATAGGCAAAAGAGCTTGTATGGCATCCCTTGTCTCGTCCCTTTGAGCATTATCGATTTTAAGGATATCCTGTAGTTGGAAGCCTAACGCTACAGCCTCCTTCCACTTCTTGATGAACGTCAAGGTAGTGGCTGTCGTTCGAAACGGCGACCCGTATTTCGTATAAAATGAAGTTTTCGCTAATTTTGCCAGGTCCGCGAGTGTCAACCCTAGAACGTTAGCCAATTGGATTATGCGATAAGCTTGGGCTATATTCTTCGCGGTTGGTTGATCCCCGAAACCATTGTGACCGCCAAAGGATGCGCTACAAGCTTTTAATGTGACCATATCACTTGCATCAATTCGGAGCATTTCTGACACCGACTTAGACCGGATATGTTGACCCCTACTGATATTATGATCCCCAAGGAACAGCTTCGCTTCGGTTTCTGAGATTGTGTCTTGGAGCGACTCGGGAAAGAGGGAGAATGTCCAGAAGTTGAGTGTCTCTATTAGTGAAAGACCTGTAGCATCTACGATCTGGTAGATCGTATTGAGGTTTAATATGTGTATCGGTGTGATCAAACGTTTTTTCTGTAAACTTTCTAGGGAATTCACTATTGATAGAGAAGTGTCCAGTTCTTGGAAAGAGCATTTTAAGGCTTTCCATAGCCGGATAAATCTCTGGAAGGTGTCCCAGGTATTCAGGGAAAGGGGTTTGCCATCGCTATGTGTAAGGGTGACTTTCCGAAAATCGTGATTGGGGGGTACAACGATGACTACCTTCTCGTCTTCGGAGACTTCTCCATTTATAAATCTTGTCAAAAGAATATCCGCAAGGTCTTTTAACTTTAAATCTGACCGAATAAGAAACTGATCCTTAACCAACGGGAGCTTAGCATTCAGGTCAGCCACAGATGAATAACCCCAGTATTGCTCCACTCCTTTACGTAGAGTACTTGAAGAGGTTATATCTGAAACTTGTTGGAAACCTTGACCGGTTATGGCTAAGAAATCTTCTTCGATGAAGCCGAATCTCTCTGCTGCTTGGCAACGAAGATAAGTGGTATCAGCGGTCTTCGGCTGTTCTCCAGAGATAGGACTTGGCTGGTTCGGCTGGAACAAACTGAGAATCTCGACCCTGGATGTTCCCATCGCTTTGAGGATGACACGAATAGTATCAAAGGCATAATTGTATGGAAATAAGCCAATTGGAAAGACGACTTTTCCAATTTTCTCCTGATAAATCTCATCTTTAATAATCGCAGGGCATGCAGAAAGCTCCGCAGTAGTCTGTTTCGCACTGTTGTTTCGTGCATCAATACGAGATGAACGGACATCCCGAGGTTTTCGATGCCTCATGGTTTTACTGGGTAATGGTTCGCTATCAGGAGCCACCCACTCCAACTCCTTCGGTAGCCTACTATAAACCCATGATTCCATGACTTCGTTGGCAAGATCTATGTAAGGGACAGTCAAGATGGCATTCTCGCATGACAATTCTAGATCTTCAAGATCTGGTCGCCTAGCGAGAAGATGGGTCAGGACGCTGAACCGTTCCGCACCTTCCTCTTCTAAGCTGTTACTTCTGCTATATCGGAGAAATTGCATAAGGTCGACAAAATAAGCTGTTGGGCTGAGGACGGTATTGCACCCGTGAGGACATGATGCGACCATGTGGCTACCAAAAAGATTTTCATAAGTCAATGGAATATAATCATCTGAATACCCGTCTAGTTGCCCTTCTACAGCTAAGGTAACATCAAGTTTGATGAGATCCTTTCGATCGAGAACTGGTAGCCCTGTTCGCTGCTTCCTTTGGATAATTCGTAATCCATGATATGCGGTTTTCGTGACCATGTCAACTGATGTATCCCAAATCTTGAGTGCCTTCGACTTCCACGCGGGATTTTCGGTACCAGCAAAAGCCGCGAATTCCTCACGGTTAGATTTCGAAATTTCCACCGGAGACTGGTAGCCTTTAGAGTAGAGGAATATTGACATCTTGTGATCCTCTGTCAAACGGTAGAGAATACCGAGGTGTTCAAAGATGTTCGTGATATCGCGTTTATATACGGTTTCAACCCCCCCTATTGAGGGTTTCCCACTGTCCTGTGCTAACATTTTTCCCACCGACTCTTTCCATAAGGGAATCATACCCAAGCGGTTGTTAAATAAGCCTTGGCTCACACTGATAAAGTCAGATGCAAGATCTGATGGTACTCCAAGTGTTCCATTCCGAGCATGGTATAGCGCGACCATAAGAAGAACGGCATAAGGTGACCCAGGAGTCCACAAGTCAATGTTAATTCGAAGTTCTGTTTCATTTCTCGGACTTGGTGCATCGTAGTATTCAAATAAGGAAGATGTTCTTGGGTTTTGTGCGATGGCGTCATTAGCATTTGCGATGCCCTTGGCGGCGAGCACTGAAAATATAGAGGGACCTGGGAAGATGTTACGAAATATGGATATTTCCTTGGTTAGACTTTCGAATTGAGCAAGCACAGAAACTGCCCTTCGGATTTCCTTCCCCTTTTCATCATTGGCTGTTCCAAACCCCGCTTCATTAATTCGAGAGAAGGTTACTTTTGATCTAAGCTTTGTGAGGACAGAAGCGACGAAGGGATGTGGCCCAACATCTGATTTGCTTATCGCAGCTAGGAAAGCAGCCTCGCTATAAAACTCATCTGTGATTTCTTCGCTCATGTTTTTTCTCGATAATTATGAATTCTGTTAGAGCTGTCGACCGCCCGGAATTGCAATTGAAGACTTGATTTTCCTTGGAGCGGTTTTAAATAATTAAAAAAACACGCTTAAATTTCAAGGCACTGCATGAATTCAATCTTTTTGAGATTCTTTGAGATCGGCCTCTAATATCTTCAAGGGGTCCACAGAACTGACGAGGCATGACTAGTGCTCGTGCACATGTACAGGGACATACTTTTCTCTGCTAATACCTCTGAGGAGGCTGCCGCTGAATCCATGAAAGTTGAACGGTGAGACCGATATTGCCTCAAGGTGGAGCTATAGCTAGCTCTAACTTAGCGCTCTTTCCACCCAGCGTTTGGTTTATCAGACCCACGAGACAGCGCAGTCCTGCATATCTTGTAGGCGAGGGTGCAGATCCAGAGTTTTCGCAACACACATTCTGGTGGCGCCATAAAAGAGCTCTTAAGTTGATCTTGGTGCACCTCGGCCCATGCCGCACCAACGTCGACGCGTGTCCCAGCTACCCCGCGCGGTATGTTCTGGTAGGGAACAGCCCCACCGTAGCAATTTTCATCCGGATCAATTTCCCGCAGCAAGCGGATCTCATTGACCCGAAAATGAAGAGCCAAGGGCGACTCTGTGGGAACATCTCTGGTGTCCGTTACGACGTCGACTTTAACTATTTTTTGGACTCGTTTCGGTATCTTAATTCTCCCATTCGTGTCTCCCAGTTGATACCCTGCATTCGAAAATAAATTTAATATTTAAAATCTCAAAAATACTATCGGCCTCCGGAAAGTTGCTTTTATAGGATCTAAGAGATTACAGGATGTCCAGCGGATATAATCTCATGTTGAACAGGACACGGGAGGAGATGTTCCAAAACATACCAAGTTGGCCTGCGCCAAATGCTGTAGCTTCAAGCTCGAAAATGATACAAACGGTATACCCTGATATGACGTCGGAGCTTTTGGAATCAGTTTTAAATCTCAACAACCCTCACGTGGGTGATCTTTTGAAGAATATCCGTATCGACTTTATCAAGAAATGGGAAGAGTTCACGAAAACAAGTTCGATTTTGATCCTCTGAATTGTTTCGTCGATCAAGTGGTAAACTAGCTAAGAATTTGGAATTGTCTTTACTTATATTTAGTACCAATTCAACTCGAAGAATGGAATTTTCCCAGCGATGCAGGTTTCCTGTCGGCAACAAAAGGTCTTTTCGACAAGGAACAAAGTATTCGCAACAATGCCATGAAAGTTATCGACAAATTTCAACTCATGCAGATGCACAATCGAAGTAAAATCGACAAGAAAGTGAAAGATATGGTAGACTACGTTGAAAAGGTATCCAGGTCACAATCCACCAAACGCAGTTGGACCAAATTGGCTAATCGTTTACGCAGTCCTTACAAATATTGAACTCTAAATTGAATGATCCAATTGTCAAAGCTTGGATCCAGTATCAGGAAAAGATGGGATCACAAGCATCAGTATTAGAAAATTCTGAGATATGGCAAGTCTCTGCAGTCGCTGGTCGCACAGTCTATATTGCTGCGGACTATCTCATTAATCTGAAAGCCGCATCCCTTGGTACAAATCGACATTTTCTAAATCAAAATAAAAGGCCGAACAGTTTCTAACTTATACATTCTCTAGACTTAAAATATCTAACCATCTTCCAAAGCGACTTCAATCTTGCGCTATCTAATTTCTATGCACGATTATTTCCACCTAATGAACAGGAATTCAATGAGAGTTGGGTAGATTTATGCTCTTCCTTGAAAGCTCTAAAGATGAAATGGAGCTTTATACGCGAGAGGGATGATTTCCACGTGAATTACTACGTATCTTGTGTCGATACTGGAAATTATGGTATGGTTGAGGGTAATTCCTTTTTTCGTACTACGGCTTCAACCTCTCCAAGTCCCGAAATATTGGGCAAAAGGGTTCTCCAACTTGACCGAAGAGAATACGATCGAGTGCTTCTCGGTCTCGACTTTCTGAACTTTCGCCAAGTAGCCTATTTGGGGGTAAGGGGGCGTGGGATCATCGAGTCCGGAATCTTGACTCTCAGCATGGAAAGACTCGCTAATTTCATATGGCTTAACAGCGGGATCAGTTATCTCCCGTTATATTCAAGCCCAACCAAGCTCTCCAACATCTTCTCAACAAATATGGACCTTGGCAAAATCATGGACTTGCCAGCCGCTGATTACATGTATCAACGGATCAAAACAGTAACGTGGACTCTTCCATCACCGATTGATCCCGCCGATTACGAAGTTGTAGCTTGGTTAACAGCTATTGAGGTTAACACAGCTGCAATCATCAGGGTAAAGACTTGGCCGAACATAAAGTCTCCAACTGAAGTTGAACTGAATGCAATGACGTGGTACGACTCGAGAACATGGTCCGTCTCTATTGGGGCCTGCCTTATGCCCAGGCGATCCCCGGACTGTAAGATGAGATGCGGGAAAATGTTTTTTAACGTTCCAAATCAAGTTTCTGCAAGAACTTGGTTTATCGCATTTGACCCACCATTCCCAGGAGGCCACACAGGCGAGATTAAAGTCATGACAGCTTTTGGAGACGTTGATCTAGGATTTCCAGTATGGGAGAATGAAATCGCAGGCAAGTTGGACTCGAGACCAGAAAATATTGCTTTCATTAGACTTTGCACCACAGGGATTTCAGATAGTGGATTCTATCTTCATTTCGGCAAACATTTCAAGAGCGTGGTACATCTACTGTCAGTAACATGGGTTGCTGCATTACAATAGTCGTTCTTAAATGGGTCAATTTAAAGTATTCTAGGTTCTAAAAAATTATTTCAATGTCTTGATTCGTCTAATTCTTCTAACGCAAATATAACAAAATTCTAACATAAAGAGGTTCAATAAAGTAATTAAGAGAAACAGATCCAAATTGACAAGATTACATGGTGCCGTTGAGTTTCCGTTGCTCAAAATTCATCAGTTGCAATAACAGGTGAGCTGCGTTGTAGTCTCGTTAGAGTACTATGTCGCAACCAAGATCCAAACTTAAATCTGTACAGCTTGGCAGTATTCTTGTCGCCGCTCGCCGACGGTGCCGGTAGTGCTATGTTTATTGCGAGGTTGGACTTTCGAGGCTATGCTACAGCATCCCCAACGGAATATCAATATAGGTTAGTGCTGGATTCGCGGCTAGGTTAATAGGGTTTCTAACTGTTCATCTTATGCATATGCAATGTGTTGGCATGAAAACGCCTCACTCTCGTTGGGCGATTGAGGTGGAGCTTTAGCTTTGATGGACTCGGGGAAAACCGCCGTCCTTCAGCTTCAGGTGGGGCCAAACGTTTGAGGGCAACTGATTGCGGCATATAGTTGAGGTACCGGTACCTCTGGTACAAAGTAAAAGTGGATATTAAAAATGCATCCGCTCATATGTAAGCTCTTATTGCTACACCTATATTCAATATAAATGATAACAAGGTATAGCTATATAGCCGCTAGAAATTGGTCAAAATTACCGCCTTTTAAGAGATCAGAGCACAAATTCATTCATCCTAAGCTCTCCATATATTCACACCGGTTGACACAGATCTGTTGAAGCGTGCTACAAGGCAGATAAACCTCTTCAAGGGCTTTTCAAAGTCCTGACGTCCAACCTTATAAAGTTGTTCTGCCAGCAGAAAGATGTTTCCGCCAGTTACGAGCTCGAATCAGAAAAGCCAGAATTCCATATCGAAAGATAAACGCTCTTCTTTCAATAGAGATTCAACGAACCCGCAAGATGCATCTAAGCAAGATTCCGAGCTCGAGCAGTTTAATCTCCAAGAGCATGAGAGAGGAATGGGAAGTGAGCAGGAGGGCCAAACTGAAAATATTTTTCAGCTCCCGACCCTAAACCCACCCAAAGGAGGCGGGGCTATGCGCAGTTTGGGGGAAACCTTCAGCGTCAACGAAGCAGCTGGAACAATGTCGGTGACTATTCCTATACCGGTTACAAAATTAAATCGTTACGGAACACCAGCTATCACTCTATCCTATAGTAGTGCCAATGGGAATGGACCCTTTGGTCTTGGTTGGCAGTTGCAAGGGATACCCACGATTTCGCGAAAGACAAGACCCAGGCTGCCAACTTATACTGATGATGATGTGTTCATTCTTGACGGACAAGAGCTAGTTCCAGTTGGTGGTGATATCATACAAAAAGATGGTTGGAATATTAAGAATTATCGGCCACGGCTGGAAGGCGGCTTCATGAGAATTCAACAATGGAATAAAAACGAAGACGCGCATTGGAAAGTTACGTCTGGCGCTAATATTACGTCGATCTTTGGAGTTGACTCGCAATCACGAATCGCAGATGGGAAATTAATATTTGCTTGGCTGCTCCGAGAAACGTACGACGCATATGGTGGTGCCCAGCTGCTTGAATGGCATTGCGAAGACAGCAAAGTGGTAGACCTGACAAGAGTTTCTGAAGCACAAAGGACAGAAAGGGACAGAAACCGGCAACGGTATTTGCATAAAATTAAATACGGGAATCGCATACCAAATAGAGGAAAGGATTGGAATATTATCGCCCCAAGAGAACATTCTACCGACTGGTTTTATGAATTGATTTTTGACTACGGCGAACTAAATGGCATCTGGCCAGTTCGGCAAGATCCGTTCTCGACTTATACATCTGGTTTCGAGATACGGACCTACCGCCTCTGCCGGAAAGTTCAGATGTTTCATAATATTCCAGAAACCCAAGGACGAGGCATTGTATCACAATTAGAGCTTGAATACGAGGAGTCTCCTTCTATGACAATACTAAAACGCGCAACATTAGTTGGGTTCTTAGATTCATTCGAACAGCGTACGCAGCCATTGGAGTTTGAATATTCACAAAGACCAAGCAACTCTGCCCTGGCAAAAACGAAATTACAGGCGCTAGATGAGACCTCTTTTGGTAATATAGTCGGAATGCTCAGCAGTTCTCAAAATTATTGGGTCAGTCTTGCAGGAGATGGCCTTCCTGGTCTCCTAGCCATCGATGACGGCGCATGGTATTACAAAAGGCTAGGGGTTCGTAAGTCTGAACCAGTATTAGGAGACATGCGAAAGATAAAACAACAGCCATCTTTGATGCCGACGACTGCGCCATTTTCGAGGCTAACTAGCACTGCTCGGCCTGACTATGCAATAGCTATTGGGGATACAAAAGGGTTCTTTAAGAACATAGTTTCGGATTCTGAGGAATGGGATGATTTCAAGCCTTTCGCACGTGCACCTAATATTGATATAAATTCCTCGAGAATTCATCTTACCGATGTCACAGGCAATGGACTTCCGGATATAATCTCACTAACTTCCCAAGTGCTCGAGTGGTACAAAGCAGAGAGGGAAGAAGGCTTCAACCAATCATCGAAAACGTATTTTGGCGATCGGGACTCACCCATTCACGCTCCGGATGATGGAAGCACTCTCTTAGCATTCTCAGATATGACTGGTGATGGTTTAGAAGATATATTACAGATTAACAACAACTGCATCGCTTACTGGCCGAACCTTGGATATGGAAGATTCGGCCAAAAGGTTGTCATGGACAATTGTCCTACTTTTGATATCCCTGATAAATTTTCTGCTGACAGGATAGTTCTGGGTGACATAGAAGGTTCAGGAACAACCGACATTCTGTACCTAGACTCTCTTGGCCATTTGAAAATCTGGTTTAATGAGGCAGGAAATTCATGGACAAAGTGCACCAGACTGAAAGCCTGCAATCCTCCATATGACTCTCGGGGCAAATTTCAACTTTTGGATTTGTTAGGAAGCGGGACACCCTGTCTTGTTTGGAGTTCTGTCAATGATCCAAGTGGCTGCAGGATCAAATCTTTCTTGTATGCGGACCTGATGGATGGAAGCAAGCCGTCGCTCCTCACTCGGATCAAGAACAATAGTGGGAAAGAAACTTCTATCTCTTATCGGACGTCAACTTCCTATTACCTTCAAGATGAAACTGAAGAAATACCTTGGATCACCAAATTACCATTTCCAATGCAGTGTGTAGACGAGATTATTCAATACGACTTGATCTCAGCAGCCACCTCATCCGCCAAATACAGATATCACCACGGATACTACGATCAAAATGAAGGCGAGTTTCGGGGCTATGCCTGCGTCGAAAAATGGGATACGGCGACTTTTACTGCGGCTTTGGATAGCCTGCCACCAATTCACATGAAGACTTGGTATCACACTGGAGCTTTTGAACACGCAGATATCCTTAAATCCAAACTCAAAAAAGAGTACTTCTTCGATAGGGCAAACCGGTTAGAGAATGATGATATCATAGAAAGCCTTGGGGCTTTCAGCGCAAAGGAAAACCGAGAAGCGTGTTCAGCGTTGCAAGGAAGTATTCTCCGTAGTGAGGTATACACGGACGACAATACTTCCCTGGCAAGTCTACCCTATAAGGTTGATTCATATTCATATTACATCCGAAAGATTCAAGGTCGAGACGAATCCAATAATCAACCTGCTATCTTTCAAAAATATTTAAGAGAGTCGGTTTCTGCTGTCTACGACCGTAACATTAACGACCCAGCGATCAGTGTCAACTTGGTCGAGATAGACAAATTCGGAAATACACTGGCCACGGCTACCCGAAGAAATGGCCGGAAAGAATCTCCTCTAGAGGATAAAGATGGCGAGGCACAAAAACGGTCATTCACAATCTTCACTACAAATGAATACACAAATCGGATTGACGACACTGAGAACTTCTTAAATTCACAAAACTGTAGAACAACCGTCTATGAAGTCAATGGAGAAACGCTTTCTTCATTCCCTAACTTTGAATGTGAGCTGCTTGAATTCTCAGCAATACCAGATTACTCAAAGCCATTCAAGCGAATCTTGTCGAAATCAGAGGTGGTGTTTCGAAAGAATGATCTCACAGATATGTTGAAAGTTGGAAAATTGGAGTCACTCGCATGTCCTGGTCAGACTTACACACTATGTTACACGACTGCCATTCTGGAGAAATATTTCAAAAATTCTCAAAATCTCTTACAGCCTGAAGATCTTCCTTCTGCAGGCTATGTGAAACGTGATAATTCTTGGTGGATACCCAGCTCAAAAATCTTCTACACACCTTCAAACGACCAAAAAGAGCTGGAGTATGCCCAGCAAACATTTTTTATCCCAAAGAGAACAACCGATCCTTTCAAGAATGAAGCCATTGTAGAATACGATCGGTACTGGCTTTTCCCCACGAAAACAATCAATGCTGCGGGAAACACCATGGCCAGCGACCCCGACTACCGAACGGGATATCCAAAGATGCTTACCGATTGCAACGAGAATAAAGTGTATTTCTTGTATGATGCTTTGGGTAACTTGGTTGGAAGCGCTTTGTACGGTAAAGGTGAGGGTGACACTGTTGAAAGCTTCACTTCTCAATTACAACCAGCGGATATCGCAGAATTTTTTAGAAACCCTCTTCAGTCGAAACTTCTATCCCGAGCCACGACAAGATATGTGTATGATTATAACAGCTTTAAAGCTAACGGATCATCTTCGCCTAATTGGTCTTGCACAATCACTGCCCGCTCACACAATGGCTCTAGTGATCGCGAGAAACTTATATCTTTTGCTTATTTCGATGGTTTCGGACGCACCATTCAATCAAAAATTCGAGTATCAGAAGATAGATGGCGCTCAACTGGCTGGACAGTCTATAATGAAAAGAACCAACCGGTGAAGCAATTCGAACCATTCTTCTGCAAGGACCATAAATTCGTCAGTGATCAGAGAGTCGGGGTGAGCGAGACGACAATTTACGATGCAGTGGGAAGACCATACGCTGTCATCTCTCCTGATGGGTCGTGGACAAAAACAGATTTTGGTCCTTGGCATAAAACTCTATGGGATAAAAACGACCTCGTCAACACCGATCCCCAGAAAGAGCTTAATATCAATCTAGGAGCAGACTTTCTAACGTGGTCGGCTCGAGCGAAAAAAGGCGATCGGTTTAATATTCTTGCCGTGGAAAAAGCACGTCTCCATGCGAATACACCGGCGCGCATATTCAATGACGCCAAAGGGAGCACACTGTTAACAGAAGAAAACGGGGGCGATTTTGTTCTCAAAACCAAATCCATCACAGATATCAACGGAAATGTGTTGCAGATGATTGATGCCATGGGCAGGGTTGCGATTGATACTGTCTACGATATGGCCGGGCGGGTTATTAAAAATTGGAGCATCGATAGCGGTACAGAATATTCCTTTCTGGACGCGCTCGGAAGACCATACACCCTGTGGCAGAATAATCGGCCAGCGATGAAGTATACTTACGACGCTATCAGCCGAGCAACCGAGTTACACCTTGGAAAGAAGCTAATTTTGAAAACAATTTATGGCGAAACACAACTGGATGCCATTTCAAAGAACCTTAGAGGCCAGCCCTTTCAGATCCAGGATCAGAGTGGAGAATCAACTTTCATAAAATATGACTTCAAGGGGAACTGTCTTGAGAAAGCTCAAAGGCTTGCCAAAACCTATACTTCGGCGATTGATTGGGCTGGTGATGTGACTCTAGAGGATGAAA
Source organism: Orbilia ellipsospora (assembly GCA_036971675.1). Taxonomy (NCBI): domain Eukaryota; kingdom Fungi; phylum Ascomycota; class Orbiliomycetes; order Orbiliales; family Orbiliaceae; genus Orbilia; species Orbilia ellipsospora. Next base: position 1,429,975 of record JAVHJO010000011.1, on the reverse strand, counting down.
ATCATATTACCGAAACTAGTTACGATGGGCTCAATAGATATCTCACTATCAATTATTCTGAAGGTTATCAATTGGCTTACACATACTCCGATAGTGGCTTATCATCCATATCTGGCGATGAGGGACACATTTATATCTCTGCGGTCCATTTTGACGCCAAGGGTCGTATGTCAATGATCAAATACGGAAATGGATCTTTTATTATAAATAAATACGATCCTCTAACTTCGGCAATTGATAAAAAATTGATCTATAAGGGAAATGAGATCCTACAAGAGCTCAGATACATTTACGATGCGCAGGGGAATGTTGTATTTGCAAGAAAAGAAAGCACAAGGGACATTTTCTTCAAGAACAAAAAAGTAGAAGCTATGAACGAATACACCTACGACGCTATCTATCGTCTGATAAGAGCGACTGGAAGGGAGCATATCGGACAAACCTCAGGAATCCCGGATAAGACTTCGAGCAAACCTTCGAGGAATATATCAGCGGCCGATGAACAATCATTTGTAAATTACACTGAGATTTATGGATATGATTTGGTCGGCAATGTGGTCCAGGTAGTTCATACTTTTGACGACGAGAATTTTCCAAACTGGAAAAAGGAATTCACTTATCTCAATAATCGATTGGTATCTTCGACCGTGGGCAAGCAACCTGGGAATTATAATTACCAATACGATGAGCACGGCCATCTTCTCAAGTGTCCAAACATTCAAGAAATGACGTGGAACTTTGATGGCCGGCTCGTCTCTTCGGTAGCTCAACGTACCGAAGAGGGAAATGTTCCAGAAACTACTTATTATACCTACAATCAGGGCGGTAATCGTATCAGAAAAACAGCCGAAAGCCAATCCACACGAACGGTCTTAACAGATCATCGGTACTTAGATGGCAGGGATATCCTCTATAAATTCAATGGCCAGGGAAATTTACGTATGAAATGTCACACGACGCAAGTGTCTGTGAACAGCCAGCCACTCATACTCGTCCAGCGATGGTCTGGTCCAGACGCAGTTGTAAAATCGCTACCTCAAACACTTATACGATATCAATTCATGGAAAGAAGCCAATCCGTATCCATCGAGCTGGATCAAGATGGAAACCAAATTTCTCACGAAGAATATTCGCCCTACGGCCAAACCATGTTCTCAGCGTCTGTATACAAAAAACGATACCGTTACGCATTCAAAGAACTGGATAAAGAAACTGGCCTCCATTATTTTGATCAACGGTATTATTCTTCTTGGCTACTCACATGGGTGAGTCCGGATCCTTTGGGCATAGTAGATGGGCTGAACACATATCAATATATGGGCTGTAATCCAACCAGTTTCTTCGATCCAACGGGCCAGGTGATACGCACAGAGGAAGAGTTTTTACAGACGCTCGTGACGGAAGGGATATTTACTCCAAATTGTTACCCTGAATTGAATCCGATTAAAACAATGGGTCTGTTCCAGATGAGCCACATGATCCCAGCATGGACGGGCAAGAGACCCAGCAAGCACGTTGGGGCGGGCTGCCTTTCTAGATTTGGAATAAATGTTGACCTCACGTGTTTACGTATTCGCAACGACGATCATACACACTTTTATGGAGGACGGATAGACCGTAAATGGGAGAATTGGTTTAAGGAAAAAAAGTATTATAACGCCGAGTATAAATATTGCCTAGATATGAAGGCGCAAGGCGAACAAGGTGAAGCGGATCGAATTGTTAAAAATATTAGGGACGAAGTTTGGCACCAAGCAAAAGTATTTCTACTAGAGACTCTCGGAGAAAAGCCAGTTGATTATAATTTATGGGACGATATCGGTTGGCGAATCAACCACCAGAACGAGCCGGATCTCACGGTTCCTTTTCAGCCCGAGAAATGGGTGGGAGGCATTCATCGTCTTGATCTAGATAACCTTCTTGGGATACAGAGGAGGATGGAAACTCGTCACGCCGAAAAACTCCAGGAACAACGGGATATGCTCAATCCGAAGGTTCCCGTAAATCTTTTCAATATCGACCCCCTAAATAACAATCCAGTCAACGACGATGTGTTCGGTGACATGGCTTTTGATCCATTTGGCAATCTCTCCCTATCGCGTTGTAATAGTCTTTTGAATTTGTTTTGTGTGAATTCCACCAACAACAATATGATTGAAATGGAGAGGGGCGCTTTTCAGTTAGACTTCACCGACCTGCTTGGGAATGGAACTCAGCAACAGGACAACGGAATACAAAACTGGAATTTACGATAATTTTTTGTTCTACTTTTGATAATGGGGATATTAATATTTGAGTTATTCTATTCTTTAGACCTTGTAGATTCTATTTTTTAGAGAAGTGTTTGCCATCTGCCTAGTAAAATAAACGCTCCACAAGATCCTCCAGCCAAGATCAACCGCATTTGTGACGGAGGCATGATACTTTTGAATTGAAAGGCTCAACAGCGAGAACACGGGCGCAAATCCTCGGCACCGATCGAAACCGTGGTAACTTCGAATCTTCGCGTCAAAGCAGACATTAGAGACAACACACACCTCGGCCACCAAACCATCTCCTGGGGAAGCAGTAGCGCAGTGTTGCATCCAGTCGCTTCGCGCTGGTTCGGGTCCTCGAATACCGGCACCCAACGTCCTTTATGCCTCCCAACCGGAAAAATTGCATCCATTGGTGTGGGTGACGCTAGAGGATACCTCTAACATGTATCCGATTATAGTTCCAGTCCAGGATCCTGGTCCGCTCAAAGCTACCGTTTCTCAGCTTCATGAGATTCATTTCCGAGGCTGATTGCTGGACATTTTTTCAGCAATAGGAGACAATTTCTTACAATTGGCCGTCCGCCGCGGAGCCTTGCATTGTTGTTTAAAAGAGTGCTAAGCATCCGCGAGTATGACTTAAGCACTTTAGATTGTTCTTCTTTTCCCTTTCGAAAAACAGGTTTCGTGTTTATCGCTTTCATCATGAAGCCCTTGTACCTGTGCTTTCTTTCGGTTTTAACAAACAATGGCGCGGCTCTGGCAGGCTGTTTAGCCAATAACTGCCTGCGAGGTAATATATCTTCATTTCAATATCTCCGAAAGGCCCAGATCTCTGCTATGGATGGGCTTTCTTTACTTACGATCACAGGCTAACAGGATCGATATGCTCAAAATCCCATAGCTGTTCGGGCTTCCAAATCTGAAACCCAGCGTCAGTCAGATTGCGTATCCTACTTGCACACAACGGTCACCCCTCCTAAAGTGTAAGTTGCACCGCACCTCTACAATGGCAAACTTGTACACTCGAAAACGAAATCGTGAAATTCTAATTACTTGGTTTTTCCAGGACGCACACATCAACGCTTTCCTTCACATCGACCAGTACCGTGCTTAGCACTACAGTAATCTTTCAGACCTCACTTGCGACTCTCACCGATACCAAGAGCGCAACCCTTACGGAAACCTTTTATTCAACAATCATCAGCACCATTTCATTCACATCCACAAGTACGACCCAGGCGACGAGCATAATCACTTTGGCGTACACACAGACGATTACTCAGCCGTCGACCTCCACTATTACCTCCACTATCCCCGGCGCCGCCACTCTCAAGAAAGTCAAGAAACGGATAGTCACCGACTCCGGAGTACCTGCTTATGCATCGCCCTGTTCCAATCTCGCGGCCTACATTTCCGCTTGTTCCTGCCAGGGAGTCACCCCAAGCACTAGCACCGTTCCTGCTCCCTCGACGACGATCACAGTCTCGAGCACGACTACCATTCCGGTGACAAATCCCGTCACGGTCACTTCCACGACAACCAACACGGATGCCACCGAGACGACAACAATCACAGTTGTGACAGCCTCTGTAACCCTTCCAACGACAGTCTCCACTTCGTATACCCAATGGCTTACCGAGACCGCCACTACCACACTTATCACTAGTTCAACGACAACTATAACGTTCACCTCCGTCGTGGCGACAGCGACCGCGGTGGCACCGTTCTATCTCCAAATCAGCGGGGGGACTTACAACGGCCGTTGGATCGCAGCAGATTTATACATGGGAGTCGCATACTTCACCACCTCCATGTCCACCGCCTCGCTCTGGACAATTGATGGAAACGGATTCATGTTTTCAAGCGGACAGTACAGCTATGCCAGCATCAATCCTCTCTTCGGGACTGACTACGTTTGGTTGGCCTCTCTCTCTTCCGCACAGGCTGACGGTGGTATCATGGTCTGTTCGATCGGCTCGGGTTTTGTATTAGCTTGTACGGCTCGAAACAGCGGTTACAATACCTTTGCGCACTGTGCGGATACTAACAACAACAATCGTGATACGTTATGTATTGGCACCTCCGCCGCTGTATCAGGAGGAACGATAGGGGAGGTCGGAGTAACAGTCAAGGCAATAGGGTCCAATTCTTGAGTAATTTTAGCAACTTGTGTTGTCGGCCACTGCGCGCGCGAAAATGTTCAAGATTCAATTATTATAGCTCACAATACGTATTCATAATTCATGTAAGTGACGATGCATTCGCATGTCTATTAATTAAAAATTAAAAGTTCCCAAATCTTATCTTGATCGATGCATACGAGAGTGCGGGATTTACAGCCCCTCCGAGTCAACCAAGCTCTGGTACTCGAACTCCCAACCCGACGGGAATAAAAGCATTACCAATATGCAGTGTCCCCAATCGGCTAAACTTATCCATCGATTATCGATTCCAATCGAAGAAAATACCGATCTTAAAGTCTCGGGTGATCGCGATAAAACTTAACAGTGGTTATCGATAAGATCTTGGATCCGCGTTGTCCGATGCGACTCCATGATTGGTGGTTTGACGTATCTCTGTTGTAATATCCACTCAAGGCTCTCGTTCAAACACCGCCATCCGAGATGTGTTTGGCAACCGATTTTCGCGTGCAAAGACGGTTCGGGAGTGTCAAAGATGTCATCATGACATGCATAATACTAGCACGACATCGTTTTATTGCAATATTCATATAGACTGGAGTTTGTTTTAACAATTAGGTTGAGATTTAATTTAATATAAATAAGTGCTCTAACCGTCACTTTCACTTTTACCACTCAATCGATAAGCGCCAATTCTAAAAGAACCTATTCTCACGATCGATAACTTGCTTTAAACTGAACGAATAATTAAATTCGTATACCCAAATCAAAATGTCTACAGACGAGAGAAACCCAACTGCCCGATCAGAGGCTGCTACCAATCCCGCTCTACCTAAAAAAGCCGAAGCCGCAGGTCTCGTAAGTCTAGATCTTACTGCATACCCTCTCATCACCACGCCAGATGGCTCCCATATACTTACCTCAAGCTCGTTCAACAGGACCAACGTCAAGCCCAACCACAAGGCACCAGCAATACAACGCAGGGCGGCCATTCCATCATTTCCTCTGAAGGTGCCATTGGCAGACAATTCAACCCGGACGGGAATATTGGTCAGCTAGGGAATAAAGTAGGTGGACCCTTTAGCGAGGATGGATTCATCGGGAGTCAATTCGATGCTAGTAAAGAGGGTATCGCCGGTAAGGTTGAACGTGCGGTGGGCGGCCCTCGGAAGGAAAACTGAGAGGTCTAAATTCTATCCTTACATTGTATAGAGAGGTAGTTAAGAATTGGAACTACTGTAGACTAGGACAGCTATGAGATAAATACATGTTTAGTTTAAGACACAGTTGACGAATTACTTGATTTTCCGGGGTGGGATTAAAAACCTATAAACCATGAAGTTGGGTACACATACGTATTTCATCAAGCCGATCGAGCATGTATTCATCTCATGAGATCTGGGGCAAATCTTAAAGTAGATCTAATCAAATCTGGCATCGTAAATTAAAACGAAATCCTGGTGTCACCGAATCCGATTCTCCGAGATTAGGATAACACATGATTCAATTTTCTTAGTACCCTTCAAATGCAGCTAAATGTTGATGAACAAAGATAACTATCATGAATTCAATAAAATAGCCACAGCTATACTAGAAAGTTCCACCAGTTCAAAACCTTGCTCTCAAAATCAAGGTTTGGGTATCTCGATACGGAATCACCCATGTCAACCTACTCCAGACGCAAAGTTATGAATTAAACATGATCAGACCATTTACTATGGCATATTAATTATGTCCGTGAAACCAAACTAGATCTTTTTGTAAGCTGATCTTGAAAAGGCAAATCCTCCCGACGTGAAAATTAAAAAGTCGGAAGGATCCAGTCCTATCAAAGCTATCAAATCCCAGAAACACGAGCCAACGATGTGACACGCTAAACGGTCGGACAACACTTTCCACCACGAGTTCGGCTGCTTATCCAAATTCGGCTAATTTCCTAAACGGGATTTCGCGGTACGAACCGCCGTTCAGCCAACATTTTGACATGTGCCCCTAAGACGTTGGCAAGCCAAAAGTCTTGGAGCGAAGGCTAAGGCTACGATATTTCCAAAGAGCGGATTGCATGCACACCAGTTCAGTGTCTCTATTTTTCAATGCCAATGAACTACATCTAAAATGAGCAACTTCCTTTTTATTACACCACTGCATAGCTTGCACCTCCCAAAATAAAACTGTTTTCAAAGGGAAAAAAAGAATAGTACAATATTAATACCCCTAACTTCTATCTCCTACCATCGATTGAAATTACAAGTATAAACTTTACAAAATACTAGTACCGATATATAATGCCTCCACTGAAAACAGGAATCTTTAAAAAGAAAAAACCAAATCCTACAAATATGAACGCCGTTGATGTGATGACTGCGAAAAAAAATAAAAAAAAGTGTAACAAGTTAACATGGAGCAAGATGCAAGTTGGGGATGGAATGGGAATGAGATGATACATAGCAATTCTCCTCCTTGAAAACGAAGCCTAACAGCTTCGGGGTTAGCAGATAGTGTGAGGAATATAGTATCTAGTAATATAAAGAGAGTGAGGCGAGTCTGTCTCTGCTCGCCTATGACCTCATATATCATAATACTAACGATAGTAAGCTTTAAGCTTCGACCTAGGGGAAGGAAAGAGGGGGGGAGCAACATGCCAGGGAGAGAAAAAAAAACACCAGCCCGAGGAAAAACGCATGAAAAGGGAATAATTCGAGGATAGAAGGGACGCGGGAAAGGGGGTATAGGAGCAAACAAGAGAACAAGAAGAGTGTAAGGAGGAAAAGGCGGAGAGTACATCAGAGTCAAAAACCGGGGACGATGCTAATATGCTACAATGAACAGAGAAAGCCAACAGCAAAAATGAAAGACTAGCAAAGCAAAATTGATCATCCAAAACATTCCAATCTCCTAAGGCTGTAAAGAAACACCGGATATAAAAATATCCATCCCTGGCGAAGTATGGTATCAGCATTTCTGGCATCAAGCGATGAGGTAGTACTCTGCGACCCATCCTTCCCAATTACTCCATCCACCTCTCTTGCAGTCTCTCTCCCAAATCCTCTCTATTCGCGTTGGCTTCCAGAGATACCCGAATTCTTCCTTATCCGGGTTCTTCGCCTTTTCGTTGTCTCGCGCCTTATCTGCGTCGAATCCACTCATATACTCCGCATTAGCTTCTTCGTGGCGCCGCCGTCTATCCCATTCCGCGAGCACCTGCTCTAGCGTCGCCGGTGTCAACACTCCTTCATTTGCAGAGGCGGCTCTGATAATCGCTAACAAGAGCTTCATTCCTCCGGTAGCAATCAAATACGCGACGTAAGCTCTAACTTCTTGTTCTGTATACGTATGCGAGTAAGGTGGTGTCTGCCAATTCTCCGACATCGAATCCAGAGGCGAAAGAGGTGATTCCTGGTTTGTTCCCGGCCAGTCTTCCGTATTCAACCAGTCTTCTCTGCGGTCTTCATTTGTGGGGGTATCGCCTTGAGAAGCAGCCGCAGAAGATTCGCCTGGCGTCATCGGAGTGCCATTCCTACTAGCTCTCCTCAGTGCCTTCGCTTTGAGCTCCATGATGGCCTTGTTCTTCTCCCTAGGACCTTCGATAAAGTTCTTAAAGACGACCCCTACGAAAACGGCCTTGATAACTTCTAGAATCCATCTCATATCCTTGCTTTCCACTTTACTCAGATTGTCCGTATCTTCCTTCCAATACTCATTCCGTAGATCCCGTAGTCGTTTGCGTTCCCACACCAAGAACTGATCGTGTGGGAACTGCCCGTCCTTTCCAAGCTTTGTAACGGTCTTCTTGAGGGATTCGGCTTTGATATCGTCTGTTGGGGAAAGTAAAGGGAATGGTATACTAGCGTCGTAGAATGATTTCTGATCTAGGAATGGGTAATACATTGGCACCTCTGTTCTCACCAACTTGTCTATCGAATAGTTTACGAATTCCCAGAGGTGCATAAGATCTCTGTCCACATCGTCTCGATGGCTCAGATCTTCAGGTTCGTGACTTCCGTGTGCTGTAAGACGAAGTTGCTTGCGACCTTCGTCACTGAGCAAGAATTTCTTGTAGACTTCTGATTGGAGAAGGTCGGCGAGATCTTTTACCGTTTGTGATTGCGCTTTGAGGTATCGAATGTAACCAAAACTGCTCTCGATAGAATATTCGGGGTGGTCCTCGGGTGTATTTGAAGGTCTGTTAAGATATTGAAATGCAAAGATGGAGCGAGTGAGGAGGGAATCGCCTCGAGGGTTCGAACCGGCCTTTGCGAGTTCGCGCTCATAGTACGAAGAGTTATTGTCACGGATGACGTGGTTAAGACGGCTACAAGTGTCGTAGAGAGCGGTGTGGGAGCAGAACGGGAGATACTTTGAGACTTCTAGGATTAATTCTGGGGGAAGCGTGAGTAGAGTTGCCGATGACTTCCATGATGATTGGTTAGGAGCTTCGGTCTCAGGTTTCGTTGCCGCTGATCCTTCAGCTCCGAAGACCTCCCTCGGGGCGCTGTTTAGAGCCTCTCGGGTAGTCGGCGGTAGGATCTCCTCACGCTCGAACTGCACATCCTCCATCATGATGGATCTTGGCGTTTTCGGCGGCATCTCATCTCGGAGCTGTGCCTGCAACGTCTCCATTTCATCCTCATAATCTCGCATGAATACCGACTCGACATCCTCTCGCGTTTCGTCCACCCGTGGCATAACATCGATAGTTAAGGAGCGCTGAAGAGTTCTAAAGTCGCTGTCGGTCGTGTTTTCTGGTAATCTCGGCGGCACACCAGCGGCGGTTTCATCCGGTGGCGAAGAAGTGGTGGAACGCTTCTTTGCATGGCTCTGATTAATGCCGCCGCCAAACTCCAAAGCTCCCGACGAGCTTGTCATCTTGGCTGTTGTGTCTTCGGTTTCAGCCTCGCCGTGCCTCGCCGACTTTTGCTGCTCGAACTGCGATTCCGATTGCGAGAACTGTACCGAGAAACCGAGTGATGAAATGGCCATGCTGATGGTTGACGCTTTTCGCACTGATCCCATGGACACCGAACGTCTGTTGTTGTTGCTATCAGAGATACCACCGCCGTTCTTGCGGGGTTTCTTCTGCTTCCAGCCGAGGAGTTTCCGGAACTGACGCATCATGAGAGGGTTGCAGGAACAACGTTTATGGAAGGAATCGGGGAGATGGTCTCCGTATTTGGAGATTCTGTAGCTGAACATCGTTTCATCGAAGGGGTATTATATTAGCTTTGCTTGGTCGCGAGAGAAACTGTGACGACGAAGACGAAAGAGCAAGAGGAAGATGATCGAACGGGGAAGTAGTTGGATTTAAAAAGGTAACAGTCTAAATATGCGCTTTTTGTATTTTCACCCCAGGAAGAAGAGTAAGAGCAGAAAGAAGAAAGTAACAAGTTTATGTAATCTCACAAGCTATGAGTGGTACATGTGAGTGTGTGAGAGGGATGAGTATGAATCCTCTTTTTCGAAGCCACAAGAGTGGGTAACTAACGAACCGGGTTGGTAGGGGTGGGAAGGGTGCCTGACTGAAGCGCAAAAGAGCAAAGAAACGATGAAACAAGTCGGAAAGAGTCAAAAAATGTAGAATAATATACCTGAGGGAAAGAAATGGGTGAGGCTCCTAGATTCAGCCTCTCTCGCTCCGTCTCCAGGCCGTCTCTCGTGGATTAGCGATGGTGATGGTGATGGTGATTATTGCTTATGTGTGGTGGGTTCAGTCAGCTGGCCAGGACAGGAGCCAGCCAGCCGTATGACGTAGATTGGTAGGAGCCCTTCGTCCCTCGCAAAGTAGCAGCAGCAGAAGCAGAAAGCGAAAGAAGGGAGTCCCCAAGATGCTCCCCGATAGTAAACGAGAACGAATGGTGATGAAGTGAAAGAAGAATCAAGCTACCGTCGAACAACTGGGTTCGTTGGGATATAAAAGAAGGCGACGAGGTAGGAAGAAGGAGGAGGAGAAGTGGAGGGAGGTTGATTGATTGATTGAGTTGGAGACCAGTTGGGACAGTCGCCGAATCGGAAGTCGACAACACACGCACGCCCGCCCAGAAAACAGAATCCAGAGAAAGCGATGGAAAGATCAAGACGACGACGACGACAATTCGAAGTTTGAAAGGGAAAAGAGAAGAATACGAATGAAATGAAGTCAAGTGCAGGATTACAAGATATAATATAATATGATCAAAGGGAACGAACGGAAGAGGGCGAGAGGGAGGGAGATAAACGGTCACCATGCACACTACTTTATCCCCTTGTCGCTGGCTGGCGTCGAGGGTCACTTTCACCTGCAGCGCCGGGTCAAAGTGGCCCAAACGTGCTTGGTCAAGCAAGTCTGTCTACTATGCACTCGGAGCCCAATTTAAAGCTTGTCGAGACATATTTACATGTATACATCGAATGCGAAGGGGGGCCGTTTCCCCCAATGGCATGTTTTATATCTCCCCATCTTTCGATCCCCCAACAAGTCGATATCACCGCCTCTTGCGAAACTTCCCACCCCTCTTCGCCCCCAATCGTCAGGATAGATAAATAGAGGTGTATCTATTCTTCCTTTCCATTCTTTCATTTCTTTCCCTTTATTTTTCAATCAAAGGCGGGGTTGATTTCGGATTGATTAGCTGGCAAACGGTGCATGGCAGGCCGGAAAGGCTGAACGAATCACAGGCCGGTCAACCCCACCACGCCCACCCGAATTTCCCCCCCTTCTCGTGCTTTCTTATACCTCTTGGATTCCTCACTCCTTGCGTGCTCTTGACAAATAAAACAGGAGAGGATTGCAGCAAAGCTGTCCCGAATCTTTGGGACTTTCTGACCCTTCCTAGATGTCTTTGCAAAACGAGGCAGCGATTCACATCCATCAATCGCGAGGGTGCATTTCCCCCTCTGCCGCATCCTTATTTCCCCTAAATAGGATCCTACCATCTTGTCCTTTCCCACCCGGCACCCTTCCGGAGACTATTTACTAATTGTTTCTCAGAATTATTTATTCTCACCCCTTTCCGTCGTCTTTCCTTTTCATCGTCTGGTCTCGCGGGACCACAGCCATGCATGCATGCAACCGGTCAATTACACTTCCATTTTCGACCAAAAATCGAAAATTTGGGCGTGATAAACTAACGCTCACCGGGTGAGAGTGGGTCCAACCAACGGATGGGATCGAGACGACGAAACCATCCACTGGTTAACTGAACTGCATGTCCTAAAGCCCAGTCCAATCTGGTCCAGTCCACCACTCCCTTGGCGTGTTGGGCATGCGCCCGTCCATGGGGGCTGGTCCCTAGCTTCCCTCCTGTTATCGTCATATGAGCAAGGGGTCACGAGCATCGTCATACAGAAGACACACCATTAAAAACGAAAAAAAAAAAAAAGTTATCAGACCCTGCGATAAAATATCGGCGCTAAGGAACTTATATGTCGGTAGAGCAAAGTTAAAAGTCTCTTCGAGGTCCTTTTTTTCATCCCATGTTAGCACGCGCCGATGAAGCCGAAAACGATCTAAAATAGGGTTAATCCTTTGATTGTTTTTCGAGCCGCTAACTTTGCACCACCCTCGCCGGCAGGCGGGGTCCCTGTGAATGGGTTTCATTAGTGCAGGATCGTGGCCTGGGTGGCCTTTATTTTTCTGTTTCCCCACTGCTGCCAAGCTGAGTCATCATTCCGCGGCATTCAACTTTGAACTCGGAATTGAACTAGGATTAAAACTGGTGAATTGCAGATTGGATCCTGATAACCAGGACGCGGACAAGGTCTTCAATGCAGATGCGTCATGGATACGAATTTGCGCGACGCGTCTTGAAAAGTGAAATGCCTCGTCTTTGTTTACGTTTATTCTATTTCGGTCATCGTGAAGAAATATTTGAAATATTGCTGTGACATGGGGGTGATGTTGCAGTGCTTCCGAACTCAATGTTGGATCCACACCGGACAACGCATTGACATCTCGAGACGAGATGCATTGATGCCACCAAGTCCAAAAACCAAGCGAATGGATATAGTATGTGGAAATCAGAATTCTCGAGATTTATAAATAAATAATATAAAATAAAACCCAAAAATAATGAGGCACATTTGGTTTGAGGTTGAAGGGATAGTAGCGAGCTCTTCCTTCATTCGATGAGCAACTAGCCATAGAGGCTATGTGAACGTCAGTAACAACGATTGAATAAAACATTGAGGGCATATAATCATACTACATAAATGAGTTACCTAGTATATCTATGTCCATTCAATTACCGGTCCACTTCAATGAATACGTCCATTCGAAATAATATCTCAAGCTCATACATTTGATACAGACTAGTCTCAATTCATCCACATTGGACTAAGATATATTACAACGACATAGTACGACAACTTCCTTAAGTTTCATGTGAGCTCTCATTAAAATATAGTGGCTGTTGAAGATATTAAGCCTCTTTATTAGTACAGAGAATTACTCGTATGAGCTTAGGACTGAAGGCGTTGATGTATGTGTGCCGGAATGACAGGCTTGGCTGAGAACACAATCGATGACCTCGATATCTTGTTAAGAATCAGATTGTCTGTAAAATACCAATTTCAGAACGCGATATGATGTATACGTACATAGTGTGAGCTACAGAGTCGCAAATATAACAAATTCGACGGTAACTACCTGGCCTGGGTCTAAGAAAATATATCCTAAATACCAAAAATCACAAGGAAAACTAACTATCCAATTGTCCGACGTGTGTACTCCGTCCATTCAAATACATAAAAATCCCTTTACAAAATGCAAATCCTTCTTATAATCCTCGACAATATATTTACCTGTCCTTTTCACTTCAATACGATCTCTATGTCACTATGCTCACGGTTCAAATCACCCGGCTTGCCTCCCTTCTTCGCCTTCTTGGCCCTCGCTCTGTCCTCCAACTCCTTGAAAATGCTCGCTTTATCCCCAGTCTTCACCGAACAATCAAGTCCCTGCAAAAACCCCTTAAAAATCGGCTGGGAATGCGCAAATATCTCCTTCTGCGTATCGCTCGCCGTCTCGGGCACCCAAGCCACAAACCCGACCCGCTCCTTCACCCTCCCATCATCAAGCTCACAATCGAACCTCACACTCGCATGTCTGCACATATTATCCGGCAACTTTTCCAAAAATTCTTCCCTCGACGCCACGTTCCTCCCAACCCTTTCCACAATCACCTGTCCGGCCGCATTCTCATCGTGTCGAAAGATGATATACCCTATCTTTCGTTTCTCCTCGTTTTTCTGGAGTAAACTGAGATGATATCTAATACAGTCATCGTGGATTTTGATCCGGTCTTCGTCGTGGTGCCTACCCCAGCTTCTCGAGCGAGAGTTCTCCCGGGAGGCTTCGCGGGAACTGAGGAGTGTGGGGTGGGATATGGATGATTCACGGGAGCTAGCGTCATTGGAAATGTTGTTGGGGGAGTTGGAACGTTCGCGGGATCTTTCTTTGGAGCGACCGCGGAGACGACCGAGTCTTACTCGGAGATGATCTTCATGGGCGTACTCGTGGGGCCGCTCGTGATGTTGCTCAGGGTGCGGCTGCTCGTGAGAGCTCTCATGAGAGTTCGAGTTGGGTTTCTCGGCGAGTTGGACTGGGGGTTGGGTAGGCATGTCGAGTGTTTCGTAGGCTGGAGGGTCTTCGTGCGTGGCTGCCATTTTGAATTTGGGCTTATCTTCAAGAAGAAATTCGTATAATTAATTGAAAAGGTATGCAATCGTGAAATGCTGTATTCAAAGTAAAGGTAATCCGAAGTTAGCTGTCTTCGATCTGATATTACAAGACATACAACTTGTAACGCAAATATAGAAGTCCTCCGTATCTCTCGGGAGATATCATCTACTTACATTAATGATATACAATATAGATGCAGCTCTCCTGAAGCTTTATATATAAACCACGGACTTGGAGATCAATCACAATATCCCTAAAGCTGTCGAATTCGAATATCTAAAACACCTTCAAAGAAAGACAAAAAAAAATGAATCAAAGCACAGCTGAACAAAAGAAATCAACCAGCTTATTAAGAAAATCAATCCCGAGTACGTGGTATATTGCATCTCGACTAGCCTTACACCGTATACCGCCTAGGCGCCATCCTCCGACGGAACATAGTTCCTGTCCCCTCCACTTTCTCCGAGAACGACCAATCCATCCGAAGAGGCGCACGAAATTCTAGAATCCCCCGCCGCCCCTTTAAGGTTCTGCTGTGAGATGCTGAAAAAGGTGCTTTGTTTCCATCCATAGGATAGGACTCGGACGGTCGAGATCTATTAATCTTCAAGGGGGGCGATATAGCTAGACCCGGACATGCTATGGAACCGTCACACGACGAGTACATGGGTCGGTTAGAAAGATATGTTTTGGGTATCGAAGAGTGTGCCCTTGCATTTTGACGTATTGTTAAGAGAGCTCGAGAAGATCGAATAGCAACTTTTCCTGGCAGCTTTTAAATCGTAGCTTTGATTGGGAAAGAAGCTATCAGGGATATGTAAACATCCTGATTGACTTGTGATTTTAAGCAAGCGAACGTATATATCCATATAATTGTCGTATTTGATCATGATATCAATGTTCAAAACCAGAAATGCATCCTTGAGTAATGACTTGAGTGCAAACCCATTAGAATTGAGCCTGTTGGTGTCCATTCCGATTCCTACTTCTAAGTAGTGAATGAAGATATCATATTTATTGATACGGTTAATCCATTCGATTTTCCATATGTTGTTCCGAGTCCGAAGAGACGCAAAATATATGCTAATAAAAAGTCCTAAGCTATATATATCTCATCATCAAAACATAGATATTTCCTACGATTAAAGCGAGCAGATGCTGGCTTAAAACCGCACCTCCCCAACCCCTCCTCCCCAAAATCGTATTTAAATATTTTCCATCTCTCTCAAGGTTTTGGGCATGGGAAAAATCTCTCAGCCTAAATTTTTATAAAATCCCAATCTTATTGCACTTTTGTCACCAAAAAACCCTCTCTCGCACTTCGGTACAGGGTTCACCAATTCCCGTCCCAAATGTGGCGCCAAGGATGTTCAGCCCTATTACAGCTCAGTACTTTTAAAGGAAAAGTGATGCAAACAACGGTACTCTGAAGCTTTTATCGATAGCTATCTCTAAATTTCAAAACATCAAGCCATTGGGTTGGTGGATGCTGTAATTGGAAGGTAGCACAGCAAGTGATCCGATATCAGTCTCGATACTCAGGTATCTGGCTATCGATGTACACGGAGTATAGAGACCTAGATGGTAACATCTTCTTTATCGTTCATTAAATACCATTTTAATCGTGGTAAATATAGCAGTAGTCTAACGTATACCCCATGCTATCTGAAAAAAACAAAAAGACAAAAAATTATAAACAAAGAAGAAATATGTAAACCAAAGACCTCCTGATCAAATCACTATCACATAGGCTGACAGTGAGATTAATAAAATATAAAGAGAGAGGAGGGAAAACATGTAAACCATGACGAAACTCGCTATATAGATTCCCAGATCACATACCGACTTTTCTTATTATATTAGAAAGCATAACGCCGAGGTGCCAAGAAAGATGTATCATCATGATGCCGGAAAACAAACCAAATGA
This sequence comes from Orbilia ellipsospora, assembly GCA_036971675.1. Lineage (NCBI taxonomy): Eukaryota > Fungi > Ascomycota > Orbiliomycetes > Orbiliales > Orbiliaceae > Orbilia > Orbilia ellipsospora. Next base: position 1,413,994 of record JAVHJO010000011.1, on the reverse strand, counting down.
AATAAATAACCCAGAACAAAGAAGGAGAAATGAGCCTAAAATATTATTGTCCACTTTGTTTCATGTCTTCTATGTTTCTAGCCTTCTGACTTGCCTAATAAGCCAGGTCCCGACAATTGAATTTCCGGACACCAATCTGCAATCTCAGCTAATCTCAATGGTGCCGCCTTGTGAATCTTATGATAGCCCATAGGTCGTTTCTGAACATTGATGTGGAAATTATATTCGCATGAAAATTCCAGTGCCGTCTCGTTCGATGGTAAATTCGCGCCCCTCTCGCCAAATTTTCTCGAAAACCAAACGTCTTCGCCACCGCGATACGTCCCTTCATCAATCTCCTTGGCGAAGTCGTGCCCTTCATCGAACAACTTCATGATCATTTCTCGATTCCGTAACGATAGCCCGCCATTATATAATCTCGCGTTCGGAGCCAATGTAGCGCCGATGAAATCGTATTCGAAAAAATCTTCAACGGTTTTGTACGAGTTGGCGCAGAGTATGGCGTCAGCTTGGAATACTAGAACGTGTTTGGCGGGCGCGAGTTGTTCCCACAACCACCTGCTGGCGAGGTATCGGTTCACGCTTTTGCGAGAGGTGAGGTCGAACTCATCCGGGATAATGCGAACTTGAACTCTGCCTTCGTCCACGGCGCGGCCCCATACGGCGGAAGCGTTTTCGGCAGTTGGTTTGAGTTGTTCGTCGTACACTGCTTGGGAGGTGAAAAAGATTATTGGCCATTCGGGTCCCAAGACGCCATTGTAGTGCATTATTAAGGGGATGTGGCGGTTTGTGAAGGCGGTGTCGGTGATGATTGCGACTTTGGAGGAAATGTTGAAAGTGTAGGGCGACGACGCTTTCGACGGTCTGTCCATGCCTAAGAAGTGGTTTGTCGACTGGAAGAATAGAGAATGTCAGCCATAGTTAGTGGTGATGAATGAAAACAGGGATACGCACATCGAAGAAGGATTTCTTGGGTGTCAATGTGACAGCCCATACGAATATGAGCGACAGAGCGATAAGTATCGTCCGCTTCGGCGTGAGAGTTGAGCCAATCATGTTGGATCCCATCACCGAAGGATCGGGCTCAATACGAAAGGAAAGGAGAGGAAACCGGAGAGGGAGGGATGTAAATGGAGGTTGGTGGCGATGAAGACAGGGAGAGAAGGTGTGTTGATGCAGCCAGCCGCTTCCTTGTTGTTGTTAAAAGGCCTACAATATCATACGCCCATACAGTGTTATATATATATGTACAGACTGGCAGCGGAAAGGAAGGTGAGAGAATGTGAGAGACCGTCCGAGAAATTTGGAGGTTGAAGAGGCGACGAGTCGGACGAGAATGGAGGAGGTTGTGAAGGTGGTTGAGATGGTGATGGAGGTTGGTTGGCGTGAGGGAGAGAATCAACGAATTGTTAGTTTCCCCTTTTACCTTGGTACCAAGCGAGGGCAACCTTCTTTTCATAACAGAATGCCGTGCCGAATTAGCGTTATTCTCCAGTCAGCAAATAAAATAGATACGACGACGGGGTCCACTTTCTCTTTTAGCTGACGTAAATTATAAAGTTATTGCAGTGGTCGCAATCCCAATGCAACAGCACGTTTCGACATGGTATTATAGTCCCGGAAATCGGCTTACTTCGTCCCCATTCAACTCTCAGGTCTTTCGGTTCGCATGACATCTTCCCACTTGCTGCACACGATCCTAGGACGGGTGATGGCGGTCCAAACGTCGGAAACATCGTATCTTGGCAGACTTCTATTGGACGCCCCCGTGTCTATTTCCCCGTGGGACTCCGGTGACGTTCTCCAGCGCGCCCTAAACTACGATGGGAATTTCATTAGAAACTTCGCCTCAAGCTGGTGGAAATTACCAATCTCAAAAAAGAACAACCGACTAGCGCAAAGTGAATATAGATACATCAATCGTGTGGTTCTAGGTACGCTGTTGAACACCAGCGGACCGGCAGTGTCGTGAGACTAGCCTTTTTTTTCGCGATGCGGTTTGTTTGCATATATAACGAGAAAAGGGGTACTATTAATAGCCAGCAAAATTCCCATGCCATCGACTAATGTTGCAGTGATTGGGTGGCTCCAAATGCCATTTTATCCGTCAGCGGGTTACATCGAACAATCTATCTGTCGAAACATTGTGCACTATGGTTCGAGAAGCTTGGTGCGGGGCGAGATTAGATTTAGTGTCCCAATATATATGTTCCTAAATTGAGTTTTTAACTATATCGTTCAGCTTCCGCGACAGTATCTAATGGGACCTGGCAGCGTGTTTTAGAGTTTAAAGCTTTGTAATACCTCTACCAACCTTCAAATCAATATATAACCACTAAATACACACTTGATTGGATACTTTAGCCAAAACTCGAGTCCAAGAGTATCGGAATATATTCGAGATTACTTAACGATCTAATAATAATTACTACCTATGGCTCTTGCAAACTAGTTGCATACTATACGTGGTCTATGAATATGCGCCGCCGTATGTCTACATAAGACGGAAGGCACCTTATAACTTGGCCTTCCCCTGCGTCTTCATCCACCTCTCTGCCAACTCTTTCGCATCCTCTTCTTCCTTCTGCGAATCAGCTACCGTTTGTCTCGCCCACCGGTCGCCGTCCCTAACCTCCTCATTATCCCCCTTCACAAGCCCAAACGTCTCCCTCCAAGTCTCCCGTCGAATAACGCTATAAATCCCACTCTCAGCCTTCTTATCCAACTTTCTCTCATCAATAAGCTTATAAACCTCATCCAACCCGCCCAACGCATCCACAATATCCTCCTTCAACGCTTCCGGCCCGGGGAACCTCTTCGCCTCGAGCACGACAGCGCGGTACGTCTTTGCGGACAATTTATTCCTAAAGATCGAAGTCAAAGGTGGGATCAATGGCGCGCCAAATTCGAGTTCGTTCATGCACACGAAACCCTTCTTGGGATTCATGACGCGGTAATCGTGGCACATGGACGTGATGAAACCTCCCGCGAAAGCGTGGCCGTTTATGAGCGCGATTGTGGGCATCGGGTATGTTAAGAAGTTCTTCATGTACGGCCAAAAGATGTTGTTCCACCACATTGGCTGCTTGCTGACGTGTTGGAGGTCGAGACCATTGCTGTAGAATTTGGGAGAGGAGGAGGTGGTGATGAGCACGCCCTTGGGGTGGTTTGTGCGGAGGAGAGCGAGGGCCAGGGTGAAGGTCTCGATGAAGGGGGTGAGGAGACGGTTGTCCGGTGGGGAGATGAAGGTGAGGAGGTAGACATTTGGGTGTGATTTCGGACGTGGGATGCTGATTGTAATGTTGCTACCGTCGGATGTAGCGATGGGGAGAGTGTAGAGGGTTTGCGGTTCTTCTGCCATGGTTTCTTATATTTACAGGTATACTTCGTAGATGAATATCCGCGTATGGAAGGCTGTAGACTAAGTTGGTCGAAGGAAAGTCGCGAAATGAAGGAAAAAGATGGAGATCCTAATTGATCAATGAACCTGGAACTGTTCGGCTGGACCGATGGAAATGGCTGGACGGGTGGAAGCGGGGATGATAGAAGGAGCCATGCGAAAGAAGAAGAGCAGCGACGAGGTCGAAATAAATAAAAATCCGGGGAAGCGCAGGTCCAGCCGGAGACTTCTGACTTTCTTAACCGAGGCACATCCTCGAATTCACGTTCATGTCGGCTTACGGACAACGCACAAAATACCACAAAACTCTCCACCCTGGGTCCGAAATCTGCCGTTCTTGGTATTTCTCACGGCATAGAATCTTGGAATGCTGCACAATTTTGTTGGTTCTCTGCATCGATCTGTTGGAACTTAGACGCTTGCGATCGAACTAATCTACCGTCATCGAGTTAATCATCGGCTTTGCCGTGAAATTATTCGTCTCGAACTTTTATGCATTTAATTTGGAATTATAGGTTGCGCATCGATGCCATCAATGGCCTTTTTTTCTTTCTAGTATGTTAAAGTGGGCCTTTTTGATTTGAAAGGTTCTATTTGTTCAGATGTTTAAAGCATTTATATAATATGCTATAATTTAAAATGTTTGCCATTGTTACACTTTCGTAGGACCAAAAAACAGGGTTTGGATTAATAGCAAAATTAGAACTAAGCCTAGTTCCGATTCAACCTGTTGGGTAGATAGGTAGTCTTACAAGCTTGTTCGCAGATTCTGTTGGGCTGAATTATTTGTGACCCGCCACTAGGGACCGAAATTGAAAATTAGGTAGGATAGGTTTCCAACGACGGCAAGATGCTGGGGTTCAACGGCTTTCAGGGTCCGAAATGCATATATGGGACCCAGTCGGCTCGAATGAGGCCTCCCACCAAAGTATCTGAATCCTCGGGATCCAAATCACCATATCTAACATCTTGTCTCAAGGCTTGGATATCTAATAAGAATTTTGATTCGTAAATGGATTTATCCCAACGCCACTCATCAGCGCCATCCTCCCCTCTCTCTTTCCCCCCCACGCTAAGACCCTTAGTATCACTCCCTTTATCTAATGCATTATCGCTATCGGTTTCGCTAGTGTTGTAAGTGCGCTGCTTAAGTGTGCTTCTTGTTACTGTTACCGAAGGCCGTGTGGAAAGCCAAAAATCCCTTTGCTCAATTGTAGCTTTGTGCAAAGCAGCACACACCGACTCATCGCTCATGTCGTTATTCGCCATGTATTCATAGAATGTCCGTGCAATCTTGACACAAGTTCGATCGTAAACCTGCCAAAGCGTACCAACGACGTGTCGGAACCCGGCGAGCTGGAGTGCGTTTGCCGTGTGTATTCCTTCGTCTATCAGGTTATCAGCATCACAGGTTCCAGTCAAACAGGCAGACAAGTAGCCGATAAAAGGTTTTCTCTCTCCTAGATCGCGAGCTCGAAGATCAGATACTGTGAGTAAGCCATTTTCTAGCCACAACCCGCTCTTGGAAGGGTCAGTAGGGTTATTTTCACCGTGCCCTGCAAAATGGAGGATAGTAGCATCTAGGTGCTCTAGTACTGCTTTGCAGCTCTGGTTTCCGAGCGTGACCGGCTCGGCGCCCAAGCGGGGGCAAAGTTTCTTCAGCACATTGATTTCTTCTGTGGCGAAGGGAAGATTTGGAAGCCATTTACCCCCCGAAGCTGTTTTTGGCATGGCTACCAAGAGGGCTTTTATTTTTGAGGGGTCTCGACTAGTTCTCATCGATATTGATTTCATCTTCCTGGCGCGTACGAAACTTCTTAATGAAGAGGTGTAAGAAGATATGACTCTGTCAATAACCGTTTCTGTGGAGCCTGAGGCATGTTTTCCCGCTGCGTGGATTGGTAGTCGGGTCAAACTTCCCGTAGGCATCCAAATAACGCGAGGAAGGGCCTTCGTGGGATCGAATCTAATATGCTTCAGGATAGGGCCAGCTATCACATCCCAAAGCCATTCCAGCATCGATGGATCAATAAGCGGTCGTGAAATCTTGTGATACTCATCCCATTTCCGCAGATCTTTGAAATTTAAATTCGGTAGATCCACTAAACTTACTCCTAGAAGCTTTGTGATCAGAAAAGCCTTGGATCTGTTCCATGTTGCGACAATGATTACAATCGTATCGTCGCCTAAAACTTCCATCACCTGCCCTAGTGTTGGTGGTTGCAAGAAACCTTGCGTCTTAGGATCGGTTTGTATTTTTTTAATAACTTCTAAAAGCTCTGCCTCAGCTTTCCGCCGTTCCTCGGACTCCACTATGTAAGTTTGTGCAAACCTGTCGTCTAAACTTTGCTGCGCACTGGCAATCTGAAGTACGTTCAATTTCTTCCGTGCTTCCTGATACTCAACAGCAGCTCCAGGTTCGAGCATCGACATATCTAGCATATCCATACGGGATTCCGTTAAAATCTCAGCTATAATCCCACGGCCGCGTTCTAACAGTGTTATAGCTTTGTAATGATCATATCCCGCTTGTATGGCTAGTATAGCTGCGTTAGTAGAAAGGCCAGAAATGGCCCCGAGGACGTTCTGTTGGTCGGAAGGTGATAGAGACCTAGCGGCAATTGTGGGAAGTAGATCAATGGCATCTTCGAGAATTTTTGCTGCTTCTGATGATCCTGAGGACGGCTCTAGTATTGTCGCCGCCGCCATGGCTCCCTGGATACGCATGGATGGTGCTGAACCGCGACTGTGAAAAGCTTCGATGTAGCATTTTAATTCCTCGGCTTCGTCACCGGCTAAGACTTTCCCTCCATAGCGAAAGCGAGCACCTAATGAATAACCTAGTTGGAGCAGAATATAACCCCTGACTCGGTGTTTGGCTGGTATTCGGGCCCTCGCGTCTTGAAGGAGTTGGATAGATCGATCGATATCATTTTGTTGTCGGCTTAGATAAAGGAACCGATGCCGTAGAGAAGCTGCGAAATGGCCTAATCCATCGAAATCTTCGAATTCAGGGACTCCTATAAGCTGGAACGCTTTGTCAAAATACTCTATGGATTTTTCGACGTCAAGTTTGTGACTTTCACTAAATATTGGATACCCAATCGCACGAGTGAAAAGCTTGGTAGCAATACTGGAGAAAAAGATAGGATCGGACAGCTCATTATCGGGGAGCCCATCGATAAAAGTTTGCAGGCTGTCGATAGACCTCGTAATTGAACTTTTATCTTTCGCCCACGCCCCACGCGCAAAGTACATACTGCTCAGCTCGTTCACGTATAACCGTTGCAGAATGTGCTTGTTAGGAATGGCACTAACTACATATGCCAAAGCGGCGATGGCACTGTCCAAATCCCGCAGGTCGCCTGTGAGTGCAGAGCGTAGCGCAAGCCATCTCCCGAGGTGAGCCTGACATCGAATTTCCTGCCTGAAGCTACCTTTCGCAGCTTCCAGGGCTTCGGCCGTTTTCTTGATCGCTTGGTTAAGATTATCCATATTCCCAAGGCGCAAAAATCTTATTCCAAGCCACTCTCCGTGTGACAAAATTTTGCGTGGGGATTTAAATCCCTTATCTGAAACTATCGCTTCCTCAGTGAGGCGAATGGCTTCATTGATATCATTGATATCTTCTGTTTTCAAGAAGCGAGCACCCAACGAATTAGCATATCCCTCTAGCCATAAATGCCTATCACGGTGACTGGGAGAACATTTGGTTAAAAGCTGTTCCAAGGCCTCAATTACTCCATTCAAGTTTTCCAAGTCGTTAGCTAAAATCGGGTTGCGCATATTCTCGTCATTGAAGAATCGACAGCTTTGGATCGCTATAGCTCTCCCTGAGTTAAATTGAGTATTGCTCTCCAATGCCTTTGCGCACATAGCAAGGGCAAGCTTAGCGTCCTCAGGGTCTCCAGTCCGCTCCAACTTGTGACCCAATACTTCAGCATAATCATATGCAATTCTTGAGTATTCTGGGTCTCTCGGGTCATATATTTCGAATGCTTTCTCAAAAGCCTTTATGCTAGCATCGATATCATCGCTGCGAGTTTCATCGTAGTATCGGGTTTTAAGGAGTATCGCAAGGTTGTGTGAAATCTGCGGGTCATCCGGGAGGAGTGATCTTGCCTCTTCTTGCAATTCAATAGCGTGATCGCGGTCCGCTATTTCACGATCGCGCTCGTAACGTAAGAAAAGCCATGTCGCAAGATTATCGAGAGCAATTGCACGCAATAAAGCGTTGTCTTTGGCAAGTATAATTGCTTCTTTTGCCAAATCCAAGGCCTTGAACAAGTCTTCATTCTTCCTAAAGCTTCTAAAGCGAATTCCGAAGCAATCACTGAGCTGGAAAACAATGTTAAACCGATACTCGTCTATGATATTAGAATCACTTTCTAAAGCCGCCTCCAGATCACCAACTAACTGGTCGATATATTCAAGATCGCTAGTCAAATCGAACCAGACATGGAGAGCCATCGATAAGTGGACCAATACTGAGACTGAAAAGGCGGTATGGCCCTGAGAAGATGTTGCCGAAAGACTATTTTTGTAGTTTTCGATCGCAGCTTCAAGATCGCTAATATTACTTTGCGACTTATATTTCTTAACATAAAGTAACCCGAGTTTTTGGTAGATTTCTGGGCGAGCATCGTGTTCAGGAGGTATAATCCGCAAGGCTCGGTGACCGTTTTGGATACCAAATTCAAGATTAGTTAGATCAGCACTGGATAACACCTGCCGTTCTAGCATCAGCAGTAAACCGAGAACCGCTTCCAAACTGTATTCGCCAATTGAGTAGGCATAATAGATAGCGTTCCTGGCCAGCAAAATCCCAAACCTCAATTTCGACGAATCCCCTTGCGTGCTCGCGAGAATGGCTGTTGGTACTATTTCTTCGCTGAATATGGACATGGATTGCGCAAATAATTTTCTTTTGGAAGAACTGAGATAAGTCAGCAATCTTTTCATCCCAAGTGCTAAATTTTGAATATCCGATCCATGCTTTTTACTGGAAGATACCAAAGTATAATCCTAAGCCAAAGCTCACAAATTAACCTAGCCGACATATTTAAGATATTCCATATTTGGATTTAGGAGAAGCAGGAATTGACTAAGTAGTAATATCAGTAACTTTAAACCTACAGGCGATCAATATCCTGCGTCGACATTGTAGCGTGCTGACTCAAAGCTGTCAAGAGAGATCTTGAGACGTTCGGTGAGGGTTTTCTATGATATTATACTTGTAGACCATTAATCTTCTAGCTTAGTATTTAAGTTAATTGGAATAAATTTGTTTCGGTGCTCTTCAGGTTTCAGAGGGTTATCATCGAAGTAGGCCCTGTCAGGTGATTGTGAGCAAGAAAAACGAGCACGAGGCTGACAAAGGCCAATCTAGGCTGTGTATTTTGGAAACGCGAATATGCATGCACTGATAACTGCTGCATTTTTGCCCACCTGATCTCGGGGCTGTGCAAAGCGAGCCTTGGATCCACGGAGGTGTTGTGATAAAAAGGTGACGTGATACTTAAAGTGAATAAAAGAACATCGAAGATTTTCTTGGTCCAGTTAGACGATTCTTGATTTCTTTGTTATCAAGGTTTTGAAGGACTATTACTAGCCGCATACTGTTAAAAACTCCAATGAAAGGACCGGACTAACTAATCTGCGGGAGGCACCAACAATTTTGGCTGATCTACCAGCAAAACCATTTCGCTGGGAACTGTAGAAAATCCGGTCCTCATCCATTTCGAAGAAAAATACCAAGTACCCAATTAGATTGGCCTCGTGGCCAGCGCTTTCTGGAAACGAGATCAGGTTAGATAATGAAGGTATAAAATTTCAGTAATATAGTATATAACGTAGTACTATAAGGCATCATCACAAACCTTGGCACCCCTTAATAAACTGCAGATAAAAGCCTGAAAATCATCTATAATGCTAATAGCATTCGTTTTAATAACAACTATGGTTTTGATTGCGATATTAGCTACATTATCACGCGAGTAGCTCCAGGATCAATGCAGTGGCGGTACTAGTTCCAGGTATCAAGATCACCTCCTGACTGTTAGTCAGGGTGATATGCTACCTCCCAGCACCTACTTTGTCCCACAGCCTCTAGTTATCGATATATATCGTTGCCGCCTACACGTGATATAAAAATGCATCTGCAAGGTGGGTGTGCGGGGTCAATGTTTCGAATATTCCACTTCCACGCGACGAAACGCGGGAGCAGCCGTGTTGAGTACCCAAGGCGAACGCAGAATGCAACACGAACCTAGCTCCATGTACTCAAGCTAATGGAAAGGGGCCCTCAGGCTATTATAGAGGCGAATTCAGCACTCGAGAATTCTGTCAAGCCCAATTGGTTGAAAGAACCGGGAAGCTATGTGCCAGATAGCCACGAGGTAGAGTCCCTGTAATGCCTTGCCTTTGGCGCATACTGCCAGCGCATTTGTATGTGTCAGCCTTGTAGAGTGTCTTCTTGATTTTCCATTCCGTGGCTACCACGAGGCAGTGTAGTGGTGTATAAGTATAGGCTTTTATTGTTGTTGATTGTGGTCTTAAAATGCATTTACCAAACAAGTTCAATCGTGTCTTAAAAATTTTTAGCTTTCGGAACCAAGACGATGAACGAATCCCAATCTACCGCGGCATGGACCCGCTGGGCCGTGCTTATTGGCGTCGGTATGAACGTTGATGCCACTCAGGATGATCTAGTAGACTTCTCGGTCAAAGGAGCCGTAGCTGATATTGAAGCCGCCGAAGCGTACCTCAAAACAGAAAACGATATCAAGATAACGAAACTAACGGTCGAAAAGTCAAATGAAACTGGTCGGGCTTCTAGCTCAGTCAACGGTCTTCCAACCATCGATAACGTCCGAGTTATATTAAAAAATATTATCGATAAATGCTCTAACGGCAATGGAGAGGGCAAACAAATTTATATACATTTTTCAGGCCATGGCACTCAGCTTGAAGACGACATGGCTTTAGTTCTTTACGACCCGGGTCCTTGCGGAGAGACCTATTTGCGGAGCGCCGAACTGGCATGCGCCTTAAATGGAATGATACAACAGAAGATGCAGGTAACAGTCGTCTTGGACTGCTGTTTTTCAGGAGGGGTGCAGCGTACCGGCCAACTCCGCGCAACCACCGTTCGTTTTAAAGAAACCACCCGCAATTATGATTCTCACGCAAACTATACAAATCCTTTTGCTGAATTTGATTTGAACGAAACCCTTGACGGTACACGCGACGGGACTCTCCAACTCGAGCACTTTCTAGACACCAAAAAGTACACAACTATTACCGCTTGTAGCCCCTATGATACAGCCTCAGAAATTGAGCTTGCTGGAGGAAAACGACGGGGAGCTCTGAGTTACTTCCTCTATCAGGCCTTGGACATGCTAGGGAAGCGCGGGACAAAAATTACATATTCCACACTTTACCACCAACTACAGAGCAGATTTCACGCCCATTTCCCGCAACAATCCCCAATGATTTATGGCAATACGGAGCTCTGCTTCTTTCAAAACGTAGTTGGTGGCCTTGGAACGCATCTTGTGACGGTTTCTTACGGAAAAGAGAGCGAAAAACTCATCCTTCATGCTGGTGATGCGCACGGGGTATGCGAAAACGACGAATACGAAGCTTATCCATATTATGCATCGGAGGTCCTGGGAAGTTCAAAGCCGCGTCCCCTTAAATTACGAGTGACAAAGACAGAAAATCTCATATCGGAGCTTCTCATACCTGATACCTCTCAACAGAAGCTTTTCAGGATGATACCGAATTGGAAAGCGAAACCGCTTACTTCCTTTTACCCTAAAATTATTCGCATCTCTCTGATGCCGTCTGTGTGTGATTCGGATCAAAACCAGCTAAGCGAAAACTTACATTCACACCGTTTCTTGAAAATCTCCAAAGATGCGACTTCGCCTGTGCGAGGCGATTTTATAGTTACTATGAATGAAAACGCTTATGAGGTCCGCGACGGGGCTTCCCGTATCGTTCCTGGCATGATTGTTCGTACTCGTGTTGACTTTGACGCGTTAGGCTCTCTTGGAAACATGTTGGGCCATTTAGCAACTTTCAAGGTACTTGAGAGTATGGAAAATAGACGGCCGGATGCGGGTTTTCATGAGTCTTTCTCTTTGAAAGCTACCCAAGGTCTTGGGTTAGATGGTTGGTTCAACTTGAGGGGTGGGGAAAAATGGAAGTTTACAATCACCAATCTGGGCGATAATCCTATCTATGTTGCCATATTCAATTTCACGTATAACTGGGAGATTCGCAACTTGATCAAAGGCAAAGGTATGCATCTAGTCATACCTGGCAAAGGTCATAAGGATAGCTATCGAGAACGATCTATTACTATGAATGTCCCGCCTGGAAAACAGGAAACTGAGGATATCATGAAATTTTTCATTACAAATAGGCCAACGTCATTCTCACATATGAAACTTTCTCCGATGATGAGCCCCGAAGCTGGAAACAACAGCGAACAGCGTGACAACGACCTTGTCTCGGAACTTCTTGAAGACTTCATTGAAGAGTTTGGCAACATAAGACAAGGCAGCGAAGGGCATTGGGCAACACAGTCCTTCCTTATCAGAACACAGGAATAACCTTGCCTGGATAGCTACGGTTAACAACCAAAACTGTAGCGCTATGCAGAAGGTTATACAGAACCGAAACTAACACGGGACTAGTTCTGATTCCTCAAACATTTCACCATTTTTTACAGTCTTATCGTGCCGGTCGCAAAGCGAGTATTTTCCATTCTTCATCTGCTCGATCCAGAATGGCCCTTCTCTTTCTTGAGTTCCTGGTCGGCACAAGTAGACTTTGTCTGACGGCCTGTATTTATAGCTCGTAGCCTTCTGACCAACTCTTGGCCTTGCACCATCCTTAGGGACAATAAAATCCTCTTGTTCTTCGGCGCTTTTATCGAGACTTTGATAAGCATTTTTATGAATTGCAACCTAAATTTCGTACTCGGGTGGTACCTACACGTAATCTTCCCAATCTATATCGGGCATATTGGCTCTGAGTAGTCGCGTGTACTTGTAAGGTACGGATTGTGGGTTGGCGTAAACCTTGTGTCCTCTTAGAGCTTGATGTGCTGATTTTTGAATATTAAACAGAGTGTGCACGGGTAATATGGCGAAGAGGAATCGGCGTTATTTCCCCTTGGAATTGATAGTCACAGCCTCATTATTAAATAGATTCCTTTTTTATCAGCCTCGTCTTTGTGAATGTATCCATCGACTCTAGCGAGCATAACGCGGCTAAACTCTCTAAGGCGAAGGATTTGATCATCCGCTGGGTGTCAACATAACACAGCTAGATGGTATCAGATAAGGACCTGTATATCAATGCGTAACCGTACCAATATCGTATCCGCCTACTCCAATTCTACCTGGCGTTGTTAAATCTGCAAACATATAAACGGAGTTGAGTGAAGCTAGCCAATGAATTCTCGCCATTGAATCCTCGTCGTACAGCACAGCGTTGTAGCACCGCCGACGGCGCCCAGCCTTTTCATGAGGAATTGCAAGGAATCACTAACAGCGAGCAGTCATGATGCAATGAGCCTTGACCTGAAATTCGTATCTGCATTTTTGAATCAATGGTATCACCACAACAACACAAATCTTCGCGTTGTAAGGCTGAAGTATGCGGAAAGGATTATATACCGTAGATATATCCCAGTCTTCTAACCCACAGATATACCGATGACAGTCTCGTTAGCCTAGTGAGCCTCGTCAACCAACGCGAAACTGCAGACTTTCGAGGATAAGAGGATCGGCTACACCCGATTGACGACAATTGTAACGGCTATAGATCAGACCCAATTCGAATTGCATTCACGTCTTTGAGATCCTCCGGCTTCCTTTAGTTCAACAAATTCTTCACTCTTCTCCCTCAGGGTAATCAAGCTGGAGCTGATTGTAAATTATACACTATACCTGTCGGGTCGAGATATAATAAACTCAGTATATACTACAACGTAGAGCTGGTTGTTACTCAATGGCTAGCCAGACATACCTAAACAACACCGACATCGAGCTTGCGCTCGAAACTGAAGCTTCCGCGGCACCATCTCCACCCTTCTACCCGCTTTCAACATCTGAATTAGCAAGGACACTCTCAAGGAAACTCACTTCTTGGTACGGGACTACGTTCCATAGAGACAACCGCAATGATGGTGGCTTGCCGGTCTTTCAAAGTACATATACGTAGTTCATGGTGCCTACAGCACCACAACACAATAAAATTTAATTAACATGCAAGCAACTTAGTTGAAGACCTTCCAAATGGTTATCCTCGATTCGCGAGCCTCATGGCAACCCATGAGTCCTTCCAAATAGTACGCCGCTTTTCAAATCTGCGAACGCGATTATTACTCTTAAGCCAAGATCGGATCTCGCAGCTTGAAAAGAGGCTAGACACTATAGATAAGGAAGAGTCCTCACCAATATTCTTGGCAAGCCGCCGAAGAGATAGGAACAAAGAAAGAAGGGTAGTAATATCTAATATTGAAGATGCTTTAAAGGCTTATGGTTGGTAGATTAAATAGTACTCGTTTTTTCTCTGGGAAAAATCCCTTATGCTGACGGATTATTTGGGAGACAAGATGATTTGATAGATAGGAATTTCCGGATACGTAGGTTTGAGTCAGCTCGTGCCCAAGACATCAGAAGCCTTCAAAACTGGGAAAATGCGAATGCTTGTATTGCTCGAGAAGAGACGGAATTTTTAAGCCAACGTGACGATTTATTGTGCCTTTCGGCTCCCAAGGACGGCTTTCTATCCTGGTTGGAACGGTCCGTCTCAGAGAGATTGTTGGCGTTTATTAAGGTAGGTTTTCCGAACAAGAATACAAACCTTAATATCTCGGGCTCACAAACCAAAGAAATCTCGATCAAACATTTCTAGAGATGAAGATGTTTATATATACTCTCAAAGCGCTACAAATATCGTCGCCCGCGCCCTCTTGACTCCTCTGATAGTAATCATCCTCCTGGCTCCAGTGATAACCTGCAATTTCATCTCAAACGTCAATGCCAGACTTGCTGTTGTAGTATCAGCAACAGGTGTCTTCCTCACGGTTTTATCCTTACTCACAAAAGGCAAGATGTTAGATCTGGTAGTCGCCGGTGCAACGTAAGTATATAAACATTTATATATATACTTTGAAAAGGCTTTGGTATTTGAAGCTAAACAGCTAAACTGTTACGTATTAGTTACACGACAGTGCTTATCGTTTTCATCTCGGGCCCAGGTTCAAACCCGCCAGTCATCACGAACACGTAACGGAAAGATCCCGTCTTTTCCTTAACACTTTAATGCCCGCTTCTCTATGCTAATTATCTAAGATCAACACATCTAAGATCCAACAAATCTCCTTCAACCAAGATATGCTACACGCTACATGCTTCCTTATTGCAATAGCTGATCGCTGCCAATTTGGATAGTTTATACTAACTTTCATAATAATCATGTCTCCCGGACTATAAAGCGGAATCGGGACCGCAACGAAAAGTTAATTGATAAGAAGATCTTCTTTTTTCCTTATATTTGAACCCAGTAGATAAATAGCAAGAAAGTAGTAACGTCGACTTAAAGCGCAGTAACCGGACTAGTCAACCAATCATTCTTTTCAGTTCTATGGTTATTCTTTAGTTTAATTGTATGATAACTCCAGACTGCGGTTACTGTCCTTGAAATCCTACAATACAATTCTTTTTTATCACCTTATCTTCCGTATATATTATTAAGGGACCGAGATTTTCTGAACACGACAAAACCTATAATAGGTAGAGCTATACATGCAAGTTGATGATATCAACGTGCCACAACATTACCTATATATATAGTTGTAAGACACACCCAATATACATATCATATAATTAGAAATCAAAATCAGTAAACTTGAATTGGATGACTGTCTTAACTATACTTTACATGAAACCTAGTTTTATATATTTTATTCAAGTTTACTTTAAGTCCACAACCATATAATACATGTATAATTTGATCAAATAAAAGAAAGAAAAGAGCCAATGTACCAAGCTGACGGCTTCTTGGAGCTCAGAATCTCAAGCTAGATATCCAGAAGTTGCAACTAGTTCTGCAGACCAGCTTCACCCGTTGGAAATCCACAAAAGATTTCAGTCGCTTAACAGCTGCAACCACAAGCCTTGGACTTGCCAGTGCATCCAGCACCGCAAGCATAATTTGAAGATGGAGCACAATCACCGAAAGTGCTGCAAGCTTGCCACTGTCCCAATCCACCCTGGTTAGCGGTCCAGCACCACTCTCCGTTCTTCCCGCAAGACTTCCAGCAGAATCCCTTGGTGCAACCGTATGGGGCGCCGAAGAAACAGGCTTGTGCAGATCGGCCAGAGAGATGAGCGATCACGGTGTCCGCGGTCATTTCACCGTTATTTTGGCTTCGTTTGGTGAACTCAGCGTCCATGGGGGCTAGAGAGGCGTTCTTAAGGTCGCGGTCGCGGCCGAGTGGGTGGTCGGCGCACCGACGGACGTCAGATGCCTGGACGCCTTCTGGAAGGATGGTATCGGGTGAGAAGACACCAAGGCTGCCGCACTCAGCAACAGTGGAGGAGACGGCAGCGCAGAACCCGCCGGTGATTTGAGCAAGAGCGAAGAGGGTGACGGCGGTGAACTTCATTTTGATAGGTAAATTGAAGAGTTTTAGAAATAAACTAATACTGTATGTATGAGGATGGAGGATAGATAATGTAGCTGTGTATGATATTGAATGGTTGATATGAATATTTTGCCAAAAACTTTGAGGATTTCTGTTCCTTATATACCCCAATTTCACATAGTGGTATCTCGAATCTCAACTTCATGATTGAAGACTTCTCAACAAACTCAACGGATATCTCCAGGGAAGTCGAAAAGAGATATCTCGTATTTTGCAGCGGCTCCTTGTCGATAACGTTACTATCGTATCATTTAGCTTGTGAGTTTCACCAAGCTGTCGCGCGGGCGGCTCAAATATCCGTTTCTTCATAAACCATGTCACCTACCCGATACAGCTAATAAGGCTCGCCAGTATTCCGTCACGTCGCCCTAATTGGTTAGATCCTGCTGTAGGTCCATTGGGCATATCTATTCGTATTTTCCAATCAGCGATAGCTTCCCCGGATTTTTCTCTTATAAACCTTGTGAGATAGCCCTGGCCTTGAAATAACGGCCCATAGGCCCTATTTGTGTATACGAGATGCCTCAGCAACAACACCAATGATGGAAGACAATTAGCAACTGAGTTAAAAAATTAGCTAATGTACCGTTTCGTATGTTCCTAGGGGATCCTAGAATACGAATCTACCGATATACCGCTATCGATAATACGAGGCTAAACTAGGTCCGGAGTAATTGCATTTTAATCCTATTGTATGTTCTGTTATGTGTTCGTATTAACACAATGAGAGTTATTTGTTGCTTCCCACGGTATTAGGTTAACCTACAAAGAATGCTTGGAAGTGTAAGCTTATAAGATCGCTGGTGTTACAATAAAGTTTTATAGCAGGTGCTATATCATGGCATCCGATTTTCATCCCATAAAGATCTTCATGATGAAATCTTACTCATCCTATAAAAATTTGATAACTAAATTTCTTAGTTTGCTGCCTGTGAATGTTTAAAGCCATCAAACTTTTGAATACGAACGAGTTGCATGACAGCGCAAAGTGTATAAGCGCACCTTCCTAAGTTCCGAACTGCTCCTTTCTAAGACCTAGGTTTATTGGTTGTCATGTCATCACTGCATATAACCAACAGTTTGTTCAATTCGGCTTCCTTTTTCGCGGTTTATGAGGGTTATAGATTTGACCTGCCCTTTATGGAAACATGGAGTATGTCCAACAATCAACGCATCTCAGTGTACTTTTTTGCTTGGATCCCAGTCACTTAGTATACATCGGTTGTCCTAGTCTTCTTAGCAAGTATGCTATCCTCTGGTATGCTGTTGGACAGCAATTTGTAGGGTACTACCTTTGATGGAAGAAAATGAACTCAAATATCGCGAGTGCCAAGTGCCTCGAAAACGTTGTGAATTTATCTCATTATTTGCAAATGAGTAGATATACCATATGCAAAAACATGCTCTAGATGAATGGCGCTCGTGTGTGAAACTCAAATGCGGCCGGCCATGCCCTGGACCGACTTGATTGAACCATACGCGTCTTTTGTTCAAGCTACCAAGAAACGATCGTCCGATCGTTCGTTTTATTGAACGTCCTTGAATTTCTTTGGTTTAATTAGACAGGGGATCACCAAATTACAACCCCAAAATGAGGAATCTCACTCTTCTGGGTCTATCCTTAGCGACCGTCTACGTTCGTGCCGCAGTAGACTACCCTCATTATCTCTACAGAATTGGCTACCAAGACCCCATAATAGAAGCTTACGACGAGAACGATGATCTTTTACTCGATGAGAACGGCGTACCCGTCAAGCAAGATTACCTAATAGATGAAGCAAACCTATTCGGTTCTAACACTTGCGTTCGAGTCTTCGAAGGAGCTAATTCCATCTCCATATGGGAGGTTCCCAAGGAGCTTCAAAACTTCCCGAGGGATCAAACATACGGTTGGATAATGTACCCGGATAGCAATAACTGCAATGCCGGGAAAGACGAGAACGACCCGACGAGACAGAAGGCGTATATAAGCCTCGAACAGGGGATATACGGGTGGAGACAATCCACAGGCTTCTACTCCGGCGGGTTTCCGTACCCCGTTAGCTTCCGTCTCTGGATCAACCCGGAGATATTCAACCCCAGCGGTATCATGGCGGGAACATACCCACCCTTCTCCTCGTTCGGAGCAAACAAGAATATTCCTTCGGGGCCGGAGGTTATGGATTATGACTTTGCACGCGGTGAAGCTAGTGATATAGATCCGAATGATCCTATCGCCAGAGAATACGACTCAAGGAATATGAGAATATATCAACCAGATGATGTGGTTGATAATATTATCGCTCCGTTGACCCGTCTTAGACGAGGACCTGGCGTGACGGCGGAAACTCTCACTAATTTCAGAACATACCCGAAGCAATATTACAATGTATACGACCCGCGTCCGCCGGCAGAGGTATTCAGACCAATTATAGTGCTTAACAGGTTGGCTACCGATTTGACAACTGGAGCGATAAGAAATGCAGACATAGATCCCGTCCAGCTTGGTGCATTCTTTGAAGCTTTCATCGGTCCACCAATCTCGCACGAACACCCTTTGACATACGATTGGCCAAACGCACAGCTTAGAACTTACCTGCGCAATTTGCCAGGATTTTCAACACCTGTAGATCCAGACACAGGAGCGATAGGTTACATATCTCCTAACGGCCATACAGCGCAGGAGGTATTGAATATCGCTCAAGTTTTCGGCTATCTCGTAAACGAATGGATAGACCAGCAACCCGACGATGTGATGGCCGATTGGGGCTATGAGACGGACGCACAGGCGAATGCTGAGAAATGGCTATACTCTATGGAAGAAAATGCAGTAAATCTGGGAATCCAAGCGCACCAACAACCAGTCAGCCTTCAAGATGAGGCATTCGAACAGCAAGAAGAGGTAGCTGATCTCATTCCTCCACCCGATTTTGTTTATGGGGAGAATGGGGACGACGAAATCATAGAAGGTGCTCAAGATGGTTTCGACGAGAATAGCCTCGAAGCAGAGATAGCCCCACTCGCCGAACTATCAGGGCTAGTGAGAGAAGGTCAAGAACTTGTGCATAACGGAGATGTAAGCCAGCAAGATATAAGCCGACATATACTGATGGACGACCTAAGCCACGTCGGAGTTAGCCAACTGCTCGACCAGTCCGGAGAGGAAGCGCAGGAAAATACGGGCTCACAAGTGATCGACAGGCCTTCTACGGGTAACATCCTTAATCAACCTTCAGACAATGACGTATCATTTCAATCGGCGGCAGAAAATCCATTCTTCCAGACTGTTGATCCGCGTCTTTGGTCGACTATGACTTTGAATCGCCTCAATAAGCTACGACAGAAATACCCTATCAATAGGGGGCTATCTCGACAAAGCTCAATTTCGAGCATTGGAGGCATGAAAACAGGCAGAGACCCTGGCCCTGATTAGTTAAGAGATTCGAATAATTTCTACTTTAAATTAAACTTTCGATTGATATATTTGATTTTTATAGCTCTTATTGCATCCTGTAATAATGAAAGGTTTTTTCCAAACGAAACTGATTCTTAGTTTAAAATTATTATATTTAAATTTGATATTTTCAATTCTAGTAAATTATTACCGAGCTTATGGTTCAGTTTACGACAAGATATCACTATTTCTTAGTAAAATATTCTATTTGCTCAAAGCTCGCCGCAAGGAAGAGACATATACCTCGTGGATTTCAACGTGGCGTATTTTCCCTGGATATTTTGCGTGGTTATGCGAGGATCTAGAGCGTGCCGTTTGCATTATAATCGTGTAGACAACGCAAAAAACGTGGTTTCTCGTGTGCCCCAAACCATCCGATATTCAGATACCTAAATATTTGCATGTCGAAGCTCTACGATATCCTAAATTGAAAAGATTTTAGTAACAGAATAATACGACAAGTTTTACCAGGATTGTAATTAATTATTGAACTAATCACCTCCTAAAATGGTCCTCTTAACCCTACTTCCCCTCCTCATAGCCCTCACCCTCACCACAGCCGAAATTGAATCCCACATCAACCTAAAAATCTATTTTACAGATAACACAATCACAGCCCTATCAATCGACCCGAAAGCAGAGCCCTACTGCCGCGGCATTGACTTCCCTCTCCGCAAACCGCAATCCTTTTCTGCCCCTAAAATCGGCGCGATAATAGCAGAATCCCACATCGCATCCACTGAGCAGATCAATGGTATCGATTTTAGCGTATACGTTGGCGAAGACGCGTTGAGTTGCGATGATTATGAAAAACCGCCGTATGATATTTTCTTACCATATTATGCACCCGGCTGGAATGCGAAAAAGGTGGAAGATATAGAATCTGGGGGTAGCGGCGGCGGCGGCGGCGGCGGCATTGGTGTCGATGGTAGAGGGATGTTCGGTAACCTTAACTTTCCCAGTTTCGCTGATTCGGATTCTAGTTCTAGCTCGGATAGTTCAGACGAGGAAGAGCATAAAACAAACAGAGGTGAAAAGGAGGCGAACAGTGCGATTAGTTACATGTCGCCCATCAGACCGGTTTCATTTGCAGAAGACGGTGACGACTCAGGTCTCTTTCCGGGACAGAAAACGAAAATGCCAGTTCTACAAGCACCAGGGTTGACATCTATGCTTGATTCTATATTTGAAAGCAGAGAAATTCCCTCCCTTCCAGGTCTCGGTCTCGCTCCGCGACTTCAAAGGCAATATGCCGTAGACGGGCGTTCTGCCTCAGAATTGCAATCACCGCCATCAACCGGTTTTCTAGATAACATGAGAAACATGCTTCAACTGCGGAGGCCAGGAACTCTATTCCCTGGTAACAACCCCATCAAAACAGAAAGTATATCAGAAGAAGACTTAGATATAATGGACCGAGCCACAATAAAAGCAGAAAACGAAGAAGAGGAACAAGTATTCCATTCCTTCGAAGAAGAAAAAGAACCTTACGACAGCTCACGTATCAAGAAGCGATACGCACCAACACTAACCAAATCCACCGTCTCCCTAACCAAAAGATTCCAAAAACGTGCGCTAGAAGGCTCGCCGTGGTCCTCCGCTTATCCCGAACCCTTAAGCAACCCTGACCCACCTGCAAACCATATTCTCCGTCCGGCTCCCATGACCACCAAGCAGGAATTATACCCAGATTCGCAAGAACCATTCCTTTTCTTCTCCGATCCGACGAGTTTCATCCTATACGCGAAAATTTCACCAAAGGGTGCGGCCATAAATCCCGTACCACTTTACGAGGAACAGGGTAGTGGGTCGATGGTTATAGAGAATGATCCATACGATGTTTTCACGGACGAGGACTTGAATAATATCGTTGATAGTTTGGAGCGAGGTAGCAGAACGACGTAGTATATATCAAGATCGATTCGAGTAGTCTTAGTTGATAGTTACCTGTCGAAGTAAGAGCCTACTTCCAACGATTTTTTTTTATCAGATCTTAGTGCATAAGTAAGCTGAAATATTATGGATAATCACACTGTGCTATTCTTATTCGTTTCCAATACCACAGCTAGCTATCTCCACTAGGCAAGAAAAAGAAAGAAAGAAAGCAAATCCACCATAGCTAAAAGAACAGGCTCAAATAAAAAGCGCCATATTGTATATCTAAAATACACTTCCGAAAGCTTGAGAGAAAAAGAAGAGAGAGAAAAAGTGACATTATAAAAATGACTTTGTGATGACTAAAATTTGTAAGAAAGAAAAGGGAGGATAGAAACATGAAAACATTCAACGCCAGATTCCCAGTAACAAGTAAACATATTTTGAAGAATGAATCCCCCCCTGGAATGAATGGTGTGGATTGATAAAACAAAAAAGTGGAGATAGTATTGAAAAACAAATATAATATCGATCCTCTTCCTCTGAATCCTCAGACGTGACCGAAAAAAAAGTGCCGGATAATAAGCTGCAATATGATAGACGAGAGAGAGAAAGAGTCGTTCCGAGACCACAGCGTCGAGAAAAGATTAAGATGATTAAGAAGGCAAACAAAGTTTAAGAAGAACATAGGGAATGAAGGAAGAATTATGAATACTGTTTGTTCTTATTCTGATTTCTTCTTGGGAGGACGGTTAAGGGGGTTGGAAGGACCTGCAGAGACATGTCGACTTGATGATGAAGATGGTCTTTGCGGATGGGGTGTCGGCCCAGTAGGTGCTCTTCTCCTGTTCCTGTTCCAGTAATGCGGGCGTTTTTTATCCTCTTGGAGTTTCTTAGCTTGAGGTTTTGATTGTCCGTAATCATCATTGTCATCATCTCTCTTCCGTTTGTTTGATCCCTGGCCACTTGCATCCGAAGAACTTAAAGATGGATGAAACGGCTTTGGAGTCGATGGAGGATCCGTGACCATTCTCCGGCTGCTTCCATCAGTCTCAGCCCAAATCGAAGAACGTAGGCTTTCCCTATCCGCACGGTCCAACCCCTCCTTCTTTTCTTTCTCGAGCAATGCGATTCTCCGTCTGATCTCTGCATTCTGGTCAAAGTCACCCTCGACGTGCGCTTGTTCCTCCGAGGGAGCCTATCCCCTTCTGGAACGCTTCGCATCCTCTCGGCTTCTGCTGTCTCCACCGTCTCGATGAGGTCGCTTTTGTCCATGTTGATTCTGTCCTGGTCCACCCCCAGCACTAGGTGAGCCCTGGTTCTGACCCTGATTTCCACCACCGCCGCCACCTTGTCGTGATTGGTTCCCACCGCCACCACCGCCTTGGTTATTTCCGCCCTGTGATTGATTGTCGCGGCGTGCGCGTTCGTCCCATTCACGATCACCGCCACCTCGTCCTTGTTCCCTATCACGAGGAGGGCGGTCGCCGCGTTCCCGGTCCCTGTCGCGATTATCTCGTCCGTGATCTCTGTTATCTCGTTCTCCTCCGCCTGAACCACCCCCGCCCCTATTATCCCTTCCCCCTTCCCTATGACCACCTTCTCGATCTCGGTGTCCCTCTCTTTCACGATCTCGAGTATTATGTTCACGATCCCTGTCTCGACCTTCACGCTCTCGATCTCTATCTCTGTCGCGGTTGTCAGAGCGGTTATCTGAGCGATTGTCAGAACGATTGTCGGATCGATTTTCGGGACGGTTATCCGAGCGGTTAGAAGATTGACCAGGCTGTTGGCCAGAATTTCCGCCGCCTCGATCATTACCCTTCCTCTGATCTCTCTGGTCTCTGTTATCTCTATCTCTCTCCCTCTCGCGGTCTCTAGGCTCACGCTCCCTATCACGTTCCCTATCGCCTTCTCGCTCCCTCCTTTCTCTACCATCTCTATTATCCCGTTCTCTATCTCTCTCCCTGCGTCTGCCGTCATCGCTTCCGCCGGCAGAAACAGTGCCTTGTTGGTTCGGACCGCCGCCGCCGCCAGAATTGTTACCAGCTGCTGGCCCACCATGTTGATTTCCAGCTTGCGTATTTCCTCGATTGCGTCTCCGACCCTGTCCCGGCTCCGAAGGCATATTACCGCTTGGAGAGGGTGCCCCGCTGCCACCAGCTAGGATATCTTGTAAACCGCGAGCTCTGCGTCTATCGTGGTGATGGTCGAGGCTATCTCTTCTAGAGTCCCTTCCACCGCTACTGGCACCCTGCCCTTGTCCCCTAGAATTGCTAGGACCCGTTGGTGAAGGAAGCTCATTACGGGGACCTGAAGGTGTGACAGGATCTCCAGTAACTTGACCGATAACAGCCAACCTACTTGGATGTACGTTTGCAGTTGGGGA
Source organism: Orbilia ellipsospora (assembly GCA_036971675.1). Classification (NCBI taxonomy): domain Eukaryota; kingdom Fungi; phylum Ascomycota; class Orbiliomycetes; order Orbiliales; family Orbiliaceae; genus Orbilia; species Orbilia ellipsospora. The sequence continues at coordinate 1,390,167 of JAVHJO010000011.1, read as the reverse complement.
AACACCGGAGCCGGATCGACCATGGTTATTCTGTTGAGGTGAGACATTGGTGTTAAGAGCGGCGGGAGGACCAGATTTCGAGTCTGTTGCAAAAGCTCTTGCTCGGTCTGGATGCATGGGGATAGCGTTTGAACCTTGAGGAGTAACCTGTCCTTGCCCGGAAGCATTGCCACCTTGCGCACGGTTGTTCAAAGTAAGACTAGTTCTACCAGTTCTTGGACCGTTTGGAACATTGGAATTGCCCGAGAAAGATTGGTTCTGTCCGCCACTGCCACTTGGCCCGGACGGTCGTCCACCGGCTCTGGGACCGCTCGGAATATTAGTCTGATCGGGCTGGTTGAGCCTTCCGTGGTTAGGGTCCTGATTCAGGCGCCCGTGATCACCCGGTCCGGCAGGAGGTCGATTTCCTCCAAAGGAGTCTCTACCATGGCCTTGTCTATTGCGGTCGGCATCGCTGCGTGGACCAGCTGGTGGTCTTGGATAATCTCCGTGGCTATCAAGACGCTGTTCTTGTGAACTCTCTGGACGTTTGCGACTAGTATCTGGTGAGCGAGACCTGTAATCAGACCCTGGGCGTTGGCCGCCTCTTCCACCGGGACCTCGCTGTTGCTGAGCTTGCTTTGCATGAAGTTCATCAATCAAATCGGGCAATTGATTGTGTGGGGTGCTGCGGCTCTCGCGTCCTTGGGAATTGCGGCGTCTGTTTTCTGGGTTTCTCTGGTCCCGGCTATCTTGTCGTCCCCTATTGTCGGATTCGGCACGGTGGGCACCAGGTCTTGGAATAGGCGGCATGGGCGTATTGGGTTTCGCTGGTAGACTGCTAGGAGGTTGGGGCAGCGCATTTCTAGAATCCGCACGAGAATCGGCTCTTTCGCGACGATCCTCATGTTTGCCTGGACGAGAGCCTTCATCACGTCGATTGTCTTTGTTGTCCCGATCTTTCACAGGGAAGAGTTCCACGGGCGGACGTGGCGAGTTACCTCTCCTCTGTTCTTGACTAGAACCTGGAGCTAATTCGTTGCCACGCGGAGGGGGGGCTTTGCTATCGCTTCTTCCACGTGAGTCTCTACTAGGTGTCTGAGAACGTGGCTGAGGCGTCGGACTGCGTCCTGAGGCTTCTTTGACCGCCTTATTGGCTAACGGTGTTAAACCAGCTATATTCGATGCAATATCCGGCTTGGTATCACTCTTAGCGGATGGGAGATCATCGATTTCACCATCTTCCACCTCTTTACTAGATTTAGTGTGCACGGTGATTTGCTGTTGCGCGGACGAGTTGCTGAGATATTCGGTTAATTAAGGATTCTCCATGGTTAAGCCAACGGGTGGACTTACTTTGTAGTATTGGTAGGTTTGAAAGGTGTGACGGCAGGGTTCAAAGTTGATCCAGAATTAGGAGTCGCCTCCTGAGTAGTAGGCACAGGTGTTCCACCTTTACTGTTCGGCAGATTCGCCGGGCTCTTAGCGCTGGGATCTGCGACAGACTTTGCGGAGGTTAGCTAACTGGAATATCTAAATATATATTTGGAACACCAATACATACCATCTGGAACTGCTGAACTGGAATCCAGTCTTTTTCTTTCTTCTTCAACAAGCTCAAGAGCGCAGTAGTCGTGATCTTGAGGTCTTCACGCTTCTCCGTCTTGCTAATTTGCTGGACCCTTTCGACTAAGTTCTTACCGATCCAATCAACAGTGGGGAAACTCTTATTCAGATGCTTCAGAACAATGGTAGCATTGCGGACATGCATATACTCGGAATGGTTCAGACAAGCTTTCAAGGCAGCGTGGAGTTGCTTATGCCACTTGTATAGCACTCGTCTAAAGTCCTCGTAATCTAGTAAGGCGCCACCCCATGTCTTTGCAAATCCAGGTAGATTGCCCTTCCCGTGACATTCCTTCTCAAAACTGGACTTATTCTTGTGCCAAGTCGTGAAGTCACCCATGATTTCAGCTAGGAAGCGTCCATAGTTTTCAACTTCCCTTTCTGTTGACATGAAGATAGTGGCCTCAAGAATGTGTCTCTCGAATATAGTGTCGTACAAGAAGAAAGTCCAGAATTTCGGCGTACCAGAAACGTGCATGCGCTTGATAAATTTGGCACAGAAACTGGCATCGTGCGGACTGAGGACTAATCGGGGCATAAGACAATATTGCAGAATCTGAATAGGAAGCTTGGTGGCAGTGAAGTGCTCAGCGGCGAACCAATGCTGGCTTTCTCGATTTATTCGTTTAACGGTACTCATCTGCAACCTTATCTGCAGCTTCATATCCTGAGAAAGACGATCAGCTTGGTTTCGGAGGCGGTCGCTCTCCCGCTTGCGGCTGTGGGTTGACATGTTTTTGTCTGGAATGACGCGGACGAGTTCATTATTCAGGAGCTTGATTTCTTCATCGTAAGGTGTTATCGGACAATGAAGCTCATAGATCGAAAGCTGCCAAAAGGTTGTGTAGAATGAAAGACTGATCTTTGTCCAAACGTCTTCAGGCATGGATGGCCGAAGGCGTTCCATCAGATCAAGCATAATGGGAGAAAATGGTAGGTTCTTCGTCTCTTCAGCCGATGGAGTCGGGCCGTCGGCCATAGCGACGTCTTCGTCCTTGGTAGTTTCCGCCGTTTCACCGTTAGCATCAGTCATCACAACTTCTCCATCTGTGTCGACTGTCTTTTCCACCTTGAGTTTGCTATCATCCTTTTTCTTAGGCTCCTGCGAGGACTGCGAATTTGCACCAATTGCTTTCTTGTCGTCGTCTGGGAAAAGCATCCCCTCTCTCTTTAATAGCTCGCGAACGTGCGCGCGGCAGAAAAACCAAGCAACTTGAGGCTCAACTCCGTATTTGAGAATGAAATCGTCAACACCGGGTACAGCCCTAGACCATTGATCAAAATCGAGAGTATAGTTCAACATGTCCATATACATGTTGATCACCGAATTGATCTCGTCGTACATGTTTCCAACGACTTTGATGGGGGCGTTGTCAACTTCTTTTCGGTACATGCACAACTTGCGTTCCTGTCCGAGCAATACTAAGAGCTGTCCTGCAAGATCATGTTCAACAAGAGCGGAGGCCAATCTTTTCGCTGATTCTCGGCTGGAATAACGCTTATCTCCGAGCTGGGCGAGGATCTTGGCCCTCAAGTTTTCGCTCCCGTAAAGACCCATGATTTGAACATCGCTGAGATTTGATTCGCCAACGATTCCAGCCATTGATTTGATCATTTCTTGTAAAACTATCAAATCTGCAGAATTTTCTTGCCTCAGTTTCTTGACAATGTAAAGAATGATAGGGTGTGGATCGAGTTCTGGATAGCGTTTATACAATCGGCCACAGAAAGTAGCGAGAGCTATACATCGGATTAGATTTTGCATAATATTAAGTGACAGATTCGAGCATACCTTGCAGCCATTTGCTAACGAGAAGACCATCCTGTTGCATTCGTCCTCTATCCTCGCTCATCTTGACTAAGATGGAATAAGTGAACGCGTCGAAGCCCATTTTGGAGAAGTGGCGTGCTGAGTCAACGACACATTCGATCAAGTTGTCGTAAGATTCGATTTGACTGATAATAACCGTAAAGGCTGTGACCGGATTGCTGTAGCTGATCTTGGACATTTTTCGAGACATTTCCCTAACATTCGTCGTCGAGAGACGTTTCAAGATATTTTTCGTTTCCTTGGTCGTCTCTGCCGCCTTTGATTTAACCTCGGGGAAAAGGCGTGGTGCAATGGTATTCCAGAACCCATAAAGTTCAAAACGTGTTTCTAAGGGGTAGAGTTCCATGAGGTTGAAAATCTCGCTTCCGATTGAAGAATTGGATCCGGAGAGAGACAAAGCTGGAAGCAATAGGTATCTTATCACATCTGCCCATCCTCTCCCGACATCCGAGGTTGTTCTGTACTGTTTCACTGCAGCAATACCAATGCGAACAAGCTTAGATATGAGCTTCACATCGTTAGCCAGTCTCGTGCCGGAGAAACCCTTGAGCAAAGGCAAGCAAAGTACGCGGACATCTCTTTCAGTCTTGCAGATTGGAAGATCTGTTGTCCACTCGGGCTCCCAAAAATATCGATACTCCCTGTTCGGGTCTCCTTCTTTGGCGGGATAAAATGGGAGAAGATACTTTGAGATCTTGATGGGAGGCGCGGGAACCAGGGGCTGTCGAGGAGCTGCGGCGGCTTTTAAGGCGGGATCCGTCGAGATTACCTTCTTAGCACCGACTTCAATGGAAGGAGTAGGTTCGAGAGGCCTGTAAACCTCGTCGATACAGTGATGGATGAGGCGATGCAGATTATCCGCGACTTCAGAGTGTGGATAAGCGATTTTTGGATACTTTCCGAAAAAGAATAACGCCTCTGGCAACGCTCCGGCTGCAAGGATGGCGTTTAATAGGGCTAGTTTTTGATTTTTGGGTTTCTGAGTAGGTGCTGGGGGTTCTTCTGGTTTGGCTTCCTCTTCTGTTTTCTTCGCTGGATCGGCCGGAGGAGCTGGTTGGCCCGGTCTTGGAGGGGGTACCGTGTCATCGGGGAGGATACTCGCCATCATCAGAGCATTCATTGCGCCACTTCGGCCTTTAGAGTCGTTTTCTTTCTTCCATCCGTTAAAGTCTTCATTCATTGCCGCGTCATCTGGAGACAGGTGAGGATAAAGATCCATGAAAGAGATAAACCCAATTTTCAAAAGGATAGCTGTCATAGCCACAAGGTTATCCGGAAGTTGGTTTGAAGCACTGTCAAGATCCAATCCATTCATTGTGTAAAATTTGAATTTGAAACCGATGAGCTGAGCAGCAACTTTGTTTCCACCTCGTCGTGTTAAAATGTCAACCCCGTCATTATCTTCCACCAAAGCTTTGAACCCGTCGCGCTCAAGTCTGTCGAAAAATCCTTCGTCTTGATAAAGAGGGTTATCGTCCGGTGACGGTGAGTCTTTCGGCCACCACTCGCTTTGACGCAAGAGCTCGATGAAGAACCGATAGTTAGCAACAACGCCGTTAGCAAACACATCAAGAATGATGTCGAGAACACGGTTTGGATCAAGATCGAAGCATCCTATTAACGATCTGATATTGTCTAATGTCTCGTTCACTCGCTCCAAGGGACCTCCGCTGTATTCAGCCATGAAGACTTCGGTGATGAGTTTCGAATATCCTTCCGATTCCTCGCGAGACAGATTATATTTCTGCACTCTGTAAAGCATATTCGTTTGCACTTTGATCTGACGACTCTTGAAGCCATTGCTGACGAGATTGAGAGCTACTAGAAGTGTGTCTGGAAGTTGGAGGCGGGCCTCCCCTCGTGAGAGGTAATCGGGGATGAGGGGAGCAATCATGGCGGTAAGGTTATGATGTTGTTCATACAAGGGAACGGTGTCGAGGATCAGGTCAGTGATCTTGAGAATAGCGGCATCGTTGGTAGCACTCTCTCTGTTAACCTTTATGGCGTCAATAAGAACATTGGCGGCAAGAATTGGCGAAATTCTGCTGTCAATGCCAGCCCAAAGGACCTCTTGTACCACCATCATTGCCTCCATATAATTACCTGCAGCGGATTGTGTAACCAGCTCTGACACGACCTCACCATGGCCGCTAGCCAACCAGGCTTCTAGCCTTGCAGGGGTGATTGATTCCCACAATCTGTGGTTACCCGCGGAAGCATTTATTTCGGGAACCTGAGGGGAAGGGGGCGCGATTGGTGTCGCCGGGACCGGGGTTGGAGGTATCATCCTCGGCGGAGCAGCAGGTGTCGGAGTTGATGGAGGTTGGAACTGATGAGCTGGCGGTTGGTGACTTCGCGGAGACTGAGCGTTCGAGTGTGATGATCCGGGTCGCGATTGCTGAGATCGTCCGGGGCCGCCTCCACGATCGCCAAAGCTAGAGCCTCCTCGACCTCCTCTACTGTTGTTCTGGTTACGTCGGTTCTGGTTGTTTCCTTCCTGATCTCGTGGTGGCGGGGGTCGCCTTTCGTGTCCTGGAGAAGATTGATAATGATCTCCTCCGCCGTGTCCACGCTTTCGTTTTCCACCAGGGGCCATTGTATGAATGATTGAAATTGAAAAGCCTAGGTGATGTCGCTGCAGAAGGGTCGACAATCAACAAGTTGTGGTTTTCGTGCCCGAGTGTGCCGTCGCTAGCGACGTAAAGTTTCGTGTCTGCGTATGTTGTTGCTCGTGCCTCTCTAAGGGTCGTCTCAGCGGATTGAGAGTGAATTAAGATGGTGATAATTGACGAAAAGAAGAGTCTATAAAGCCATTCCGAAGAATTGAAGATAAGTTGAGGTCGCAGACCGTCAGTTGAAAAGAACCGTTGGACGGAGTGATTAAGGATCGTGAAGAAACGAAAAGGCCGGCAGAAGAAGACCAAGGGGAGAAGGGAAAGACTGCAGAAGAAGAAGACCAGGTCGTCAGCCACATTTTCGGATTCCGCGTGGACGGACGAATTGAGGATTACTGGATTGAATTGAATAGATGATGGATGGAAGGTCGACGAACCAAACAGGGTGGATATCGTTAATAAACGCTATCAGACGGGAACTCGCATATGACGAGACGAGAGGAGGACGATAAAAAGATAAGACGAAAAAGACGCCGAGCAACGAAAAAGACGAAAAAGAGCAGAGAAAAGATGCGATGAAGAAAGAAGAGCGAGGGATGAGATGGCGATAGAGGGGAGGTACTATCGTCGTATGTCGAGGGGTTGAAGAGGTGATGCGATGGGTGGTGATGGCGGGTGATGATTGTTGCAAAGAAGGAGGGAACGATGAACGAGATGATGTCGACGAGAAGAGAGGCAGAGTGGTCTCGCAGCGAGATTGGCTGTTGGTGTTTTGTCCATCCGTCGCGTTCGCCACAACACAGCGGAAAGAAGCCTGCCAAGCACAACACAAAACACCACCCGCAACCAGCCTTGGCGGGGACGGCCTGTCGTGGTCTCGCTGATCACGCAAACTACAATGCGATCACATGATCTTAGGACCTCTTCACAACACATCCCGCAACACACCTGCCCCTCCTCACTCTGATACAAAGGTGTAGTTGTGGGGTGCTTGGAGGCTTAGCTGACTTGGGAGTTTAAATCTCAAGATCCGCTCGACAATAACACTGATAGAAAAAATATGAGTTCGAGCCAGTCATATAAACGGCTTATAAATGTACATGTACACAGCATATGATACAAACTGTGTCATCTCTGCAGGTCTCTGCCCGTTCCATGATCTGATCATGTCCCACCCACAGCTCAGCCACGTGATATATGCATCATAACCCACAGGTAGCTTCATTTGCGCACTTGGAACCCCTCCATCATCAGGATTCACTCCATCCCGCTCATCTCATCTCGCCCCGTCCCGATCTTTCCATCTCCACCTTCACCACCAGCTTCAAACCAAAACAACAGGTTCGCATCCAACCAAATTCCACAGCCCGAGCAATCTTCCCCGACACAGGTTTAAACGTACCGAGTCAGTACTCACCAAGCTAGAAGCTCCAAGCAGATCCCACTTTTCGCAACGTACGTTACAAATACAACCAACCAACTCCAAGCTCCACCAAACAAGCACCCACCGCAACGTTCTCGGACCTCAGCAGCACCCACCACGATCACAGCTGCTATCTACCCCACTACCGCCATGGCAGCCGCCGTCCGTTCCATCTTCTCCGATCTTCGAGATCGAATAACCCCGCCAACACATACCTCAACCTTCCTGACAACGGGCAAACTCACGCCCGAGGAGTTCGTCGCCGCAGGCGACTATCTCGTTTACAAGTTTCCTACCTGGTCCTGGTCCCCCGCATCCCCCGGAAAGGGCAAAGCATTTCTGCCAAACGACAAGCAATTCCTCATCACAAAAGGTGTTCCCTGTCACCGTCGCCTCGACGACAATTTTGCAGGCTCGGCCGGCCTGAACGACCGAGTCGTCGAAGGCGCCAGTGGCGACGACGGCGACGAGGAAGGATGGTTGAGTACCGGTGTCACAAAGACCGAAGAGAAAAGCGCCTCGACGGCCAAAGATGTCAAGACGGTTGACGACAAAGGTCGTGTAGAGGAAAACGATGATGCAGAGAGTGTGGGAGACATGGAAGACGAGGAAGATGATTCCGAAGCGATAATTCGCGACGGCGATGACACCAAGACGTAAGTTTCTCTCAGTATTAATCACTTACAAACTATCCGGCTACCCATCGAACGGCTCTAACTCCATGTGTGATATTATAGGCCGTTAAGAGCGTATACCCTCTACATCACTTACTCGACCTACTACTCCACTCCCCGCCTCTTCCTAACCGGGCAAGACGGCGCAACAGGGCAACCTCTAAGCTACGACCAAATGATGGAAGACATCGTAGGTGACTACAAAGACAAGACAGTCACAGTCGAACCCTTCCCGTTCTTAGACGGTAACCTCCGAATGCCATCCGTACATCCTTGCAAGCACGCCAGTGTCATGAGGTTACTCCTTGACCGCGCCAACGCCGCCGCAAAAGCGAAGAAGAGAAGAGAGGCGGAGGCGGAAAGAGGCACCGAGAGCGGCGGGGAGAGCAGGGAGGAGAGAGAGTGGGAGGAGATTGATTATTCCAAGACATTGGCGGAAGCAAAGGAAGAGGAGAATGATCAGCAGGGTAAAGCCGAGGGCGGTTCTGCAGCTAGTTCCGGTGATGAGGCTATTAGGGTATACTTCTCCCATTTGACATCACAAATGACAATACAAAGATCTAACATCTCATAATTTAGGTTGACCAATACCTCGTCGTTTTTCTGAAATTTATGGCTAGCGTAACCCCAGGAATCGAACACGATTACACAATGGGGTTATAGACAGCTACTCTAACTCTTCATGGTTTATCAGTATTTCATCTCCCATGAAAGAGCAACCCTAGCCCTACTTCCTCCTTTTTTCCTTTTATCGGTTTTTTATTACTGTTTATTATATTGAAAATCATGGGCAGGCATTTTTATTATTACATTTGAACAACAAGCAAGTACATTGTAGCAAGGCGGTAGGATATGAAATAGGTGTTTACTCGGTGTCTCGCATTTTTACTCTAACAAACTTTCAGAAATAAAGAAATGCCTGAATTGTAGTTAGCTATCAATAGAGCTGTTCGTCAATATGATCATTAGTAATAAATCGTAAACAATGTACCATCGGTACTCAATATTGTCAAATCTTACAATCTAGATGGCGTCCACAGAATACAACAGCAACACATCTCACCGGTGTCGTAGATAATAGGCATCACGAAATTCGACTAGGCGGACGCTGGAAGGTAGGCTAGAAACGAGAAGACTTTAAGAGTGGCCGCAAAGGCTTTAATCAGATAATAAGTATATTTCCAATTTTATGCAATATAATGTTATAACCTAATAATGCAACCTCCGAAAATCCGATGCAAGACTTCACAAATTGTTACCAAAAAACTAAAACTACAAGGTATCTTCCAAACGGTTGTCTCGTAAACTAGAGTCTAATTTACCACAACTCGCAAGTTGGCTCCTTAACAGGGCAATTATATGCCTCCCTCCATTCCCTCGAATTTGCCGTAGTCCCCTGTAAATGAAGATTGATTAGCTCATGATATCTAAACTAGAAGTTAAGAGTTTTATAATCAACCATACCTTGATTCTAAACCTGTCCGGGCTATGAGGATCGGTATAAATGCGTTGCGCCATCTCCTCTTCTCTATGCTTTCCGCACCACGTAAGTCCGTAGGCCAAAAAGAACACCTGTTCCTTCGTGAGATCTTCTAATCCGGGTAACAACTCGTCTGGTTTCTCTGCATCCCTTCGTTTCCAAGCTTGGAACGCGGCAGTGAGACCTCCGGCGTCGGCAATATTCTCACCGAGTGTCAAACGTCCATTAACAGCGAGGGGACCGTCCTTTGTTGGGATAGTATATTTATGATACTGCTCGACAAAACAGTCCGTCTTCTTTTTGAATGCGGCGACGGTATCTGCATCCCACCAATCGGTGTAGTTGCCGTTCTGGTCATAGTTTCGACCGGATGAATCGAAAGCGTGCGAGAGTTCGTGACCAGCGACGGCACCAAATGCACCATAAGAGAGGTATTTTGGAATGGAAGGATCATAGAAAACAGGGGCTTGCATGATACCAGCTGGGAAAACGATCTCGTTGCCCGGTGGGTTATAATATGCGTTGACAGTGGATGCCGTCATCCCCCATGAATCTTTATCTACTGGTTTGCCAGCTTGATCCCATTCTCGAGCAACCTCAGATTTTGTAGAGGAGAGTCTGTTCTCGAAAAAAGTGTCTTTGGAAACTTTAACTTCGGAGTAATAGTCGAAAAGTTCTTTAGGGTTTGTGACATCCGGGCTCTTGGTAGGATATCCGATCTTCTGGCGGATGAGGTGGACTTTGTCGATTGCAAGTTTGCGAACCTTCTTGGACATCCATTCAGCATTATCCAACTTGCGTGAGAACTCAGACTTGATATCAAGGATGATCTGGTCACCGAGATCCTTGGCTTCCTTGGAGAATGCTGCCTCGATGAAAGAGCGGCTCAAAATCCAAGCTAATAAATCGTTAGCCTAATAAACAGAAACAAAATGGGAATAGGATAACCTACAGAGATCACTATCCACGACACGAACACATGTCCTCCAGCGTTCGGCCTTCACATCCGGAGCTTTGCCTTGTAGTCTATTTCGGAACTTTGACAAGGGCTTCACAGCATCGGATTCCACGGTACCGCCCCACGTTGAGATGAGCTTCCAGGCGAGATATGACTGTACTGTCTTGCGGCTTTGAGAGGCTAAGATTGTGGAGAGGGATTTGAGATAATCTGGAGACCCAACGATAACCTTTGGTGGTTTGTACCCCTTGGTGAAGTGTTGGACAATGTCGGCGATGTGAATCTCAGGGATCATTGCTGCGGCTTGAGCGAGAGTACGGGGATTATAGTATTTAGTAACATCGTTGGCATCTTCCGGATCTGGGGCCGCATTAGCCATGGCTGATTCAAACTCAACGAGCTTATCAACGACTGTCTTGTCCATTGCGGTTGGGTTATCCTCAAGACGGAAACTTGACAGAACGGACATCTCAGGGGGTGTCTTTGTCAATAGTGCTTCGAGAACTGAGTCAATGGTTTCTTTGTATAGAGAAACAAGCTCAGTGTTGTTGTAGTATTGCTTGGAAGGGAGACCGAAAGAATAAGGCGGGACCAACTGCAGGACGTTTGAGTCGGGATCCTTATCATCAGCACCAATGCCGAGAGATATAGGCCCACCGACACCAATGCTCATCAAAAATTGAATGGCATCAGTTAGCGAGGTATCGATGGCTCCCTTCGGCTTCTTAATAGGATAGAGATCTTCCAGTTTAGAAACCAGATCCAGAAGTGGCTGTGCCCCAATAGAGGTGAGCAAAGTCTCATTCATACATGCACCATAGGCATCTTGCATCTTGGAGAAGATGGCCTTGTCAGGGCTAGAGGCAGTCCAGAAGAGAGATTCAGAATCTGGAGATGGAGACTCCAATATACGCTTGAGAACGAGTTGACCCTCCTCGGACATAATCTGAAGACTGGCAACATTGGTCTGATCTTCGCGGATTTCATGAACCGCGTCGAAACCTTCACAAGTAAAGGTACGGAAGTCTTCGCATGCATCCAATTCTTTGTAACGCTTCGACATACTACGAAGGAGTGTCGCCGCAGCGAGAACGCAACCAGGAGACGTGCATGTTGGAACTTTTTCGGGAGGAGAGGGCTTTGACGGAGGTGCTGGCGGTGCCGGTGATGATGGCGGATGCCTGATATGGGCCACAAGGGCTAAGAGTAGAGCGGTGAGGATAATTATAAGAGTAGCAAGACCGATGACGACGAAGTTGCGGGAGACCCAGTTCTTGAGACGGACGAAGAAAGAATCGTCAGAGTCTGGACCAGAGCCTTCTTCAGCGCTCCGGCCAAGGAGCGGTGTATTCTCGCTCGAAGTATGAGTGGTACCTCCGTTTTCCGCCATCGTAATGGATGTTAGATGCTAACAATGAGAATGAATGGAAAGGTAAGATTTGGAGCGCGTTCGTCAGTTGTTTACAGTCACACAGACCCCTGCAAATGTGGAGTGCATGAATTGGAGGCTGGGGAAAGGAGACCAGTCCGAAACGAGGTTATCAGTACGTCACCACAACCGAGCCTCGCAAACTTCCCGGATCCGCTGGTGCTCACTCTGATTTATCCACAACACGGGCCCGACCCGCTCGAACATCTGCATATATGATTGATCATCAATATATATAAATGTCCAAGTGTGAATTACTCGAATGTTTGATTGATATCGCTAGAGTCACCAAATTGATCGAAAATTGCGACAAGATCAAGGAGAACTGCAGTCTCGATGACGGTGGCCGTGCGTCCAAAGGTACATGAAGGCGCGGGAAACGTTGGAACCTAACTCTTCTCGGAGCAGCTTGTACCTGCAACAAAGATCAACACTTTCCAGGCTGGGTTCTCATCAAGGTAAATTATACTCGGAAAATTAGGCAGATCTCACTCGGCCTTTTGATGCAATTGTAATACGTCTTTCTAGCATGTATATACGTATAGCGTTCGTGTTTTGGGCTTCTTAGTTTTAATTCAAAAGCGCGACAATTACGGGCGGCAAAAATCGCCTGAGCTTGTCTGAGCTTAATTTTTTTTGAAGGCTTCGAGACTAACTTTCGGCTACATGAAATGAAGAAAACGAAACCGATCACAGTATCGCACTGACACGCAGGCGTTTGTTATTTCGAAAAGCTGGATGTTACCGGCTGAGGATATACTAATAGTCATTCAAACATTTTAATTTCAATAATAATTTATAAAACAGCACCTTTAAATTCCTACTCCATCTTGCTTTGCCCTGTACATGACTAAAGAGTGGCTACCGCTAGCTAACATTGGCCAGTTGAACAAGCTCTAGCCCCCTCATTAGATGTTCTATCACCGTGGTGTTAAACTCCTTGATACTATTGTCTTCGTGGAATATTGCGTCGTAGCAATAAACGAAGCGCAAGCGATCCTTCACCGTATATATATACATGCAACTACCCCCACCAGATACAGTAAGATTGAACCAAAAGTCCTCAACCTGTTCTGTAATCTTCTTTTCAACAACTCCAAGTGGTATCGGTGCCATCACAGCGGGAATGTTCACGCCTGCAGTAAACGCAGCAGTGAGCGAATCAATCACAATGTCTGGCATTAATGTGCTGCATGCGCAGTTATCTTTGTTGTATTTCCACCAATTGTACACTTGCTTCACTTGCTCCGAGACTCCAATGAGCTCGCTAGATTTCGATACCGGAATCGATGAGAATGCGGTTGTGAACAAGTTTCCTAGCGCACGATTGTACTCTGTTGGAAGCAATTCTCGCATATTGACGTGACATACGGTGCAAAATCGCCCAGACTGTTCACCTGAGTGTTCTAAGATCGCTATTGCAGCTGCAGCTGTCGCTGCATGAGTTATCGTAATCCCATTAACCTTGCAAGCCGCTAGAATGGAGGCAGTCTCTGCTTGCCCGAATGTATGCTCAATACGCCCGGATTTGGGAACGGGGTTGGGATCAAGTGGTTTGGTTTGCAACCCCAGTGCTCGTTGGGATACAAATTCCGTAGCCATTTCGTCTACTTGCTTCCTCTGGCGCTCTGTTGGCAACCCAGTCTTCATTATCTTCGAAATCGGTTCTGATAAGTTGGTATGCTCATGCCCAAAGTCCGTGAGCCCGAACTGTTTATTCTCGCGAAGCAATTCCAAGAACTTGTTTAAGAGGATTAATGATCCCACACCGTCGCATATTTCATGGCGAATTAGAAGGAATAATTCGTTGGTTCTGGGTAACACCCATATTTCTGCCCCCCGTGAATCCTTAGGCGCAACTGCCGATAATGCTACCTCCTGAGGAGACAAGTCGGTTTTCTCTATTTTGGTAGTCTCATCTACCCAGTGCTGAAGCTCGCGCTCGCTTTTGGGGACTTGGTATCGGAGTCCAGTATCAGTGATGGTAGAGCCGACAACCGGATAAACGTAACGTAGAGCCAGCCAGGCATTCTGAAGTTCTTTAACGTGTATGGGGTCTCGAAGAATAGCTCCGACCGTAATTACAAACTGTAGCTTGGAAGGAGATGCAACGGCCATAAAATTAACAGTTTGTTCGATCGGGTCGAAAGTTCTTTCCCACACCCCATGGTTCTTCTGCTCCCACTTAGAATGAGATTGCTGCTCTTCGATGAGGCCCGGCGGATATGCTTGTTGTGAGGTTGACATTATAATGGTGCCTCCTTCTTTCTTAGGTTAAGTACGAATGGACTATCTTTGCGATTAATTTCTGCAATGGTTACAGTGAAAACGAAATCGAGGTTTGTTCTCGGAGTGTCGAGGTGAGAAATAGCGTGTTGAGGTCAGAAAAATACAACAAGATATACTGAAAAGAGTTGTCGCGTGCAGAGACAAACCATGTCGCATAATTGTTTTGCAGGGTGGATTCTCGAGACTGGTCGCGTAAAATGAGGCTTTGGGACAAAAGAGGTTTGGTCCTGAGCTCGTGAGACTGTAATTGGCTAGCTACCAGGATACCCCTGCTTTCTCGGCGCCGGCCTCGAGACTTGGTGGCTCACAGACGTCGGCAACCGGATCAATATCAGCATGAAATAAGATGCCGACTCCTGTTGCTAGCCGGCTTATTATTCCGAAGCTTGTATCGTAAGCTAGAAGTTCAACGCGGATCCCGATGTACGACCGGCACCTAGAAGGTCCATCCAGAGACATCAAGCGCAACAAGCCGGTGACATGCCACAACAGTGAAGAGCCGACTCGTCGCAAGAAAAGGTGAAAGATATCTGATTAGCAGGTTTATAAAGCCGTTTCGGAGACGGCATCGGCGTAGATGGCCTCACCGGTTCCATACATGTTAGTTTGTAAAATGTTTGCAAGATCACATAACTATGACATATGTTTAGCTGTCATCTTGTTCGAATATTGACGAGCTATTTACATATGTACCGGATATCCTACTAGTCTAAAGTGATT
Source organism: Orbilia ellipsospora (assembly GCA_036971675.1). Lineage (NCBI taxonomy): Eukaryota > Fungi > Ascomycota > Orbiliomycetes > Orbiliales > Orbiliaceae > Orbilia > Orbilia ellipsospora. The sequence goes on along the minus strand of JAVHJO010000011.1, from coordinate 1,375,143 downwards.
TAATATATTTATACAATTTTAGAAATTGATCTGGTTTATCATAACCATTTTTAATCTTCACTACTTTTCCCTCATTAGGTCTGCCGCCCTTGCCGGACGAATGTAACTACCCTAACTACGAATTCTCCGAAAAAGGAAAAATACCTATCTCACCTGGTCATGGATACGGAGAAGTGTATTCGCGTTACTATGCTGTTTAAAAAACTTTCAGATTTGAGCTATGAGCAATTCCATGAACATTGGGCTCATACACATGCACCCCTATGTACAAAGTGGATGCAACGGTATGGTATTGTCAAGTACACTCAAGTATATTATAATTTATCCTCAGATAATGTACATATCAGTTATTTTACTAACCTTTCAATATACAGAATCATATCAAAAAAAGTCTTCTCAAGGGATTGGTGGATGCCGTCGGTTGGGTCAAAACAGCAGATTATGATGGTATCGCGGATTTCTATGTTCGTGATCTCGAGAGCTTTACAAATGCTATTGCAGATGACTACTATATCAATGTTCTAGTCCCTGATGCTGGCCTTTTCAGTGACATGTCTAATTGTCTTTTGACGGTGGGAGAGGATTATCTGGTGGTTGACGATAGCAAGGTTATTGAAAAACACCAACGGGACTATAGGAGAATTCATATCCCTGGAGTATGTATTGAGAGAAAAAAGCAAGATTTTCTTCTAGATTAATGCTTTAAGGGTATGAGATATAAGAGACATTGGTATAATAAAAGTCCAGGCGTGGATCTGAAGGAATGACGACGACTAGGTGAATTTTAGGATTGAGACGGTACTACATCGAGGTAGGAGGTCAACAGAGCGGAAAGAGTTAACCAAATAGCCAAGTCTCTAAAGACCCTCAGAAAAGCGTGTGAAGTAAACAATACTGATATCGGTGGCTGTCCTCGTCTAACCTTCCCTTAAGTATCCTTCGCAACACGGATGGATACACCCATGAAATAAAGTGTTACGAAACTTTCTTTGACATCTGCGCAATAATTATATATTGTGTTGTGAATAATCCAAAATGTGGCGGCGGAGAATTGCTTTTCCTTGTATCTGTTGATATGAACGAATTTTGCTCTCCTCCGCTATCGGAATACCAAGTTGGGAGGCTCTACCCGATTGACAGAAACTGATCGTAGGTTTCTTAGTATGTCGTGATAATTGTATGAATGTCATGGCGCCAGGGCCTAAGCTCGTGGACTACCAACACAATCTCAGCATACTGCCTAGGGCCGGTAAAGGACCTTTGCCTACAAGGGCACTACGAGGCCACTTTAAAGATCGTAAAAGGCTTTATACTCGATCAACTCATTATAAGTGGCTTTGAAACCCATGTTACCTGCTCAAGCTTATCTTCATAAAGCAAAAACCTTCACCTTGCACTAACTCGATCCGCGAACATCTATCCATACTAGCAAGGTTGATATAGATTTCACCTCAAAGTTTTTCATTATATCTATCGTTAGTTTTTATTAGCATTTCTTTTGTGTTTGTTTATATTACGGAACCCATCTTAGTTGGATTTGATACTTTATATTTAAATTCAAGATGCAGATGTCGGGAATCCAAAGGAATAGATACGCCTGTGATCGATGTCATAACCAGAAAATATCTTGCAGACGTGCTATACCGAATGAACCGTGTGTTCGATGCATAAAAGCAAGAAAGACATGCTTTATCACACCTTCCCCAAGACGAAGGAAGAACCAAGAAGCTCCTAAACATCGCTCTCGACAAATGACGCAAACGAATTTACAATTATCCGCTCTGGACACAGAAATGTCGATAATCGAGGTAAAACTGCCCGTCCATAGTACTGCACCATAGCGAACAAAATTTGACTCCCTACAAACAAAATATACAACATTGATTCGTCGTTCTGACATTTACTTTGGGGATACAGTTTCCATCATCTGACTCTGGAGATGAGACCATCAACCATGATACCGCGATACAGATAAATGGAAACGAAGTACTCGCTGGGGTCGCTCGTCATCTAAACCCTGCCTTTGCTGCGTCGGAAGATCACATGAGCCTTTTTTACGAAGATGTGAGGGAAATCCCGTCAAAGAGTTCGCGATCTAACTATGAGTCTCATTTCGAATTTGATGAACAGATTCTGTCCTTTGATTTCGAATCAGCGAGTTCAGACACGTCGTCTGTGTCACTCACTCGCGATCCGCAGGCATCGAATGAAACACATATTCGACTGCCGTCCGTCCAAAAAGTCGGATCTCCTCAACTACGCGAAGATAATTCTAATCACGTTGCGCAGCACAGAGATATCGCCAAAGATCTTATCGGCCAGACGCAAACTGCCAACTCGATGCCCGATAATCAGTTAAGTGGACATCTCACAGATTATGAGGCTGCGTTAAGAACCGGATTCGGGGACTGGATAAGTATTGTGACGGAATTACACTTGAAATTACACAACATTTATTGCGAGGGTACTACAGACTGTCAAGTTCCCGAAAGTGAAGGCGGTGGGCACAGCAGCTTCACAACGAGACCGAAAAACGAATTCGCTGTTGATAAAATCTTCATACTATCTCAAAACTTGCTCGATCTTTACTACCAAATTTGTGGCGAACCCTCTCATTCCGGGGATCTACTTTACCAACGGCGTAAGTCCAGCTCCGAATGAACTAGATTCCGAGATGAGGAAGCTATCACAGGAACACTGATTAACAAGAACTTAGAATTACGAGCTGTTACAATTCTCCAAGATCCCGCAGCTCTTCTACTCCTCTTCGCTTGCCGTCTCAAATTAATGCAAATATATCAAGATTTATTGGAAAAAATCCAGAGCTATTTCTGCGGAAACTCGGCTAGCTGGGATATCTCATCCGTCCAGGTTCCGAATTTCAACATTGGTGCATTTTCTCTGCAATATTCACCGAGCATCAAAATTGTAGTCATTCTTCAAATCGTGGAGAATTTTCTCAAGCGTATATGGGAAGTGACTACGATGTCCAAGACACTAGCCCACCGACTATCTGATGATGTCTCTACAACTCCGCTAGCTGGGGTTACCGACGCTACGCTCGAAGCAATCAAAAAGAACGAATGCGAAATTCTGAAAACAATTAAAGGGCTCAAGCAAACGAACAATTGGAATTAGATGCCCTTTAGCCGACAAAACGCATATTTGTGCAGCAAAAGCATTCAATAAGCAAATCGAATGCCCGGGAGATAGAAGACGAAAGTGAAATAATAACTACGATACTATAAGGTAGATTACTAACAATCTGCTCACTGGAATACCGATCAGGGAACAGGCATGGCTTGGGAGACAAGTCAACTCGAAGGGTGGACCTTGGAGTGACTAACAAAGGGTTAGACTGTTTCTTCTGGGGTTCTGGGGGTTGTGGGGGGTGGGGACCAAAATGAATGAATCAAAAAAGGGTCTAGGGAAACCGGAGAGGAGCGACTCGAGGCAGGGAAGGAGGAAAGAAATCTGGTAATGCTAACACGATGGAGGCCGCCCGCGGCATATGCTTCTAACTACTTCTTTATGTTGTCACTTCATGTATTTGAGTTTACGTTTAAACAAGCGTGGTTTTTCTAGAAAAACGGGATACCCATCTCCTAATAGAATTGTTTTCGATTGAAATATCTACCTCTAACTGCAGCGGGATGCTTCAAGACTGAAGAGGACTAAAATTTCACCTATTTCTGAAGCTAACATCGTCGGGCTGTGGAGAAATTTCGCTAGTTGTCCAAAGATAAATTGCTTTTTCTCTTCGAGCTCCATCACCCTGCAGCCATGGCGTCACTTATCTGGAGTTCCCGTATACGAGCGGCCCGGTCATCGAGTCCCACCTTGGAATCGTAAAATAGACCTTAATTTGATGTGCCTAATCCATGTTAATATTCCGTCTTCCTCCTGGGCTACTTGTTTGTTGTTTCCTCGTTCTGGATAGAGGCTGGTGTGTAGTGATTGGCACTATGTCGAAGCATTGCGCCTGCATAGCGGATTTGTATTACTTTATATGTGTCAGGTAAAAAAGTAGTTAGATGCGGTTACCTTTTTGCAATTCATTTGCGGTAATTCCTTCTAGCTTCGGGCTTCTTTGGATATTCGATGGTTTGACCACCTAAAATAGGCGTTGTTGTATTGTGGAATCGAAACCATCACAATGCTTGTATTATAAATATATCTGCACGATCTCGCATTAACTATGCTAGCAGTTGAGATATCTGAGGCCCACTTTCCTAGTCAATAACAGGACTCTGGTTACCTACTTCTGCGCAAAATCGGAGCTTATCAATTAAAAGAATGCATGATACTATGTTATGCGTGTCTATGCATTGTGAGAAGACTACGACGGGATAAATGTGCATGTGCTCTGAATCCATGTCGAATATTCTCAAATGTGTTGGCTGCTCACGAGGACCCATCCCGAGTGCGATCCATGGAAAGAATTTACGGGATGTAATGTCCCGTGCGGCATTAGCTTCGTGTTTTGTCCATATTTCCGTTTTCTGGCGCAATTGCGTAACAAAAATCTAATTTGGGAGTGTTCGGAATAACTATCATATAGCGGTTCTAACGAAAATCTATCCAGAGACAGAGAGATAAGAATTATATTGTCCTGGCAAAAGATATAGATGTATCTAGATGCTACGTAAATAGTTATATAGAAATTAATTCAGCGCATCTGCGCATAAGGACAGAAATATATATATGCTGAACCAAGCATCTAAGTATAATGGCTGGAAGTATCGGTACCCTTTAAGCAGTCATTCTATATGTAATTCAACAGTAATGGAATGTGCTAATCGAAGTACCACTTAGGTTAGCATGGCGGACCAAGGTTGCCCGGCTAAGGCTCTTGCGGATTCAGTTGCAAAGGGATAACTCCACATATGCGCATGGACACGCGAGTCACAACTGCCTTAGCCCGTCGGATTTTATTGCTAGATTTTGTCCATTTTACCGCTAGGGATATCTAGATATAGGCTGTCTGAGCTCTGACACTCAAAGCCGAGATTTACTTCGTGATAAGGGTTTAAATTCTCGTCTCCGTATTATTAAGGAAGGTCCACCTAGAAACAGTAAATGAAGCGAATAGAGTAAACTTTCGCATGAATAAAGTGACCTCGGGAGTCGAGAACTTTGAGATCTTGTGCACAATAGTATGTTTAGATAAGTTTTATCAACAATATACTCCGATTGTAGTTGTACACAAGTAAATTTTTTATTGCCGCTACTTATATAAGGAAACCCGCCGAGGTAAAAATTAGCTGGTCGCACGATACAACTGTTTGTATAACCTAGTCGTCACGAATACGTATACCAATAAGCTGCTTGATATTGGTACTTGTATAGAAGCTGGTGGATTTCGTAGCGAACAGAGAGACAGCAAAATATAGTATAACATTGCGATAAGAGGCAGTCTAGGTCGAGTCCGGCGGTGTACAAAAACGTACATTGATATCCGGACCAGGTGACCAAATCTGCTTAATCCAATCACAATACGTCGATTCCATAGCCCCTGTTGCATGGGAGGCTACTCGGAGCTATGAGATGGCTCGGATTTGGTCGTTTCTCTTTAGGACTTGAAATATATCTGTACTAATGCCATGAGAAAAGAGACTTAATTGGATCAAGGATGAAATGATCCAACTTGCCACCGAAGCGAGGGCGCTGAAGCTTCGAGCCTCTGAAAGTAACGAGCATATCACATCTGACCCCGGCATATGACATTTGTCATGCTAGCTGGTTTGTTCTTTCTAATTGTGAAACCTTCTCAAACTTCGGTAAACGTTTAGAGCGTTTACTCTTGCCTCCTCCTCCTAGGAAAAAAGTAGGTAGAAAGAAAGAAAAAGAGACGACTGTTCTACGCGGCTCTTCACGAGATAAGAGAATTGAAAGCGAATTTTTTGGGCGCTGTCCGAAAAAGTATATATATTTGAAGTGTGGTATTCCTTCCGTATCAGGTCCTATTTTTTTCGGCTAATAAAAACTTAAATCATCTTTGAGAGCCTGTTAATCGAAGTCCGTATCATTTCCAATTTGTCAATACATGAATGAAGCCGTCAGTCCGATTCGCCGGCGAATAAATACTAAAGTCTATTCAGTCGCTAGGGGAGGAGATTAATTTTCGGCTCACGTCGATCGGCTAGCCCCTTAGAAACCGACCTGTTCTAGATATCAACGTATCTTTTACAAACTCGTATTTTTAAAATTAGCGGCAAGAATGAAAACCAAGTTTAAGTGGCCGAGAGGATTGAAGCTAGGACCGGCTTACTTAGATAGATTAACTAGGGAGCCGAATTTTCAATTGTATCCGCTGGATAACCAGCCTTCCTAGGCTCTAGAGAACTGTGTATACTCATAATATGGTATAGCTGTAGGATGGATCGGAATGTGAAATATGCGACATGCAGCATGCAACACTATCCGCTCTCCTCGTATTACTGGTACTCATTACTAGTTTTGAGACAGAAATTCTTGAACCCTCCCTGATCCAACCATTGACATGTTATGAAATGAGTAACGATCGCAATCTTAACGTACATATTTGGTATCTTGAAAATCGCATTCTTTCTCATCTTTCTCTCTCTTTCCTTTTACGAAAATTGATTCTCTTTTAGTATCAAATGTGCGATCTTATTTGGGAGATCGGTGTTCGGTACTTCATCGTATACCGGCAACCGGTGGAACTAGAAATCGGATGTCGGTCAATCACAATTATATATCTGTTCCGAAATGTAGCACCGTTCCCATAGCTTTAGAGAGCAAGGTGTTCGGTGGTGGTTTTATCTTAAGTCCGAGTCCTGCCATGATATATTCTTCGTAGTATCGGAGTATCTTGTAAGCCCGGCAGGCATCTAGCAGGCACTTAGACATCTCAGTTTCTTAGGAAAACAGGCTCTCAATGATAGGAAAAGTTTTCGGACTTTCTTTTGAACACCTGAAAAACATATCCAAGGCTATGCAGCCATTATCTAGCAAATACTAGGCCTCCGCAATTTGATCTTTAAGAGGGTACGATTATAACTTCGTCCCCTCTATAGCTATGTCCATGGTTTAGAAATCTTTTGTTCAAAATAGTGATATTGCTGCGAGAGATTAACCGTTCTTCAACTGCTCGCAACTTTCTGGCTTGAACATAGGCAGAGTAAAATAAAATCGAAAAATTGGCTAGAAAAAAGAACGAACAAAAGGGAAGCAAAGCAAGAATGACGGTTGAAGAATCAACTTCTGTAGGTAATCCCGCTGCAGAACCAATTGCGGTGATCGGCCTGGCGTTCAAATTCCCTTCCGGAATCCAAGACACAGAAACTTTTTGGCAGATGATAGTGAATGGAAGTTCTGGTTTGGCGGAAATCCCTCAAGATAGGTTCAATCTGGGCGCTTTCCGTCCAATGGGCTCCAGTACCAGTACGGTAAGTTCGATTCAGATATTTGATCTTTCAGATTGTTAATCTTAATGGTGCTACCAAGCAATCTTCTATCACATCTATTGAATTCGAATCAAAAATACCCTTTATGTTTTTTTTTCTAGTTGTAAAGCTAACTCGTTATTTTACGTAGAATGACCTTAAGGGCTATTTCGTCAGCAACGACATTTCTGCTTTCGATGCTCCGTTTTTCTCAATCACTGCCGAAGAAGCAACGGCAATGGATCCCCAACATAGAATACTACTTGAGACAGCTTACCATGCGTTTGAAAACGGTAGGGAAAGCCAAAATATCTAAGCTGAAACATATACTCAGGTGAAAGATTGCTGACAAGGATTTTACGAAAAGCGGGACTGCCACTAGAACACATTAGCGGAAGTAAAACTTCTGTCCATGTTGGCTGCTTGTCTCAGGACTACCGGATGATAAATACGAGAGATTTAGAACATACTGCTAAGTATGCAGCTACTGGTCAGGATATGAGTATATTATCAGGCAGACTTAGTTGGTTTTTCAACTTAAAAGGACCGAGTTTGTCTGTGGAGACGGCATGCTCCAGTAGTCTGGTAGCCTTGGATTCCGCATGCCAATTATTAAGAGACGGCGAAACAGAGATGGTAAGCAAAATTAACTTTAGAATTGGATAAACCTCTCGCTAAGAATTGGGTACAGGGTTTAGTTGCTGGGGCCAGTTTAATGCACTCGCCTGATTTCTTCATTCAACTAGACAACATGGGATTCCTGTCTCCCGATAATCGATGTTTTAGCTTCGATTCCAGGGCGAATGGATACGCACGCGCAGAGGGCTTCGGAGTTCTCATAATTAAGCGCCTTCGCGATGCTATCAGAGACAAAAATACAATCCGAGCAGTAATTCGTGCGAGCGGAACCAACTCGGACGGACATACACCCGGTCTTACCCAACCAAGCGGGGCTTCCCAGCTTGCGCTGATCAAGGAGACATATAAAAAAGCTGATCTGTCGATGCAACCAACTCGCTATTGTGAAGCACACGGGACTGGTACAGTTATCGGTGATCCCATTGAAGCTCATGCCATTGGTGCCGCCTTCCGTAGCTCGCGTAGCTCGGAAGATCCTATCTACATGTGAGTATCATGCCTATTAGTTATTGTAGAAAACGTTCTTTGAGACATGTATGCTGATAAGAATATAGCGGCGGAGTAAAAGCCAATCTCGGACACATGGAAGCTGCGAGCGGGATGGCGGGCATCATCAAAACCATTTTAGTACTTGAGCATGGAATAGTCCCACCAATCGCCGATCTTCAGGAACTTAATCCAAATATTGATCATGAGTACTACCGGCTCAAGGTAAGATCTTTTCTTTCAAGATTCTGTACAAACGACTAATTTAAGAAAGTTCCCTACCAAATCGATATCATGGCCCAGTCCTGGACTTCGCAGAGCATCAGTTAACTCTTTCGGCTTTGGTGGGACAAACTCCCATGTTATTCTTGATGATGCATATAATTTCCTCACCAATCACGGTCTTACTGGACATCACGCAACGAAAATAATTTCTCATGCCTTAGAAACCAGACCAACTACTGAGCTCAATGGCATTTCCGGACCGGTTGCGGTTCGAGCTGAGGATGAGATAGTAGATAGGTTTGAACCAAGAAAAGAGATGTCTCGGCCATACCTATTAAAGATATCCGCTGCCGATCGAGATGGAGTAGTGCGGATTTCCAAATTACTTGAAGGATATCCGAATAGATTCAACGACGCCGAGAGTAAAGTCAACATGTGCAGAAGTTTGGCATTTACCTTGAATAAACGACGTAGTTCACTCTCCTGGAGTTCATATGCACTTGCGAGCTCGCCGAAATCAGTATCGTCCTTATCCAATCTAATTTCAACGCCTCAGCGCGCTGTTAATCAACCTTGCGTTGCGTTTTGCTTTACTGGACAAGGTGCTCAGTATGCACAAATGGGTTTTGATCTTATGCGATACTCTGTCTTCGCGGACAGTTTGGCTCGTTCCGAAAGCCACCTTAGTCGTTTGGGCTGTCAATGGAGCTTAAAAGGTAAGAAAGCAGTGAATCTTTTGACGACCATATGTACCCGCTGTGATCTTTTGAGTTAGCTCGCTAATATACTTGTTCGTAGAGGAGCTTGCGAGAGATAGTTCGACAACTCGAGTGCACGCTCCAGATATTGCCCAGCCTTTGAGTACTGCGGTTCAGATAGCTCTTGTGGACTTGTTGGAATACATCGGGCTGAGACCAGCTCTGGTCGTTGGGCATTCATCTGGCGAAGTAGCAGCTGCGTAAGTCTTCCGGTGATCTCAGTTTGCATGCTTCGCGATTGAAATCTAACGTCAAGGTAACTTATGCAGATACTGTAAAGGTGCAATTTGCCATAAAAGCGCCATGAAAATTGCTTATTTTAGGGGTATGAGCGGAGCTGATGCATCAAACGATCCAGAAATGAACGGTACAATGATGGCTGTAGGGCTTGGCGAGGCGGAAGCCCAGACTATTATTGCAGAAGTTTCAGGATCGAAGCAAAGCCATGATAATATTTATATAGGATGCATCAATAGCCCGACTAGCGTCACGCTATCAGGAGACGAGACAAGCATTAATAGACTTAAGGAAACTTTAGATATGAGGCAAATATTTTCACGGAAACTGAAGGTTTCATGTGCATATCATTCACCACTGATCGCAGAGGCGGCACATAAGTTTCTTCCACATGCAGGACCGCTCGAGCAACGACACCCGAATAGCGACAAAATATGTATGATATCATATTTAGACGGAAAAGAGGTTTCTAGCGATCGTCTCCGGCAGTTAGATTACTGGGTCGAAAATATGTTCTCTCCAGTTCACTTTGTTAAATCCATAAATGAGATCGATCAATTGGCAGCTGTGGCTAAAACAGGGACAAAAAAGCTCGACCTTAGTCATCGAAGAGGTTTGGTCATCACAAACATACTCGAAGTGGGACCACACTCTGCTCTAAGAGGTCCACTTCGAGAAATAGTGGGAGGTTTCAAATATGCTACAGCGGAAATCCAATACCATTCGGCCTTGGTGCGAGGGTCACCGGCACTTGACGTCTTCTTGCAATCTATTGGCTCTCTACAATGTTCTGGATTTGATATAAATGTATCATACCTAAACTCAGATTATGAGGGTCAAAAGACATCCCCACTCGTTGATCTTCCGGCATACCCATTCATTCATTCGCGTCAGTACTGGCATGAAAGTCGACGGAGTCGGAATGAAAGATTTCGTATTGAGAAGCCAAGTGAACTTCTTGGAAATGCAACTCCAGATTGGAACCCCTACTCCCCTACCTGGCGTAATATACTGAGCCAGTCGAAATCGGAATGGATTAAAGATCACACAGTGAGTTGAATTCCTGGTCTTCTTCAGTCCGCTCGAAAAATTAACATTCGTGGTTTATCAGATCAACAACGTGCTACTATATCCTGCTGCCGGTATGTTGGCAATGGCGATAGAGGCAGCGAACCAATACTCTCGAAGGAGTGGGAATGCAAAGCCTAGCGCCTTCCGTCTCAAAGATGTCGAATTTATAGCTCCATTGACTATCCCGACCAATAATTCGCAGGTTGAGACACAGGTTCACTTGCGATTTTGTGGAAATGGAGCGATCAAATACGACACCTGGTTCGAATTTACTATATTAGCATGTGAAGGAGAACAGTGGAAACAGACCTGCAAGGGATTTATTCAAATATCAAACGACCGAAGCGATGCTCCTTCGATAGTGTCCCATCGGCTCGATTCGTCTTCAGATATTACTAGTATACCCACCGATGATTTTTATGATACCATTCTGAAGGCTGGGTATACATATGGCCCCGCATTTCAAAGGATAGGCCAAGTTACTTGCACACCTTCGGGACAGGCAAACGCCGTCGTGAATATTTATGAATTACCATCTGACGGTGGTGGTCAGCGTGGCTCATTGATGATGGATAGAACTCACATCATTCATCCCACAACACTCGATTGCATTCTACAAGTAGCTCTTGCCAATGTTCTCGGAAAGTCACCAAAAGGTATGTCGACAATGGTACCGACAAAGATAAAGAAGTTATGGCTTTCAAGCACGGGTTTGAACCTGTCTCAAAGTTCCTCTCTTTTCGTTTCTTCTTGGCTAGATTTCCTTGGATATCGTGGCAGCGAACATACTGTTGCTGTTACTGGCGCAGGGGGCGATACTAAACTTGAGGTCACTGGCTATGAGTTAGTCAGAGTCTCCAATGGTAATTCTATCTCGGGGAATCAGCACCAAACCGACTCTCACACTTGTTGGCAATCCAACTGGGAGCTTCTCCCGCCTGCTTTCGACGAAGTCGGTACGATTGGGACATCCTCTGCAAATACTAGATTAGAAGGCGTAGAGATTCACGTTCAAAACTGTCCGGATAAAACTCTGCAGCTAGCAGAGACTTTACGGTCTACGTTGTTACAGAGCGGCGACTATGCGTCGTGTAAGATTATTGATGCGGCTCAAATTGCCAGTTCCAAAGCTTCATCTAATCTTAAAATCGTCCTGTGGGATGTGGATAAACCATCTATTCTGGCTGAACTCGATGAAAAAGCTTTCCTGCTATTGCAAAAGATAGTAGATTGCAATAACAGTATCCTATGGCTCAAAACATCCGATCCCCATTTTCCTGAATTTTGTTCTCAGCAAATGGTGGATGGCTTTTCTCGTGTCCTACGACAGGAACAGAATATGGCTAATTTTGCCACTTTCTTAATGAACAGCAGAGATATTGCGGGTCGTGCAAAAGCTATTGTTCGCGTTTGTAAAATTATTGGGGGTGAAAAGAATCTCTCTTACCTCCCACAGACGTTCAGAGAGTCAGGTACGGGGAGTCTTGAAGTTCTTAAATTAAAGGAGCTATCTCAAGCTACGGAAATCATGGAAACAGCCCGTTCAGGTACCGTTTCGAAAACGATCTCGTGGGACGTCGCTGTGCCTCTGCAACTTACTATCGGGCAGCCAGGTATGCTCGAGACATTGCATTATACTAAAGACGACACCTATTCCCTTACACATGCCGGCCTACTCCAGGACAACGAGGTTGAGGTTGAGATTAAGGCAGTTGGGATTAGCCACAGAGACTACCTGGTCGCACACGGGGCTTTCAATGACAACGACATCGGAAATGAGTTGTCAGGCGTGATAACTCGCATCGGTCGTGACACCGAGGGACACGGCTACAAGCCTGGTCAGCGAGTCTGTGGTTTTGCGGCGAATGGATGCAGAACATACTTTCGCACTCAAGGAAAGTTTCTTGCTGAGATTCCGGGTAACCTCAGCTTTCCTGAAGCCGCTTCGATTCCATTTGATTTCGTCACGGTGTGGTACTCATTGCGATACGTGGCGCATTTAGCGGCCGGTGAGAGCGTGCTAATTCACGATGATTCTGCGGCTGGTGGAACGACACAGGCTGCAATCCAAGTTTCTCGTTATCTTGGAGCCGAGGTTTTTGTAGCGGTTAACACTGATGAGCAACGAAGTTTACTCGCCAAACGATATGGAATCGAGCCTAATCATATATTCAATGCTAGTGATTGCCTATTGAGTACCAGATTAAAAGGTTTTATTGGTGGTGGTGCTGACGTTGTAATCAACTCGCGCTCCGGAGAATCCCTAGCTTCTGCATGGGAATCCATTGCGCCTTTCGGGCGTTTTATCGAAATCGGGTTACTAACTCAGCCACGAAACGAAATATTAATAAACGGGCTTCAGAAAAATTGTTCCTTCAGCACAGTTGATATTAAAGAAATGTTTCGGACGCGTCCAGAGCGTACAACCACACTGCTCATCGAAGTTTTGAGACTTTTCGAACAGCGTATTTTGCAAACTGTGTATAAAATCCACAGCTTCGATATTGGAAGGGTTACAGAGGCATTCAAACAAACTCAAAGTACAAAATCACCTGGGAAGATTGTGGTAGAGATGGGGCCTTCTAGTCAAGTTGAGGTAAGTGGAACGGATTATAAATACTGCTTTGCAGTTCGAAGTTGTAGGATGGTTAAAAAACATAGCTTTGCTCTTAGTCAATTTAAAGTTGACAGAGTGAGGTTGCTGTCACGGATATACTGTCAAACGCAATAGTGCACCATGCACTTATTCTATTTTACATTTCTAATACCAGTTATAAATCATATAGGCAGTCTTAGATCCGGAACAAAAGTCTTCTTTCAACCCAAATGCCTCGTACATTATAGCTGGCGGTCTCGGTGGCATCGGTCGTGATATTGCTCGCTGGATGGCAGACAAAGGAGCAAAACATTTGATTTTGTTGTCAAGATCAGGGCCCCAATCTGAAGCAGCAAAGTCTTTATTGGCTAGCCTCAAATCGATTGATGTGAATTGTCACACACCTTCATGCGATATCTCCAACGCTCAGGAACTCAGAGACATTCTCAAATCGTTAATTGAAAACAAAAATATTCCTCCTATCAAAGGTTGCATACAAGCTAGCATGGTTCTTAAAGTGAGTGCATTCTGAAGGTTTTTAATTTCTAGTATTGTCAGAACACTAACCAAAAGCTTAACAGAGTGCTCTGTTCTCTTCTATGACGCATTCGGAGTGGATAGAGTCGATTGCCCCTAAAGTTTCTGGGAGTTGGAATCTCCACACGGTACTACCAAAAGATATGGACTTTTTCGTTCTCCTCTCTTCCGTGCAGGGTCTTCTAGGAAGCAGAACCCAAAGCAACTACGCCGCAGCAAATTGTTATTTAGATGCTTTAGCACAGCATCGCGTATCCATGGGTCTCAAGGCGGTATCATTGCAGCTCGGGCTCATGGATTCTGATGGGTATCTTTCAGAACACGCGGAACAAAAGCAAACGATGTTAGCACAGAACACGTATCTCCCTCTATCACGAGATGACTTCCACGCGTTGATGGATTTTTATTGCTCTGCTGATTTACCGCTTCTGCAACCAAATGAGGCTCAAGTAGCAATAGGATTGCAATTGCTTCAGACCAACTCTGATCTTGACCCTCTTGGGACCGATTGGGGGAAAGATCCAATGTTTGCAAGCTTAAGACGCATAAATACGGTCAATGTTGCGTCCAAGGCAAAAATGAGTGTTGCATCCCAACTATCCGCCGCGAAATCAGCTAAAGACGCAGCTCGGATTGTGACACTAGCTTTGGCGGAGAAACTTGCTTCAAGTTTAGCTGGTGTGGACCGGCCAGAAGACATGGATACTGGGAAATCGGTTCAGTCCTACGGTGTTGATTCGTTACAGACAATGGAACTGAGGGGCTGGGTTTTAAAGTTATTTCGGGCAGATGTTGCTACGTTTGAGATTTTAGGGGCTTCCAATCTGACTGCTTTGGCCCAGATAGTTGTAGAACGGAGTTCGCTTCGAGCTAATTGATTCGAGCTCTGTAGTGTGATCTTCTTGCCGGCTCAGTTTCATTCTCACATGGTTATTTTTTTGGTGTTTGAAAAGAATTTTCACTACTTTAAAATTGAATAAGAGACTACAGACTGCTGTCCCAATCAAAATTTCTTTAATTTACCTTCTTCTCACCTACAAAACACCTTCTTTATAGTTATTTAATTATACTAGAGTTTAGGAAATCCTGATGCTATTGATGATAATTCCAAGTTTGTTTGTACCGACCTCGGTGAAAAATTAAAGAGATGGTCCATTTAAATATTTTGGGGTGTGAAGACTGAGAGATCATCCATTATCGTGTCCCACGTGAATTCGTCGAATACAGTGTCGCCTAAATCAAATTGCAGGTCCAGTTGACTTGCAGAAGAAATGTGCGGGTCACCTGTTTCTAGCTCCACATAGTTTGTGCTGACTGATGGCGGCACCGATCCTTGTATGTCCGCACTTCCGACTTCCGGATGCGAAAGCTGTGAAAGAGATGGGTGTTTTTGCCGCATTTCAAATTGCCCCGGAGCAGGTCTATTCTCAGGCCTCATTCGGCTTTCATACCCAGATTGTATGCTTTTGAGCAAAACCCCATAGTTATATACCATGTCCCTATCGCCGTCATCATCAACATGATGCGTGGTCATTGTGGCCAATCTCCTCATATACTCGTCCAGCATACGAGGTATTATGAGTTCCCTTTCAGCAGCTCTTCTGAAGCCAGCTTCTAGCGATTCTTCTATTTGTTCTTTTCCTATGATACTAGCCCCATAGTCGAGGAAAACAGTCCTAACTTGGACGATAACGACGTAAGAAAGTTCTGCCCACCAAGAGAATGGAAAATGAAATATCTCAGCATTCTCAAGTGACAGACACCAATCATGAAATGAGACTGTTGCTGCGACGAGCTGCCACAGCATATTGGTCCGCTGCATTGAGAGCTGAATTGACCGACTAGTTTCTGGTTGCGTGAGTCGGACAGACACGGAAAGGCTTTGCCAAAGCTCGTTATAGAGTGCAACTTCATGAACCCAGACTTCCAAAAAGTGAAGATGTTGCACCAGAATAGCATTTCTGTTTGTTGAGCCAATGTCCTTCTTCAGTCCATCAATTTCACGGAAGAAAGAATCAACAGTGATTTGGATGGCGTGCTGCCCTCTTATTTCGCAGGTAGGTATATCGTGGTAGCAGAAAGCGTCACTAATCTTTCTCTGAAGAACCTGAATTTCCACAAATGGCGCGATTAATTGATCGCTGGGAAAATCCCTAAGTCGTGAGAGAGATGTGCAACAATCCTCCATATACGATGTGTAATGCATAGTCGTTCGTTTTCTCAGCATCATTGATAATCTTATTAGAGTTGACAGTCAGCTTGATGTTCAGAAAATTCCCATCGTGCACGTGGAGCATACATAGATGATAAACAATATGTTCCAAGAAGAGCTCTCATCTCTGCGGGATTTCGCATTTTCCTCTGAGTTTGAGCCTCCTCTAGACCTCTCTTTCCTTTCTCATTCACGTCCAGTCTCAACTCATGGCACAAGTTAACACAGAGCTGTAACATAAGGAAGTATTGATGCTTCCCAGGCGTACAGAAGTATTGATACCAATTGACGAATACCAAGAGACCTTGTAAAAGATCCATACTAACTTCAAGACCCATCACTAAGCGATCGCAAATTTGCTTCTTGATCTCCCGTCCCAATCTGCGCTGTAGTATGGGATCCTCAAAAGAAGTGACGGCCATAATACATAAGAAAAGGAATGGATTGTCGTACCGAAGAGCTTCTGAGCTGATGGTGAGAGGCACGACCACAAATGGGAAGTATTTGACGAATTCTCGCCGGAAAGTCTCTAGTCGACGATCCGCAGCTGCCGGGCCGCCTAGATCGTGTAGAACAACGTTGGTCAAGCTATCATTATGAACTTCTCTAGACTTGGACAGGGACTCAGAAGGAGCCAAGTGGCTTCCACTTATTCGGTCGCGTGAGGACGAAAAGCTGGAGTAAATAATCTCAGTGGTAGGGAGATTATTTCGGGGTTCTTGAAATGCGGTTGAATGAATATGTTGTGTTAAAGCAGCTACTTGCGTGGATAACAGTTCAACCTTCTCCTCGAGTCTCTTGGTAGATCTGAGGATGAATTAGCTTGCTCTATGTCAAAAATATACCCAGTTTATATGTATATGAAAGGGTGTCTTCAGTCACCGAGTTCAATAAGTAACTCCACTCCAGCGGTTAGGTCGAGTTTAGTGATTAGATTTAGCCATGTTATTGGGCTTCTTGTGTGCACGCTATTCAAAAACGCTTTCGTAGACCTCTAATCGGACGGCAGATGGGATTGTCACACTCACGAGGCTTCTCTCAGATTTCTTCTTGCCTTAGACGAAGGCTCCGCATAGACGCATGCTTTGCCCAATCTTTCACATCTTTCGCATGATTCTGCGCCCAAGGCAGCATAAGTGCACTTGACCTTGGCGCTGGTGCAGCTGAGGCACGCTCGCCTCCTTACCCGCGGATTTATCATCGATGATGGTTCCGCCACTTCCATCATGGCGACCTGGGATTTCTTACAAAGATATTGACCAGTTTATGTTTGAGGTCAGTTGGAAAATACGGGACGGCAGCGGACATCCCGACCCGAAATGAGAAGCCTGCTTACGTCACCCGGGGCTAGTCTGGTACGCAGCAACACGGAATTCAAGGGCCTATTTGGCCAACAGGGGTTGCCTGAAATACTGTTGCACGACTATTTTAGGCCTAGTGCTAGGAAATCGGGCATATCGTGTTTTCCGTGCCTCCGGCACCCTCCCTTAGCAGTACGATATAGCAGTATCCGCTGGCCCTTATGGCTGTATATAAGCACTTCGATTGCTGCCATAGAGCAGCTCAATTGCACAACTCATCAACATTAATCAAAGACTTCCATCATAAATTAATCATCATACTATACCTTTTCCTTCATCAGATCCCTTAAAAAAAACTTTCCAACTGTTTCTTCCAGAATGCCTGGTCTCGTATTTCTTCTCAAGGGCAAGTTTATCCCGCCCAAGCAAATCACTACGACTTTCGAAGGTAAGACTGTCATCGTGACAGGGTCGAATACCGGCGTGGGTTATGAAACCGCCCTCAAATACGTCCAACTCGCCGCATCAACGGTCATTCTGGGTGTCAGGAGTCTTCAGAAGGGCGAAATCGCAAAATCACAAATTGAAAAAACGACAGGGCGGACAGGCGTTGTCCAAGTATGGCAATTGGACATGGCCAGCTTTGAAAGCATTGATGCATTTGCCAAGCGAGTTGGGGGCTTGCAAAAGGTGGATGTCGCTGTGCTTAACGCAGGTGTCTTTAGTCGCACTTTCAAGCTGTCTGAGAGTGGATGGGAGACCAATCTTCAAGTCAATACTCTTGGGACCGCGCTGTTAGCGATCCTTCTCACTCCAAAACTGCAGGCTTCCCGAACCGCAGATTCACCGGCTCATCTAGTTGTAGCCACATCGACAGGACACATCGACGTGCAGTTGAAACCTCAAGACAAAGATCAGCTTCTACACAAATACAACAGCGACCTTAGCATTGGGCCGTATCAGCAGCATGTAGCCTCCAAGCTATTCATGATGTGGATTACAAGAGAACTGGCATATCGCTGTCTCAATGGCAAAGGCAAGCCAACGGTGATTTTTAATGACGCCTGTCCTGGTCCATGCCGGAGCGACGTTGCAAGAGACTGGGACACCACTCTATGGACCGTTATCAAGGGCATCGGCTCTTTTCTGGCCCTCAGACCCGCGGAAAATGGTGCTCGCGTGCTCGTTGGCGCATCCACTTTAGGAGATGATTCAAACGGACGGTGGTGGTCTGCGGATGGAAATTACGCGCCGTAAGTTAACTTCCAAGAAGAGAGAATGGAGTGACGCTGACAAATACAATAGGGCTGGCGGGTTCATTACGAGTGATGAAGGCAAGATCTTGCAAAAGGCAATGTGGACTGAGGTTGTCAGCGTTCTTGAAGAGAAGATCCCTCGAGTCAAGGATGTGATTGGTAATCTGTCTAAGTAGAGGGCTTTGATAGAAAGTTTTTTTTTCGTATAATATATATATATATATACAAGAAGGGTCCTTCGCAGGTTATGGACCACTTTTTAAACATAATTGTTTTGAGCTATTGCAATATGTAATATATAATTATATATAATATTAACTTAGTTATTGTACCTCTTTCAAATAATATCACATAAAATGTATAATTTTTCTCTTTGCAAACTGATCAAATCAATTTTCCTATTACTTGTCTCATAATTATAAAACAACTTTGATTGTAAACGGTCTTCTCGGTTTCTGGGGTTCTTCCATATATGCTTCCAAATGGTCTCGGAGCCCAGAGACAGAGTCTGGCTTATTGCGAGACCACTTCGAAACCAGGGAACAAGTTCTCAGCCAAACGCTGCAAGGAGGGTTCGCCGAGACTATCAGTCAAACAGGTGATAGCAAGTATTATACTATTTATACAAAACTACACTTTTTGCATTCGGTTACATCTTTCGTCCGCGACTTATTGATGGCCTTCCACTACTTTCGGAATATAGGGTTCTTCCAAGTAAGCCTCTTCCTCCTCCGTCAATTGTTTGTCTAAACCGCTTAGAGCATTTTCCATACGCTCAACGCTTGTCATTCCAACAATAGGTGCGGTAACACGCTTGTTTAGCCAAGCTAATGATACATCAGTCATCGACCAATCCCTGGCAGCCGCAATACTGGCGACTCTGCTGATTATCTCTTTATCGGCCGCACTTTGTCCGTATGAGAACCTTGGATTTTTCGAGTCATCGAAGGTTCGGGTAGACTTGCCGTAGTATTCTTGGATACAGGCTAAATGTCCAGATGCGAGAGGAGCCCACTATTTGAAAAAAATGGATATGAGTTTCTCGGCGCGTTTAATGAAAATGACACCCATATATTTGAGGTTGAATCTCACCGGTAGTATACCAATCCCATTCTGTTTACAGAATTTGTTCATTTCGCGTTCTTCTTCGCGATATAAGAGATTATAATGGTTTTGCATTGATATGAATGGAGTCCAACCGTTCCTCTGCGCTGTGAATTGCAAAGTAGCTAATTGATAAGCCCACATCGAACTAGCTCCAATATATCGGACTTTCCCCATACACACAAGATCATGGAGAGCTCGCATGGTTTCCTCTGGTGGCGTCATGGGGTCGAATCTATGGATATGAAGAATATCGATATGATCGGTTTTGAGGCGACGAAGCGAGTTTTCAACTGACTCGAAGATGTTCTTCCGCGAAAGGCCTCAACAAAGAAAAACATTAGAACTAGTACTAAGATATCAAATATGGTTTTGAATTTAAAGCTCTCGATTCTTACCGAAATAATTCACATGATCTTTGCTTCTGGATGCTTCGTCGTTCATAAACGGGATTCCATCATCGTGACCATCGCTCATGACTCTGCCTACTTTTGTCATGATAACCACTTTTCGGCGCGGTATATCGTACTTTTGTAGTGCTTTGCCAAGAATTACTTCGGATTCTCCATTGGAATAGACATTGGCAGTGTCAAACTAGATGGGGATTTCGCCAATCGTAATTAACTGGACAATTCAAATATCTATAAATAGGAGACTGGATGGTCTATACCGTGTTGATGCCGCAATCCAGGGCCGATTTTATCAGTGGGAGAGCCTAGAAGGTTATATGATCAATGCATTGCGAACCAATAAAACGATGTCATTATGATCGCATTACCAAAATAAAGACATACCTTTTCTTCTCCCAGGACCCAACTCCACCACCCTGGTTTTCCTATTCCCATGCATCCCATTATAGGATTAGAGACCATCAATCCACCCAAACGTCGATACTGAGCTTTTGTCTGTGTGAGGGATTGCATAAAGCGCTCGGGTATTCTACTAAACGGTCCCATCATGATTTATTGGCGTGCCCAATATTTCCCATCCAACCATGTCGTCAAAGGCGAATGAAATAACTGAAAAGAGGTATCAAAAATGACAGTCATGATATTAACAAGTAATATTGCTTCTATTAACGGAGCTATTGATAACTGAAGCCCCGGCATTCTATCGGAACTCTATTTGGTCGATACATCGGTGAACCGGATCCTCAAGCCCGATACGGTGTCGACGATTCGGTTGCGTCTCCATGATAAAACTGATGGGTTAACCGGCGATTGGCATTTCTAAGTCACAGCGAGCCACTTAAATTCCCTAAGGTTCTCATCCACGGCTTTAAAAAACCATGAAAATATTTTAAACCTAGGATGATCTGTTTAATTCATTTGATCTGCTTCTCTTACGTATCCATCAAATAACGAGTTCAAAAGTACATTGATATGAAATTTCTGAATACACATTGTGCTATCTCTTCCAGAGCTCGTCTTGTAAACAAACTAGACCTTACGGCTATAAATTTCGCTCGGATTTATAATATTTAGACTATGTAACACATCGTTTTTGTGTTGTGAGGCCCTTGGGCAAATCGTGAGGAATGAAGACTGCTGATTCTATTTGTCGAATTGTTAATGGACATCGTTGTCTAACGCCAGGGCCTGCGATGATTTAATAACGTGAGGAATTTAGCACGAAGAACTTTTAAATCCCAATGCTGTTGAGGAATTTGAGGATCAAAGAATGAGCTCTAGTTTATAACTAGTTAACCTAACTTTAAAGCAACCCGGTTAAAATTTAGGTTAGCTTTGCAATGAAGAAAGCGCAAGTTTGATCGCTCGAGAGGACGTATCCCTACGTTACAAATATAACGAACAGACGCTAGTAGAAAATTTGAAAATCTCACAATCAATGCAATCTTGTACCCAAATCGTCACGCTTTGATGTAATCAGTCGCAATCGCCTGAACCGAACGATCCAGCCATAATGTGACCGTAGCACAATCGATCGCCGGTCCAGATTCGGTTGCCTGCTAGCATAGTCTTACATCTAGATGCATCTGGGCCCTTGCTAGTTGCCGACGCCGGGACCGAATGAATTGACATGCATGTGAAGCGCAATGCTGGCTGCGCTATAGTTGCAATTGGTGATGCCTATCCGAATATTGTTCGAGGTTGCCTGGTCATAATATATAACGTCTATAGCTATAGTCCGTTGACCAAGTTGCGTCGGCCATCCCAAGTTACGCGGGGGCTTAATCAGCCCAATTAGCTTAATTACTTGGTCTGAAAAGTAACTTCTCTGGGAGCCTAAGGTATGGCTAGCTAGGACCAACATTACGATGTGATATACATTCCTCGGACTTAATTTCGCCGACACGCGGATCCGCATTAAATGATTGCGGGAACCGTAACCGAGACTAAATGTATGCGCCGGAGTCCGATTTGAATTCTCAGGATTGGAGTGTGCATAGCTACGTCTCCTCAAATGACGAAAGTGACGATACTCTGTTGCTCGACAACAGCCTCGCGGCCCTGTAGGATTGAACTACAGTTCATTCTGCTAGCTCGAGTTCATATAAAATATATAGTTCTCCAATTCCAGAAAATAAAGTTCCAAGCCCTTTCACAGGTTTATCAGAACTCAGATAGATCTACAAATTTCAAACTGTGCAATCGCAATTTTCAACTTTCTTCATCATAGTATAAAACTCTTGATTAATTTTAATACTTCCTTGGTCTCGGCCCCTCCCAGTCAAAACAGCTCCCAATAAGCACGCATTTTTGCAAAATGGAAGCGTTCCTTATCCCTGGTCAAACAGATTTCATCTTTCATCACAATAACACACGGCCTCCTACTGAGACGAGCGTCTTCGGGCTTCTAAGTTTAAAAGAAAAGACAGCGATTATATCAGGGGCCGCCAGTGGTATGATTTATTATAATTTCAACTTCATTGAAGCAGCCCTAGAAAAATTGTATCACGAAGTCATTCGATTCTGAATTTTAGCTGGATAGGTATTGGTGAAGCAGCTGCGGAAACATTTGCGGAGGCCGGCGCTAACGTGGCGATCTGGTATAATTCGAATCCCAAGGCCATAAAAGTCGCCGCAAGTATTGCAGAGAAATATAATGTCAAATGTAAGCAGAGAAACCCAAAAGTTGTATCATAATCACAATCCAGTTCAATACTAGTTGCTAATATCTCGATGTATTCGGCTTTCACCCCATAGGCATTGCATACAGGGTTAACGTCGCCAATGAAAAGGAAATTGAAGAGACTCTTATTAAATCAATGAACGATCTTAATGGCAGGCTAGATATCTTTGTTGCAAATGCTGCAATCCCTTGGTTTAACGGCACTATCATTGACAGCGACTCTGAGGTTTTCCGAAATTTGATGGATATCAATTTCATGGGCGTATACTTTGCTGCTAAACATGTTGGAGAGCATTTCCGGCGCCAAAAATCTGAAGGGACGAATTTGAGAAAGGAGAAGCTTGAAAACTTTAACACTGGATCTTTCATTATCACATCAAGTGCCGCTGGCTTTCGCCAGCTTGCACCACAAGCCACCACTCCATACTGTGTAGCCAAAGCAGCTTTGAACCATTTCACTAAATGTTTAGCAGTGGAGTGGATTCAGTTCGCGCGGGTAAATTCCGTTAATCCTGCCTATATCGCTACTGAAATGCTCAATGGAGCCCCAGACTTTATAAGAGAACCTTGGAAAGGCAGAACTCCAATGGGGTATGTGACGAAAATTTTGATATAATTCTGCTATTTACCAAGAGGCCAGCAACACTCACTAATAGCAATTGGCAGGCGAGAGGGAGTTGTGAGCGAAGTAAAAGGAGCCTATCTTTATCTTGCAAGTGATGCGTCCAGTTACACAACAGGTACACAATTGCTAGTGGATGGAGGTGTAAGTTATCTGACCATATCTCAGCAAAACCATTCATCCAAGTTTCTAATCAACTGTTTGCATTTCTAGTACACATGCGTATAAAATCAGAGGATAGAAATATTGAACCTAACCACTGTTTGTACAAGACGAAGTTCGACCATGCTGATAGTTAAATATTAAATTTTTTTGGAGTTGCCTTTCACAATTTACCTGAGTATATATCTGTATATAAAGTTTCAATCGAAGATCTGAGTACTATAAATCGATAAACTGAAAACAGTCAATTGGATCAATTGAATTCGAATGCCTCTACTGCTCGATTCTCTAATGGAATACACATCAAATGTTTCTCATATCATTGGAACTCTTATTTCTGCAATTTGTAGACGTTGCTGGCTAGATTTAAGCAATTTTTTAAGGGTCAGCCTTGAGACTTAGTAATTCTGTAGTTTCAGCCGACTTAAAACATAGAATCAAATCCGCGATTATAATATGAATCGGGCATATTCGAGAATTCTATTCAAAACCGACTTAACCCGCAATTATTTATTGGCTTAGGTATTGAAATGCCCTTGAATTATGATACCGATATATCCTAAATTTATCCTAAACTACAAATCATCTAATAGATAGGACGCTTATCAACTAGGGCGAGGCATTATAGCGGACCGATGAGATTCGCCAAAGCCGGTGATTCCGGTCATGCTCATACTCCGGTCCAAATCTGCCAATAAGCCCATAATGACCTCCTCGGCGCCGTCTTTGCCTGCTGCAGCGTAGCCATAAATTGTCGGTCGTCCTATCAAGACAGCATGCGCTCCCAAGCATAAAGCTTTGAGAATATCGGCTCCGGTTCTCAACCCTGAATCGAAAAGCACCGGTGTTCCAGTTCCGACAGCATCCAAAATGGATGGGAGCATGGTAAGGGATCCGACAGCGCCATCCAATTGCCTGCCCCCATGGTTTGACACAATAATACCATCAAACCCAACTTGAACAGCTTTTTTCGCGTCTTCGGGATGTTGTATACCCTTTGCTACTATTGGTCCATCCCAGTGTTTCTTAAGGAAGGACAACCGTTCCCTATTCAGCAATCCAGTCAGAATTTAATGTCAGAGCCATGTAAAGAACCGATTTTACGTTGCAAGAGTGTCCAACACAAGAATCTGGCTTATTGTGAGACCAAGCTTACCATGGCTGAGGAGAATCTGACAAAATCAGCTTCACCCATTCGCGGCTTGCTAATGGGATATCCTGTTCAACTTCTTTCTTGTGCATTTGCTTGAATTTCTGCCGAAAAACAGGATCCGAAAACCCAATCTGGGTTCCAATTCCATTTAGCAACGGGAGGTATCCCTGATCGAGGTCAAGTGGCCGCCAACCAGCGGACCATGTGTCCAGAGTTACTACCAACACCGAAAATTTTGACTGTCGGGCCCGGCGTAACAGTGATATAGTTATATCGTCGTCGCTTGGCCAATAAAGTTGAAACCATCGAAGCCCATCGTTGCTAGCCGAAGCAACTTCCTCAATAGTATTTGAACCGGCGGTGGAGAGAACATATGGGATGGATAGTCGAGAACAGACTTCGGCTAAGCCCTTTTCACCCTCTGCGTTGAATATAGACTGAACACCAATCTGTTTTCTGTGTCGTTAGCGACGTTAGGTCCGGTCACCGGTCACCGGTCACAGTCTCATAGGGGTGATTTTTCACTCACCGGAGCTTGAATCAGCGGGGAAAAGTATTTTTGTCCGAATAAAGTTACGTCGAGGGTGCGTTTTGAGGTATTCACCATCGGTCGAGGAATCAACTGTCTCGCACTTCACTTTGAGCCATTTGCATCCAACAAGCAATTACTGTAAATTATAACCTACCTGCCAGCGATCAAAAGCAGCTCGGTTCGCGTCTTGAGTGGCCATTTCTCCAGCGCCGCCAAATACTTCCACGTCGTTAGTGTGATCCTCAAACTGGTGCTTGGTGATTTATTATCTTACTATAATTTGCAGAGTGTAATCCAAGATGCTCTCTGGCTTGCTGTTCCAATCTTGTGGTTACCATGCTCACTCGAGGGAGCTTGCTTTGGAACATGCCATTACGGTAAATTTCGTATTGGTAGGAACGAACTCTAGAGAGCAATTCCGCGCAAACCGACTTGGACGTCATTTTAAGTCACTGAAATCCAAAAGCTGGTATCGATTTTGTGATAAAGAAAACGCAAACCAATCAATGATACTTGAAGTAGTTACGAATCCATGATTTTTTGATTGCGCTCAAAGATAGATATATATAAAGCATTTTGATTGAGGTATCACCTCACCTTCTGGTGTATTGCCGTGTCGATCTATAGGCGCAACTAACAAGACAAGTGAGTAACGACCAGGCCATATCATCACCGGCGATTTAAATTTGAACCTCGGAGGATATCCTGAGACCGAATACCACCCAATGTAATAAGCTACTTTCAAGATGCCGGTTAAGCAAATATTTGAAACCCCCAAAATTATTCACTAGGGAGACTTGCTTACCCTGTACCGGCTCCATTTTAGAATCAGATATGACTCGCATAGTTTCCAAACAATACACTCTCATGCTCAGCTTTTCTAGTTCATACAATATATTAAGCTGGTGGCATGAATAGAATAAAGCTCACAAACCGTATGAACATTGCTCTGATGAAGAACGTATTAATAATGTGTTTTCAGAATACGTATGTGGGCAGTTATAATATATAGTATTGAAGCTAAAATACTATTAGAGAATAGTATGCGATTTGCCAATCCATAACAAGAAGAGCAACAAATATAGATTAAAATCATCTCAATATTTTAACAGGAAATAATTTATTCAGCCAGGGACTCAAATTCTTTTGATGGGTTCGATGTGTATGCAGCTCCACCCCTACGCGCTACGACGCGGCTAGCGATACTGAGCTTTTAATCCTCGGTTGAATCCCTAGTCTTTCAAAATCTCGAGAAACTGAACTCCTACAATTATGATTAGCAAACTGGTAAAAAACGTGTGGAGATTCCTCGCTGAATACCTACTGAAGCCCTAGACTTGAGTTTTTTATCAAGTCTACCCTCTCAGACCTTGCGAGAATTGCTTGGCTAGCTAAAGTCAACGTGAGAGGTCGGGGAACTTGATGGCTAATATGATCAACCGCCTTTGATTCCACATCCAAGGAAGCATTTAAACCATCTCTAGAAGCCGCAGCCATCTGACTTAGTCCAGTACACCCGCTAAATAATCTCTGCCCCATTTCCTTCAATTTGTACTTCTCAATTTTTCCACTCGCCGTCAAGGGCATTTGAGAGATCCAGAATACAAACTTTGGCGTGCAATTCTTGCTTAATCGCTCCTTAACCCAGTTTCGGAGATCTTCCCCGCTAAATCCTCCATCTAGGGTCATAGGACCTAATGCAGGATATTTATCCAGAACGTTGTCGAAGTTATCGAGCGCAGCGTCGCATGCATGTGAAACAAAGACACCTTCCTTGGGCACTATAAATGCACCAACAACCTCTCCATAGCGACTATCCGGTAGCCCTACTACGGCGACACTTTTTACAAGATCATGCTGAAGCAAAATATTTTCAATCTCTGAGGGATAAATGTTTTCTCCACCCCTGATTATGGTGTCTTTAATGCGGCCGGTTATTTGTATTGCTCCGCTAGGTTGCATTACAGCTTCGTCTCCTGTCCTCAACCACATCTTCGAGCTCTTGTTCGTGTCGTCGGAATCCTGTTCATGCTCTTGTATCAAAGCCTCTGCCGTTTTGACTGGATCCTTCCAATAGCCCTTCATAACCAAGAAGCCGCTTATCAAAAGCTCCCCTCTCTCGCCTTTTGTTAATGTGCGCTGGGGGTTATCGGGTGAAACTATCTTTATCTGAGTATGTGGCAGGACCGAACCGACTGTCAAATGATGTGTCTCTTGGTCGTCAGTCAATCTTGTCATACAGCATACCGGCGACGATTCCGTCATCCCGTATATGTTAAGTAGGTTAGATAGATTTAAGCATGTCCGTAGTCTCCGGCGCAAAGTGGGTGCAATGATACTCCCACCGATCAATCCTGTACGAAGGCTCGAAAATAGACCCGGGTCCAGAGATCTAATACGAATTAGTTAATATAGCTATAGATCAACACACCATTTATGTATATAGACAACGGAGTCTGAAACCAACCTTTGGGAGATCCCTTCTACCTCTGCTAGAAACATTGTGGGAACACCATACAATGCAGTAGCCTTGTGCTTACTTACGGCGTCAAGAACAGCCGTAGGATTGAAACTTTCGGACGGGAACAAGATAGTGCATCCTTATCTCAGTTAGTTTCAACCCATTACAGATGTTGTATAAATGATAGCTTCGAGCGTAGCACACAGATACAGAGTTATAAAACAATCACAATACTAAAAATAGAGCAGAAATTTTGACAGAATGTGATCTTGAATTTCTTGCCCGATTACTTACCGTGGGTCATTGCGGCCAGGACACCCAATACAATTCCAAAGCAATGAAAAATCGGAGGTGCGCAACATATAATATCAGATTGGCAAAGATTCATCGAATTTCCTACCAAATGCGCGTTGTTCAATATATTCGTATGAGTGAGACATGCCGCCTTTGGTGTCGATGTTGTGCCAGATGTGAATTGAATGTTAATAACATCTGTTGGATTTAGTTGCTTGTTTTGATGAAACTTCTGCTTTAAATTCCTCGCAAGAACCTCATGATACCATACGATTCCGGTATTATCCTCGATTTCATACTCCTTGGCCGAGTTATTGACAAGAATAATATTATTTAGAGAGGGTAGTCCTTCCCATTGTGATCTTCCGCTTTGGGATAAGAGTATCGGAAGCCGTTCTTTGGTAGGACTTGGGCTTTTATATGGTTGCGAAATTTCCGTGCTAAGGATGATACAACTTGCTGAGATATGATTTAAAGCACCAAATATCTGAGTTTCCGTATAAGCAGGATTCAAGGGCACCAAAGCCACACCCAACTTCGCGCATGCATAGAAAATCTACATATCCGTCAATGTTAGATTATTTTTATTCATCATGATTAGCATCCTATTAAGATTGAAAAACTTACGATGACATGTTCGACTGTATTTCCTAAACAGACAGCAACTCTATCGTGTGGCCTTAAGCCTAACTCCTTCATTGAAAGAGCAATTGCATCGCTTTGTTCATCAAGTTGGCTATAAGTGAGTTGAGTCCGATCAGTCTGGACTGCTAAATGATTTCCAAAGCATGCAACGATATCTTCAAGTCGACTTCCAATTGTATCTAAAAGCAGCGGTTCCTTTAATAGCCAAAATAAAATTAACAGGAAACTTTAATTTTGAGTTATATTTGGACTGGTCCACCTACGTCTTCCGGCCCTTCGGCATACGATAGATGTTCCATTCTTTAGGCCTTTATTGATATATCTCCTTTCATTTAATACTTGGTCGATAGAAAAAATCGCGCACTAGATCGGATGATCCAAATTTTTGATTTTTTGATTTTCGAAGTATTTATGGTTTATTTATGATTTGAAATTTTGGATGGTACACTTCTCTGGACTAACTACAACTTCGATAATTATACTACCAAAGTATTTCGAAGAGAAGCTCGGGCGCCAGCATAGAAGAGTCAATTTATTCAGCCTTAAAATTCTGCACCGAGCTAAAGGGTGTCACCTTCAAGTTGAGCGCTAGCGCTATAGGGCAGCTGGGCCGGCGCCGAGAAAATATTCGGACAACCTTATCGGGTCACCGAATTTTGATCACGCCATGGATATATTTGCTTTAAAGGGTAGTGGTCGAGATGAACTACTCAGATGCAAACATTAAAGCCAGTTTCGATATATTCTGAATAGACAAGCTTTCAGCGCAGTAAACGCATTTATGGAGCCAGAGTAAATTCGGTAATAAATATATTCTCGTTATATTGGAGACAAAGTCCTATGAACCAAGATCTATCCTTCACTATGAACAGTGCTCTTTATTTCTAGCATGTAATCAGCATACCTGATCACGAACTACCATTTTCCTTCATAGAGCAGATATGCATGCGATCGTCCTGAAAGAATAAGGTTCAATTTTGCGGGTTTATAATGGTATAATCAATGCCAGATCCATTGAGAATTCGAATAAATATATTTAATTTATAGGCCAGATCTTCTGACCCTTAGGTACTGGTATCGCTGCGCCGTTCAGAATTATGGCAATTCCTGCATAAAAGCTAATCCATTGAATTATCGCCCCAGCCCCAATCTTACCAAAATGTTTCTCCGCTTTCTCCCAAAGCCCATCATCAAGATAGCCCTTCCTCGAAGTGTTACTCGCACGAATCAAAGCGCGTGTTATTTCCCAGCTCGTGATTTCTTCTTCGCTTCCCCCAGATGGCGGCATACCATCCAAAATACTCTGGATTTGCACATCTGACAGTCCGGCCTCTTTCGCCACACGGGTATGACAATACTGCATATATAGCGCTCCAAAATATTCTCCAACCGCAAGAATCACGACTTCTCGACACCTTAACGGAAACCCTGAGATTTCGTTTAATGCCTTGTACGTTTCGATGTGAGCAGCAAATACTGAGTGTGGTAGGTATAGAAAATGCTGCCATGGGCCAATTAATGCGGAAGTCTCCAAATCTTGAACAGTAAAACTGAGAGGAATTAGTCAAAAGAAGAAAAACAGAAAAGAGGACTTAAGCGAACCTGCTGTTGAAGACTCCATCAAGTAGAGGCAAAAGGTGTTCATAACATTTCCTTTGATCAGGGCTCAAAGCGCCTGGTGGAATAGGGGGGTATCTAAGCGATGACATGTGTGAAATTATTGCGAGTGGGTTATACGGGAACCTAAACCAATAGGAGACCGAATTAATAGGATGTTTCGAAGGTATATCGAATAGTTTTTTTGTAACCCCAGGTGTAGATGTGTTATAAGTCCAACTTTATACAAAGCGATCAGAATGGCAATTTCTAGCTGAGGAAGATCGTTAAAAGCTTAAAATATTAAAATTTAACAATTTTCGGCCTTTTATCCGCCTGTTTCTTCGTCGGCGCCTTCGTTTTCGATATTCGAGCCCTTTCAATCGGAGTCAGAATATCAAATTAGACACTTCTCGGGATCGTTAGTCTTATAAATAAATAGACAGAGAAAATATGCCGGTCGATCCTACGATATTCGTGCCTCGCGACCGGTTTACGAGACACCATAACAACCATTGCGACAATTTCAAAATATATCATCCAGTGTGTCATAGTTCGGTACGCGAAAGTAACTAGTTTGCAGACTTTTAACTCTATGGAATCCGTAATTTCCAGATCATGCCGAGAATGCCAACACGAGTTCAAATTCATAGTCTCAAATCCAGGCGCTCAAGGTCGAGACAAATCTGCTAAATGTGTCCTTGCACTGCATCGGAACCCCGAGTGTCGGCTCAGAAGACGGAATTCCGTAATCGGGCGGCGCACTGCAGCACTGGAAGTCCGTGTGTTGGCCGGGCTCCAATACTAGTTAAATATATACACATTACGCAGAGCTGCAGCGTAGCTCCTGTGAGACTTCGCTCATAATATGGCCTTTTGTACAAGAATTTGCCTCTCTATAGGTCTCTCTATGCCCTACTGAAAAGATTATACGGTTTGAAGGTGCAAGGTCTCGAAACAGTTTGAAGCGATCGAATGTCGAAATAAAATTAAACATTTTCTTGGCACTTGCATACATATATACTATACTCCAGATCTTTTTTAAGATACAGTTATTTCCGTCATTGAAACTATAGAACCTTTTTGTGAAAAGTCCTAGTTGGGTGCATATATAGTAGCCCAGATAGTCCACGCCCGCTTTCCTCCAATAAGTTGTTTGGCATCCCCAACCTCAAAATGAACCTGGACCTGTTCATCTTGAGACAGCTCCATCTCTCCAGAGTTAACTTTCCAACATATTTCATTGACATGATCCTCTAGTATCCGCCTTATAGACAAATTGTCATTTCCTTTGAAAGACATGCTATCGACATACGGTTCTTCCCAACGACTAGCAGTATCCAGGATAATAGAGGTCTCGATCCTTTCTCTAGAAGCTTCAAACATTTCGTTTTGGTTCCTCAAAAGCTTATCCCCGCTATCGAGTTTTTTCGCCGCTCCGGCAAGTTCAAACCCGAAGGGTGATAGGAAAAGGTCATCGAGCAAGTCGCTATCCGTAATATCCATAGTCTCATCCAGCC
Organism: Orbilia ellipsospora; assembly: GCA_036971675.1. Taxonomy (NCBI): domain Eukaryota; kingdom Fungi; phylum Ascomycota; class Orbiliomycetes; order Orbiliales; family Orbiliaceae; genus Orbilia; species Orbilia ellipsospora. The sequence goes on along the minus strand of JAVHJO010000011.1, from coordinate 1,343,234 downwards.
AATAACCATTCTCTTTAATTTCATCTACACCTACGACGGGTCGAGTATCCATGTGTAGATATATCTTCTCTATTCCTTCAAATTCGTAATCGAGCGTACACAAAATTTTCCAATTTTGGAAAAAATGGTGTACACCAGCTCGACCGGGAATATAGGGTATGCTTTCGAGCCTAAATGCTGGATATCGCGTTCTCCGCAGAGTGCCAATGTTGCAAAGAAGATCTTTCCATGATTTACAAACCTTGACGGCGGATATCTGATCCAAAACAGGGAGGTAAGAGAGAATCTCAGTTTGGATTTCAGTTGGTATACTGAGTATCTTTGCGTTTTGTTGTATTTCCGCTTTCGACTGGACCTGTGCAGCCTCTGGCTTGGATGCAGTCTTGGGACCAGACTTTGGGGCACCCTTTGGGCGTTTCTGCGCTTTGGTCTGGGCAGGGGCCGATGTCGTCTTCCCCTTGGTTGTCCGGCTTTTCGAAGCCTTTGTTACTTTGGACTTCGCCTTTGGTGGCATATTGTTGGGCGGTGTTCAAATGTTTCTTCGTAGTAATTCTTCCTAGGCCTCGAACTATCTTGCACTCTTATGAAATTCGAGCAGCAATCAATTGATCAATTGCGATAGGGAGCAGAAGGGGGGGTTTTATTGCAATTCGTATTCGAACTACGCTCATCTATCTCTGTGCACACACGCTTAGTTGACCAAAATGGCAAATTACTGTTGTCATGTTTGCGGCTCGAGTCACACGCGACGAGCTGGCGACTTAACCCGCAGGCGCCCGATGAATCTCGAAAATGCATGTGAGCAATGTAATTGATATTTTATCCGTTCCAAAATAAATAAATCCAATGGATCATGAAAGAAATTCGGGATCAAATAGTCACTATTGTTCGTCCGTGCGGGATCAGGAATTGAACACCATCTCTCATATTCGCTGCAATGACAGGGCGGCACAACACGTCGACAAGCTTCCCTTGGCTTTAATATCGTACTTATTAAGACGTATTCGATAAGAGGTACAACCAATAAGCTTTGAGGTCAATGGAGCACTCAATGCTGCGAATTTCACATAGAAAAGTATCTTGTCATCACGGTAAGCACAATTCCTAGCCTAAGTAGATTCATCTTAGATATATTACTTTATGTTTCATCAATATTGCTGTCAAAAACCCCATGTTCATAACGACCCATCAGTATTACACGTATTTCCCATAATAGAATAACTTCAACCACCCAGCCAACAAGGCAGAGTACCCCTAGAACTCAGAGACCAAGCATCACGACTAGTGCTAAAGCTCCGATGCAAGGCTTCTTGACTTGTGCGCAAATCCTGGCATTAGATAAAGAACGGATCTCATTAACCCAAAAAAGGCCTGCTGTCAAAAATCTAAGATCAATTTTTACCAATGATTTAACGCTATGTATAGGTAAGAAATACAATATACTGAACAAAAGAATCGAGTAAAAAATACAAAGTTATAACAAAAAAAAACTAAAGGAAACGCCAACATCACAATCAAACCAATGCTAGCAAGCAATCCCATCTTACCACAGAAAGAAACACCCAAGTCGAAAGCAACAAGAACCAAAATTTATCAAAGTACAGTATTTTATGCTCGCTTTTTCTTTTTCTTTTGCCTTTTTTTTCTTAAGCAAACTTTTCAAAGTTCTTGCTTGACGCCCATGCCTGATTTCAAGCCTCCGCAAGAGCAATTCTCACCACAGCTACAAGCCTTTCCGGCGGTCTTGCAACCACAACCGTGGCTTTCCCCAACAGATTTCTTCACCGCACTTCCTCCGCAAGAACAGCTAGCACCACAAGTGCATGGTTTCCCCGAGGTCTTGCACCCACATCCTCCATCGACAGCGCCCTTCGACCCACCTCCTCCGCAAGAACAGTTAGCACCGCAAGTACACGGCTTGCCTGAACTCTTGCACCCGCATCCTCCGTCAACGGCACCCTTCAACCCGCCGCCGCCACACTTGCAATTCGCCCCACAAGTACACGCTTTCCCAGCGCTCTTACACCCACAATCCCCGCCAACCTTCTTCCCGCATCCACATCCCTTCGCCCCGCCCAAAACTTCGCCTTTCCCTTTCCTCTCCTCGTTAACTCGCTTCAACACTCCCAATCGTTCCTCAGTAACCCTAATAGCCTCGTCAACTTGTCTATTGACCATATCCTTGTCAAGACTCCCGCTCTGTCTGACAATTCTCTCACCCATTCCCTTACCCTCCCGCTCATACCGCTTTCCGACTCTCTCATCAAAACTCAACGCCTCGTGAACCCCAACTCTATCCTCCAGCCATTCCCACAGCCCAGCTTCCTCCCTCGCCCACATCTCTCCCAAGATCTCTCTCTCATTCTTCCTCAATGATCCAACGTTATCATATCGAGGATCACCCCACAATGTGCGAGAAATACTCATGGACATCAAAACAATAACTAGAGTAACGAGTATACCCGCACCAAACTCGCCAACGAGAGAGGTGACAGGCTCCATGAGTGGTGCCAGCATGCCCCATTTTTGCGACGCGGATACGGCAACAGTCGCGGTAGGCGCAGCGGTGGATACTGCCGTCGGATTGGCATTGTCTTTACTTCCTCTCCTCTTCTTCTTGCCTTTACCGCCGGCTGCCGTTGCAGGACCCGCCGTCGGCCGTCTAGCTGCGAATTCGCGTTTGAGAGCGTTGAGTAAATCTTTCGTATAACCCACTTGTCCGTCGTTTGCGCCCTTTTCGATTGGTCCTGCGCAGTCCCACAGATTAGTAACTCGCCTTTTAAGATTATACAATAAGAGAAAACGAACCTTTGATCCAACTCTTCCCGCTCCACTCTACTGTACAGTTTGCAATAAGCCTCGTCTGGTTGTTTTCAGCCCACATCAAACACGTCCGTGTGAGAACCTTGAACACCCCACCACTAGGCACATCTGGCGTCTGAGTGTATGTTACCACAGTCACCGCTTTTTCCAGGTCGTCCTGCTCAATTACTTCTGTGATGAGACATTTCGTGCTTCGGGGGCCGATACTCGCATTCAAAGGTTTGACGTAATTAAATAATCGCGCCTTCTTACCGGGATATTCGGCTGAGTCTGTAAATTTTGCGTCGCCGGGAATAGATAGCTGCTCCACTTTACAATCTTCACTGAGGAGACGGGTGAGGAAGGTGTAAGATGAATCACCGTACATGACCGCGAATACCTTGCCAAGGGGTACATTGATGATTTCATCACACAATGCACGGTCAAGATGGGAGCTTTCGTCGCCGCACGAGGTGGGAGCGTGGGTGCTGGGACCGGGGAAGTCGGTCGCACCAGCTGCTCCGTCTGCGGCGGCGGCGACTGTGCCAATAGGGGGAACGATGCTACCAACACCCACCGAACTCTTCTTAGATATAGATTTAGTCATTGCTGGAGCTTCAAGGCCAGGTCCGACTTCCTCTTCATCATCATCCCCCAAGCTATCGTAATCATCGTCGTCATCGTCGGTGCCGTACTCGCTTCCATCTTCGTCGTCGTCATCCTCAAGGCCGTCACTGCCACCAACTTCCTCCTTATCTCCTAACCTAGTTCCGTTTACTGTGTCTATCAAATTCGGATGAATGGTCCTCCATATGCCAAGTATCAGGTCATAGGTTGAATCTCTCGAAATAAATGATGCGAATACATTCCTCGCATGCAAGGTTTGTATCATAATGGCGTTCGGAATAACCAATGCTGTCATCTTTCGCTCTATGGCTACAATCTCATCAAACGAGATGACAAGAGTGGTAACCCATCCGAAAATGTTGGAGTGGAAGCAGATGTGGCCATTAGAGACGTACATTCTACCTTGTAGCAGGATCTCCTTTTGCAAAGCACAGCCATAGTCCTCAATAAGATGATCGTCAAGGGGTACACTCTTGAAGAGTTGGTGAAAGTCCTTGTTCCTTCTGTGGTTTGCTGCCGCAAATGTCGTTGAGGGTCGAATAGTTGGTGGAACCATTGTGTCGCTGCCTTGCGTGGTGGCACTGGCACCTCTAGTTCTACTCTTTCTGCTGCCGCGTCGGCCCAGTATAGATTTAGTGCTATCGGACCGTTGGCGCCCGACAATAGCACCATCTTCGTCGTTCAGCTGCACTTGTGACGGAGTGCCCGCGTTGCCGGATCGTTCGTAAACAACGGTGTCAAAGGACTTTTCGCCTAAAATACCGCCCGCGGATTTGGGAATTTGCCCGATTTCTTCTTCCTTATCGCCCACGAGGCCCAGCCCGTGCAAAAGCGCGGGTTCCGGCATTTCAATATCGGCGGTGCTATTAGGTCTGCTGCGTCGTTTGCGGATATCCCCCGTACCAGGCGTCGTAATGCCCAAAGATCCCAAGCTCAGTTCCCCTTGTCCTAGAGTCTCCACAGCCAGCGGTTTCCGTTCTTTCTCATCCGATGATGTGGTCTTTCCGGGGGTGGTTGGTTGAGAGGTTCCAGAATCGGGAGCGGAGTTGGCTAAACTTGTGTTGATGGAGCCGGGTTCTGCCTTTCTGCCTTTGGCACCAGGCGCTAGCGAAGTGTTGGCGATGGTATTGCTCAATTGCGACGCAGCGGTTTGGGCGGCAGAGAACATGTTGCTGAAAAAGCCGGTTGCGGCATTGCCACCGTTGGTTGCTCCTGTTGTTGGCGTTTGCTGGGGGGTGGGGACTTCGATGGTCGGAGTGAGTGGTTTGTACCCATCTTCAGGGAAGGAAGATTGCGATAATTTGCTAGGGAGCTTGCCAACGCTGCTGCCCCTCGCCCTTCTAGTAATAATTGTGCCGGCCGCAGAAACAGGGGGTTCAATAGGGGTCGGAGGGGTGACGACTGTGTCGGGCTTGGCGATTGGAGAGTCGGAGTCGGAAGGTATCAACGGAACGGAGCGTGGGATGGCCGGTCCGTCTTCAGGTCCAGAGGCAGACGTGTTGCTATTGACGCTGTCGGAACGTTTCTTGCCCTTGATACCGAGAAAGTTTCCTATGATGAGGCCTGAGGCGAGAGTTGGGGTTTGCGAACCAGTCGGATTCGGAGAGCTGTCTCGTGAGCCGGTCGAGCCTGCTGGCGAGGTAGAGCGGCGGATGGGTCGTCCCTCGGGCGTTACTTGCAATTGGTGAGCTCGCGAGGAAGTTGGATCTTCGATGGAGGTAGATATGCTGATAGGGAAGGTGGCCGTGCTGGCGAGCGATTTTGAGCCAGGCTCTGGGGCCACCAAACCTGGTTCAAAGGTGATGGATATTCTTTCCATCATGATCGAGGAGAATGAGTTAGCCAGATTGAATGACAGAAACAAGAACCATCTAAGAAAACAACGGATGAATGAAAACAATTGCAAGGCTGAAAAAAAAGGTAAATTTTCGAGAACCAACAATTCAACTCTTTCCAGCTGAGAGGAGGAGAGATAGAAAGAGGGAGAGAGATCTAGTAATAATATGCCAGGGACCAGATCGAATCTAAGTATAGTTCTTAGACAAAACAAAGGTCACGGATATCTTTCTTCCCTCTCTCGCCTTCTCGGCCCCTTGTGGACAGATTAAGGGAGATAATAAAGCGTAAAAGCCAAAAGATCCGAGACCAATGCGTGCTCATGTCCCAACATTTGGCATCTCTGATATCGAGTCAGGCAGGTCGAAGCCGTTCTTGGGTACCGAATGGCTGCGGTACGATATACGAAAAGCGAAATAGCGTGGCAAAGAGAAGCGAGAGAGAGCGCGAGAATGAGAGGTTGGCGGTTAGCTTGGATTTAGAAACTTACCCATCTTGTTCTTGTTCATTCGAAACCTCACTTTCGAGACTTCCCGTGACTGAATTCCTCCGACTCCTGGGGGATTTGTCTATCGATAAACCGTTCTCAAGGGCCTCTTTCCGTTCTTTTCTCTCGGCTCGCCGTTTTCGAATCTTATCGATGTAGCTGGTGGATCCGCCTTTGGACGAACCATTGTCGTTTGAGGAGAGACTTAGCGAGGACTGGTTGTCGGGCTGTTGGACGGCAAGATTTTGAGAGGACTTTTTCCTCTTCGCCTTCGATATGACACGCGAGATGGGAGAGGAAGTGGTAGAACTGGTGGGAGGAGGAGGATCGGAAGAGTGGACGGTGGTGGTGATGGAGGGGATAGAGGTATTTGAAGGTGTCAGCGATGTTGTGGAACCGGTGGACATGCTGTGCGAGAGGAATGAGGACGCCGGCGATGGGGAATTTTGGGAATGGAAGAATCTCTCCGCTCGTCGGAGGAACTTTAGACTATTATTATTATGGTAGCGATACGGCCTAGGTTGTGCAGAACAAAGTTGATGATAGCTTCCTTCACGAAGATGTTGATTTCACGGTAAAATGATATATCATGCAACCCAAGCTAGGCAGGCTGCTGGAGTTGACTGCTGTGTCGGCTGGCGGTGATATCATCCAAGGAAAAAGAGCGAAGGATAAAGTGACAGAGGTCACCGGTGACGTTTCGGTAATCCGGAAAACTGTCGCCCGAAAGTTCCACCACCGCAGATATAATATACCTATCGACGAAACGAATGGGAGGTCAGAGGGTTCAGAGGAAGAGGGAGAAGAAGGGAGAGAAGAACGTACAGCTGAACGGATGGTAATAATAACAACAGTCGAGAAGGGGTGGTAGTGAATTCGTATAACATCCTTCCAAAATAGCAGTGGGAATCGCAGGCAGCAGGCAACGGCACCAACGTCGGGCTGAGAAACCGCACTGCGCAGTAACACACACTCCGCACACCCGTATCACCCCAAAAGGCTGAATCGGGGTCTGGGCAGAGTCTCTAGCTTTTTCAGCCTTCCCTTCTGTCCTCCTACCACGACTAATACATCCGATTGTTCTTACTGGTAGAGAGATTATGGTGAAACAATAATGTTATGTCTCCTTCGGGCTGCCGTTTTTTTTGTTGTCCGTTGATGATTCTCCCGCTCTTGCCCCGCTTCGAGACTCGAAGCTGAAACCACGGCAAGAACAACCTCTGGAAACATCCTCAACACCAGGCAACGGCCCGAGATGCCCTTTACCCCTGATGCGACCTGAACGGGGAGCTGGTCCAGCACCTAGTTCCTGAGCCGAGCTAGGAGAACGAAAGCTTGTCCTCTTGATCAACTTCTTTTCTGCTAGTATATGCCATCGATGCGGCTAAGTATCTGGATAACGATCCCTGTGTCCGGGCCAAAACATCGCAGTTAGGATCCAGTTTTCGCCGCATTCTTGAGCTAAATACAACGTACCTGAACATATCAATTCACAACCGTCATTCATTCAATCCATCACGAGTTTGAATCCTATCCTAAACCAACCGCCAAGTACGAAGCTTGAAGCTTTGCAAGCAAGAGCTATAGGCTGCGACCGTAATTCGGCTCCTGCCAACTGATCCGGACAATCCAGCCAATCGGCTTGGTAACGAGAACCCCGATTCGCACACCGTATTCGTCCGCTGCGCCACACTGTCAACTTTGATGTCAACGACCAGTTCAAAACGGGGAATGCGCCTTAATCGAAAAACTATATCTCTGATAAATAATAATAATTCTAGAGAGATAACGATTTGGTAGGATCATCGAATATCTATTGTGTTTAGTGTAATAATCACGAGTTAACAAAGAAATATTAGATAGCACATTTAAACCACATGACTCCCCATGTTCGATAGGAAAAAGCAGGAAAATTTTGAGGGTGCCTAAAGCTATTGCTATATTTATTGCTATTTTAGATATAGGCCAAGACCAGACCCAAAGCATTCCTTCTACGTTCATCAACATTCAGGTGATATCAAGCCAATGGCGGCTTGAATGAATCGAAACCAAATACTATGGATTCCACCTCTGATACCCAACTTGCACCTTTCTTCTCCTCCCACTGCTATCTCCCTCTCCGTCTTCCGCCTTAACAAGCAAATCCATGCCGAGGCCTCTGAGATATTCCACAAAGAAACCGGGCCCGCCGCTAGATTGCAAACCAGAGAATCGGCCGCTTACACCCACCCTATTCCATGGCCAATGAGAGTGAATTGGGACAATCGAGCCTTTTCTTTTGCGTCGATTATTCTGCACCTTAGCAGACATTTACCTGAGTTTATAAACAGATTTTAGACGGCCCGAGGTATGGGAATTTCTCTTCAATAGATATCAGGTCCCTCAGAATCAAGGATCTACAATTTCCACCCACGATTTTAAAGACCCTCTAGCGTGGAAGCGACGGGTGGAACCTGGGCGTACCAAACCACTAGAGAAGATCACCAACGGATAGTCAAAAAGATTCCGCCGTTAGAACTCAAAGTGCCTCCATTCCCCGCCCCCCGTTATCGCCATTTAATCCGCCATATCAGAATCGAGCTCTACGATACCAGGAATCTCCCTCCCGCGGGGTTCGGAACAGGAGGGATCCACCCAGGTTCCGATTCTAGAATGATATTGGTTCCATTGATGAGAAGGTTGCAAAAACTTTTAGGGACAGAGGAAACCAAAACCGAAGAAAAGGTGCAGCTTCCAATATACAGCCTGCCCTTGTGGTTACATATATCCGTACCACCTATGGCAAGCATTTGAACATAAAACACAATCTAGAAACGAAGTTATACTAGTCTCAGATCCCAAAGAAAGGCCCTCTCGTACACCTTGACGTAAGAGTCTATACCTCTCTCTGCTCCGGTTATCAAATGGGAACTCAGAACAAAGAAAAATAAGACCTGACGAATCTATCCGTATAAACTCCATCAAAACCCTCACAACTACATAACAATACAAACAGCTGGTGGAAACGGTATACCCCCTCACCCAGGGCGGCTGGAACTATACCATCGCAATTCCGCCTGAGCTCGAAAGCATCTTCCCAAGCGTTAAGAGCAGGTCTTGGAGGATTGTAAAAAGCGTGAAGTCAAATATTGGGAACACGAAGATGGGGGTGGAAGTGGGGCTTATCAAATAGTGGGAGGCTGCTGGTGCAAGATTAATACCAAAAATAGGTTTAGGTACAATCGATTTTGAAATAGGCTAGGCGGTCTGCCTGTTCTCAAGGCTGACTAGATATATACATACATAGTGCATAGAGCTATCCCGATCCTAGATGAGGTATGAGAGAATGTAGCGCTAAGTGTTGTTTTCGTTTTCCTTTGGACAAGCGACTTCGCTTTCGGCACTTAGTTCAGTTTCGCGACCAGTATCCAGCGCTATAGGATACACCGCTAGCTAAGTTCACGCGGTTCTAGAGCTGTCTAATTAGATTAATTAGACAAATTTCTTACTACCAAGGTTTTGTATTATCTTCAATTGATTAATTGCACGTGGCAAGCGTTCGACTCTCCGTTGGAGCCAAGGTTCTCCCATGTCTAGAGCACGAACAATTTCGAGAAAATGAAATGGGATTTCTAGCATCGTTGCCTTAGCCGCATGAGCTGATGTTACACTAAGTTCTAGAGCATGTATATGTCTATCAGACCAGCTTATCTTGGTATCAGCTCATCTGCCTGACTCGACGAATCGAAAGTTGCGGTCGATGGATGGCAAATACTCCAAGACCGCAGCCAAGAGACGGCTCAGTCTTGTAACGAGACAGCTGAAAGGCTTAAAGCTGCAGGAACGCAACAACACCAAAACAGTCGAGGCAAACACCCTGACCTGTTTGTTCGACATCGACGACTTCGCGACATATAAAGGCTCAATTATCCCGCCCCAAGCGTCTTGGAAATACACCGTGGCGTATCCCAAGACCCGTATCCACAAAAGTCCTTAAGTCTCCATCGCGGCTTATTGTCAAATTCTGCCAGTATGCATGCAATGCGCTCACCAGATCACCCATAAAATATCTCAAAATTTTGGGTCTGGACATGTTAACGGTTAGCTCTTTTACTGCCGGCATCGTAGGTGTCTCCACTCGTGCATATCGCCCCCGGCTAAACTATCCCAACTGACAGTCGACTGGTAGATGCTGCCACATGGCGTCGGAGGGGAATTTTCGAAAGTGCCTTATATCAATGGGGCATGGTTTCTCCAGATTTCTAGAACTACAGTACACAAGACTCTGGGCGCTCGAGAAAAAAATGTATATATTCCCACCTGGCGCGGCACAGAAGCCCCTTTGGTAAGTGCTCGAAAGGTATATATAGTCGTCGTCTGGTCCTACTACTACCTATTACCCAAGTAATTTTGTAAAGTTTTCACCCCTCCAAAGTGAAAAAATAGCACGCCTGTGACGTGATCTTATCAACAGCTAGCGTCATTCGACCGAATTCCGCTCGTTAAAATCTGCCTGCCCTGTGTAACTCGACCAATCCAGCCCGCAAGGTTCACAACTCCGGTCACCCGGTTAGAGATATCGATCGACCAAGGAAACGGAGCTCGAGCGGCGACCGAATCCAAGCCAAGGCAAACCGTGCAGCTGCAGATACACTTAGGTATCAATTACATAATTCGTGTCGCAGCACGCTACGTATTTTTTTCTCTAGTTATCAGCGGGCATTGAGCTATCATCCAATTACATTTCCTGCTTGCGCGAATTTTCGAGCGCACGAGACCAATTGCCCAATTCACACAGAACAAGCCTCTGCGAGCTCCGGTTCGCGGACGAGCCCCATCTCAAAACCTGGGGCAATCAAGTTCTGGATTCAAGAAGGGAAAAAAAGGGCTCAAGCAAGAATTTTTCTTTTGCGATCGAACGTATATATAAATAGCCATCCGGCGGCTTGAATATTTCGGTTGATTTAGATGTCGCGAACCCTGATTGACACATACATATATGCGCATACACCGCCAACTTCCTCATACACCCCACCCTCTACATCCACGAGGCAAAACATCTTCAAAAGAATCGCAAAAATGTCACAAGCTCGCACCGCCTTTGAAAACGCTTTCATGTTCAAGCGTGTCCAGCGGCACGGGCACCCACACGGAAGACTCTCCGAACCGGACGAACCACTTCCTCCCTACGAAGCTGTCGAAACACATCCAGGATCGTCGGGGCTTAGCGAGTCGGAGCTGTACGCTATGGCGAAGCGAGAGTTGGGAGATGTGGAGCTTAGAATTTTAGAGAACGCGACGCTCTTACGGTAAGATACCTCATCAATTGACAAATGGCACTGCACGTGTATCATTCTTGCTGACATGAGAATGCAATGAATAGGAGTCTGGAAAGTAATCCCTCAACGCCGGCTTCGATTATGGATAAGACTCAAGAAACGCTCAATATTCTATTCACCCGCGAAGGCGCTCTGAAACGACGAATCGAAAACTACGAAAAACACCCGCGAAACAGACACATGCGCTTCAGAAAGTAACGAAACACACACAAACTTGAAAATAGCGATGGTGCAATTCTAGAACTTGTTTTTTAGAATTCTTGGAGATATGGTTTATTTTTGAGCGAGTACTATCAAGCATTATCATTTTCTTGATATTTTTTAAAACTTTATAACGCTAGGCAATGGGATAATGGCCACTGCTGGCAAGACGAGGAGGGGTATATACTGGAGTTCTTGATTTAAACGGAGGTGTCTAGGTTCGAACATGTGGTTGAAAGTTTTTTTTAAACCGGAGTTCTTTATTTTATCCTTTGGCAATTTTACCAAAAGATAATAATCACGATGTCATGGTCATGTAATTACGAGGGCGGTGTTTTCTTCTTTCGGTTATCTCAATAATAGTTCTAGATCTAAGATCTTATTTTACCAGCTATAACCCTTCCAGCTCTACAGCGTTGAGATATTCAATGCCGCTTAAACAGGATAAAGTGCCAAAAGATGGCGGATAAAAGCCAACATTTAGAAAGATTAGCTTATAAGCGCACATGAGTAGCCGTATTGAGCTCTCATAGCCTCGAGACCAGCTGAGCTCAGATTTCTCAACACTAGCGTTATAATATAGAACCGCTCTCGGATCTAAACGTTTCAAAGGGTAGTAAGACTGAGCTACGCAAGGAATGAACGACATCATAAATTTGTCTATCGATTTTGGTGGCAGTGTAGTCTCAGAGGCGCTGCTCTATCTCGCTTGATATCAGAGACCAGCCACGTGATCTCAAAATATGGACATGTACCCTAGATTCTTGAAGATGTCAAAAATACCGTTTCTCTGACCCTCCAACCAAACATATCAGATTGTTCTGACAGACTAAAACAAAACTCCGGCAAAAAGCCACTATATTGGCACTAGAATAAATTTACTACCGCATTTATGCCACCAGCCATTCATCAACTCCAAATTCACTTTGGCTGCCGCCTAAGCGGAGATAATGCTGGATAGGCACAATTTTTACACACAACCACCTGATCTAAAACCTTCAAACCAAACCCATGTTTTTCCTTTTCGGTCATTTTCAATATCACCTGCAGACCCTCGGGACAGAGACCTGAAGCTTCGTGTACGGCTGGATTACCGCATCCGAGGCATTGGTTTACTGGTATTTGGCACATTTTTGCTTTTTAGGGTGGATGGGACTATGGTATTAAGTTGCGTAGGTTGACGGGAAGCTTTGGGGATTTTGGGAGTTGATTGGAGTTAGGAAAATCCGGAAAGACTGATCTGTTGTATGAGACCGGGTAGAAAATGGCCCGCTTTACCTGATGATTTATTGGGTAAAATGTGTAACTAGGTAATGAGTATTTTATTCAAGTCAGAAAGGAACTCGTGAGAATGTTGAGATGTCAAATTGGGGTTTACGACATATTACAAAATCATGTACGAGACCAGGCTCTTGAACTACCTTTCTCAGAGGTACAATGTTGAGTTCATGAGACATTTATGCATACGCCATTTTCAATTTTACCTTATGGTGATACAGGTTTACAGCCTCGTAACGCCAAGATTCTGAAAATTATTATGATGCATCATATCATACACCATATGCGAGTCGTGGGGTCATGAGAGTAAGGTGCCATGCATGGGTGGGTATGGTCTCTAGCGCCATATAGTAACGGATCAAGCTTGCTAGGCGGTATGCATATATATGATGACTAAAATCGGGTCAAGATTACCAAGAATATATTCATGAAACCCTGCAGGTTGCATGGCTTCACCTTTGCAAGGTTAGAGATATTTTACTTACCGTCTACGAACGTGAACTCGAATAGATATTAGGAATGAACTGCGATTCATTGATGAAATTTGAATGATACCTCTATACCACAAAACTGTAATCCATTCGATACATTCTAAGTCGTTTAGAATGATTAAAACCCACGAGATTAAAGTTATGTAGCCCAGCTATCTTGCTGCTAAGCTTCCTAGATGTTTTTGTCTCGAGCATGGCAAATTGCAGTCGTTTTAGTCAGCGGCGCAGCCTGTATATTTCTGCAGAATTCTACCGCATAGAAATTGCAAATGCATGGCAACCCTGCTTCTTCAGCCTTCAGAAGCTAGTGCTGCCGTCTCTAATGATGCAGGAAATGAAGTCTAGTCTGCAGCAGCAATGCACTGGCGAACCCAACGCGGTCTGTTTGAACGATTTATCTCCTCATTGAGTGAACGGAACTAGCCGTCATGTCGAAATAGCTCTGCACAACAAAAAACACTACGTCTGTGCAACGTTGGCGGTAGGGTTCATTTCCAGCCATTTTATGCAATGCAAGGCGCGATCGCAATCGGGATAAGGAACTTGGCGATCATAACTAGATCCGACGGTTCTATCAGGAGACACTCCGGCAGCCCTAAAGGGCTGAATGAAAAGCTGAAGCTCCAACATTTTCTATTGGTCTGAGATGGCGAGGGACGCAGGTTCACGACCGCCGACTGCGACACGGCTTGGACTTCCTCAATTTTAAGCACTCAGCCATCTATTGTGCGCATGTGCCACGGAGCCTAATCTCAGCTCCAGGTTTCCCCACTTTGCAACTCATCGAGGTGCGAATCACAAAATATCTGAGTATGGCTTCGTAGAGTTCGAGAGTTAGCTGGGCGTCCGAGATGTCCGAAATGTCTATATAAACCTAGGCCTCGAGACGCCCAAGTGTGATTGTATCTTCTTCCCACAGCATCAATCACAGAACCATTTAAAACAATCTTAGCTCTTTTCAAAACAACTAGTCTCAGTCCATTTATTTCTCTAGAATATATCCAATTATGGCAGAGGTACGCCTAGAATAGCCCATTTTTGCAAAAGATTTGCGGACTAACTTTACAACAGCAACAGATGTTCGTACCACCTTCAACGATTCGTTTTCGCCTCATCGGGTCCTTGTCCCGAAAGGCACTGATCAGCAACCCTCGGAATGACCATCGTCTCTACCAGTGGCCTATGGCTGAGGTTTTTGACGACCAATGGTTCTATGTCTTCCAGGGCACTGGAGATAAGGCATCCCTTTATCGCCTTAAAAGTGCCTTTACCAACGAAGCGGTTTACTTGAACTGGGACAAGCCCGGTACCACGGACTTTAATGGTACCGTCTACGATGACCAATGGCTTAAATTCGAGCCCGGTACTGGCACTCACACTGGTACCTTCCGTATTCTCTGTCCGTTGACCGGCAAGGCTATATGCTCTCGTGCCGATGAATCCAAAGCCGACATCTACTCGAGCGCCACCGCTTATGATGACCAATGGTTCTCATTTGCCTACGAAGATATGCAACTCGAAGACATCAGCTATGACCTCAAGAAGCAAAAATTCCTCGAAGTCAAACCGGTCGCCATCTCGACAAAGACGGCTACAAACAGGTCGGATGAAACCCAGACCAGCACCATCACTTTCTCTGAGAGTGTGGAGGAAGAGAGGTCCTTCCAAAGCGAGCTCGGCACCACCCTCGGAATCTCATCTACCGCCAGCGTCGGTATTCCATTGGTCGCTGAGGGCAAAGTCACTGTCTCCGCCGAAATCTCTACCACGATCTCGTGGGGTAAAACCGATAGAGTCACCAAAACCTGGTCTGATGCTGTTGCTGTTACGACCGGCCCAAAGAAAGTAATCAAGGTCTATGCATCGGCTCGTCAGAGCAGGTTCACGGTTCCCTTCACCGCTGTTTGGAAGTCTAAATCGACGGGGGAAACGATGTCCACGAAAGGAAACTATGAAGGAGTCTCAGTGTACGATTTCGATACCACCTATAGCGAAGCTATGCCATTGCCACCAGCACCAACTCCTACTCCACCGGCGCCAATCCCCGACCCGCTCACTGAAAATTGAAACAATGTAGTTAATTGATCAGTTTGCCTGTAGTTAAAACATCAAATTATCAAATCTGGGGGAAGGACGCAACTGCTGTTTTTCTAGTCATGTTATCGCAAAGAAAATGAAAAAAAAAAATAGTATCGTTATATGATCTCATAGTCAATGCTGTTTCCCTCTTGTAGAATGCAACTTATTGTGGTTTACTCCAATGCAACAGTTACCTGAACATGAACTCTAGCTTTGGAATTATATTGGTCTGCTAAAATATCGAGGTTATAGTAGCATTGTATTAAGATTAGAGCTCTTTTAAATTTTCAAACAGGTTGAGTTATGTGAAAGTAGGCTGAAAAAGAGACTACGATGACCCTTAAAATGAACGAAATTCGTGAAAGCATGCAGAAGGCCTCATCTGAGATCCAGTAACTCACGACGGAAGCCAATTCCTTCAAGTCAACCTTAAGTATACTAATTCAGTTTATTTGCACGATAGTATCGCCAATAATTTAATAGAAGATCTTGCTGCTATACCTGCCAGGGCTTGCCTCTCTCTTGGGAACCCCAGTGACGATTCATAAGCATAAAGACAGCTAAACTTCACTAAATAGATAACTCAAGTATTCAGCACTAATTCTATTAGTACCTGTAAGAAGTCTTTATAAAATTTTTTATAGTTATTTAGGCTCGTGAGATTTTGGAACCTATCTGATATCCACTTGGTCGATGGAGAAAGCATTGACTGTGTGGCATTCTGCGCTAACAGGACTACATTCTCCAAAACTATCTTGCGAAGCTTGGAACTATCTACCAGGATTTGGCATTGATTGGCATTGATTGGCGCCGTGGACCCAGAAGAAGCCCCAGAATCGTCTGTTCATCATGGTTATACAGCTTATGATCGGGTTCCAGGCTCCGCATCATAGCAATTACGGCAAACCCATATTCACATCGGCTTCTCCAGCCGCAAATCTACGATCGCCATCATCAAGGGAGAGGATTGGCTACGCAGTTGCAGAGAGCCAAAGTGGCGGACGGCGGAAGCGTTAGCCAGAAACTTTGTGTTGGTTAATTGTGTTATTAAGACTCCCAATATTTCTTGATCTTAAGACTCGCCAGTTGTATTTTGGCCTTCGCATTTCCCAATCTCTAACAAGCCCACTATTCAAATCGTTGTAAACACTTAAGAATATAGTCTTGTATTGACGGCTACGTGTACAGCGCCTAGCAAGCAAGTTAGAAGTGAGGTTTAAACGACATTGCAAGCAAGCAAGTTGGAGAAAAACTACAAGTCCAACCGAGTCATGTTGGCCCTCAAATAATTTGCTTTCACGGAGAATTTCAAGCTTCCTCGTGGAAAGCTATTTTCGGTGTTAGTTAGACACAAGCAAGGCAGCTTTGAACTCGGGGTTTACCTTAGAGCTTCGGCTAGAACGTCCGAAGAGAAACCAACACCAGTAGGCAAAAAAAATGTGGTCTGACAGAAAAGGGTTTGCTGGGCGCTTGCAATGCGAGTGGTGATTGGCTAGAGGGCTCCATCCATGACTTGCATGGTAGGTTCCAGGAACTTGGTGGAGATCCCGTTGGGTGGGCCAGGGGTGTTGCCGCTCGCCATTGGGAGCAATCGATTGGTTGACGTGAATTTGGGAATTTGATTTCGAGACCGAGCAGGATGAGAAACAATAGGATGCTGGTCTTCATTCGAGGAACAATGTAAACTTTGGCTGGATTCGGAAGGATTATTATTTTATTTTTTCCTCGAAGGCTAAAGGAGAAGCGATGGAAATGAGGGAATCGATGATGGCCAATTAACGCATATCGCATTTGCTTGAAGAGCCAATTCTGCAGGCAATATCTGCCAGGAGTAGGATTCCCGTCCGTTCGCGTCGGCCGAGGGATTGGCCGCCGTCGAGAGTTGTGCCGTTCTTGTATTTCAGCTGTTTATTTGTCGTGTCTGGTACGTATTTTGTTCTAATAGAGATCTCAGGGGTCGTTGTATCCAACGTGACAACTTGCGTTTGAAAACGGGTGTTTTCTCCATTCCGAAGGAGGCACAAGTTGCATGCCTCGCATACGCCAGCACGTCTATTTTGACATATGGAGCTTTGAGAAATAGCGGAGAGGGGAAAAAAAGTTTCCGAGCCAGATGCGATTGATTGATTGAATTCCCCACCAGGCTGGCTGTGATGGGTGGTGTTGCTGAGCTTAGCCTGGTGTTTTCTCGGGATGGCGCTGTCTAGCCCAGGCGCTTAACAGCCAGCCAGTTGTGGAAATGATGCAAGCTCGCTATTTAGCTGCCTTATGGCGCCGCCCGCCGCCGCCGCTGCAGCTCCAAATTCAAATTCAAGTTTTTGATCCAGCTCTTCGCAAACAAGGGCGTCGATATCAACAAAAGGGAAGGAGGGAATACAGTAGCCCTTTCGACTAGACTCTTCCCCAACAGCAACCGGACGACAACAAGCGGCATCGCACTAGACGCTTGGCTGCAACAAACGGTGCACTTGTTGTATTATCGTACGCATTCCGGGGCAACTCTGCGACAAGGACAAACCGAGCCAAACCCTTCATCCGGTTGGCACAGCTTGTACCAGTCTCGAACGCCAGACAGCCGCGTCCGAGCAGTCTACCTCTTTACTGTCGCAAACAGGTGAGTGAGCGCCCTCTCTTCCTCCTTCCTTTTCAACTCCCATTCTCGTGACTGTCCTGTCTGCCTGTCTGTTGCGGACTGGTTGGGTTGCTGTTGTTTGCAAGCTGTGGGGCAACATCTGCGAAAGAACAAAATACCTTGCAAATCAACTGGCCCGGGCGGACGAGAGCCCTAAGGAGGACAATAGACCATTGTCCGAACGAGCTGTGTCAGCCCAGCTCGTCAGATTCGTCCAGCGCTTCTGGCCAGTCAGATTGGATGTTGAGGTCTTCGAGGCGCCCGACGGTTCGGGTCTGAACGTTTAAGACCCCCCCCTTACCACCATGACTGACTGACTGCATCATAGCTTATTCTTGTCTTTTAATTTCGAATTATCTCTTTGCTCTTTTCTGCCCTCTTTCTCTCTTGGATATTTCTTGTCCATGTCGAAACAAGTCGCAGGTATCTTTGTACACTTTTATTTTTGTATATTTTCTCAGGTTGCTTTCCCAAGTAGTGATTGAGTATATTCGTTCACCCCGTTATCCCACGCAATTCTCAACCGTTTCCAATTCGCAAAATATCATTTCAAAAAAAAAAAAAGGTACGGTTAGATCTCCTAGCACTCTTGCACCAGGATTGCTTTCTTTTTGGCTTTCTCATTCGATTTCCCTCTTTGAAGCTTCCCCTTAGCGATCGTGATTTCTGGCACGTTTCGTCGGAGGCATTAGCAAAGCTGGAGAATAATAAGAAACATCACCCCGAGAAGCATTTATGTATTTTCTCCGTCCTTCGCTCAAGCGCCCCCAAAATCGGGTCAGAAAAGGATAGAAACATTCGAATCGAATAGATTGTCGAGAAGAGACGAGAAGGATACTGCGTTTTTATCGCTCACCCCGACAAGGTTCTTCAGACAAGGCCCAGCGCAAAGACGAGCAAGGTTTCTTTTATTATTTTCACTTTATTCGAAAGAGCCAAAATTCGTTTGCCGGTCCTTCGAATAAATAGTAATCACCTGCGCAACGTGGGTTGGAATAAACAACCTCCGAAGAGCACTATTTTTTCTCCCCGTCTTTCATTCCTTCTTTCAACCTTCTTTCCTTCGTCTTGATCATAGAAAGGGAGAGAGTCATAAAGGCCTAGCCGACTAGCTTGAAGTTATACGGAAGGATCCGCCCTGACTAACCACCAAGAACATTCGAACAGACTCGCTGGCCCGAGCTATACATATTCATCTGGCATCGCTTTTCACCTGCGTATCCCCCACGGCATAGCATACCTTCTGCAAACACAAACACACCGTTGTCAACCCCAATACCCCCTCGGCATCCATTTCGAAATATTTCCTATCGGTCGAAATTTAGAAGAAACGAATCGGGTGTAGAATAAAACATACAGTCAGGTGCCCTCTTGCGACAAGAGATGTATTAAAGGGAGGAAGGAATTTCCAAATTCGAATATTCGAGATACCACCGAAGAGGAAACATCCAGCCTATCTATTCGCCTTCTTTACTGAATTAAGGGAATCGATCATGGAAGCCGCACCTCTCACCAGGGTACGTAACATTCCTTTCTCGATGTCTTGGCTGCCCGTTCGTCGGTTCCAGAGAGCTTGTTCTGGAAACCACACGTGTGCAAGCAGAGACATCAGACCGTATACGGTTTTCGTTGTATAAGCCGATATATCATGTCTACTGTATCATATGTATACTCTAGTACGCTATATGACTAACTTTGCGACGATGATAATGTCTGCATGCAAACAGGCTCACGCACACGCTTCAAAGGCCACCCATCAACAAACTCTTCATAACTTCAAGCTCGCTTCGGAAGAACACAAGGAGGCCGCTGAAGAATTCGAAAGGGCAGAGAAGGAGACCGAAGACCCTGAGGTTAGTTGTTTAGTGTGTTCGACTCTCCCCATTTCTGCATATTTTTGCTGTTTCATAGTGGCCCACATGCTTTGCGCATTCTCCCTCCCACATCCTCCATCCTGACTGGTAGCGAACTCCCCCCTGCCTGTCTGGTGTTGGCTTGTGTGCGTATTGGGTCCGGTTGCTGGTCTGCTTTGGTCGTGGCTTGAGAATGGTGCCGAATTTCCAAGATCTCGGACCCGCCCATAAAACCACCTCCACCTCCCGCGCCTCACTTTTTCCCAACCCTACGATCGATTCGAATTTCCCTTTTTTATACACATCCTCTCTCTTTTGTATTAAGCCGTTCCTTGCATTCATTATTTCGCCGAATTATTATTTTAAAAAAATCTGATTATATCTGCAAAAACAATAGTCCGCTTCTGCCCCTTATTACTCGGCTTCTTATAGCAATTTTGTATCTTTTGGCGGGAGTGTTCAAAAGCTGGTCAGCACAGTAATTTCATTTTAAATGACATTTGAGGCTTCAAACTTGAAACACGCTAACATGTCATATCTGCGTTTTACAGGCTCTTCGAACCCTCGCCCTCTTACAACAGCACCACAGAGACCTCTCGTCCCGACTGCTGGCGTCGACAGTCCAAACTCCGCCTACTCCTCCTCCCAACCAGACGTCCTTTTCCACCAAAGAATCATCCACAATGGCGAAGCCCGTAACAACCACGGCGACTACATTTTCCCCGCCTACGTCACCGAAGCATAGACCTCCACCGTTATTCGGTCCCGACTCTGGCAAACCGGAATCTCCAAAGGTCGAAAAACCAAAGATGTTCTTTCAGCCTTCAACTCCGACGACCCCGAATACATCCGATAACCCTACTCACCCGTCCGGTACAAAGAAAATAGCACCACCTCCGATACCTCTGCCTTCTCCCACAAACATTACTACCCAGACCCTCACCTACACTTCTATGAGAGACGGGCCCGTTATTCCTTCCCCAAACCCTTTTGCTCTAGCTAACGAACTTGCCAATGCCAGAGGTATACGTTCTCCGGTTAGGGGCCGAAGCCCGGCTACCACAGGCAACGACAGGAATTTCCTGCAAGTTCGTGAGCCGGAACCTGGTGCTCGTGCTGCGAGTGCCGGAGGAACGGTGAGGGGAACAAGCCCGGTTTTACTCAACGCTCCACCGAAGAAGGATAGGAGAAAGTCCGCTGGTGCCGCTAGTCCCGTCGTCGCACCCCGAGAAGGCCTACCCTTCGACTCCTTCAGCAAGCCAGCTGGAGAAGGTCCCATCCGGCCTGCGGTAAAGGAGTACGACTCGTCCCAGAGGAGCACAAGTCCTAATCCGCCACCAAAGACGGATGAAGCATTTACAAAGTTCTACAGCCAATTTGAAGAGTACATTGAAGCTGTCGGTAATCCCCTTGCATTCGCGGGATTGCCCTTAGACGGAGATCTGTCAAGTATGGATCCAGCATTGAGAAAGGCTGTTGCTGAAAAAGGTGCAGCTGAGAGCTTTTACGTTGTACCAACAACAGGCGGAACCATGTCATACGCCGGGATTCTTACACGGAATCAACAGCAACTACCTAGCGAAAAGGGCGAAGCTGCTACTCTCCCCGCCGCCATTCCAAAACCCGTCGATACCCCACCTGTGAGCAATAAAACTCGAGAAGAATTAGAGCTCGAAAATACACAATTGAGGCAACTAACTGACATCATGGCACACAAACTTCACACCTGGGAAACCAGTGCCAAAGTGAACGCTGCCAAGATGAGGGAGAGCTTGCAGGTTTTGAAAGAAACAAACCACACCAGCCCAATAACAGATGGGTTTGACTCCGACCGTGGAATCGGAAAGTCGAGAGGTTTCGGACGGTCTAGAGAGCCATTAAAACTCGGCGGAGGAAAGACCGAGACTCAGGTGCTGACATTACCCGACCGGGCTTCAGATCTCGACATGCCTTCGACACCAAGATTAGCTCCCCGAACTTTAACTCTTCCTGGAAGACCCACCGTTGATGAGTACGAGCCACCGAAGACACCCCGTTTTGGTGGTGGATTTCCTAAAGATTTCGACGATGACAAGCCGGCTAAATCAAACCGTGCTGTGTCTCCAAACCCATCTGGAAAATCGAGAGGTTTATCACCTCTCCCATCCGCTTCGAAGCCTCGAGCACTGTCACCGGCTCCTTCAGTTCTATCCGATAACCCAACAATGGATGAACTACAGGCTGAGGTTGCGAGGTTACGCCAACACGAAACAAAAATTCTCAAGGAGAACGATAAGCTAAAGACGGTCGTTGGCAAGTACCGCGATAGATGGGAGAAGCTCAAGGAAGGCGCCCGAGCTAGAAGAGCGGAGCAAGAGGCCGGCGATGACACTGAGAGCATCAAGTCTGAAGCTACAGAAGCTAAGAGCAAAATTACCACCAAGGCGTAAAAGATCCCATGTTCTGGGTTTGGGCCCATCTTTCTCTTCTCCGCACACTCTTCTTTTCTTTTACGACCCTTCATTTATCATTCTTGGCGTTCATTGGGATTATTTCTTTGCATTTTTAAAAACCCTTACCACTCCCCTATACCCATTGTAAACAGCGTCTGGTCCACGAGACTAGTTGCTTTGATTTCCCTTCTTCCCCCTTTTTTATATTCGAACCTTCAGCTTGAAAAATCTTGAGGCCCACGTGCAAAGGGATCCTTAAGACACTTAGTAGTAAGCTCCAGCCTCGTGAATCGGACACATTGGAGGAAGAAAGAAATTTTAGTTTCCTTTGTAAAGACTTTACTTTCATTTCTATTTCAGATTTCATACACTCCTTTTTTCCCTTTTCTTTTTTTCTTTATGAGGATGTAGGCTGGTATCCTTTTACTACTTTTCGTTCTTTACTTTTTATTTTGCTGATAGGGTTATTTTTTACTTTATATTAATGTTAATTTTGGCGAATTTTCTTTCAGATATATCCTTTCATTTATCTGTTGACGGGTTTTCTTTCTTAAATTATATGCATGCATAGAGTGCTGGCTTTTACCGTTTGGATTTCCTAGTTTGATAGTATCTACTGCATCTCATTTGTTAGTACTTATCTTAGCATATAGATATTTTGAACACTCTATATATAAATATTCATTTCACAAATTCGGTGTTTCTTTGGCTGCTTTATGGTTTGCTATTCATATCGTGCTCCTTGTTAGTCATCTCGCCAATGCATAAGGTGGCCCACCAAACTTCTCAGTTGGCTCGTGTTAATTGACCGGAATATTGTTTCTCTGCTATTTTCTTCACGAAAATGAAGTGTATAACTTTCTTACTGACCAATGCAGCAGCCAAGCATCCGATCGATAACACAAGCAGCGAATCAATCCAGAATAATTTGTCCTGCGTGGAGCGCGCAGTCTTGGCCCCCCCCGCTCGAATAGCTTTCGCCCAGGCGCGGAGCTGGAGGGTCCGAGCAATGCAAGGAGCAAGCAATCTGCATGACCCGATCGCAGAAACAATAACTTAACTATAAGGTCGTCAATCAAAGCTACATTGCTCAAAAGAAATCATGCATCTCACAATTGATACCCATTATGCTTTTAAAATACACCCTTCTATCCTGTCTAGCATTTCTGGGAACATGCCATTTCGTCCTCAACTCGCCGCCCACGATCGGGTTCTCAGATGAAGATGAAGGTGTTTACCCGTGCGGTAGCTTTGACGTCACAAGCCGCGAGACCGTTACCGATTTTCCGGACGGTGGCGTCGCCATCTCACTTACATCTTCGCATCCGCAGACGGTATGGTATTATCGCGCGGCGCTGTTGAATGAGAGTACTGCGAATAGGTGGATTAGTTTGGGAAGTGCGATCGCGCAGACCGGGTTGGGTGGGTTTTGTAGTTTGGGTGTGAAGTTGCCGGGAAGCGTGGATTGGGAGGGCTTGGATGGCGTTCTGCAAGTCGTTGCTAATCAGCCGGATGGGTGGCTTTTTCAGGTAAGAAATATATCTTACAGTTACTAGCTTCAAAGATTGAAGTCAGGTAAACTTAGTATATTGTTTTGTAAATATCGGTTGGTTGCTTACGCGATAAATGCAGTGTTCTGCTGTCACGTTCACCAGTGGTGCTGCGACTGATCCCGACAGCAGCTGCAAAAACAGTAGCGGGGTGACAGCAGTATATACAAACGCGGAAATAAACGCTAGTTTTACTTCCATATCTGGTAGCTCGCAGACGTCAACCTCACGGTCAACGACATCTTCCTCAAGACCGAGTTCGAGGTCTAGCACTAGTTCTAGTTCTAGTACGAGAGGACCTAGAACGACGGGATCAAGCACAACCGCCGCTTCTCAAACGCAAACAACATCTTCGACAACGTCATCTACGAATCCCTCGGATCCCTCTAAAGATGGCGGGAATTCAAAGTCTAAATTGAGCACCGGAGCTATCATTGGTATAGCTGTAGGTGTGGGGATACCCGTTTTAGTAGTCATCGCATACCTATGGTACCGATTCAAACGACGGCCAGAGATGCCTAGCGTTCCTATTCATAATGACCCCACGATGTCACAACATTGGGGTGGGATCGGTCCGATGAATGATGGACCTGGGCAGTTGTCGAACCGGTGATTATATTTGATCTGGTTAAGAGACTGGTATTTCACTATAATGTACTTTTTTTTATATGTACAATTGATAATTAAATAGTATGTTCAAATGTTTGGGGTTTCGAAAACAGAAACTCGATATATTTTTATCTAGACTATTATCTTATATTACACAATTTATATCGGAAAGAAACGGTTTTCAATCAATCCCGTAATCTAACCCAGGTTTGCCAACCTCTAACGCATATGGTGCACGAAGTTTCCACCTCAGTTCCTCAACCAGAGTCCTCTCCAGACTTCCAGCTGCTATGTCCCCAGATTCCTCTCCAACCGATCCAGAGCGATACGTCAGGGTGAGGAGCAGAAATTCAGCTCCCTTAGAGTTAGGGTCGCCGTCAAGGATTGCTTTGTGAATAGACTCCCCCAGATACATCATAATTTTGAATGTTGATGCCGGGATTCGGTCATTGGCGTTTGAAATCTCCAGTCTCTGATCCCACCAGTAACTATAATATAATCGTCCGCACCGCCGGAGCCCATCACACACAAAGTTGGAATTCGCGGTCTCTTCCTTTCGAAAAATCCTCAGCTTACTCGCGATAGGAGCGAATCGGTCGAATATTTTCTGAATCGTTCTTTGTCGCTTTTGCATCATCCGCGTGCGTGATTTCTCGACACATTTCTCGGCCACCTTGTCGTATACGAACATCTCAAAGAGGGTTACGGGAAGGTATACAGGTAGTGCTACGCAATAACAAAACAAGCGATAGCACGCCTTCCCGTTAGAGCCGCCGAAGGGGTCTTCTGACTCTTCATCGTCGGTATAGCAGAGTATTTTTTCGGCGACACGATTCCGTCTGTGGTGTCTTTGATGACTTTGTTCCTTTCGGGGTTTCCAAACGATGAGCTCGCGTGCCAGAGTCTTCCAAAACATCCCGAGCACCTGTATTGCGAGTGGCGTAAGGATTTCGGACTTGTGGTTGGGATCATCATCCTCGTATTCTCCTAGTCCAGATGTCGAATAACGTTTTAGCTGGGGAGATGTGGTATCGATTAGATCTCGCCATGTTTTGCAGACTCGTCGGCAGGATAATATTAACTCGATTGCGGGGACTTCGAGGAGAACTCGTTCCAGTAATTCTGGAATTACTGTTATCTTTACTATTGATGGTCTTCGAGTATCAAATTCCACTTTCTGTTCGGCAGGTTTTTCTGAAACCATGGTAGGAAGTTGGACTGGGTATTAATTATGGGGTACTTGATATTTGTTGCTATATGTGAAAACTAATTTATTTTATATAAAAGAAATCAGAGAGATAGAAAAAATGGTGGAGTTCAGATCCTTAATTACATGAGGGTGAAGGATCATGAGATTGGGACCATCAACACTTGATGTTTAAATGGTCCTTGCTTGTCACATTCGAAATCGTCCGGCCGAAGGTGGAGCTTTTCAGTGACTAAAAGTAGGATGTCAAAAGAAAAAAAGCGGTCAAGGTCGGAAAATACTACCTGACAAGACGAAGAGTGGTATGTCCGACTAGATCGTCCACAATACGGGCCCAAGCTTGGGCAACTAGTTCAGTCTTCGAACAGCATGAACTCTTATTACAGCCACACGGCCAAAGTTTCAACAATTGAGAACGTAATCCATCTTTTTGTACAATTACATGACAAGAATCGCGATCGAGTGTTTTAGATTTATGCATCAATACTACGAGGGCCATGTTTCCGAGGGCAATGGCCACCGGTGGACTCCCAAATCGGATTATGCCGACCCTGAACGGGCAAAATATCCATTCTATTAGGCTTGAAGATACGGAGGTATCTACTAGTATACTAGCACCCTTCTAGTTAGCTCAACTTCAACCTTCGTGTTATTTATCGGTATCCTGTACAACTGGTACATTTCTTGATGTATGTTCGATACGTTGAAAATATACAATTCATTTCTTCCCCATAATCACCAAAAAGTTGAAATCCATCGTACACTTGTCTTCCTCCTTCTCCAACGCCACTTCCTTAGGCTTACCTCCCTTCCACTCACCCGGAAACCGCTCAACTTGTTTTTTCATAACCCATCCAACCTCAACCTTGGACTCCTTGAACCCCGTTTTCTCCAACATAGCCTCCATTTCTGCCCTCAAAATTCCATGCCTCTCCACGCCCTCCATCTTATCCTCTGGGTGAAACTTTCTCGCTTCCGGTCCCGTGTTTTCGAAATCAGTTAGCGCTATAGTTCCACCCGGTGCGAGAAGACCATATGTGATATTTATGAAGGATTCAAGATCAGGGATATGATGGAGGACGAGATTCGATACTATAATGTCGAATCGTTGTTTTCCACTACCAGAATCTGAATCTGGGATTGCCGAGTCGTCTGGAGAGGTAAGGAGAGCGCAGAGCGGGGTTATGTTCTTGGGGGCGGTGGGTTGAGAGAGTTTGGAGGTGAGAGCAGATATCATGCCCGTTGAGGGGTCTATTGAAAGTATTTGGGAGGCGTAGGGTGCCAGGGCGATGGAGAGGAGGCCAGTTCCACTTCCTAGGTCTAAGACTCTGGGTTCTATTTGATATGGCACTGTTAGATACTCTATTTCTATGGATCAAATGATCCTATATTGACTTGATGGGTACAAATAGCCTCGAACCCAGGCATTCAAAAGCATGATTCCATGCATCGATGATGTGTTGAATATCTGTTCGTGCATATATATCATACATGCTTATGTTATGAGAATACGGAGGTAATATCATGACATACTATTAGGATTATCGAGTGATAAAGACGGTATACGCTCGAGAAGACTTGATAGTGCGGACTTGGTCGCGGATTGGACATCGGGATTTAGATCCCATTGCTCAGCCTCTGAATTGAATCTGGCATTAGAAGCCTCCGTCATGACGGTTAGATATTGCTCGTAATATTTATATATAAGATCTGTAGTATGCTGCAAGTGGAGATAGCTTTGTATATAAAATTAATTGTTGTACTTCAATTGTCCTGGTTCACGACTGCTGACAAGCGTATGCCGTGGCCCGAGACTAGCCGTGGCTTAAGTTATCACCTCTGTTGCAAAATATCACACGGTCAACACCTTCTATCAAAGCACAAACGAACTGAAGTTGGGTTCACCGCTAGGCAAGCCACCATACTCACTTAAGTAGGTACTAGATATAAATTTTCTTTAACTTTAGAGGAACAGACTAAGAGGAACAAGCGTGTAACGGAGTTGAAATTTCACTTTCTATATAAAATATCCCCCACAATATTATTTCAAACTCCAAAATGCACATATGGAATCCAGTGAAGATTGCTTCTTTTCCCAGAAATAACCTTACCATTTCTAGCGTCGATACCGCCTCTTAGCGAAGTGCTTTCAACACTATCATTTCGCAATGCACGAACGGCCTCATGTAGCGCCAAAGCTACATTGCTATCCTCAAGACCGTCACGAAGAACGAGCTCGTAAAATCTCTCCGCAACGTCCACACAAGTTTCATCGTTCACTTCCCACAATGTCCCAACTACATGACGGAAACCTGCTAGTTGATAGGCATTCGTGAGATTTATACCCTCTTCAACATACTTTCCGTCAGATGTACCCGTCGAACAAGCCGAAAGATACGCGAGAAAAGGTGTATTCTGTTGAGACCTCCGCTCCCAGAGTTTCGAGACGGTGAGTGGGCATGTCTGCCAATCATTTAAAAGTAGAGAACTTTGAGACGGATCGGACGGATTGAAACTGCCATGACCGGCAAAATGGAAGATATTGCAAGTGGAGAGTGCTGAGAGAACCTCTTCTGTCTCTAATCGTGAAGGTATTATTGTTTCTAACCCTACGGATAGCCAGAGACCCTTTAATATCTCAGCCTCCTCGTCCGCGTAGTAGAGACTTGAATGACCGACGGTTTCTGGCATTGAAACTAGTAAAGCACGATCGGATTGCTGCAAAGTACCGGGGTCCGTAGTTGAAGTATTCTCCTGTACTTGTGGAGTTCGAACTTTTCGTTGACGGATATGAATGAGCCCTTTAATCGATAAGCTATAAGAAGAGACAACCCTGTCTAGAACCGTATTTCCGGTATCCTCGAGATGCATTCCGGCTGCGTGAAGCGGGAAATGACTAAGGGGTCCAGTTGGTATCCACCATATTTGCGGCCAAGGTACCCCGCTTGCGGGGGTTGTTTTGAACCCAAGCGCATCGAGGATTGGATTTGCAACAGTGTCCCACAGCCATTCTAGAATCTCCCACATATCTTCCTCGTCATTCATCCTTAGTCTGACAAGGTTGTCCTGTATGGTCTTTAATTCTAATTTTTCCAGTTTTACGACACGGATGTGCTCCTCTTCGACAATAAACGCGTCGCATCTGGCCGGATTGACATTGATTAGTGCGACTGGGCCACCGGAAGCTGATGCCATGAGCTGCTCTGCGGTGGGAGGAAGGAGGAAGTTTTCGAATTGTGGATCGCTACGGATTTGGTTGGTTACATCTTGCAATCGCTCTTCTGCCTCTTGTAATCGTTTCGTATTATCTTGGAATGCGAAGGCGCCCTTGGAATGAGTATCGCCTTCCTGGCTATGCAAATCAAGGGCCTCGGTTAGTGATAAGAAATCCTTGGCCAACTCGGGATGCTTCTCTTCTAGTTCTGAAATATCAATTCGCATTTCTAGCATCGAACCTGCTATGAGAGCGCGACCTTGTTCGAGTAACTTCACAGCCTCAGATGGCTCTTCGCCGGCAAGTAAGGCAACGGTTGCACCATTAGATGCCAACCCTAGGTAAGCCTCATAGCTTAACATTCTCTGTTTATCGCTGTTTTTCAATGACTTGGGAGCAAGAGAAGGTAGCAGAGTCTCTATGGCTTCTTTGAGAATACCATATGCCTCCTTCGGCTGATCAGTGAAAGTAAGGATATGAGATAATTCGTGAGCAGCTTTAAGCCGGATGTCAACCGGTACGCCGGGGTGTGTCCAACCCTTGCGGAAAGATTGAATCGCCCGTAGCAAGTATTCATCTATTCCCGTACTCTTATATCGGTGAAACAAAGCCATCCCATGGAGGTTCCAGCGGCGACAGAACTCGTTGTGGAGGGAAGGGTCATCGTCAATACCCCCTAAATTCTCGATTATTCGATCAAGGTCTGCCAGGTCATGCGAGATTTCAAATCGCCTGAGCAGACTGAATGCAAGAGACATTTCTCTTCCGAGTCTAACGTTTATATCCGAAACGTTAAGATTTGCCATCGCTGCGTGTAAATCGATGCATTGATCCAGCTCGTGAAGTTTCTTCGTTTCCTCAAACCGGCAGTTGTGATATTCAGCATGCAATTTTAGTACATCATTAGATTGTGTGATAGGGACCTCTTGGAGTATTTCTTCTAGTCTGTCAAGGTCTGCGGGCATCTTTCTTCGCTTGTATCTCATGCTAATCGCTCTGCCGACCGTTAAAACTCTTCTATGTCTTGCAGAATTGGTGACAGGTGTGAGGCCGAGAGAAATCTCCGCTGATGTAACCGATTTGTCCATATCGTCGCTCGATCCATTCTCCAAAAATCTAGTCGTCAGCATGTTTGCCAACAGATAGAGGGCCTCCGCTCTAGTTTCGTCATCCTTACTCTCCGCACTGGCTCTACCAGCTAATTCAAGGGCGACATCTAGGCATTCGAAATCTCCAAGGCTGAGGAATTGTGGGTAGACTATTCTTGCCAAGTCTATGTTTTCTTTCGCAGAACGGTTTGCCCCTCTCACATCCGTCGCCAATTGTCGGACATCGATAGGAGGGCCGTTTTTCTTCGCCCAGGCCACAGGATTATCTCTCCCTTCTCGCAAACTTTTGAAATATTTGGCTCGGTATTTAGCAGGGAGAGAATTACAGTCGATATCCACGGTGTGGGATGATGCACCTGGAGAGAAAACTACCCTTGATGCACCACCATTCAATATAGTTTGTGCTTGCCGTAAACGATTTTGGAGCTGTATCTCGGACGTACGCATCAAAATGGAACTAGCTCTTTTGGAAATGACATCTGTATGATACAGTACGTCATCAAGATCCGACATTGATCTTTTCTGCGTGCTTCTGCGCCGCAACATATCGCGCAAAGACCTCTGAATCCACATTCGCGCGGGATCATCAGTTCGTACGATACTCAAGCTTTCGTTTAGATCGGCTACAGCCTCATCGAGATATCTTACGGAACCGGTCTCAGTAAACATTCCAATAAAATGTTCTGCGAGAAAGTAGAGCATTCTTGCTTTGTTAGCCTTGCTAATTTCAGGGTAAAGTGAAGCACCTCTGAATAGATTTTCCGCATAAGAATCCATATCTCTCGAAATACCGGGGTTGAGATGCGCCGCAGCCGCAGAATACTGCAATGCCGTCTCAAAATTGTCGCTCTCTGAACTGGAGAGGTGCATAATCGCTTTTAATGATACCGCGGAAAGAATCTTTCTGCGACGATCGAGGTCTCGATGCCCTGCGGGAGTGATATACTCCCATCCCGCCGCATGTTCGGCACCAAGGGACAAATATTTTATAGACCCGCTTTTTTGAAAAACTTGAAAGCAACAGAAAATATACAGTTCGATCTGTTTGTCATCTATGGGTTCTTGGTATAGATCGGCTAGTGCCTCCAAATCTGTTGGTTCGCACTCCTCGACTAGCGTCACTAGATCCGGGTCTATCTCGAACGGCACGGGCTGGTCACTTGTAGGCAACATCGTAATTTCTGTTTTCGATCTCGAAAGCGCTAGGTATTTGTTTGTGTTTGGATTGAGGATAGTCTGGGGATTGAGTATTTCCGTGCCAGGCTAGAGTATATCTCATCAGCTTTCGAATTAAGCGTTTAAGTTGATTTATAAAATATCTAACTGCGTGAACGTTGGTAACACTTGGTCTGGTGAACATTGGTGCGGGGTTCTGCATATTTCGAACAGCAGGCTGAAAGGATCCAAGCCGAAGAGTTCACCAATCAGTTTTTCTCTCTTGGGAGACATGTGCTGCGGCTTCCTTTGCATGCATGGAGGTGACATGGCCATGGTTGGCCGCATTGACAATGTGAGCGAGAGAGAGAGTCCTCGAGAACCCATTTTCAAAGAGTGTAGTCCTCAAATGAAAATCAAAGGCTCCATTAGCTCTATTACCGCTACCTGCAGAGCTACCGTAGTTGCAAAACAATAGGTGTATGTTCCTTCGACTATAGTTTTCTTCTTCTAATTAACTAATCTAGCGTAGCTTCTTTTTATAGTAGCCCGCTTATCAATATATTCCAACTAAAGCTCCTATTTTATTCGTCACTGCTATCCCACCATCAGTTATTCCGCCTGCTGACTCTGCTATTCTGATCTTGCCGGGGCCCGCATGTCCAAACTTCGAAATACTTTTGCTCTTCCAAGTTACCGCCCAACTGTGCATACTGAGAGGTATTTATTGGTATTGGTGTTGTGACCGCAACATCTGTGGGGTAGAAAGTGTGTTGTCGCGTGGTTCCGGAATAGGCGAGTCGCAGAAGAAGATCTGGAACCTTCGACCGATATCCTTCGCAGAGGCTTTCCTAGCTTAAAACGTTTCATCGATCATATATACCCAGGTACTGGAAAAACTCGGTATATAGGCGCTCTGATTCTCTTCCCTCGTCAATATCCATCTAAATACGAGCTCCACTCATTCGAATATCACACTAGCTACCTCCCTTCGAAACTGCCCCACCATGTCGACAGTCACTGCCCCGCCAGAACCAACACCGGAGGAACTCAAAGCTCTCAAGGAAAAAGAGGCTGCCGAACAGGGCGCTCTGCCATATAAATGGACGCAAACACTCGAAGAAGTTGACGTCGCGGTTCCCGTTCCGGAAGGCACAAGAGGGAAAGACCTGGTCGTTGAAATCAAGACCGGAAGCCTCAAGGTTGGACTGAAAGGGCAGGAACCCATCATAGACGTTCGTATAGACCTACTACTATTTTCTACATTTTATATAATACGTAACTCTAACAACGGCTGCTTGATGGTTAATTATTTAGGGTAAACTTTTCAAAAGCATCCACGTTGATGAAGCCACATGGTCTATTGCGGACCGCAAAACCGTCGAAATTCACTTCGAAAAAGTGAACGCGAAGGAGTGGTGGCCCCACGTGCTAACACACCATCCCAAAATCGACGTTACAAAAATCCAGCCTGAGAACTCAAAACTAAGCGATCTAGACGGTGAGACGAGAGGTATGGTCGAGAAGATGATGTACGACCAGCGGCAGAAGGAGATGGGGTTGCCTACGAGCGACGAACAGAAAAAGCTAGATATGTTCGAGAAGTTTAAGGCTCAGCATCCAGAGATGGATTTCAGCAAAGCGCAACTTAACATGTGAGGCCCGAAGAGAGCGGGTAGCTTGGTAGAGGCTTGAGAGTGCATTAATAATATGCTTGGAGAGTGGAAACTAGCGGCTCGAGATATAAACCGTTTAGATATGCTGAAGAAACGGACGTTCGCTCTCGAGCTCCCAATATCAACTTGGATATTAGCATTTTCTTTGATATTATAATCAGTGCTTTGTGCATGGCGTTTTCTCAATATCAAAACACGGGAAGATTGATAGGCTAATTGGATGACTATCGTTCGCTGGTAACGATTTCTAATCGCGAAGAGCAGCAAATGAATTCACCAACTTTCTCGCCGCACGAGTTTCCGGGGGCTGAATTCAATAAGTCTACATTTAAGTGCAACCTTGTCTCGTAACTCAAGTGCAACCAATCCTAGTGTAGAGTTATGAGGTGCTTTAAGCCTCATTAATTATTAGCGTCGCGATATAGCCCTCAAATAATCCATTCACCGTTGTTGCGGGTAAAACCGACGCAGCGGCAATTGATATCGCCAAGAAATGAGCGAAGGTCTGATTCCACCCCTGAAGATCCCGAGATTGTATGATTATGACGCGAAATTGTTTAGGCTGCTGAGTTATAAAAAAAAAAGAGATAGAGATAGAAATCGAAGACTATAGCATTTCCATTCCCAAAGGCGACTGATAATTGGTACTGTACTCGATAGCGGTATTATTGATATTACGCTCGTACGTATTTTCGCTGTCGAGTTCACGCTATGGATCTCTCAAACACATTAGGCAGATTCCGGCGTCTACAAACCATTCGCGCCAGCCCCTTTGTTCTCCGAAATTATCGTAATTAAAGGCGACTCTCGGCTTGCATATCTATTGCATATGCACAATCACAACCGGTGACTAAGCTTTGCGTGGAGAATTATTTTGAACCGAGAAGAAAAATTAGAAAAAACAAGCTCCGGTTGCAGCACAAACTGTCACGTCAAAATCGCCCTTGCCTTGTGCGACGCGATAACCATCTAACCTGACACCGTTTTCGAAACCTGGCCGCAGTGGGCCGATACCATTTTCGAGGACAATTGTGGGATCCGTTGGCGTATGCGAGTGGTACCCTCCTCAGACGATATCTCAATCCTTCAATCTCGTATTTAATTCATAGAATATCGATTCTCTCAGCCTCGGAGCTGGTAATGGCTGGGAATTGAGCGAAGGCAAATGGAAGAGCCCGTACCCTCCGGCTCCACGTTACATTCAAGGCAAGCGATGACCAACAACTTCGTTTAAATCGGAGTTCAGCCTTGATGGACAATTTGAATATCAAACTTCAGTCCGAGATAGCTTCAAATTCGAGTCTCGGCACGAATCCAAAGGAGCTAGACTGGTCTCTATTTTGGAAGCGCACGTTCCAGCCAGGGCCAAGCTTTCTGGGTTCTTTCGCTTTAGCCTCGACGGGGTTTCCTTGGGTCATCCTGTTGTGTGTGTGTGTGTGTGTAAGCAACTTCAAAAGTCGCTGCCCCATAAAGCCAGACTTGGCTGGGGGTTCAAATTAATGAGTGTATGTTATTAGAAGTACAAAAAAGCAAAAAAGAATAGAAACCCAAGCGACTCCACCTCAAAATCCTCAATGTGAATATCTCGAGTCGATAGTATGCATAATGGTACGCAAAAATTTTCCAGCACTAATAGCCATCTCTTTTTTAGGATTTAAAACTTTTAGTATAAAAGCAATCCTATCTTTCCCTTCAAGAAAAGAAATATTCCAGCTATCCCATAGAATACTCCTACT
Source organism: Orbilia ellipsospora (assembly GCA_036971675.1). Classification (NCBI taxonomy): domain Eukaryota; kingdom Fungi; phylum Ascomycota; class Orbiliomycetes; order Orbiliales; family Orbiliaceae; genus Orbilia; species Orbilia ellipsospora. The sequence goes on along the minus strand of JAVHJO010000011.1, from coordinate 1,308,942 downwards.
GACTTGAAAAGTAGGGCAGTCTAAAACGATGTGATACTCCGTCTCCAATATATTTAGACAATTGGGGCAAAACCTCCTATCCGGTGGTATCGATGGAGTAGAATGCCTCCCTCTCTCACACATAGCATTGTGTGTAGAAAATCTTAACCTTGCTATGGCGTTGCGAACGGGAAATTTCAGAAGAAATTACCCTGTAAACCTAAAATTTGCGCCAAGGGATAGAGCTGCCAGCGAGGACCCTGTTTGGCAAATATTTCTCAACATTGTTTTCTCGTCAGCACTAGGTAAGGCGTCGCGGCGCGGTGGTCGGTGTTATGGAAAACAGGAGCAATATTTGACATAAGGAGAAAGATCTTTGAATGCTTCATAGGAAAGGGACGGCCAAGGCGCTGGTTGATTTGTGAATTGGTCGACCCTGCATGCCGAAGCCAAAGAGTGTCAAATCGTGCAGGTTGCAGTGCGCCTTTGTCGCGGGTTCCTGCCAAAGACGACCGATGGCGTTCAAATATCTCAATCGCTTCAATCCGCGACATTGAGGGACGGCGAAGCCGTATCCTATTGGCCGAATTTGATGGTGTATGGGTCTCCAAAAGGCACCATGGTGCTCTAGGGTTCAGTTTTTTTCAGCCCAGCGTCCAGAATGCAGAATAGATCGAAAATGCCAATCAATAGCGGCGGTCCAGAAAAATAGGGGGACATCTCCACTTCACGCCGCGGAGTCTGCATATTTACAGAAAAACAATAATATGATCAATATAATATACGAGATTATATAGGGACTAAACGAGCTAAGCTTTTTGCTCGTGCTGAACAGGAAATGATTTTCTTAAAAGACGCTTGCTTGACCCTTTGTCTCATAAACATATAATGTTTACGATTCGATAAACATCTCGATCCTTTCTCTCTGTTGCTTTCGGTTTCTTCGCACGTTCGCTGTTCTCGTTTCACGAGCCCCGGTCTCCAAGATTAATCAAGCTCGGATGGGGATTACGGAGCCGACTCTCAATCCCCGCAGTTCTTCTTGACGCATTGGTAACATTCCTCGGACCGGCTGGTTGGTAAACCGCACCGTATTCCACACTTTCCCCCAGTTTTTCTCCAGGGTTCGTTTGCCCAACGACAACCGACAGGACTTGAGACGACCGACTACTTCGAAGTAAAGTAGAGATTCTCCTACTGTTAATCTCCTTTATACAAGTACATGAAAATTGACTGTACGAGACGAATATATCGAACGCCAGCCACGTTTTTCATTTGAAATCTAGACTCTCTTTTTATGCGCAACCTGGAAATTGCATACGGAGTCGACACACCACACAAACAACTGTTTCTAACACTCTCACAAGGTTTCCTCTTGATCAAGATTATTGGCCCCCAGTTGACGAGATCCCGGGACCGATTTGCGAATATACTCCGTCGTAATAACGACCCACAATAGCTTGTTTCCCTTTTCTTTTGAGATTTCGCTGTTATATTATTATATTACTATTCCAGCCCTCGGTTCGTATTGCTTACGGGCTGAACAAATGTCGACCTCCCTGCGAATACAAGCTGCTGCTCGCTTGTCTTCCTCTCAAGGCAATGATCAGAGTTGTGATGTAAGTGCGCTTTCCTGTTGGAACGGTTTAAATCTCAAAGTATATCTCGACCCAATCGCTGTTGAGGACTTCATGCATCCCCCTGGTCACAAATTCTACGGAAACGAGGACGCTCGTTGTTCTTCTGACTAGTCCTTATTGCCTCTTTATTTTATTCCGACTCAAGCATATTGTTATATCTTTTAGCCTCCCTCTTGCCCTCTTTTCGTAATTTTTTCTTTCTCCATTTTCATATTATTTTTCATTACCCTTCTCGATTTTCGCGGGCAGGTATACAGGATATAACCTTATTGCTTGAGGCTTTCTCGGTTCAACCCAACGGCATCTTGTGCTACCAACCCTGTCAGAGCAACACTCTTGTTCTAGCAAGGGCTAGATTTTAAATACCCGGAATACCTATATTTTTTCTTGTCAGCACAGCAAAGCCCTGAGGGCTTGGTTTTCTTACGATTTACCCTCACCCAGGCGCTGGTTGCACAAAAGGGTGTTTTACCTTATTCTTATTACTTCATATTAAATATCCTTATCTATTTGTTTCGTTCCTGCTCTGTCATTTGTTATTTTTTAAAATCTACGCGAATCTCAACGGCCGAAAGAATTAATAGGTTCATATATACTGACTTGCATCCTTTCTCGCCATGAAGCTTGAGTCTTCAAAACCTGGGGCTCTCTCCTTCAAAGTCCCCGAAACAGGACAGGAGGAAATCAGACCGCCATTGACGCCAGCCACTGAGGTTGATTTACAAAAATCTTGCGCGATATTAGTACAGTCAGCAGGGTACTCGAAATCGTTCTCCAAAACTGTTAGCTCGACAACTACAACGACCACAACGGCGCAACGTAAAGCGCATACGAGACAAGATGGGACTGTGCCGGTACGGATTCACAACAGGAAGTCTTCTAAATCTGGAAACAGAACACCGGTAGCCAGAGCTGTCTCTAAGGGACATAAGAGAACCGCCTCAGCTGTGAGGTTTGAGAAGACCTCGACGTCAAATTACGTCCCACCGAGGAGACCAGCGCCGGAAAAATATGTCTCAGCTGCTAAGCATAGGAGGAAAGGGAAAGACGAGAAGAAGGTCGAAGAAGATGTCGCGGTTCAAGAAGCTGCCCGAGATATCAATGGAACGAGCAAACAAGAGTCGGATAAAGCGTCATCTACCCATGTTGAGAGGCTATCAGCAGAGAAGGATAGGGATAGAAAATCGTCTGAAGGCACAGCTAGTGAGGAGGACGGGAAGAACCCAAGGGGTATGAAAAAGCTAGTCGTCAATATGCAACAGGCCATGACAGGGTATAAGCGGCCGCAGGAGAATAATAATCCTGCATCGCCGCAATCCGCAGAAGAATCTTTATCACCGCTTGGACGAGGCGACAAGTCCCAGGGGTCGCCAATTGCTCCTACAGAGCAAGCCAAGTTAGCCTTGGAGACGAAGATTAAATCCTCTAAGAGAAAAGACGGGACTACATACGTCGAGGCTCTGCCAGAGTATCTCCACAAGAAGAACTCGGACGAGGATATGTCGAAAAAACCTGGCGAGGTGAAACGAAGCGTCTCTAAAAGACTGGGCCATTCGATAAAAGAATATGTAAAACCGCCCCAGGTAGACAGGTTCACGCCAGAACCTCTACGTCCCTCCACGTCGAAGGATGATCTAAAGAAGGCCGAAAACAAAAGGCGTAGTGTCGCAAAATCTATGAAGGAATACGTTAGGCCAGCACCTCTCGATACATCGATCAGCGCTATCAAAGAGGAAGAACAAGAACCGTCCCCAGCAAAGTCGGACAAAACAATAAAGTCAGCAAAGTCGCATGAAAAGCTACCCAAAGACGAGAAATCACCCGCCGAACCACTCCCACTTCCGCCCGTCAAGGACACTCCAAAGCCCCCAGCAGAGCCAAAGCTGAGACATACCTCACCCAGTAGCCATCATAATCATAACCCCTTCCGTATGATTCACGACTACGTCAAACCCACAATGGTAGTAGAACCTGCACCAACAATCCAAACAAGCGTTCCACCAACAGGATCTCTTCTTTCACCCCAGTCCATCGGTGAAAGAAAGCCACTCGCCCCACAAAGGTCGCAACCATCGATGTCATACGTGCCCCCTAAGATTCGACCACGCGGCAAAACACTACCAGGGTCAGAGGCCCCTTCTGAAGATAACACTGCACCAGCAATGCCCACTCGTCATGGACCAATCTTTGGCGGTGGGTATCCCGTAAAACAAGAGGGAACGCTGGCCCCCACTTCTAATAAGGAAAACCGGAGCCCCGTCTCACCCGGGTTCTTCGGCCGAAATGCCAACGGGAGTGGATTTAGAATCCATTTTTCGCATTTTTTGCACAAGCAGCGGAGTGATGGTTATGATCAACTGGAGTGATAGCGGTAGAATCTTATAGTATACCCGGATGAATGTCGCTGAGCTCCGTTATATATTAGTTCTCTTCCATGTACATATATACCCTTTAATATTGTCTAGTCACCTTGCACTAGTTCTGTAGCGTTATCTTATGCTTTCGCAAGCGGGCAAGCGTTCATGAGTTTCAATTATATTACATTTTGATTTAATCTCCTTCGAAATATTTTTCCAAAAATCCATTTCAAAGTCGAAGCTTCGCACAGTGACATGTCGAGCTTGAGACACGAATACCTCGTCGTATCAACTTATAAAATCATCAAGGATATACGAAACGGGTTTCTCCGTTCCGGCCCCACTCCCCTTCGCGCCGCAATACAGATCTTCGCAGGGGTTTTCGTCTGTCTCCGATGCCTGTCTGTCTATGTCGTCTGTAATTCCGCAGTATGGTAGCCTCTGAAACGCCTTCGTTGAAGACATGTGGGGCTGTTGTGGTCTCGGCTTAACCGCTTTACATTTATTTATGTTAACGGCCGCTATGTCTCCGGGTTGAGTTTCCAAGCCACTATTGAACAACAATCCACTACGAGGTATATGTATACATACTGCATCGACGTATAAGGTGACAAATAGTTATGATTCCTTGAAGTCACATTTGCGCTGTTTTATATGCTAAGTAATCCTAAATCGAATGATATCTAGGCACTAGCTCGGATCAGCCGATCATCAGTCGTTTTCATGACCTTAAGAAGTCCTTCATAGGCAGGCAGTGTTTCGGATCTGTATCTTGAACTTCCACTGTATTACTGGAGATCGACTTCATAAACTTGTCATCGTATCCGGTATATTCCGTGGCTATATACCCTTGTGATCATAAATATTTCCATGGTAGATTATACTTTTAAACGACCAATATGTGTTATTGTGATATCAAATCGAGAGCACCTATAAAAAGCCCTTTAATGTAACCAGGGTCAATTAACCCAGATGTTTTTTCACTATGCATGATTAGATATTGTAAGGTATCATCTCGTGGCTCAGGGGACGCTGCCTACTGGCTTCGAACTACCAGCCGGGAGAGTTATTGATGCTTGAAAGTCAAAATTTGTATTGTTTGCGCCGTCACGCATGTGGTTTACAGATTAGAGTTTGAATGAGCTGGTTTGAAATCCTTGTTCTCCAGCTATCTGCCTGCTATCGAGGGTGGCTCAGACTTGACATAGGTACAACCAAATCAATCATTTGCGAGGTAGTTGTCGTCGTGGATTGTAGGTGGATGGCTGACATGGATTTCTTGCTTGGTACACTATACAATAAGATAAGTGAGACATCGGATGAACTCCCGAAAGGAAATCCCGCCACTCTGCAGCCCAGCTGCAATCGTTCCTACATTGACGAGCTTACAGGCAACAGCATCATGCATAGAAAGCTTGCGCAAGTATATGCTATATTGTAAGCGTTGCTACAGTAAGCTCCAAGACCCGCGAAAGTTCTGCAACTAAGTTAAGCAATCTTGGTAAAACAAAGCTAAGAGAATGTGAGGATTTACGTAAGGTTGCGTGCATGAAATCCACTTCGCGGAACCCACCATACTACCTTCTAAGCTTCCGGCTTCCCCTTCAAATGAGATCTCAATTTTTTGATGTGCGAATAAGTTGGCCAGGATAGTGCTGCAGAAGGCGCGTCATGTTTGTGTAACGTATCTCCCTGCCTTCAGAGACTCTCTGACAGATTGCGATTGTATTATAGTTATATCCATCTTGCAAGAAGATTCTTTTTCGCTCAACCTGGTAGTTTGCATCATGGCCACCCACACATTGAAGTGATTATGCTCACAACGCGGAGCTCTTGTTTTCGAGACAAGCCCACGTTGTGGTATTTCGGTTAACTAGAGGCTCCTGAAATTGCGATGTTGGATAATATAAACCTTGTAAGGACATCCGGGCCAAGCGGTTGTCCTGATTACTCTGCATCAACCCCAAGAATTCTTCGCATCTTGTCAGCTTGCCGCAGAGCCGAAAATATCTCTGTATCGATCAGAATTATTGTCCTCAAAAACTCAAGCTACCGGCCCTAGACAATAGACTTAACTTTCGTGGGTTATTGGGTAATTCACGAATTCACTGCGGTTCTGCAAATATTGCAGGATAACTGTCAACACTTCATAGGCTATTGAATAAAAATCCAACCACCAGATCTTCCAACGTAATTTATCTTGTATGTTTCCAATTGTTACTTTCGTGTCTCCCTCGTAAAACACAACGGAAACTTTAAATTCCCCACAATAAACAAGTATCAAGGTACGGCGATATCTCACCACTCATAGGACCCATGCATTTATTTCCTCGGCCTGCAGCTAAAGGTCTCTCGCGAAAGCCGGATAACCATCCCGCCCGCTCCCCGAATCCACAATGCTTGTTTGACAGCCGGCCATCTGCGCGGATTTATCGATATGTCTCTCACCTGAGATCTGCACCACTTGTTAATCCAAAGTTCTTCCAGATCACTAAACCTTCCACTCCCCTGCCTAAGTGGTTAACTAATCAATTGCCAAGCCGGGTGACCCGTCATCCGTTGCATTTTGAGACAGGCTCGGCTTGTTCGCTTGCCAACTCTGAGCCGCACATCGATGCACGTACATCCAAGGTTGGTTGGATTACATTGCACCGATCTAATGCGCTGCGACGATGTTACATATCTACAGAACAGGTTGGATAATGCCTATGTAGATGTGCGTGGCGTATTACAAATAGCCTTTTCAATAGGTATCTGAATCTTCTGCAGGTAGATTATCTAAGTGGTAGAATTTGATTACCCGGAGAATTCGAAAGCGGCATACCCAAAATGGACCATTATAATTTCGTGAAATAGATCAAGGCTAGAGATAGATAGCGAATTTTATTCCTTTAGTGATTCCTAGGCCGACCTGCTGCCGACTCTTAAGAACGCTGTCTATAGCATGGCACTAATTCCTTAATGGTACACTTTTCAACTTTAATGTCACCGGATGTTGCACAATGGGTGCACGAGGCGCTTCCAATTCTACCACACAGATAATAATGGAGGGTGAGATGCTTCCAGATGTTACATAGAATGGATCTCGCAGTAAGCCAGACTTCAAGTATGCTGTGAAACCACATAGAACAGATCGCGAAGTCTCGAACTCAGAACTGGGATGCAAATTGCGATTTTGATACGTAAGATTGAACTACCTCGAGCTCCTCGAGTGGAGAATGACAGAGCGCCAAATAGTAAATTTCGGGGGGTTACGAAAATCAGGGCTATGGAACCAGAGTACTATAGCTAACTATCGACCCTAGAAGGCTATTGGAACCTTACCGCCGGGCTTCTCATTCCACACCAATCATGGAGGTCAATATCGACAGGGATAACGCTATCCTATTCCTATGCGGGTCGATCAGTATCATAGTCAATCCACGACGTCCATGGATACATTCTACGACCTCTGAATTATCCCGGAAGCTAGACCTACCGTCCTGGTTCCAGCGAAGAGCTCTGCATTACAGACGTTGAAAGAGATATTTACATGATACGCATACTGGGAGGCTTGGGTGGCGGTATCATCTCTTCGGTATGCTTACGTCAGTTGGGGAGAGAGTTATCTCCTGGGTAGAATTGTTGGTTTCAAGCCTAGAAACGTCTATATAAGGAGGGTAGGTTCTGCTCCTCCATCTCAATTTTTTTCTCCATCATCAACATCAAGCACGCGAATCATCTATATCTTCTCAATACAAAATACCTACAGCATATCTTTTTTTAAGAGAATTTTACTATCAGCAGAATTAATAAAAATGGTACCACAATTATTCAATCTCAACATCATCTTTATCACAAATCGTCAGAGAATAATAGCTAATATCTGAAATTTCTAGGTTTCCATCAAAGCCCTCGTTCTCATGGCCACCGCTGCTAGCGCTGCCAATGTTGCTTTCAACACCTATTCCAACGGTGACTGCACTGGCACCGTCACCACCCGTTTCATCGGTGTCAATGGTGGTGGAAACACCTGCCACGGTAAGAACTACATTCCCTTACTCTTTTTCAACCCTTTGCGTATATATAATTGGGACATTGCTGAGATGTGATTTCTCTGGTTCCTTGCAATAGTTTTTGGAGGTGTTAGCTATGGTGCTCAATACGAAGTCACCTCTGGTGCCACTTGTGTCTTCAAGAGCTGGGAAAACTCCGATTGCAGTGGATTGGCCACCGTTCGCACTATCGTTGGAATTAACACCAATTGCCAACCTATTGCAAATGACAATTCGGGCAACTTCCACGTCCCCAATGGACTCAGGAGTGTCAGCATCACCTGCTCTTAAGCTTGTTTCCGCTGGGGCGAACCTGCCGCTCGAGCTTCTTAAGGTTTGAAGTTGGTGCAGCGTCCTGGGGCGACGCTCCGACCTGATCTTGCTAAATTTGTACTATGAATGGATACTTGGAACCTGGGGGAGAAATATTTTGGGGGAACGACACACTATATAGATTATAAGGTACATTTCTTGTTCAATTAGTCTGTATAAAATTCAATACACTCGTTCAGATATTTTAAGCACAGGTTCCTTTGAACTCTTGAAACCTCCTCATTTTTAAATTTATAGTATTTTGTTGTGTTTTTGTGGCGTGGTGCATGCACCTGGCGGAGCCTCACAATTGTGATATTTTCCCGAGCGCCCGGAGTCGAGGCTATGGCATCTTTCCTAAAGGGGCTGTACTTGTGTCTACACTAAAATCGCGCGCACCAGTCGCTTCGAGAAACCCTTTTGATAACCTACAAGACATAGAATCTCAGATGAAACAAAGTCTCAATCGACTTTACAACCATTCCTTCCAGATCTACAGCCGCACACGCAAAAAAAAAAAATGCATATGTCGTCGGCGTCTGCATGTGTAGAAAGCCACAAACCCAAAAGAGGCAGGTTGAAGCCGAACCACGTTTGTCGCCTTGTGTTCGGAAGTCCCCATCCAGAAGATCGGGCCAGGCGACAGACCAGACATTGTTTTACCCGAACAGCCTATTGGCGTGCTGCTGAGGCAGCAGCGCACCTGTTTGCCCATCTGAGCTTTGCTATCAGATGCCGAGGAAAGCAGGCAGGTTTCATGCTATAATTAGTGGAAAACGTGAGAAATGCTTTCGTCTCCGCAGCTGTTAATTGGCGACACACGCAGATCAATTAATGACCTTTTCGGAGCGGGGTTTAAACAGGTTTTAGTCTTGCATTAAAATGCATGTTCGACTCGTACACTGTGCTCATATCGTCTACGTATCTAGCTATCTGAGGCAAATTGCAGTGGGGTTTGTGAGATAGTAATTTGCTGCTTTAGGTAGGAGCCCGGTTTTATAAAATGGAGGTCTCCCCGCTTGTATCGCTCGTGAAGCCGAATATCTGGATCTTAGCAATCCTCGACGATTTGTCAATATATTCGAACATTCCGGAATTCCTCCAAGGCCTTATTCTAGAAGCCCGACTAATGTCAACTTCGGTATACCTTGGCCTGTTCAATTTACTTATATAGCTTGTAAGCAAAGTCTTGAACGATATCGAAGATTCAAAATTTCGAGCCTATCCCACATTCTACAAAATGTCTATTCCACTCCACACAAGATGCGAATATCCTGGCTGCGACAAGACCGAAACCCTCCAAGCCTGCGATTACTGTCAATACGTCTTTTACTGTTCTCGTGAGCATCGAAGAGCCCACCTCTCCGAGCACAAGCCCCTCTGTACCGAATTAGCTACAGCGAATTCACGATACCACGCCGAATACCGAAAACTAAGACGGTTCCCAGGCAATAAGAAATGCCCGCCCCGCCCGTTCGATAACGCTGTTGGCAGATTCACAGAATTTCCGGAAACTCTAGGATACCGAAAAGCCAAACGCGCAGTCGTAGAAGTTCTTCTGAAAACTAGGACGAAAGAAGCGATCGAGGCTTGCGTGGAGCACGGTCTCGAAATTCATAGACTATGCTGGAGCGGAGCCTCGGTTTGGCTCAGGAACCAAACACCACTCTTTATGATTATGTTGGGACGGTATCAGGACGCCTACGACTTTAGTAAATGGCTTTTTATAGATGAGGAGGATCGCGACAACTACTCGAAAGATGCGATCCACTATAGTCGAAGAGACTTGGAGGAGTTGGTTCCCTTCAATCTCATAAACGGAAAACTAGACTCGGACGTCTGGGAGAGCGCACAAGATCCCTTTGAACCGTTGGACTTTATCAGAAAGAAGGTACCGAACGAATACTATTGTCTTGGCATGATATTGGTTAAGATAATGCTACTGGAGGATATCAAGAACCTGGAGAACTTAAGGTTACTGGAGAAACTTCCAGCTCTACGAAAGCACAAGGAGCTACTCAGTCTAATAGGGGATTATATTCCTTCAACAGATATCCTTCAGGGGGACACTGGCATCTTAAGTCTTGACGAGAAAGAACTCGGCGAGTTGAGACAAACTTTGGAAGAACAAATCAATCGGTTGTTCGTCGTTATTGGAGGAGACAATTTTCACTTTTGGACAGCAATGCTCAAGCGTAGTGGCCCAGATTACCGCGCATCTGACGAGCCTTGGTATATGCTGTTTGAAAGGTTACCCGGGGCTGTGCAAATAGTACAAAGTCGACTGGAGATGGCGAAAAAAGGAGACCAGAGACTCTTGCAGTTTTGCAGTTGCACCCTCCAGAAATATCTAAGAGGGGAGATAAGCAAGGGGTTTGTGTCTTGCAATTCTGGAAGATGTTTCTTTGGACGCAGAGCTGAAAGCTTCTTTGTAGTTTGATTCTATCAAAGGAGGTAGTCATACGGTTATGCGTGCAGGATTTCTTTTTCTTTCTTTTTTTTTTAACCATAGTACAATACCCAAAGGCGTTATAGACAATGGAATGGAGCACCGGAGTTGAGGAGAGTTTGATTTTTGCAGGTCTTTTGAGCTCCACGAGAGCCTTTTTTTTAAATCAATTACCTATCAATCTAGATGATACTTGTTCTTTTAAATATATAGATTTAGATCTAGTAATTCGAACAAAATATTTTCGAGTCTCATTTTAGGGAAGCAACTTAGTATTGTAGTCGAAGCATCCCCCTTCGTGTGTTATTCAATGCGTAGACTGTGTTGTTTAGATATGCTATCTAGCTTCAGCCCTTGCGTAGCTCCTGTCCTCATTCGAGTGTTTTCAGACAAAATTCTGCTGGATTCTTGGCCTAGATTCTATCTTAAATCCGGATCATTTGCTATTTGCTTTGATACATGGAAGAACTTCACCTTTGATTAACGGATTCATTTGTTCTAATATCATATGCTCAAGGGCAGTATTCATTTTAATAATACTAATACTCTTCTCTTTCGGAGGCTAATTTTCTGTTCGGTTTACTTGAAAATGGATTTGCATTTTACATTAACATTTGATAGTTTTAGGATCGGTGCGACCCAAGAAATAATAGGTTCTTATGGGTGATAAGCTATATAAGTAAGCCCACGTCAATAAATAATGAAATTAGAATGATGTTGGAATAAGAGACACCCAGGTCTTTCGTTAAATAAATGAGCCTTCTATGCCGATGCGCCAGTAAAGAATATAAATGCTAAGAAACATGCTAATCCGAAAAAGGCCTAAGGTTGCAAATGATAGATATTAAAAAAGTATAAATCGCTGAAGATATTAATAAGTTGTAAGAAAAGTTAGAAGGATAGTCGTATCTCGTCGGACTGAGTTAAAGGTTAAAACACAGTCGATATTTAGTATTCCTGTAGACCCTCTGTATTTAGGATATCTGTGATCTTCATGATGCTTTGCCGCCTCGGAGACATCGTTCCGTCGAATGAAGATCTAGAGGAGGAAGACGGTGGGTGTTGGAAGGTTGGGTCATAATAGTAATTTTCTGGGTAAGACTGTTCTCCCATCCTGTAGCCAGCAAATTCTCCGTTGTCCGGAAAGTAAGCAGAGTTTCTTCTGCTTTGGCGTGGGCTCGTATATTCATCAGGAGAGTAGATAGATCGTCGTCTAGAACACGGTCTTGAATTTGTCGACAAGGGTGGTAGCCCGCCGGCACCCTCCAGATCTAGCGAGAGGTTTCGTTTCTCTCCATTAGTTCTGTTCATTTTATTTATTAGGGCATGATTTCCACGGGTGTGATTCATGATAAGCCATCTAATGTAGCTCTTGAGGTACTGTCGTTCCTGGATGATTGCCCTTATATCATCTTGGCATTCGATCGAATCTATTAGGCGAGATAGATGTGTTTCTTCTATGAAGGAGGCTTTTTTGAATCTGTCGAGTCCATGGAATTGGGTGTAGTGTGTGCAGATTAGAGACACGGTTTTCTAGAAAAACAAGTTAGAGCCGAACCAAATAACAAAGTGGAGTAGATATAAGAAAAGAGGTAATTCAAAATAGAAGAACAATCTTACCTTTGTTCTGTGCCATAACTCTGAATGATCGATATACAGATATTGCTTGATATCCCCAGCTGTCTCATTCTTCAAGAACCGTTCGAAGTAAGAAATCTCCTCGGCAAGTTCGTCTCGTCGCTGCTGTGTCAAAGGTCGAATCCAAATTGTGCTCTCCAGCTCCGCGATACTGGGTTTGAGGTTTGTGGCATTCATTATTATTATGTGATTATAGATATGACGTTAGAGTTAACCTGAATGTGAGGGTATTATCTTGAAAATTTCGAGCAGTGTAAAAATGACTTTTGGTCGCAATCCACCTGGGTTGTGAAATATTGGTCTGAATATGGAAAAATGTGGAGAGAGGATCGAAGCTGCAGATGTGCATGAGAAAAATTCCGGCCCAGGGACCGAGGATTCGGGCGAAATTTAAACTCGGGAACCAGAGCGCGAACCAGGAGACCTCAGTCGGAATGTATGAACCTTGGACTTTGCTGGTTGAGTCCCTATACTTCCCCTTACAGTGACCAAACAGAAGCCTCTTACGTCTTGATCAAGGGATATCGGATCGCGCAGATTGGCATGTACATATGCACCTGTCTGGGTCAGTAAATCGAAGCCCTATCCGAAGCGAAATGGCGCTTAGGCCCGTTCCGTAGAGATCTCTTTTCACACGCATGTTTGGGAGGGAAAATCTCCTGCAGAGCCATTGGCATTACTTCAACAGGGTCCGAGGAGGGCCGAAGAGAACAGAGGTTTGCCTGTTCGACCTATCGTCGACCTGCGTCGTAGATTGCTTGAAACTGGTCAATAGAAGACGGGAGCAAGGGTCATGGACCCATCCGCGAAACAAAATCCCTGTATTAAACTTGGTCTAGACCCGCAACGCAAGTGGGGCCAAGGAAAAAGCACAAATATCAACCCTGCCGACGTTTCAGTCATATTTTGATGACAAGAGAGGACTGATTGACTAGATAATACCACCACGGCTGTCCTGGGGACTGTGCACGAAACGACTGATCGATTGACACGACTTTTTCGACAGACACTTCATTGCATTCCTATGTCTGCTGAGTCGAAAGAGCTCTTTGCATTTGTATCCCGAGGGGCTAGATTAGAACTTGATTCCATCGCCGTCTCGCGAATAGCGCATCCCTGATGCTCATTAAAAGACTCGGGTCCATCGAAAAGGTTTGTGCTTCTCGAGTCAGTTTCAAGAAGACACTCACGCCCATCTTCCTTGAAACTTCTGAGCTATCAGCTGATATCTTGCATATCGGCTGGTTACCCGCTATGCCGCCTCGAATCTTCCTCCCTATCGTTCAAAACGAAGCTGCTGCTCTTCTCGCCTTTTTTTACTTTATTTTCTCTTGCAATGGGGCGCTTCGGTGGCTGTATAATAGATATAAATTCTCTATCAAAGTTATTTACAAAAATGAAGGCGAGCCACGAAATATTGATTGTATGCACTCGTCTTATCACATATTTTCAAACAAGCTTGACTCCTAATACAGAGCACTAGGATCCTTTAGCATGATATATCCCTACGTTAAACTGTAATTGAGTATCAAAAACAGGCACCCCTGGCCGATATCCCTATGTATCGACGCGACCACCAACTAATTCAATGAATATCCTGCAATCCTCTCTCATTCAATTTTCCCTCTCAGAGCCCCTTCGAACAGCAGCCAAGGATGAGTGCGCGCCACTCCTGTATCTCGAAGCAGTGGAGCCTATCCTTAGGACATCAACAGGGGTTCTTCAACTTTCGAATCTTCGTTGCCTTGCCTGGCAATCTAAGACAAGGGTGGAGTCCCGATTCGTCTCCGTTATGTTCTCTCATTGACTGATGCAAGGGGGTGTTCCCAAAATTGCGGGAAGCCTCCAACATCATACCAGAAGCGAGGACAAGGCATGAGCAGCTTTGACCCTCGCTCCACCGGATCAGGTTATCAAGACGACGCGAACTCCCTGATATAGTCCGCACCATTGCATCCTTGCCTCGAAATATGGCTTTTTGTGTTGTGGCTAGACGATTCCGTATCGCCTCAAGCCCTCGATTTTCGAGGCCAAGATCAGGCTCCAAATATCGCGGAATCACACCTAATCACGCTCCCGGAACCTGGCCTCAATCGTTGACGGGTATTTGTTTGTCATTCTTCTTTTTTTTATCGAACTGTCGTGCCCCCAACTGGCCATTGCTGCGCAATGACATTCACATTCGAAGTCGTCGGTCCGTCAGCCGGACTTCAATTCCAGAGCTGCAGCTGCTGCATGAGTTCCCGTCCCAAAATCCTGTTCACCCTGGCACCCCAGCGTTCCAGATCTATTTGACGAGCTTATCCGATCCTCATCATGACAATACGCCTCTAGATCGGCCGATCTCTTCGCGTTGAATCTTGAGAACCAACCCTCCGCTAATTTCACAAGCGGCGCGTAATAGTAAAGATTTCCAACAATTATTGTAGTGCTTACCTCTCTACCCAACCGTTTGGTATAGCTGGTGTTGAAGTTATCCCGGCTTTGGTTGAAGGCTTCCTGCTACAAAATAAGCGATAACCGGGCGTACACACAAGCAGTCATGCTGAATATCCCAACCCCAAACGTGACTATAATGAATGCCTTTCTCAAATGCGAGACCCTCACTTTCAATATCATTGGGATAGGGATCGCAAGGATGAAAAGATCTGACGTTATGGTGACAATAATAACCGTAATGCAGTGTGAAAATGCTGTATAACACTGCGGGTTACCTTTGAGGCAATTGTATCCATGGTCAGCTACGTCTTTAAATTCCAGCGGTTAGGCAAAGTCACCTTGCAGTATTGAGAGTGTCCAATAGCCTTGTATCGGACGGCACCAAGCCGTAAATAACAAAATCAGGATCAGAAACCACCCGAGTAATGTATACCCAATTGCTATCTTGTTGAAAAAATATGATCGCCGATTTCGCCTGGATTTGATGAAGTCAAACGATATCCAGAGCGGGATTGGACAACATATGAAATGTATACAAGGTAAGGAGGGACTTTTACATAAGTTCACGGTACACCAGTAGCAAACAAATCTTGACCTGGTACTGGTGGTGATATTGCAAGTTTCGCCAACCAATGCCAGAATTTCGTAGATACTCCGGAGGTGTTGTTGCTCGAGGCTCATTGAATTGATCGTATTTACATGGTGGTTCGGTAACATAACCCATCCGCGACGACTGACATTCATTAAACTTAATGTGACCGAGTACATGACCTATTGCAATCACTACATATCAACACACATCTATTGTCTCTTGAAGTTCATTTAGGATTTTACAGATAGCACAAAGCCGGGTGAACCAAGTGCCCGATTTTGTACTGGCTACATTGTTGGACTTACTACGGCGACAATCATCAACCGATCCGGTGAATCGAATTCCTGCCCGTCCTGTAGTTTCGTAGAATGCTATTTCAATATTGGAGGTATATTAGCTGACGATAAATTGTAAATTTTACCCCCTGGCTTAGGATCTGGAGTTTCAAAGAGCGGACATACAACCGTCCAATAACAATCACAATTGAGACGCTCCTCCAAACCGCGAATTCCGGAGTGAGGGAGGCGGTACTGGAGGCGGGAACTGGGGCTGAAGTTGGAGCCGGGGTTGCATTTGGTTCGGCCATATCTCTGGGAATGGATCGCTATTAGAAGTGACAGTTGCGGAACACGCCCGCTAACCGGCCAACCCGTCGATCGATCTTGGCCCTGCAGTGTCGTGTTGGGGGTGTGGATCAACCATAGAATAAACGTAAAAGCTGATATCACAATACTCGTGGCTTCCCAGTCCCTAGACCTGTCAAATCACGAGGACTATGCTAATGCTGGAAGAAGTGTCAAACACTGTTCAGGGCTGATTGAAGGGCGGGATCAACCAATATAGTTATCTACGAGTTTAATTAATTGTTTAGCATGAGATCATAGCTTCGAAGTTAACTAAAGCATGTATTGTCGATTTCCAGGCCAGGAGATACCCGCAATACCCGCAAAGGGAAACTAAACATTTCAAAATTTCCAATAACGGTTCTTGAAAGCGACTGAACTTGGGGTTTTGCCTTGCTTAGAGTAAAACTACAACTGAAAGATCCACAGTATATTTAAAGTTTAGTAAAAGTCACTTAAATCTTAATTATAAAGATAACTATAAGCGACCGTCGCTCGAGTGTAGCCAAGAGCTCATTTCATGCATTGAGAAAAAAAAGTTTCAATTTATTGGTATGTTGAGGCTTAAGTAATGCTAAATATATACAATGTGAATGGTAGGCTATACAAACTATTTCACCAAAGTATGCAAATAAAATAATTTTCAGAGGGGAATCGGCTATAATTTCGCTGCAATCGAGCTTAAACCCCCTCTATAGACACTGAGAGTAGTATGGATTTGAATATGTGCAAGTGCCTTGGGCGCAAGTTGTGGGTCCGGTCCAGGTAGCACCGCCGCATTGGCCATACAAGGGTGAGCCTCCGGAGGATGATCTACGATATGTTAGACTATCGAAAAAGTAGAAAAAAGCGAAAGATAATTTGCTTACTTTGTTGTGGTCGTAGTAGTCTTTACTGGGGTTGTGGTTGTCTTCGTCGTAGTAGTCTTAGTGGAGCTAGTAGTTGTGGTTTTTGTTGCTGTTGTAGTCGTCTTTGTCGTAGTCGTAGTAGTGCCTCCAGTGATACCGTAACGAGTCTTAAGATGTCTCCACCAATCTCTAGCCATCCAGCCATCGAAATCGGTGATAACGGTCGATGAACCAGACAACATGATGAAATTAGTGACACCAGTTGGAGTCCAGTCATAAAAATCTATGTAAAAATATGCATGGTTAGCATGAGAATGCGTCACATACTGATTAAATGCCTTATCCCGTTATAGTGTGGTATATGCCTACCGTCCAATGCAAATGTATGTCCCATTTCGTGGAGTAAAATATGTATGTTGTCGGTATTAAGATTGGACATGAAATACTCTTGAGCAATTCTCTGGCCCCTTTGCGGATAGTTCCAATCAGCTTCTTCAAGTTTTCATGTGGACTGCTATAAATATCGGGTTTCGACTTACCAGTCTCCACCAGCACCACCAACAAATCCATCAGTAAGCCATAGACTTAGGTCATAATGCCTAGCCGCGCCACCCGGGCAAGAGCCGTAGTTCCCATCCTGGTGGAAGAACCGTCCACATCGTGGATCGCATTGGGGAATGCCACCTTGAACCCAAGAAATTTGAAATTAGTACATTATATAGTGTTATTTTGATAGGGCAAAGCAATGCTTACCAGCGTCAGTGGTCGTGTAGACGTCGTAGCCTGAGGTAGATCCCTGAAGCTGACTGGTACTCCTCACAGCATATCCTACAATGCTGACAGGAACACTTGAATATGGGAACCCGTCAAAGCCAACAAACCAGTCGATCCACTTTTTCATGCTACGTTGAAGAGCTGTGAGGATTTGGGCACGCTGGGCCTCAGTCAAGCTGAGAGAGGAGTCCCATCGAACACAATAGTTGAGTTTGCCGCCATTAGCCATAAGTTGGTCGTAACCGTAATTTTTAAAGCCTAGAGCGTCTGAGTAAGTCGCAACTTCATGATCCCAGACCTGCCCGAGTGGTGTAACCAAGTTGGATGGTCTAACCTTGTTAGCTATGGTCTACGTTCCTATTTCTGAAGACTCAGTTGAACCTACGGATTCCAGGTTAATGTTGAGATTGATGATTGTCTTCGTATGAGCTCTTGGGGCGCAGCGGTTGCGAGGGCTGCTAGCCCAAGCAGGAGGGCTCCATTGTGATGAAGGAGGCGACTGATGTACATCTCGATTTTATGACCGTAGTAAGCTTGCTTTTGAGTAGATTCCAAGGAGTATTAACAAATTGAAACGAATCGTAAAGGTGTTTTTGAGAGTAAAACCTTCGATATGTTGGAGAAATCTAGAGATATAAATACACCTCCTTCAGATTCCAGTTCAGCTAATATTTCCTCAAAGTTCGAGAGTTTCTACCCGAAATCCCGTCGAGCCGGGAAAAAATTAAAAACTCCATGTAAGAGCTTCATGTCCTTCGTATCGTTTAAATATAGGAAGATTATTTTTCCATCATGAGTAAAGGGGAGGGAAAAAACAATAAGATAATTTAATAACCGACAGAACAAATATATCTAGCCTGGTGTCGGATATCCTGGATCCGACCACGTTGAGGGTACAATCTGATTAAGCTATGGCATGCTGGTATACTTATGTAATATTGTCATTAAGATTCGGATGGTTACAGTCCGAAAGCTAAAATCTATATTGGTAGGGCTTGGCCGCACGGATGGGCGAACCAGGAAATAGCCTTCTGGATCAATATTTTATATGGGTTAGAAGCATGAAGCTGGTTGAATCCCTATTTTGCTATCCATGGAACAATAACGCAGTCGGTTCCATGAAAACAATCCCGCCATGGCGCCAAGCGCTGTCGAAACAACCGAAGCATCGGAACCAGCCTTTAGGAGGATTTGCCTTGCCAAGTCGTCTCATAATCCTAGCAAAACATTGTCCGGAGCGACTGTACCGAGTTTTCCAAGCAATAAGAAATATGTCACTCGAAGCTCCTTCGCCTCTTCAGTCAAGCCTGTTTGCGATGGGCTTTCGTTTTGAAACTTAAATCGCTGAAATAAACTATTTCCAAATCAAACCTCATATAAAATGCTTGGGATACTATATATATTCATGCCGTCTATGGTACTTAATTGCACCCTTCCTACGGGCGTTTTATAGAATCACAGTATTGCAATTATTAAAATATTTGAGATAAAGTTTCAAGTCTTTTGGACTCTTTTGAAATTGGAATTTGACTATCGACGGTCAGGCATCGGGCTCCGTCGATTGTGATTGTGCACTGGTGATATCAGCTCTCTCAGCCTTTCAGCTCTTTAAATTTATGGTATGCGGCAATTATTAAGCGACACTAATATTTCGTTGTACGCTTGTCCAATCTCATCGATTTTCCAATTGCTTCAAATCTGTGTCCTTACCCCGCATTGATTACCGCAATCGCCACATTTGGCTAGTTCTCACAAAATAACTTGCCTGAGGCTTAACCAAGCTTTCGCTCACAAATTTCTGTCATCGACAACATGGTCGTGGAAACGAAGGCTAATTCCACTGGCCAAGACCTTGAACGAAAAACGTTGACTCGCTGTTTCGATGAAGCGCGTCAAAAATTTAGCGAGGAAATCGCGAATCCAGCCATAGAAAAAGATCAGAAGCAGCGTCCAGCAGTAGTTGAGTTTCTCAAAGGCATTCAATTAGGCAAACTTGAGAACTCTTGCAAAGAGCTGAGCAATTTAGCTGAAGACAAAGCAAACAACAATGCTGCTAAACTTTGGGCAACTCTAGATCAGCTGAAGGGCGCCGCGGATGTTTTCCTGCAGTTCGCCCCGGAAAGCATTTCTATCGTTTGGTTCGGTATAAGTTCGCTCATTACAGTATGTCCGAACCCAAACGTTTTCATGGGAAACAGGATCCTGAAAGCAAACACACGGCACGTCTAGGTTGGGAACGCTAGAACCCAGACGAGGCTTTTAATATGTGGGACGTGCGATAGTATCGCTACTATCATCAGTGATTGTATTCGCTGGGAAGCTCGTATGGTTCAAAGAGACAAGCCTGCTCAAGGAGATCAAGATACCCCCAAATTTGATATCTGGGACTCGGATATGCCTGATCTCGTATTCAGCATTCTTGACTTCTTATGGAACGCTCGTCCGCACCTCAGCGAGAGTCGCGTGAAAAGTAATATGAGCCCTACCCTTTGTTTTCGTGAAATGTGAATAACATAGACTGTAGGGCTTGGGAGTAGTTTGAAAGATCTCCTCACGAAAGAACTGGACCAAAAGGTCAATTCCATGTTGGCAAAGTACAAGACAATTGTGGAGAAAGCACAAGCTCACTTTGAGGAATTTGTATTTCACGAAAGTCTTAGTAAGTGATGATTTTGGATCTTATAAATATGAGGAATATTTCGTTAATTAGGGGGTTAGAAACTGGATTGAAGCTTGACCAAATTACGTCAGCTTTGAAAAGTATTTCCTCTGAGAAATAACTGGCCTTATCTTTTGAAAAAGGTCTCTGGCTAGGTCGGCTTGGAACTGATACTTCAACTATAGAATACATTGCTATCGGCTCAGAAGTTATTGATGCAATCCAACAACAAGCGTTGCTATACGAACTGGACCGCCATGTTGCTAAACTCAGCAATTCAGCCTCCCATAGGACTCATTTCGCCTCTCTGAATGACAGATTTGATGGGATTACTCGGGATCGCAACGGTCGTGTGGTCGCAAAGTGGTTATTCAAGGAACCCCAGTACCGTGACTGGAAAGACGGCTCAGAGGTCGATATGATTTGCCTGAGAGGACCCCGTGGCCACGGCAAATCCGTCGCGATGCTTAGCGTGTATCGAGATGCAAAGGGCTCTGTGGGGACCGGTCTGCCACCACTATTGTGCCACTTTTTCTTCAAAAAGGGTGATAAAGATATCCAAGGTGCAAGGACAGGCATCGAGTCAATACTTCATCAGCTTTTATCCAGTGAAGAGTTGCGAAACGATACACCCGCTCTCGTTTCAGTTGTAGAAATACTAAATCCTCTCTTTGGCGAACTGGAATTGAAAAAAGCGAATACTGCGATTACGAAGTTTAATTTTATGCTAAATCTCGAATCTTTGTGCGAGACCATCAGAGGTGTCGCTGAAGCGATTCGACATCGCGTCTATATTATGATAGATGCACTTGACGAATGTCAAGATCGCCAGGAGCAAAATCTAACACAACTCATAAAGGGCTTATTGAAGAGCCGAGGCGACGGTCTAAGGGTCATCATCTCCACTCGAGATAGTATCGATATTGTTAATGAACTCATCTCTCAAGGAATTCAAAAAGATGAATTAAAGGATACAGAATATCTCCCCCAGAATATCAAGATTATTGAAATCACAGCGGAAAGAAATTCCGCCGATCTTGAAGAGTACCTTGCTCATGATGTAGGAGGACTCTTGGCAAGAAGGATTGATAAGTCTCAATTTATCGAGTTTTTCAACATCGAACTAGCTAGGATTGTCAAAATTATCCACCAAAAAGCGAAAGGCGACTTTACCCTCGCTAGAATGATCATTGCAAACCTACAGCAGCCGTCTAAAGATTCACTGGAACAAAAGGTCCAGAGCCTACCTGCTGCCATTGGCGAGATATACATGTCTAGCATCGAATCTCTTAGCCCAGACGAGCAAGAACTTGTTGTCTCTACACTTAAGTGGGTGGTCTGGGGGGCTTCGGGAATCACCGTAGTTGAGATCTCAGATCACTACAGAGAGCTCTACGGACGGAATGCTAGCCGTACAACGACGACGGAATTAGCATCTGACGCTGAACTTCCAAAATCGCCGCAAGAAATATCCTACCTTGATCAAATGGAAAAATTTATTCAGAGCAACCCATACCAAGACCCCGAAATCAAAGATATTATTCACCATTTGGAGAACGCTGGCCGCGATTTCTTCAAATTCGATCGCAACACTGGTATAGTTGGTGTAGATATTTCGATCCGCGAATGGATACAAGAAGACACAAAGGCCTCGAGGTCGAAGACAGCAACGCGAGAGTCTCGCGGGTTCAACAAGTACCGCGATGGTGAAGGGAACACTGTTTTCAAGTTTACTTTGACTCGTGAGTTCCGCTGGTCACGGTATACCTTAGCCTGCCTAGCTTTATCTCCTCATTCAATGATTGCTGGAAAATGGCTAATCCTGGATGCAGCCTCCTTCGTCAGGTATGGGGACAACCTCTCTCAGCTCTTCAACCAAAGAGAAGCACATATGTCAATTGCTTTGAGTACTCGTAAGTTTGAACGTTATTAAACCGCCTTTGCTCACTGGACTGGACATATTCAGCCTCGGGACCAGAGAATAATTATGCTTGAGAATGTTTAGCACAAGTCTAATATGATGCCGGGGCATAGTTCGAGCTTTAAACAACTCCACATATCAAGCTAAATATATGCCTTGGACCCTTGATTCATTACAAAACTCGCAGGGTCCAATTTCATTAGAGGATCTCAAAAAAGCCGCCCAACGGCCAGAGGGTTTCGACCCATACAACATCCGCTTGGTGTCAAATTGGCGGAATATCTCTCTCAACGATAACCAAAATTTTCTTAATCAGGAGACAATAAGGAAACCTCGTTATGAAATTGATCATTGGCATGATCACATTCGCATCTTGCAAACATGGTGGAACGATGGAAGTTTAGATGATGCCTGGTGGTCGGAGCTGCTGACCGAACTGTGCATTTTTACTCGACCCGAAAACTGGTACCGATGGACTATACATGCCTTCAAAGAGCTTAGTTGTGATACGATCTTCAAACATCCTATCCATGTAGCCTGTGAGTTGGGATTGCATCTTTTAGTGGACTTTCTTGTATGCGGGAAGGATATAAAAGCACGAACAGACGAACTATATCCCCGCGATCCATCGAATTTCCAAGAGTTCAAATTCGTTCGAACCGTATGCATCACTTCTGACCTCTGGGTGGATCCTAAAAGTATCACATCGTTCCTAGGGTGTATGGAATATGACGAAATACTTGACTTTTTAGGGATGCAGCTTGCACAACAAGAGGATCCCAAGGAGGGGTTAAACTTTTTAAGGGCCGCGTATTGTAGGGATGTGATCATGGACATGCCACCAGAATTGAGGATCACATGGTTAGCGTATCAAATTCTCAACATGCCCATAATCCCGAGTCAGTTAACTAAACTTTATCAAGCGGCATCTGGTTTTGCGGAAGGGTGGGAAAAGTTCCCATCTCCTTCTGTATGGCATCCTAATATGGAAACAGAAGTTCATAAATTTTTGGAAGAAACCAGTCATAATAAAACACGAATCGCTGAAAAGCTTCGATCATTGACAAATCAAAAATGGGCACTTGATGTTGTACAAGGTCCTATTTGCGACCTCGCCACCGTTTCTGGCTCCATCCCTTTTCATTTAGGCGCGCCATACCCGCTTACGATAAAATGTCTGATCAATCACGGTGCAGACATTAATCCTGAGCTACAAATCACTTCCAAAGAGCAGACAAGGTTCTCTAAGTACAGTTGGGGTTTTAGGCCAAAATTGCCGCCCTTATATTCCATCTTGGATCGCGTCGCTTGCAAGGATTATCCCCCGACACACGATTTGCAACAATTTCTGGAATCCGCAACTATACTCATTTCTGCGGGTGCTAACCTAGATTGCAAGCCCCGGAGAGGGAAAACTTTGATTCATCTAGCCGCCCGTATTCGCGACCTGAGATTCTTTAAATATCTTTGCGTTTCATCAAAATGGGACATCCATGCTGTGACGGACAAGGAGTCATGGACACCGTTACATTTTTTACTTCTCGATCCTCCACCCACAGATCCCGCGAAGATCAAGGAAATACTCGCTATATGTGAGATAATGATGAATATGAGGCTCCCGGATGGACCTGATCTTATCAACGCTGAGGACTCTAATAGCGAGACGCCTTTGGCATTGGCTGTAGCTGCAGGTTTCACAGAGGCGGTGCGGCTATTGATTGATCTAGGGGCAGACGTGCACGATGAGAATTTGAATCAACAGAATTGCTTTCACCGATTGGCAGGTGCAGTGAGAGGAAGTCAACAAAGTAACCCGGAAGCAGATATTCTTATCGCCAACATGCTCTTTGAAGCTGGTCTTGATTGTACAAAGATAGACAGTGTGTATGGGTGGGACCCATTGAGGTACGCTATAGATAGAAAGGCGCATCTCGTCGATTTATTCCTGCCAAAATCTCAAGAATATGCCAAACGGTTTCCCGAGAACAATCCGTTCCTGGAGTTGGATTGTGGAGGTCGGAATTTGCTATTGCTGGTCGTCGGGTCGTCCATCAACCAAATCGATGCAGTGCGAATATTCAAGCAAATAGCTGAAATAATTTCCGAATACACCGATATTACTCAAATTCTGCAAGGAAACCTAGATCGGTGGGAAACAGCTCTCGAGTTGGCGTGCGGCGTTGCAAATATGGATATGGTAAAAGCTATGATGTCGTACAATATAGACATCAATTTTCGGCAGGAGGGTAGACTCGGGACTAATTTTACAGACAGTCTTGTCAATCTCATTGAAGGCAACTTGATTGACGCCTTTCATGCATCAGTAGCGCAGGAAATTTCAATTCAGAAGGAAATACTTTACTACCTCCTTGAATTGAAAACTCCGGATTCCTTTTCTCTTTTTGAGACCCATATCTTTGGTCCAGAGTACGAAGATAAATTGGAGGAAATATTGGATTTGGGGAGGATATTCGCCGCATACCGTGACGTAGAGAGAGATGAACACGGTTGGACACTCTATGATATCCTCTCTATTAATGGTAGAAGTCACCTCCTCAAATATACTTCCGAAAAGGTAAGATCTGACGGGAACTTCTCGACTCCTTCAAAAATCGGTAAGCTACACAACTTTGATCTCGTCCTCAAACGGGCGGAAAGTGGTCTAGAGTGTTTCTCATCAGGTAAGAGCAATAATTTGTTACTCATAGTCTCCTAAATGCTCTTATATTGCATTTCTAATTTTAAAATTTACGAATTAAAGAATTGGTTTTCACGGCAAATCACACCAAATATAGCTTTGGAGGCTTTTTATCAAACCATCCGGTCCCCCCTTCAAATAATACCTTTTATTTTGAGATAGAACTCCCAAAAACCCTTGTTGTGTGGTAAGTAATATCCCAAAGTATGTTCTTAGAAGCCGCTACACAATGTTATTGGGCAGCTGATCTTCATTTAATCCATACAGGTCAAAAAGTCGCAAGTGGGGTATTGGGTTCGAGAGGTTACATCACAGGAGATTATCCCCTCAAAGTTGCTGGTCTATCGTTTATCACGATGATGGTGTCGTAACAATCAAAGGAGAGAGCCAAATGTGGCCGTGTGGGCCTACAGATATCGAAACGGCAACCAAGGAGTCAAATTTCTGTAGATCTACTTCATCGGCGTCCCCACCTCGAATAGTTGGATCCGGCATTAATCCTTTGACCGGAGCTGTTTTCTTCACGATTGACGGTATCATGCTACCACACGTGTGGAGAGGCGATGTCAGGCGGTACTTCCCTTATTTCGAAGTTCACAACCCGCCAGATATGATCAAAGTGAACTATGGTGCCCGGCCCTTCGCATTTCAAGAAGCGAATAACCCAGCTTGGAAGTGGGATGAACGAGTGAACTTAGATACTCCACAGGGTATCGAATTTTCTAATAGTCACCTGCCTGACTATGAATCAGACTCTTCTGGTGAATAGTTAATTTAATTACAGCAATGTTCTCGACATTTACGAAAGGAAGTGTGAGTCTTCAGACTGCCGACTAGTCTTGGGTTAACACGTCTATTTCGGGTTTATTAGAATACTGTTTGATATAAAATCTGGAGAAACACATCATATTTAGTCTAAATCCTGTTTGTTTTGCAGAATAGGCAAGCTGGTAAAATTTATACATAAAACTCTCTACCAGTAACTCTCTCGCTTTGCACGCAGATGCCCAGAGCATGATCTTCCCAGAATTACCTGTCACAAAGATGTGTTGCTTTTGTTGGAACAAACATTCCTGATTCAAACACAACGCACTGTAATATCCAAAGATCTTCTGCGATTGAGACCTGCGATACCATGCTTAAATTTTCGATGATACGCACCGGCGAATCACGACTTCAGCGACAAATTAACCCAGCGTGAGATCCCGAGAGTTCATTCTTGCAGATGAACGCTCTTCGACTCCCCCGATTATGGGTGTCCCCGTTCGCCCGTTCATATCATAGTAAGACTCACACTTAGCCAAATTAACTACCAGTTACATATCTCGAGCTCTCAAAATTCACCACTGACATGATTTCGCCATACAGGTTCGCCCCATAGGGCCCTTTCCCTCTCACAATCGCTCTTGACAACCGGCGAGACGCCATCTGAAACCGCTCCGAATGAGAATGAGATACCGCCGCAAGAATCCCGTAATTCAACCTCTCTGCAAGACAATCCGATCCTCAAAAAGGCGCAAAACCTCCCTTACTCGATCATAAGAACTAAGAGCGGTAACCTACCGATCTACCAAGGCCACACCAAAAGCGGACCCACCGGAACAATCACTATTCGAAAACTCGTGGGAGATAGAAACGCTCTGGCGAATGATCTGAGCGCACATCTCGCGATTACTAGGGATCGGATCAGGATATTGGAACCAACCGGCCACATCGAAGTTAAGACCAAGACTATAGACGAGATTGTGCAGTATTTCGAGGATAGGCAATTGGGCCATTGGTTTAAGAGTGAAGAGGGATCCGAACAAAGACGAAATTCACAAGCGCTTAGCGAAGCTCTAGAGACGAAGGCAATTGCGCGGAAACACCAGAGGTTCGCGGAAGCGAAGGAGCGGAGGAAGAATAGAGGGAAATAGAAGCCGTCTGAGACAGAACATGATGGATCTCAAATGTATTATAATTCATTTTTGACTGTATGGGGTTCACGTCTTTGGCGTATATCGTCTACTTTCCCAAGAGAAGCACCGTTATATAGCTAGGGTAAGAGCTCAGCTGCTATGCCTTTACGCCTGTTAAGTCTCAGGCTACTCGATTGTATATACTAGTATTTAAATAATTGTGCATTCAGGTTGTAATATCGGACTGGGCTACAATTTTACGCTTTGCATGTACAACTCCGGTCTTAGAATCTTCGTTGCACTTAGAGCTAAATCTAAATATAAAAATTCTTTTCAATGATGAGTATGTAGGGTCAGAGAAGTTTATAAAGGCCTAGCCCTTCGCCTCTATAACACAACTCCCCAAATAGCAATTAATTTCCACTATGGAATCGGAACATAGAGCCCTTTGCTCCATGCGCGTGAATTCCAGACATCCAGAGTTATGCAGAAAGCTTGTCAAAGTGCATGCCAACCTTCTTACTAATGATATCAAAAAAATACAAAACCGATATACCGAAACCGGGTGATAATATACCAACATATATTTCGATTGAAGAATGGAAAAACTTGAGCATCATAACTTGGCACCCTGCGCCTTCCTCCTCTCCCTTTCCTTATCCCTCAGCAACCGTCTCAAAATTTTACCACTCGGGCTCTTCGGAATAGCATCGATAAACTCGACCCCACCGCCTAAATGCTTATGCCTAGATTTATGATCCGAAACCCACTTCTGGATCTCCTTCTTTACTTCCTCGCTCTCTTGCACACCCTGATTCAACACCACAAAAGCCTTGGGCAACTCCCCCGTCTTCTCGTTAGGAACCGGGATAACAGCGCAATCGGCAATCTTGGGATGATTTAGCAAATGTCCCTCCAGCTCTGCAGGTGCTACCTGAAATCCACTAATTTTGATAAGCTCCTTAAGTCTATCCACGATGAACACGTGTTGATTTCCCGCTTTCGATTTTCTAACCACTGCTTCATCGCCTGTGCGTAGCCATCTGAGGTTGTTTTGTATAACGAAAGTTTCATCATTCGCTTTCTGATTGTTGAGATATCCGAGGACAATATTGTCGGCGTTGACTAGCAACTCGCCGGGCTCGTCTTCACCGACATCTCTACCGTCGGCGTTGACAACACGGCATTTGATGCCAGGGAGGATACAGCCCGACGAACCGTGCCAGATATCGTTCCCAGAGGTGGTACAAACGACGGTCGAGGACTCGGTCATACCTATTATCAAATTAAGTCAATATAGAGAACTTATATATGCTGAGATCAGAAGTTGTAATTACCATATCCTTGAACTACTTTCATCCACGGATAAATCTTATCCATTTCCACACTCATCTCTGCGGTGAGCGGAGCGGCTCCAGTCATGATGAATTTGACAGATGACAAGTCATACTTATCCACAATATGTTTATTCTTTGCGAGAAGGATCATGATTGGTGGGACCAAGAATAAGAAGCTAAGCTTGTACTTTTGGATACAGGCGAGGAAGGATGTGAGTTCGAATTTGGGTAGGATGACGGCTGAATGACCGATGTAGGGTTCAGTTTGGACCATGCAGACGAGGGAGTAAATGTGGGATTGGGGGAGGAGAGCGAGCACAGCGCTAGGTTCGGAGTAGTCACGCCATGTTGTTCCGTACAGGTAGATTTGAGAAATGTTTGTGATCATATTAAAATGAGATATTAAGACTCCTTTCTGTTGTTATATTAGAACGTATAGCTCTGAAATATGGAGAAGCAAGGATATACGTACCGGAAGACCACTTGTTCCTGAAGAATAGCAGACGAACGCAACTTTTTTTCTTGAGAAACCGCCATCCCACCGTAGAGGCTCAACTGCGTGCAACTTTTTTCCTTCTTCGACTAAATCTTCAAAGGTCTTGAACCCTTGGGCTTTCTTCCGCATCTCCTCTGTCGTGACAACGTCGGGAACAGGCAATAGAAAGATGTTTTCTTTTGAGATTCCGACCTGCTTTGCGGCTTCTAACGCAGTATCCAACAGAGGAGCGCAAGTGAAAAGTATTCTCGACTTTGAGTCTTTCAACTGATATGCGAGTTCTCCGGCCGAAAACATGGCGTTGGCTGGACTAGTGATACCATTGACCCGGTGTACTGCATAGCATAACGGAACATAGTCAACCTAAAATTAAATATTAGTCCCTAAATTTTCCAATAACAAAAAAGGCAATTTTTTTTGGAAACTACGTACGCAGTTGATACTGAACACACCGACTACTTTCTCCCATTCCGAAAACCCATCTTGAGCGCTGCCCTTATGGATATCATTGATTTTCAATATTCGTTTGATTGACCGGGCAACATATTCGACCCTCTCAACCGTTTCAGCAACTGAATAGCTTCTCCCTGTAAGACCACAGACAAATGGTGGGTTTGACTTGGCTAGATTTGCCCGCCCGTATGCAGGGTCGAGGACAAAGTCACCGACTGGAATGTTGTCAGGTCGAGTTGGCAGCTTTGGCACCCAGTTCGGTGCCTCATAAATGATCATGTCCATTTAAGGTGATAATTGCCCGGCTCCCCGATTTGAAGATATGGCGATATTTTCGAGACAACGAAGAAGAGTGATGGTGGGACGGGTCCAATTGATAAGCTCGATAATTGAAAAGGTCGATTCAAAGTGCAGCTAGCAAGTGCAGCGGATCGAGAAAACTTTCTGAGAGTTGGAGTAACCAGAGCAGTAACACCCGAATGATCGATGGCGAGCTAGAAAAGAGGAATAACTTTCGAGGACCGAAACTCGGTGTTTTATATATATCCCAACGTGAGAAAACCACCGTTTAATTCCGAAGGGGCTACGGATTAGATGTTAGCATAACTGTTATAATATTTTCGGCTTAACCGCAGCAGCTTTTATAACCGCTAGGTAAGTCTACCTCGGCCGTAGCACAGAAATGGTATGAAGCGAGGCAAAGTGCTGTTGGGCGGCAATAAGATTGTGCGAGATTAGTCGCATCAGCTTCCTTCCTCCATTGCATCCAACGTTCAAATTGATACAAAGAGTCCCCACCCCCACCGCGTGTGCCCGGTCAAGAAACCCGAGGGTGAAGGAGGCGCTCCTAGGGGGAGGAAATCACCCATGCCGATATCCAACTAAGCTATCGAATCGAGGATAGACGGGTACTTGCCTTGGTACAACAGCTTCCTTTTCCCACAAAAATTAAGAACCACTAATCAATCAAAAAAAAAAACTGAAAAGCTCAGTCAATGATAACGCTCCAACAGTCGTCTGTTAACTCTCGGGAGGCAAGACACCGAAAAGACAGAAAATCCAACCTTTCTTCGAAACAGACACCAAGCTCCGCTTGCTTGTGAAGTGCGCGCGAACCATGCAGGTTATATATACCCAAGCGTATATCGAGCCAGCAATTTGGCTGCGCCGGCAAAACCCAACAATTCGGCTCTCTGGTTCGGTTGTATCTTAGGCCAGACAAAGCACGTAGCTTCCTTCCTCCTCGGATCTCGACCATCATTTCGCTTGACCCCCGGCGGGGGTGCCCTAATTTGAAATTTCAGACCACGAGAGTGAACCAAGTTCCAGCACCGAGCTTGCTTTCTCTGCCTCTGGCTGGCAGAAACTATCGGCAAGGGGGCCGGATCTATTCTGTCTCTGCAGCAGGGGCGATTCGCTATCAAGCTAACCAGCATTCTGAACGGCGGCAAGAAATTATCCTGCAGGCAACTGCAATGTTCGTCCGGCGTTGCATGGCGTCGTTCGTTCGCTATCCCGCCCTCTGAACATCTAAAATGCCCGCCTCCACCGAAAACGATGAAAAGTTGTGGTTAGCACCGAAGCTGCAGGCTCCAGTGGGGCCCCGTTTCTCCACGTACCCCCAATCCAAAACCCCGATGAGAGTCCAATCTAACGCAATTAGCTCTAGATTGTGGGGTAGACAAGGAAACAAAAAAAGAGTGGAAGTTTCAAAACCGCGTCGATAACGATCAGAATGCGAGGTTCCACGTGAACGATTTCTGTTCGTTCAAGAGCCGATCTGGCGGTAAAGTTTTGTTGGGTTTCCGCCAAAAAATGATGACCAGGATGAAATCCTTTTTGATCTCACTAAATTAGCCTCTTGGCCGAAAGAGATTAAATGATTACTGCTATAGCAATCGACGCGATACGTGGAAACCAAAAACGCGATGGTATCTCTCGCATTTTTTCCTTTCAAGGCTTTCGAGTGGAGAAGGAAGTATTCCTGAGTCGGTCCCTTTGCCATTTTTGGCATCATGCATTGACATATACGTTTCGTTCTGGGATCTCTCTTCATCGTGCAGAGCTATTTCGCTCGTGATCGGATTAGACATGGGTAGGAGAGTTTTTATTTAGTTCTCTTGGACCGGAGTTTTCAGCCGTTTTGAAGCGACCGTGATCCGTTCCAGAAATAGGAAGATGTCAAGAATGGTGATATCATTCAGGTTCATCTGCAGGTTCGGGTAGTGCCGTCGAAGAGGGAGAACCAATGGAAGAGTTAAGAATTCCATCTCAAATCATGGTACGTCCGCCGAAGAAAATCTCCTGTTTGGAATGCGTTTTGTGCATCAGAGAGATCGCATCATATAAAGGTCTCGAACTAGCCTCGCCATGTCTAGAATATGATGGCCAATTTAGTGAAAGCTTCGTGAACGATACATGCGAGCGACTTGAGTACTAGTACCCAGTCTCTCTTCTAACTCCAAGCAGCTTCCAAACGCTAGGTAAAACACGCGAATGCCGCTGTGAGGGCCACAAAGACGAGACTAGATCTATCCTATCATGTATGTACACATTTCACCTTTTCCTCCTGTATCAATCTTTAGATCTCCCAACTAGACTATCTTCCCGCATTCCCACTGGCTGTCCTGCTGGTGTTTTTTTTTTTTTTTTTTTTTTTAAAAAAAAAAATACATCCAGTGGCCATATGTTGACCCCTCTCTTTTCTATCCGCCTGGTGCCGAGGTTTCTCCAACTTGTCGAGTCGTCAATTCTTCTTTGTAAACCTTAAACCAATCGGCACTGAGATATTTGAACCGTCCGCGACGGATCGTAGAGACTCTGTCAAACCGAGTCTATCGCATTGCGATCATAGACATAACTTCCTTATACTGCTTCAGCCTTCATATTTGATCCCCAGCTTCTCCAAATCCCTAATCAACTCTCCCAGCCGTAAAGCTTTATCCAACTGCTCTGGCAGCAAAGTCTCCCCTTTATCCTTCCTAGATTTCAATTCCTGTGCCTGTCTAATCTTCTTTTGCAATCCCTTTGCCTTCTTCTCCGTATCCGCCGCAGCCGCAGCAGCAGTATCATCCGCTGTTTTCTGTTCAAAGCTCTGCTCCGCCTCTGGTGCTTTAGCATTATCAACGGGAACATCAACCCCTTCCTCGCCCTCATCATCCTTCTCATCATCTCCACCAGCACCGGTACCCTTCTTCTTCCTGCTTCTCTTCTTCTTTGCACCCCCACTCTTCTCCGAGGGACCGGCACCGGGGACTTCCGTCGCACCGGGCACCCCTCCAGTCCCGCGATTCCTCCAAGCTTCTGCCGTTCGATTCTGGTATTTTGCTATATCTTCCGCGGGCGTGAAGCCAGGTTTGACGCGACGTTCGGGACGGGTGGAGCCATCAGCTCGGACGGAGGACGGGATGATGCGGGATCCCGAGGCGAGGGTTTGAATGCCGGATGTTGTGGTTTGCGGCTCTTTAGAAGACATTGTGATATCTAGTGTATTATCAGATGCTTTTGTTTGGATTTATTCGGTGTCAGGGCAGATGGTAGAAGTTCTAGAAAGCTGGCATCTGACGATCGTAGGGTAATTCGAATGTGCTACCGTGTCGATATGAATGAACTCGGTCGTCCGATAACGTGAAGTCCTGATATTTCAAATTCTACGTATGATGTAGTAACATATACCATATCACACACTCTATCCTCCTTTCCCTCCTCCTCAAAGAATAAAACCGTCGTTGGGAATCGCGCGTGGGGTTTGAAGCAACAATCGTGAATCGGGTCAGCTAGTTAGCTCGTCAAGAGAGAGCAAGGTCATCCCACAACTTTATCGCCAGCCAATCAAAACCCGCCTAAACCAACGTCACCTAAAAAACCCGAACAAAAAACATTGAACCCGCCGCCCAACGCCCGACCCGACCCTTCACCACCCACTCCTCCACCACCACCATATAACCTATCACGATACCCACTCCCCCACCTCCCGATCCGATCTTCACAATGGCCGGCGTAAGTCTAATTCACTCTATTCCGCATCCGTACTCCAATGTACCCAGAACGCTGACATATATACGGAATACAACAGTGGACAAACTCAATCTACAACACCTTCATCCGCCGAAACTCCGTCTTTGTCGGTGTGATATTCGGCGCGGCATTCGGATTCGAAGTGTAATAACACCCACATTCCACTCTCCCACAGGCCCGCCTGCTATATCTACACCTACACCCATGCCTACATACCCAATATACCCGCATGCGTCAGATCCGGAATGATCAAACCAGCGAAGAGGACGCTACCCAAACGACGACCTCGAATTGCATGAACCGTACAAAGTAACAGAAAGGAGGGATTGCTAACGGCTATATTATCGCAATTGTAGTGTATTCGACGTATACTCCCAAAGATTCTGGGATTGGAAGAACCAAGGAAGACAATGGAAGGTTTGAACACCATACCCCGATATACCCACCATACAAATCAATCTGTCTGACCGTATACTATAACAGGATATCCGTCATAAATACGTCACCTCCGACGACGAGTAATCTGTCACTCAAAACATAGTCGAATCAATATTGTAGGATGAGAAGGGAATAAAGTCCGGCGAATGCGAGAGCGAGAAGGAGGAGTGATGGGAGATGAACCGCTATAAACATCCGAATATCTGATCCGATGGGGCGGATGACGGAGTAGGACTGAATCGAGGATGGAATGATAGACTTTTTGTTAATAAAATCTTCTAAATGTGTACAAAGAAATCGTTTATTTTCATCATGGCGCTTATTCGGAAACAATCATGTGTGTGTGACCATTCAGAGATGCTAGCATTTTTATAGGTGATTGATTCATCGAGAGGTTGAGTACGGTTGCTTTTGAACTATATTTTAGCTTTTGATTTGTATATACGTAGTATACTGATAACTTATACCATTCAATCCACATCTCATCATAATAGAAACAACCACCCCTCAGGCATTTTGCTCCTTCAAACTGTATGAACCCATTCGGACCAAGCCTAATAAAAACTACCCACAAATTGCCTCGCAAACCAGGCGTTTTGGCCTACAGAGAGAGTTCCCAAAGTGTACAAAAAAGCAAAACAGTAAGGTATTCTACAACGCCATTACAAAAGACCGTAGAAGAAATAAAACAAAGGAGCCAGCATGCTGGCCATATGGAGATGCCCCGATCCGAAAGGCATACGTTATGGATCAAGAACTGCCATAAATGTGAATAATGTATGCCATTATGTAGGAATCGTCGAACGCCAGCCATGATAATATCCGTATGAATACTCAACAAGAGAAAGGCTACAAAAAAATGAAAAACGGCCGCTGATGAATGCCGAATTGGACCGAAAAGGTGCAACAAAAGGAGGGAGAAAAGGAGTTTTGAGTTGTCAATTTTTCATATCGAAACTGATATTTATGTCTATTTGAACCGATCCCCGATATTATGCCTATAAAACCATCATTAGAAAACTCACCCATACCATATAGTTTAGACAAAGGAGACTCACCAGATAAATATATGTATTGGGATCTTTCGTATCTCTCTCCAAATACTCCCTCTCGATCAAACTCTCCACCCTCTTTTTGATCATCCCCGGATCCGGCATGAACCTCTTCGACAACTGCTCCGTAATTTGCAGCATCAAATCTGAATGCTTCAACGTTTTCCTCGCCCTATAATCCACAGCCGTCAGCATCGCAAGAAAGAAAACAAAAGTGAAAACATAAGAGAATACGCACTTCATGGTCCGCACAATCGCAGCCTCGATTAGATGAGCCCTGCTCTCGTCAACTTTATCCTCCGTTTCCTTCCTCTCTTTGTCTGTCTCCACTTTATTCCCCATACTCTTCACTGTACCGATCTTAAACTTCAACTGTTTGGATGTGAAGTTTGCATTGAAGGAGAATTTATCAGTGGGTTTGACATCACGCGACATGGGCTGCTTGATTAGAACACGTGTTCGAGGAGCAACGGCAAGAGATTGTAGATGTCTAATAAGTTCGGACTCCGGGATTGACGTAAGAGTTTTGATTTCCTAGCATTTTGTTAGCATTCGTATTGTACGCATGATCCAAGAACTCATACATTGTAGGTTAGGGACTCGCTGTCCGGATCGTTGAATTGCAAGAGAATGACAAGAGCATAGGTAGCAACGTTGATCTCGTACTTTCGTGCTTTGAATGTTGCTCTTACATCGGCGGTACCCTGCAATAATCGTTAGCACTAGTTTTACGGATAACGGCCAGCGAAATATACCATTTGGGGTTGCCACGTCAGCTGTCGCCCGTTATGTCTTCTCAAGTAAAACTGTTGGAACGAAGCTCTGATCTTCTCCAGCTCGGTCGGATATGTGCAAGTATGCGTAGCCTCGCCACCCATCGAACTCCACGGCCAAAAAGTAGAAGTGAGAACTTTGATATCCAAATCGATGGTAGGATCCTCAGAGTGTAAGTTCGCCAGGTGCTTCTTATACTCCGTTGTCAGATCCTGAGATACATTCATGTCTTTGAACATTCCCTCCATCTTTGATGTGAATGAATAACCGACTTCCACTTTGAATTTGGAAATCATAGCGCGCTCTACATCATTGGATACAGATCTACCCAAAATGAGACGCTTCGACAAGTGTTTCTTGTAATATCGCTCAAATATGTCCTTATCTTGGATATATCTGAACAGAACAATGGCTTTATCGAGCACACTATCGACTTCCGCCTCGGTCTTGCCCTTCAATCCTTTCTTAATATTCTCATCAACGAACAAAGAGATGTATTCGGGAGATCTCCGATTATCGTTGATAAACTCCGCGAAGGCTTTGGAAATCGTTTGCTGAACACCCTGATCAGATTCAAAGCTGCAGAGCCAGATCTT
Source organism: Orbilia ellipsospora (assembly GCA_036971675.1). Lineage (NCBI taxonomy): Eukaryota > Fungi > Ascomycota > Orbiliomycetes > Orbiliales > Orbiliaceae > Orbilia > Orbilia ellipsospora. Next base: position 1,272,918 of record JAVHJO010000011.1, on the reverse strand, counting down.
ATCAATCTTGTCTTTTAGAGCAAGAACATCCTCGACCCATCTAAGCGCCATCAAAGTTTCCGCGTGAACGGTTTTATCTTCAACCGTCGACGGTTCCCCGCTCGCGTCAGCGGAGACAGCAGCCTTCCTAAAGCTGTATACGCCCTTGTTGATCTCCTTGCCGAGATGTACGATACGATCCTTCAACATCCGGCGTATCTCGTTGACGTGGGTGTCAACTCGTCTTACAAGCTCATAAAGAAGTTTCAATTGTTCAAACCGGTCGTTATCCAGCATGAAGTTGAGACCTGAAGCTTCAAGCTGCATGACCTCTCTGATGTTCTCCGTAATTAGTCTCTGTTCGACGATGGCGCGGATCTTTGGTTCTGTCAGTGTAGATATTGTGCTTTGCGTGCGCTCCCATTCTTCATTAAGGCGATCGTTGGTTCTCTCAATGTAAGTAGCCGCGTCACAAACTTCAATCAATTTCCGAGCTTCCTCAGTATAAAATTTGTCGCTAGCATCAAGGAACGCGCCTAAGTGATGTTTAAGTCAATACGGGGCCCTTCAAACGAAATTGGATTATATGTACCTTCAAACTTTGTCAAGTAGACCTTCTGGTCCTCCCTTTCATCCAACGTCTCGTAGAGACCCTCCAACATGTAAACACAGGACCGTATCCGAGCTCTGTCAATAACATCGCCATCTCGCTCCATCTGCATCTGTTCCAGCAGGACTCTGTTCAAGTCGGCACCGATATCGTAGTCGACATTTCGCAGGACATTATCCCTGAATAAGGACATACCGACGGCTTGGATCGACGGCTTCTTATTGTCGTTACAATATACACGGTCCTACAAGCGATTCCACCCGTTCATCTAGGTTAGCAAAACTTCTAGTGAACAAAAATAATAATCTCTATAAGGTTGTATGTATCGTACGTACCAGGTACATGAGAATATCTGTAATCATTCCCAAGCACAACTGGTGGTCCTCCCACGCCTGTTTGACAGAAGCCAGGAAGCGATTCCCACTCTCTCGCCGCTCTATTGCACTACTACCGGCTGCAAAGGTGGGTCTGGTGGGCTTCAGCTGGGTGGCGGTAACACGTCTGAGACGTTCCTTGACGAGATCGTTTACGCTGTTGTAGAGGGCATCGCCATGTTTCTTGAGGACCATCTTATAGGCCGTGCGGTATAGTTCTTCAAAGGAGAGATTTGAGGCATCGCGCTCGTAGATTTGCTGGAGGGCTTCGGAGAGAAGACCCCACGCTTCATCGAATTTCATAAAGTCGTTGGCGAGGCCCTGTACCATTTCGAGCGATACGCGATTAGCTTATGGAAAGTTGTTTGAAATAGAATTAGACAAGGGGGAATTACTCGTCGAGGTGGGCGAATCTTAATACGCCCCGCACCGCCGGGTTTGGAAGACATATTGATAGATATTGGTTTGGTCGAATAAGAGTGGCCAAGCTAGGACGGATGAGCGTCTTTTGATGTCGAGCTCTGATATCAGAGAAGTAGGAACGGGATCGACCAGAGAAAAGAAAAGGTATAGAAGTAGCGGTTCAGTTCTAGAAGCGAACAAGAGACTTTTATAGATATGACGGGTGCGATTCCGGAATGATGGAAATGGTGGATATGGTGCCTGAACTTGATGTGAGGAATGAGAGAGGTAGCTAAGAGATAGCTCGATAGAGTAGCCCAGAAAGGAAGTGGGAAAAGGATGAGAACAAGAAGGAGTTTGGATGATATTGCCAAATAGGTATTGATTGATTGAAGGGGAGGATAAAATAAGTCAAGCCATAACTGCTGTCATTAAAATACAAGGCGAGAGTCGATGTCGACGCGGGGGAAAGAAGGAGAGTACGGGCAAAGGGTAACTCTTGTGAGTAACTTTGTTTTCAAAGGAAGCGACTCGCTGCACAACCGACAGCTCGCAGACCACTGAGAGCGAGTGCGCTTTTGGTAAGAACGCGACAAGGCTAGCTGCCTGACACTGCCAATTTACGCAGCGGGGCTCAAACTATTCGAATGGACATCCTTCAGCAGCTCTGTAGGATTGACAGCAGCAGTGTGTATTATTAAAAACCTACATGGATAGCATCTCCAAACTCGTGTATCGCGAGGGTGTCAATGTCACTTCAATCCGCAGTGACGTTGACGTCCGAGGTGAGCTTACCGCGGAACACGCATCTCCGTATCGGGCAATCCGAAACAGGCAAACATCTCGAAATACTTTCCAACCTCACCTCCAACACATCCATCGATTATCAATCACTTTGAGTATCCTTCACCACCATCTTCTTCCTTCAACTTAATCAATAACAACCAACTGTCGCCTATCATGAGAGCTTCTACCTCCCGTCTCGCCAGATCGCTCACCAGATTATCATCACCATCATCATCCCGAATTCTCCCTCCAAGACCAATAACAACCATCTACCACCCCTCGATATCACTATCGCCATCTTCCTCCTCCCGCATCCCTCCACCATTCTCCTCCTTCATCCGCAAATACTCATCAGAATCAGACTCCCCTTCCATACTCCCACCTCCTTCCTCTTCTTCACCATCATCACCATCTTCCTCCTCCCCATCCTCACAAAAAGTAGCCTCCTTCCCACTCTCCGAAAAACCCTCCTACGAATTAACCTTCACCTGCAAAAAATGCTCCCACCGCTCCTCTCATAAAGTCTCAAAACAAGCCTACCATAAGGGCACAGTCCTAATCCAATGTCCCAACCCAACCTGCCAAGTCCGACACCTCATCGCCGACCACCTCAAGATATTCAGAGATAATCCAACAACTATCGAAGACATTCTAAAGCAGCAAGGCGAAAAGATCACAAAGGGTGTCAAGTATTCCGATGGGGACATTGAAATACTACCGGACGAAGAAGTAGTAGAGGGGGAGGTGAAAAATGAGGGTGAAAAAGAGAAATAGAACGATAACAGTTGTTAATATATATCATCTTCGTCCCCCGTTTGGGGTCTGGCATGGGCATCAAAAGTGTTTCACGAGAAAAGTTTTGTCTCGTCTCATATACCGGCCGCGGCTCAGGGAATACCCATCTCATCTCCTACTATCTCATACCGATCCTCTCTTTGTATCTTTAGCGAACCATTAATCTGTATAAAGTACCATAAAACTTTGTAATTTAAACTATAATGTATATATCACTCCATCCCGACCTAGCAGTATACATCACACGAAGAGGGTCTACACTCTTATCGAAACCAAACCCTCTCGAAGGTGCATCTACATGGTAAGCCCAGGACGTAGATTTGAAACCCAGTATAAATAATATTTAAAAAGACCCTTAATCCATATTATCATTCTAACAATCCATCGAATATATATTTTATCACGCAATTTAATTTCCTATATCCAAATTGCCCTCGAAGAATGGCACCATCCAATTCTCGATCAACCATCCTTCAATTCTCCCATCAAATATTAATCCCCTGTTGTCATCATCACCACCACCACCACCACATAACATCCTAATACTTCCAATTTTAGAACGAAATGACCAAAACCAAGTGTAACCAACCATACCAAAAATCCCAAACAATCCTCCCAAATTAAAGTTCCAAAACTTAAGCGACAAAAAAGGGTCTTCGCAAGGCCAGGACGGCTGCTGGTTTACGAGACAAGAAAGGAATGAAAAGAAAGAAGAAGAAAAGAAAAAGCGCTATCAAAGCAATGACCATTCTTATGCGATCAAACCATTGTGCATACAGATAAAAAACCAAACCCAAAAGAAAAGCGGAATGCAAATATACAGAAATAACACGAACGACGAAAAAACCGAATCCAGTGGTATGATTAAGAAAGGAAGGGTATTCAAAGGGAAAAGAAAAGAGCAAATAAATTTATGACCCCCAATGATAATATTAAAGCTTCAAAAACCCAATCTGGAAAACAAAAAAAAAAGCGAAGAAAAATATGAAAATTTAGAGAGTAAAAAGGAAAGGGGAGATAAAAATCACACTGCCAAAATTGATTCAGGGCTCATCATCCCAGGCGTATTATCCATTTCCTTTTCTTCAAACTTCGGAGCAAGTCCGTTATTCTCTTCAGACAATGGCGGTGTAGCGGTAGGCGCGATGATAGCGGTAGAGCCACCAGGTGGTGGTTTGGTAGCAACGGGAGGCGGCGGATTTGGTCGCTTCTTCTTCTTGGAGTTTCCACCTTGTCCTGAAACTGGTCGTTTGCGTGGTGTAGTAATTTTGCCCTGTAGCATAAATTAGTAGCCGCTCGTAAGAAAAAGCCAATAAAAGGGCTGAACATACGGTAGGTGGTAATCTTGGTTTTGGTGCTCTCTGCTTGATTGGTAAATCCTCATCTTCGATAAGCGGCTCCTCGCTGTTGGCGTGAAGCTTAGCCAGGAAGAAGTTCTGAACCAAGCCGATCTGGTCCTTAAGAAGATCACGGGACAGAGGCTCGAAAGGTGGTGGTGCCTTGTATTCGGTAGTTGGTACCGCAGCATTGCTATATCTTCCGTTAGTATAAACTGAGAGAATTGATGTTTGGAACGGAATACGTACATCGAACTCTGGGTTTGATATGAGTTTGCAAGTCTACCCTGAAGGACACGCATAAGTCCAGACGAGATGGACATGCCAAACTCCCTCTCCAACCCAATCTCCTTGAAACCGTAATAATCGTCCCCAACGTCGTCCGTAAAGTCACCGTTGATGAAGTGACGCATATCCTCTTCGGCGGCTTCTGGATTCTCGGCGTCTACCAAAGTCGGTCGCTATTGTATTGATTAGCATGGCAGTTATGCGTAACTAGAAATATTTGAATTTTTACCAAAAGATCGTCCAAATGAGCGCGCATGCGCTCCTTCAGTTGCACAAGCTTGATACCAAGACGCTCGACATCATCTCGGATATACGACTCCAAAGCTTCGATTTCAAGCCCGTTTTCACCAAGAGTATGTAGCAAGATTTCCTAAATACTATTAGCAATCACAATCAAACCACTTAATTTCGTGTGAAAACTTACATCAGGCGCAAATTTGCCAGTAGGAAGCACCGTCTCTTGATACAACATGACCGTCTTGCCAATCTTTTTGAAAAAACTCGCCGCAATATCGGTAACAAGATCAAACGCGGTTGGTTGAAAATCCTCAAACCCGGCATGGTAGAATAATTTTGCAACTGAGCGTTGAAACGCCGCTTTAGAAACTTCGCCAGACATGATCGGTCCATCGTCGGAGATCAGAAAGTCTTCAGGCTCCTTCTCAACAAACTCTTGGGGATCGTATTTGGCGAATTGGTTGCTGTAAACTTGCGTCTGGACTTGCATCTGCTTGATGACACCAATTTTATGGCAAATCTTTCGTGTCTCTTGCATGGTTTTCATATTCGAATCCATGCTTCTGGCAAGCCCAGCAGGTGGTTGGGTGAAGATTCCCTTTGGAGCCATTCGCCTACATTTCGTTAAACACAATATATAGACATCCTCACATCAAAATGAAACTTACAAGGTATCATTGTACTTGTCGATTTCTTCATCATCATCGCCAAGCCAAGCCAGGTTCCACGGTAATTCAGGAACACTATCAAGAACCTTATAATAGTTTGGCAGCATCTCATCCTCCTCATCGTGCTGCTCTTCCACAGCGACGGCGAGGGGAGCTTTGATATCTTTGGCTGCCTCCTTATCTCCGTGTGCGAGCTCAGATCGTATGAACCGACCCAGACCAACCCGACCCCGGATCAAAGCCGGTTCATCGAGTTGAATTTTCCCAGCTCGAAAAAGCTTGTGTCGTTCGCTCTGAAAATTAAAAGTAAACATCACCGCACTCTTCCTCATACAATAGCTTAGCACTTACCGCTGCTCTAGCTCTTGACTTTTTCGTCATCGTCTTCCACGTCTTATACTCCAGATCCAAATCATCTTCGACTTCGTACTTCTCCAATGTCGACTCCAAGTCCAACTGCGAAATGTATCCATTGCTCGGAGTATGCGCGGGAGGAGGGGTTCCGAATCCGTTTTGAGACAGAAAACTCGACTCCGCCATGACATGAGCGGGAACCGGACTATCGCGCGCTTTCACATCTGGGATACCTTGGATATTGACGATTGGCGGCTTCGCCTCAGGTGTACTTTCCGTTCTGGCGGGTTTCGCTCCCTTCTTAGCTTTACTGGTCCCAGGTGCCTTTCTATTCATCCTCGAAGTCATGATTGGCTCTGAAATATCCTCATTAGCATAATTCCTTTCAACATTCAGCATGTTCAAGGAACCCCACCATCGTCGCTCTCAGCATCCGCATCTTGGTCATGCGCTCCAGCTTCTTCCGCTTCCACCTCAGCGCGATCTCGAATCGTAATATCGGGTATTAACGGAATAAGGCTCTGTGTCATCTTTTGCATCGCGATGGCGTGTTTTCGTAGATAGTGTTTCGGATCGGCGTTATATTGCAAGCAATTTTGCCATATCAAATTCAAGTCGTCGACGAATTCCTTCTTGCTCTTGTAGGCCAGCTGCTTAAGCTTTTTCATAACCGTCCCGAGATCCATTGGCTGCTTAATAACTAAACGAAAAACCACCGTTAGCGTCGAAATAAATCCCCAGTTCACCAAATTCAACTTACTAGCAAAGTAATCCGGAGCTTCACGCTTGTTAACCCTATTCAAGAATGCCGTAGAGTGTTCCGTCTGCGCCCTCAACTCGAGCACCACCTTCTCCGCCGCCTCATACAACTCCTCCTGTCCTACTTTATCCTCACTCGCCCATTTCGATCTATTCTTCTTCACCTCGGACATCAAATTCCTCAACTCCATATCCGAAACTGCAACACGCTCCCTCTTAGCATCGATCCTCGCGATCAAATGCTTCAACGTCAAACTAGACGCCCCTAGATTCGCATTGCTCAGTTTCCCAGGTGCCCCCTGCGCGTTCGCCTCGGCGTTGACCTGTCTGTCCGATTCGTCCAATTTTTGCTGATCCAACATGGCATCCCTATCGCTCTCCAAAGTGTAAAACATGGTCGAGAAGGATAACCTCGCCGCTTCCTCTGCCGCCTTCTTGTCCGCCTCCAGTTTCTCCCTCGTCGCCGTAGCACTATCCTTCGCCCCAGAGGGTGACTTTGTCCTATCCGGTGACGAGATGTGGATGGTAGGTGGGATGGGTGAACGCGGTTTTTGGACTGACGGCGGGGGCGGGGGTAACGACGTTGGCGCGGGTGCATCGTCCTCCTCGTCCATATCGTAATCATCATCCTCCTGCGCCCTGGTAGCCTTGACCACAGGCGTACCACCACCAACACCATTCGTCAACCCCAACGACGTGTCCGCGCCATCTAGATCCTGATCACTCGGTTCCTCGACCCCGAGAAGCTCGTGCACGGTCAGGTCCGTGGCGCAACATGGCCTCCGACTCGGGAAAATCGCCGCAATAGCTTTCTCGAATCGTTCGTAGCGAGCGCGACATGCCGCCGTGAGGGGATCTATCGGTTCTTCCTTGTCCGTTTCCGCGGGGTCGATCGAGTTTGTCCGCGTCCTGGATCGTTCGTCTCGGAGTATCTGCACTCGGAGATTGGTCGACGAGTAGGACGACGACATGTTGGCTAGTGTCAACTGTTATAACAGGATCCCTATGAGGAAAACACAACCAACTTTTGTTGCTACCCTCTCCCTCCCGTGAAAAAGGGAGATGCGGGTGATATGTGTGTATGTCTGACCGAGTGTGATTGAGTTGGAAACAGGTGGGTTTTCCCGATAATGTGAACGGGTGGCGGTTGATACGGCCAATGCTTGATTGGTAGAAAATTCCAATCCAATCCGATGCCAGGGGAGGATGGAGGAGGGGGTGGGGGGTTGGGATGCGTGTATGTTCCCGGGGAACGAGTTTTGATATAAAAAGGGTAACTAACAATCACGTTATCCGAGTTTATATACACACCCCTTCACCCTTTTTTTGAGGATACGTCGCGCCGGGTTCCGACAAATAAAAAAAGGGTAAAAAATGATGAAAGGATCTGCTGGGTAAAAACACCGGGGAGAACGGGGTGTTAGTTAACTCATAGCAGATGCGGCCGTTGAGTAGTAGTTGAACGAGCGACGCCTCGGAGATGATGGGATGATGGGGGAGGATTCGATGATAATTATATTCGCGAGGATGGGTGTCTGGTTCCGACGGGGAGCTGGTGTTGTTGATGAGGCAGATGTTTGATGGTTTGTCCGGCTCTGCGTTGTTGCGATGTTGTTGCGGCTCCCGGCTGCCAAGTCCAGTCAAACGCGGGTCATCCTGCCTTCCTGCACGCCATCCCAGCTGAGGGCTCACATCTGCGTACCCTTCGCAGCGTACATCCCAGCACTCGGTAAAATAAACCTACCTTCTCTGGCGACAATTTATATACAGATCACAAGGACGGAACCACAGGATAGCATGTCATTTGAGATGGATTATTGATTGATAATACAAAAAAGTCATTCAAATCTGATATATTGTTCACCTGCACCTTCCCCCTCGTCTCCTTACAATCTACCTTGTAATGTACCTGCAGGACCCGTTACAAAAAAGAAAACCAAAAAAAAGTAGACGACATGCATGATGCCGGCCGCCTATGCGTCTAACAATTAACTCTACATCTCGTATATCAATCTATACAATCAACTCTGAGGAATTCCAGAAATCATGCATGGGGGAATTTACAGTAATAGTCTTAGTTCTAACATTATTATATATCCCAAACCGAGTCCAATGCGGAGAGTATCCTTTGAAAGAAAGAAGCACCAACAAAATGTCAACAAACTATTGAAAAAATGTGTGATCGTTTAGCGCTTCTAAAACAGCCCGAGTGAAGGAGAAAGATGCATAAAGAGAAAAGCAAAAAACGCCAATGTAAACCTCCCTGAAGAAAAAACAAGAAAACCAAAAAGTTATTAATGCCAGAGTCGGCCTCTATCGTGGTTTGAAAGAAGAACTTTCTTATACAAGAGTCGAAGAGAAGCGAAGAAGCGAAGGGAGAAGAAAATGAGCATGTAAAAGAAACCCCACGCTTCTAACCCAGATCTAACGAATGAAACACCCCAAAGTACAATGATCTTTGAATTATACTATCCTTATTACCATATAAATGCTTTGTTTTTTGTTTGATTTTTGGCTTTTTGGCTGTTGAATTCATGGACTGGAGGCTCCGGTAGCTTTGCTGCTGCCACCTTCGGAAGCGGTATCCTTATCCTTCTGTGAATTCCGCCTCGTAAGCTCCACATCAGTCTCTTCTCGGCTTACAAAAGTCCAAGACTCTTCAGCGCTGTCGGAAGTCTCCAATTGTGGATTCTTAATGAGAGACTTGGCGTATTCCATGTCTCTATAAATAGCTTGAATAGCAGTGTCAACTCCATTTTCCTATTTCGAGCTGTTAGTTACATCACAAAAAGGAAATACTATATCAAAGGAACTTACTGATCGGATTTGTTCACCCAAAACCCTCGCCTTCGTGATCATCCGGGTGCTGTTCGTGGCAAGCCACATAGCCTCCGACAAGGTCTTGACGTTCAACTTCTTCAAGCACACACCAACACCCAGATCCTCAACCCGTCCACCAAAGAAGAATTGATCTCCAAAGAACGGATTGATAACAGTCGGCAATCCAGCTCGCAGACTGGCACCTGTAGTACCCGCACCACCGTGATGAACTGCGGCATCAATATGCTTAAAGAGCCAATCGTGTGGTGTGGCCTTGATGGGCAGAATGCAATCCGGCAGAGGAATCTCCGGTGCGCTGGCGTCCTTCTTTCCCAGTCTGTCAGACCAACCTTTCGACAAGAGACATCGCACATCTGCCTTGACCACAGAGTCCACAACCGTTTGCGTCAAGGCGAGAGGATCGGATACAACGATAGATCCAAAGCCAATATATACAATTGGCTTACCATCGTCCCTAGCTTTGCGCATAAACTCGAGCATCTCAGCTGGTGGTTCAAAGTTCTGCTGACTTTCGTCCAGGAACCAGTATCCCGTCACCCTAATCCAATCACTAAAGTCCAGAGGGGGGACCACAACACTTGGACTAAAGTTATAGAGGAATGGAACCTTGTTGGGTTGCATCTTGTCCAGACTGGTGCTCTTCAGGTTGAGCTCCTTCTTTCGCCATCGGTTCACCTGGCCGGCAATGGCTTTCCAAAAGACATTGTCAAACATAATGTAGGAGAAATAATTGTATGCACCTCCCATCTTGTGGTCCGGAACGGCAAAAGCGTGCGGATATGCTCTGGTACGAGTCCATGGCATTGTGAAGGCGCGGAAGTATGGAATTCTCAGCGCTTCAGCGATGTGTATACCAGCCATAGCGCTAGGGCTCTCGATCAAGACATCTGAGTCCTGGCAAGCAGACCAAGCGGAACCGAGAAGTTCGTCTATCCACGAACGAAATTTGGAAGATGCCTCCTTGAGGAATGATATCGTAAACATGCCGTTCTCAACGCAAACCCTCATAAGCTCGGCGGGATCACCGGCGACTTCTCTAAATTCGATGCCATGGCTTTCAACCCAGCTTTTAAACTCGATATGCGTTGCGATCCTGGCCTTGTGACCGTCCTTGATCAAACCCTTGCAAAGGGCAATATAAGGTTGAACATCACCCCGGGAACCAATCGTGAGACATGTGAACCGAAGAGGCTCTTGAGGCTTGAAGTGAACGATTGAGGTGTGGGGATCGTCGAAAACTATTGGTGGCATTTCGAGAGAATGGCCAGGTGGCACTGCGGGTGATGTATGAGGGAGCTTCATTTCATGCTCTAAATGTCCAGCTTCAAGTCGAGCTGCTTGTAGCATATCATGTTCGCGTTTCGCAATCTCTGCGTTAACCTTTTGTTCGGGTGTGATCAGTTGGCTTTCTCGCATATGGCGAGCATTGTCGATTGCTTTCGTGAGAGTGCTGCCGCAATCGTCTCGGTTCTCTAAGCCAGCAAATTCGAAGAAGAGCTCCTCATGTCCGCGAATGGTCACAACCAATCCGTGATAGCTAAATCGGAAACCTCGCTCTTTATCCACGTTTTCAACGTCACGAAGAGGAAGGATCATCTAGTTGTTAATTAGCAAATGTGAGAACATCAAAAAAGCGAGCCTAGAAGCTACATACCCTAGTTTTAGTACCCGGAACCATACTCCTAAAGCAGAAATGCTGATCGCCCAAGTAAATTTTGCCATATAGAGGCAAAACTCTAAAGAGATAGCCAAAGTAGACAGCGATGAGATTTTCAGATTCTGGTAGGGCAAATCTCTGTCTGAATCGTTCGGATGGAGTGGTAGCTCCCTCGTCCTCGTCATCAGCATCGGCGTCTGCGGTCGCTGCATCGGTAGGCACTGTCGGTTTATCATCATAATGTTTACGACCACCCGTCCACATGTCCGTGACTTTCCCAATATAACCCATGCTGCCTGTAGCAACGTGCTTTGACCGCCGCTTCATCCAATCGGCGATACCTTGGGCTGAACGGATAGGATATGTCCCCACTCTGTAAACGTCTCCCAAGGCACCGCCAGCAATGCCTGATTTCTTGTCAGACGATCGTTTCGTTTCGATCGATGGACGCTCCAGATCAGCAGGTGACGATTCCGTTTTCTGTATGGACTCTATCGTACTAGCAGTGGTTGGGAAACTGAGATCTGTCCCGGTTCTCGAAGGAGGATGGATATTGAGTGGGGGTGCGTTCATTGGCGTAATAGTGCCCTCTTTACCCTTTATTGTAGGAGACCGACCTCTATCGATTCCCGAGGGTTCCGCAAAGGCAATTGATTGTTGAAAAACGTCGCTCCTGGTCAAAAATTGGCTAGCAGCAAGCTCTCCTTCGCTTTCCGAGGAAATAGGCATTGCTTCAGACGATTCCGTTAGAGAAGAAGGTTCACTCTGCATCGACTTGACATATGAGCTGGAGGAAAGCTCCCGTGATGGGGATCCTCTCGCTGATATCGGAGGCGACGGCTTGTGAGATTTGGTTTTCCGTCTTAAGAGACTAGCTACAGATGGGCTGCGACGGTGTTCTTTATCCATGCTCTTCCTAGAGATGTCCAAGCTTCTTCGATTCGCCACATCCAAGCTTCGTCGCGAGTACTCGCCGCTAGTACGAGGGCTGCCGGCGACCGGAGAAGCTGGGACAGAAAGCAAAGTGTCCCTAACTGCTTCTTTGAGGAGCGGTGCAACACCATCACCACCTCGAGGCGCCACCGCACCGCCCGCGGGCCAGGCTGGCATTCCCATAACGAGCGAGTTTCTGATCGACAACCTAGTAGGCGATACAGGACTCATCTCGCGAGCTGGAGAGCATCCTTGACTCCTTGTTTTCGCCATCGGATCAGTTCCAGCGTTACCTTGAGTTAAAAGGTGTTCCGGAATCTTCTTTGCCGTGGTGTCTTCAACGAGTAGCCTGATAAGTTCAAAGGCTTCCGCGCCAAATGTGAAAAAGGAGAAAAAGTACTAGAGCACAAAGGGTCAGCGGATTTCATGCTAGGTGATTTGAAATAGTCTTTACCTCGTCAATAGCGTAAGTTTCGTCGTCTGCAACTACTTTCAACTTGAATGTATCCGCAAATTCGATGACCGGACTCTTTTCGACGTCAAGAACATTCTCTATCGGTATCACAACCTTAACACTATCACCGTCGTTGTGTATCCGAAAAATGACTTTCTCTAGAGCTTTTGTCCATTCAGCAGCACTTGTAGCAGAGTCCGCCTTGAATTCGAATTTGCGAGAGTTTGTGACAAGTGTGAAAGTGTGATCTTTGCTGCCCTCATCAGCATAGGCGTGGATGGCGTAGCGGAGATCGATATTTCCGCTGGGGAAGTAGAGTTCGGAGACATTATTGTAGTAAGATAGGACGTCTCCTTTCAAAGTAAACCAATAGCGACTGTAACGAGGGTTTTTCCGGCCTCGTTTGTAAAAGTGACCCGATTTTAGAACAGAGTCCTAAGTTGCATATCAGCATTAAAGAACCAAGAAAACGGAGAGAGCTATAACATACATGTTTCTTGGGCATGTATGCAAAAAAGCAAATGTGGCGATCAGTTATGTAAAGATACCCTTGGAGGAGCACAGTCTTGAGTAACCAGCAGGGATATTCTAAAACAATAGTGATCAGCTATAAGAAGCTCCAGTGTATCGAGTTGAAAGCTTATATTTACCAGATTGCACCTCTTCGAGTTCGGCAAGGTGGAAAATCTTTTGGACCTTCTCAGCTAGAGCTGTCGATGATATCGAGAACTCGGGAAAGAGGACGTCTTCACTGCCTTCTTCGATCGCTGCCATGGCCGAGTTTGCTGCAGTTATTGTAGATTGTTCCAAGCTGGGTATACCTGCAGGAGTGCTCGATTGTGATAAGGAAGGTGGGAGGGACCCATGGCTTGACGATAGTTCTGTCGATGAGGTAGCATCATCAGAAGCTGATACGCCGGAGCTCGGAGCATGTACGGCTTTCTTGTCGTTGCGTTTTAGTTGTATCGATTTAATAAGGTTTTTTGGGTGGAATCTGCTGTCGCTGCTGTGTCTCGAAGATGTGAGATCTACCTTTTCCGGATCACTAGGAGCTTTGGTGCGTTCCTTGGGCGCACTCTGCAAGCCATCTTGTACAAAGGTCTTCATCATTTTCTTTCGCTTCGATTCCTCATCACTACTGTCGTCGTCTTCGTCACCTTCTTCAATGTCGGAGTCAAACCTGGCGTGGAAATCGACTTTGGAACTTGCGGCTTGTATCATCTGAAAGACAGACTGGTGCATGCTAAAGTTTGTGCCTTTAGCAGAGAAGCTTACATCTTTGAGATCATCTTCGCTGGCAATCTTGAAACGGTCCGGGAGAGCTGGAGAGTGTGATCTTGGCCGGCTACGCTGGGGTAGGTTAACACGGTCCAACCGTGTTGGTCTGTCTTCGACTTCGGACGACATTTTGTATTCCCTTCTTATTACTCAAAGGAGAGAGCGGAACGGGCGAGTAGAGCTTCGCGGTTCGAAACTAAGGTACAAGGCCTCTTTTCTGTTTTTGGTGGGGTGATGTGGTGCGTATGGGTTAAGTCTGCTTGTCTATGGCGGATGGGAAGGCAGATAACGAGATAATGAGGGTGTCAAAGTGGTTCGTCCGTGTGACCTGCGTATGGCTAGAAAGTCAGCATACCCATCCACGAACGAATCGTAAACCTCAAATAAAACAAATAAAAGGTTCTTGGGGACTTGAGATCCGCGGTATCAAGCCTCGAGATATAATCTTCACTCGGAGGCACCTGCGCTTTTTGCGGGTTATGCACCTGGATCCTGTTTTTTCGCGTGACTCTGCCACGCCATTTGGATGGGCGGATGGAAAGACTTCCGAGCCTTGACTTACCTCTCGATATCGGTAAAAAATTAAATGGTGAAAAGAAGCCAAAAGTTTGATGGCGATTCAGGATTGGCTAGTGTATAGTGGAGCAATAGAGAGAGGCGGTCCGTGTATGAAGGGTCAAATAAATGAGAGTAGACGAGTTGTAGTGTTTATATATATGGATGCACAAGATAAAACAAAGAGGATCAACAAGTACAAAAGATGTTCAAGGTTCCACGAGAGGGACGCCGCTAATTAAAGTATGCTGATTGATATCGTTATCTCAAAACGAAAGCGATCCGGAACGAAGAGGTCGGAATGGTCTTTATTTAAACGGATCCCGATGGAGAAGTGGTAGACGAATGTGGTGCAGCCATCGAGTATGGAACTTGGTATCCCCCGACTGATTCAAGAGGCATCACCGTGGAAAGTAGGAATGATATTCCCGTACAAGCAATATAATAAAATACTAAGCTCGGCCAAGGGGGCAAGCTTGATGACGGGGATAGCTTGGCTTCCTTTGACCAAACGGTAACAATAATAACAAAGAGAGGAAGACGGACAAATGGCGTGGAGAGCAGCCCATTCGTCAGTCAGTTCAGTCAGTCAGTCACTATTAGTTGATTGGGTGGGCAAGGTTGGAGGTTGCAGGTGGAAGCGAGGGACGGCCACACAAAGCGCAGCAGCAGAGCACGAAGAACGAGAGAGGCGGAATGCGGTGCATCGGCCTGCATTCTGCATTATCGCCCCGTCCCTTCTTGCTTCCCTTGTTTGGTTCATTCCTTCAATCGATCTAATTAATCGCGATTTGAGACTAATAATCACGGTGACTGGACTGGTTATTACTCAGCCAGCGACCTAGCGCTAGGATCGTCTGCCCACGCCCGGCACCCGATTCTCGTGCTGCATCATCGCCAACGTCAATCATCTCTCCTCCCTGCAAACATCGCATCGGAGCACCCGGGATCGCATAGATTGTCGCTGCAACTGCAGTATTCAAGTTAAACCTCCCATCTATCCAGCCATCCGCCTTACTCTCCTCACTCTCACCATTCTCGTCCAAACTCTCCCACTTTATAGGGATTCTTAGAGAGAGGGGGAGACATGTGTTCTGCCCAATGATGCAATTCGCAGACTTCTTCGATGCGTCGATGCACCATCGGAATCGCCTGCAGGTTGACCACCCAAAACAGGCGCAGCTATCCCTGCTACCTGTCGCAGCGCCCGCGTTAACGTTATCTCTTCGTATCGGGAGAGCTCGAAGGACGTCTGCTTTTATTTGCGACTTGAAGAATTCAATTGAACTCAAGCTTGATCTGAATTGATCCAACCAAAAAGAGGGAAAAATCGTTCTAGAAAAAAAGAAGCTTCGCCCATGTGTATGCCGTGAACCTTCAACACCAACTTGGACATCTAAGCCGCATTCTTGTCGTCTGAACCCTGTTCGTCGAGGCTACCATGTCCCCTCCCCGATAATCTTTCGGCTACACTCTAAAATATTCCCTCTTTCGGTGGGGTTGATGTATTGGCTAGTCCCAGCAAGGCATTCTCAAATAGTCTTTTGGTGGTCCTTTCGATAACTTGGTCTCGATGATCCTAGTACCGGTAAACCTTTGAACCATATCCTTAGGAGGGGCTGGTAACAGCTAGTATTTTGTCGGCATGCAAGGCCCGCAAGGGTTTTAACTTTCATGCCTTCGAGGCTAAACTTTCACGAACAATTAAAGAGCTCACAGTTTCGCGACGTCGGCTGTGCTAAATTTGATTACGTACATTCAATATTAGGTGTGCAACTACGCAGTTGCTCAATCTTTTGCTTTCTCAGGGTGATTGAAAGTTTCGAGTGTAGAATATTTTATATTCGTCATGGGCATGAATGCGCCATGATGAATGCATTTTTGGGACCGTGGTTGCAAGAGTTTGATGCTTTGGAGCTTTCCACACAATTGGAAAGATGGTTTGTATCCAATTCGGATACACACCATAGCCGCCGTTTTTTACAAGCCTTAGCTACGAGCGGGCTTAGTGAAGCTTTGGGTATCAACTTCGTCTAGTTTTAATTACCAAATTAAATTCGATGAAACTTAGATCTATTACTCAGTGGCAAGCTATGACTACAATGAGCTATGACAATAAAAGAAGAAATGCAGATACTCCTGCGGTGGCGAGGCCAACGACTGCTTACAAGACAGTAGTAACTACCGACCAGTCACAGCAGGATCCAAAGGCTTGATGCCAACCAAAATTTAGGAGAATCTCGCCAATTGGAAGGCCTGATTCCCTGCAGGAAATATTTTGCATTAATCAGCAAGTTGTTTCGTGAAGCTGTCCCTTGCATCTGGATCCTGAGCGGCGGTTGGTGTTTTCGGACAGGATCTAAATTTTGGGCTACTTAAAGTCGGCCGAGAAGAGCTTTCCAACAACCAAAAAATCTCAACTCAACCACTACCAAAACACCACAAACCAAAATTTGATAACCGTATCTCTCTTCTAAAATACCTTTTCATACAAACCATCCCATCTCCATCACTCAAAGCTAGCAAAGATGGCTCTTAGCTTCACCGAAATGCCCCTCTTCGGAGGCGCCATCACTTCCAACGTCCCATCCTCCTGGATGGACATGAGGTTCGTACCAATATAAAACCCCACTCTGGCTTTCTGCGTCTCTAAAGCTTGTGTCTTCAAGATCAAGCACCACACTCGTTTCAATCGCGCACGCCGTATCAATCGTTTAAATTCGTTCTTTTCCACCCCCCCCCCCCCCCCCCCCCCCGTTTTGACTTCGAAAAATCCCCCCTCATCACTGGAGACCACTTTAACCAACCATCGAATAATCTGGCACCTACGTCCCCCACGACGTTTTTTCCTTATATCTATCTATCACAAATAGCGATATACGCCAAGTACCAGATAACCAGGAATGTTTTATCGACATTAAAGGTCTCGCGACCTTGATTTTTGAAATCAACGAAAGAGTTGAGAAGGAAAATGACGAGGAGGCGATCAAGTTCCACCTGTCGGACATCTTCGAGGATAGTCCGTACAAGGTTTGGAACAGCCGAAAATTGGAAAGTGGAGAGATACCAGGATTACCGTATGTATTATACAATAGATATCCCAAATCCAATCTACCGAGGGGAGGATATACAATAGACCAATGCTTTTGATAACTAATGATGTCTGGTGTAGAAATGTTCCAGCATACACGATGCTCATGACGACTCCATTTGTGGAGAACCGTCGCAGCACGCCCGCTCACCCTTCTCAATTCGTCGCTTTGGTGGTTGTCATTATCCGGCTTGAGGACAAAAAGACGGATATCGTGATTACTACAAACGTGCCGCATACTTTCGAAGATGCTGCGGCTGAGAATTCCCTTTGCCCTCCCGGTTATGAGACCGAGAAAGGATTCGCCGACGATTATGTTTGGAAGCCCGAGAACCTCGGCCCTGCTATGAAGAACTTGCTCCAAATTGTGGAAGAGGGAGTCAAGAATTTCAAGATCCACGATTGGAACTTGTTTGTGACCGAGTAGAATAGTGAATACAGCCTTGTCACCAGGAATAAAATGTTCCTTTGAGAATCTTATCCTTTTACACGATCCTGTTCAGCGATCCAGCGGCCAGCGCTATTCGATCTTTTGACATATTACACCGACTCATGCTTCTCTCGCTTCGATCAAGCACCAATCGCTCGTTAACCATACAATACTATACAATGAATACTATCACCCCGAACTTGAGCCTAATTGTCTCTCCACCCCGTCCATATCAATAACAGTCTTAACCTCCCAAATCTTCCCTTCTTTAAACTCATAAAACACGTGCTCTACAATGTCCACCGCCTTTCCATTCGGTTTATACCCCAGAAATTCTTTAACCGGTGTACCCCGAATCAATAATCTCGCTGCAATACGCTGCTCCGCTTCATCCGCGACCAACATATCGATATGGAATTTAAGATCGGGCGCAGGATCCGAAGCTCGTGTTATCAAACCGATATATTCTTTCGCAGTGTACGTTTTGGAGTTCCAGATGACTTGTGGATGGATTAGGCTTCTGAGTAGCTGCCAGTCGCGGTCGTTTATGGCTTGGATGTAATTTTTGTAGGTTTGCGTGAGAGATGAGGAAGCCATAATTTTATGATAAATTTAATCGAAATATTTCTTTACCGCAATGAAAGTCGCGCATCGCATATATTCAAATTTGCTTGTTTGTGAATATGAGTCTGAAAACGTGCGCATGGCGAATAGTGTGGAATGCGATTCATCCTCATTCTCGCTTATGACGTCAGCTTCATAGCTTCAAAGCTGTGCCCGCGGAACCCGAACCGGAACATCCCAAACCAACACGTTAACACCGACCGGCACCCACGTCTTGATTACGACGCTCGTTCCTACCGTTAGCTATATCAACCGTATCCTCTCCTCTCGTTTCTGCCATCATCTCGAGACCTACCTTACCGTTCAAGCATTAGCTTCAGATACACACAACCCCTCACACGACCCCGCCAAACATACATCTCAAACTTCACAATGCCATTAGAAACTGGTAGAGACCTGATCATGGCGGCGATCAAAGAATCCTTTGGAGGGGACGCCCCCCATCGCCGCTCTAGATTCCTGGATAGATACAAGAGAATGTAAGAACCTCATATCATACGCACTGAAATCCCTCACGCAATCGTCAAATACAGGATATCTAGTTAGAAGTGCGCAACGGCAGCTAACCTCGCATCCTCCTCGCAGAGTCTCACCAGAAGACCGCCAATTCCTAAACGACATGGACCGCAAAATCTCAGGTCCGGTCCGAACAGCCTCACTCATTGGTCTATCCGTCGGCCTTTTCCTCGCCTTCCGTCAGCGTCGGGGCGTCATGCGGGCGTACCGTGCGCTACGACAGGAACATCGCGCTACGACGATAACATTCAGTAACGGCGCGGTACAGACTCTCGCGGATGTATCCATGGCACCAAAACCGTCGAGATTGGGTGGACTTTTCACGTATACGCTATTAGGTTTCGGAGGGTGGTTAACGGGGAGTACGGTTGGGATGTGGCGAGCGAGGGGTGTGAAGGAACGGATAATGGCAGAGCATCCTGAGGTGTACAAGCGGATTAGAAAGGCGGAGAGGAGGTCGATTGTGGAGGATTGTAGGAAGCTTGCTGATACCTTGGAGAGGTTGAATGCTCAACAGGAGGAGGCTGAAGGTGGAGAGGGGGAGCAGGGTGCGGCTGATAATGGGGATGGGGTATGGCCACCACCAGAGAGGCCGTTCAGTGTGTAAATCGTGCTTCTGTTCTGTCGGAATTGATTCTCCTGTACATACGGTATGGATTCGGGTATCGGATGCTTGGGTTGTTTAGTATTGGCTTAAACCGGAGTATGGGCTTTGTTTTATTTCGCGCTTTTAGTTGTAGATATCACTACTCATTGACAAATAATCATATGTACATATACTACTTTGGCCATACCGGATCACCTATCCGGTCTTTATCTAGTAGAGACAGCTTTATAGCTCCTATGAGAGCGAAGAACTCCGTGGGAGACAAGAAGATTTGTACACTATAATGCAAAATATATTGTAAATGCTGAATAACTAATCAAAAACGATTAACAGAAGATATTCCAAACAATAATATTCGCAACCAAGTCCATAGAGACTCCATAAAAATATGCATCAAAAAATGATAAGGAAAACGCCTTGAACGCTTCCTGTAAACGCCACGAATGCCAATGCAAGCACACCAATCTCACTCTTCATACTCCCAATTAATCGATTGTAATAACCAACTTTCCAAACTCCTGAAGATCATCTGAAGAAGCTTGGCTACTCTCACTCTCCACCAGTAAAACACCCTTCGAAGTAGACTCCCTCGCAGCCTCCAATTTCTCACGCAAGGAAGGTTTCCCGAATGCCTCATCCTTAGCCTTCTTCTCTTTCCAGAGTTGGTTGACCTGCTTGTTCGTGGCGACAAGATTGAACGGTGTTCCTGGTGGTTGTTCCCGTTTCAACCTCGCAAACGTCTCCTTCTGAAATTTCTGGTATTCCGTCAATCCGTTTACTGTATCCTTCTTTACAGTTCGCGGAACGGGTTTTATTTGTACAAGTGGTACTTTACAACCCTCGCACCCCTTAGTTGTCGTCCACTCCTTCTTCCTACTATGCGCTTTATATATATGGCCGCAGGACGGGCACTGATATTCAAACTTATAATTTATTACCATATCATGGCATGTCGTGGGTACCGGTATACCCATAGCTTTCCCCACCTTTTTCGCCCACGTTTTGAATGACTTCCCATGCGGCCCTTCATTCTTCAGCTGTCTTCGGTCAAGCTCCAAAATGTCGACACAAGCATGACTGTATTCGTGTGCGAGGGTATCCCTCACACGGTCGAAATCATCGCAAACTTTAACTTCCAAGGTTATCGTGCACGCAAAGTACGCGGACAAGTTATCCTCCCCTGTACTATAGCGTCTGACTTGGCAGGTACCGGCGGTGGTTTGTTTGGCGTTGGTCCACACAAGCTGTATACCACCGGTTTGGGCTGTGAGTTTGCCTATCTCGCCGTTATTCACGGTTTCGTCTAGCTCTTTCAGGTAATCTTTTGCAAACTGGTCCTTGCTGTCTTCAAAGGATTTACGCTTGAGTTTTTCAACTGTCTTGGGGGCGAGACTCTTGGTCTTTGGTTTTGCACGGGGCATCGTTGCTGGTGTCTTAGGAATATTGAGGGTGTTCTGGCTATCACTATTCTCAGCTTCTGAGTCTGAGAAGTCAAATATGCTGCTCGATGCAGTCCTCTTGAATATCTTTGGGGGACGTTTGAATTTATGAGGGGTGCTTTTGACATCACGAAAGGTTAGCTAGATATTTCCACGACTGTTGGAATTTCTAGAATACTCACAAACTGATAAGATGGTCGTCATCAACTGCAAGGTCACCCATGCCACGGCTGAGAGCATCAATATCATCCAGGAATTGCTCGTTAAGTGTAGAATTGCTCTTCGTCGCCTTTATAGAGAGAATGGAGGGCCGTTTCTGGGGACTCCTTTTAGGTGTCTCCGCGATTTGAGTGAGATCAATGTCGTTAAAGATCAGTTCTTGTTTTCTTTCCGTCCGTTGGTTCAACCATGTCGCAGAGCTAAGCCTGAGGGGTTTGTGTGTGTTCTCTTTCTTTAACTGTTCTGCTGGTTCATCAAGTACTTCGGATTCCTCAAACTGTATGGTTTCGTCATCTTCTTTGTGCTCCTCTGTCTCTTCTATGTCGCTTTTATCGCTGATTGCGATTGAGAACCTTGGCTTTGTTTTAGAACTTGGCTGTTGAGTACCTAGCACCATTTTCCTCCCTCTACAACCTATAATAACATCATCCTCGTCCTCTTCATCTTCATCCTCGTCCTCATCTTTCACAGCCGACAGGGAGAGACTCGCTACCATCTCTTCAATCCCACCAACGTCATTCGTAGCTTCAGCGGGTAGGGTATCTTGATCATCGGACAATATAGTGTTAAGACTCTCCCCGGCAGCATCGTCAACTATAGAAGTCTCCCCATCACAGGAGAAATAGTGGGATTCATCCTGTACTTGCTGAATCTGCTCAAGCGACTCTTCTTCTTCAGAAGACCAGGCATTGCCGTTCTCCTCCACCCACTCGTCATGGGTGGTCTGTTTCGTCGATAACCGCACCATTTTTACTGTGCTATGCGCTGCTCTACTCGATTATGATGGATATATTCGCTTTCGGAAGCGATTGGGAGGTTTATATTCGTATATAGTATTCTGCTGCTCGATGAGGATGGTATAAGGATGGAAGGGATGTTGCTGGTAGGAGCTATCCTGGTTCGCTGCTTGGAGGAAAAGGGAGGAATCCAGGGCAGTCTATGTAGCTACGTAGCTGTTGCGTTCGTTTGTTTTGGCATTTCCGTATACGGGCGCGTTGCTAGGCGAGAATCAAATGCGGTTGGCCAACCTCTCGCAACACGTTTTCGACCACAAAACTCGTCTCGATGTCTCCAGATCTAGGTCTAGACCAGTTGATGCTAACGCAGGGGTAAAACAAAAATGGGTACTAGGAAAAGGGGATCACTAGTGTGTCGGTAATAGAAGCAGTGTCGTCGATTTCGTCACAGTTGTGATTTTGTCGCATTGATTGTGCATCATGTTATGTCGAAAGCTTGCAGAAAACATTCTAACCTCTCAGGTAGCAAATCCCGCGAGAATTGTATAACAAGATCCTTCAATTGAAGCTATAAATCGGCTCATATGCAAAAGCCAAATCGTCACCTGTGAAGCCTACTAGACTTGAAAGTAACCATGTCCAATATATACTCAAGTATACATAGTGTTACATTTGATGACCATCAATACAAAGACTGCGATGTCGCCATAAATGATCTATGTCAGGTCCCAATACCTTCTACAGCAAACTCATATATCAAGGAAACTGATTCTCATCTATGTATAATTCACCAAACTGTGCCAATATACCCTCAGCACCAAAAATCAAAAAAACTGAAGTTAATTACAAGACTGAACTAAAGTGTCCTACTTCACGCAGCAACATCCCCAACAAGCCTCTTCCACCCCTCCGCCCTCCAAGGCGCAATAACCAAACTCATCTGATCACAATCCACAGTCCCCACAGCTTCCAAAGCCTCACACAGTTCCTCCATATCCAACGCCGTCTTCCCGGTCGCCAAATCCAACGCCATCCCCGCCGGAAACCGTTCCTCAGTCGTATCCGCCAATGCCTTCCAAGCAGCGCTACTCCCCGGATTCAAAAATATAGCATCGGTATTCTTACTCGAGGTATCTTTCCCCTGTGAACCCGGAAACATACATCAGCCATCAAACTCATAAAATGACAAAAATATCTTGAAGGAAAACTCACCAAAACTTTCCCCAAAGCGACGAGCAGCCCATTCACCCTCTTCACCTCCTCTTTCACCCCTTCATCCCCTCTAACCCCCTCCAAATCCTCCACCACACTCTCTACCACATCCTCATCCCCTCGCATAGCCCCGATGACCCCAAGAAGCATTGTAGACTTCAAATGCTCTGGATGCTTCTCAATACTACCCATCAACTGCTGCATAGCCACATCCCTCTCCTCCTCTCCTCCCTTGGCCCAAAGCACCTGCGCCAGCACAACAACAACATCCGGATCCTCTCCGCTCTCCACCAACGCCATCTTGAACATATCCAAACTCTCATCCACCCTTCCCAAAAAGTAATACGCCAACCCCGCCGTCAAGTGTGCTGATAATCGACTCTTCTCATGCTCCGCGCCCAAGTCTTGTGATAAATCAACTGATAAAACCGCACTCTCAACCGCATTGTCATAATCTTTCATGCCGAGATAACACCGTGCGCGATCAGCGCAGGCTTGAGCGTACATTCCCAAATCCTCAGGCGCTTCGGATTCCTCATATTTCGCCTCCAAAATATCACACACAATCGTCAACTTCCCCACCGCAGCTTCGAAATCTCCGGCTCGCTCTTCGTACAACGCTGCGAGTCGTAAAGAGATGGGGTCCGCTGCCTTTTGCTGAATCAATTGGTGAGCGGCAAACATGGGACTTAGCAAACTCGTTAGGGAAGAGTCGGTACGGTGTTGTTGGAGGAGTACATCGAACGTCGTGCTAGCGAATTGCGTCTTGACGAGAGTCGAGTAACTCTCAGATGCGGAAAGTTGGAAGGCGTGTTCGAATAATCCGGGGGCTTCGTCGGTCTGTCCTGTTGCTAGAGCTACGAGACCTTGTCCTACCCACGCGTGAGAGTAATCTGGATCGGCGGACTGGCCGCGGGTGAATGCCTCGTTGGCGAGTTGGTAGTCTTCGTGGAGCATGTACAATGTACCCAGATTGGTCCATATTCTCGCACTCTATGGCCATGATTATCAGTATCTTCTACAACACAAGTTAATGAGATGATAGAGTGGGTGTGATACCTTCTCATTAATGTGCAACGCTCTAACGAGAGCATGTTGAGCGACTTTGGCGTTCACATCAGATGTGGCGACACCCAGCGCGCTCCAAAAATCGCTATTCCCGGGTTCCAGCTTGATGGCTCTCTTAAAACATGTTATCGCCGCTTTTCTGTACTTTGTTTTTCGATCTGCAGGACATAGCAAGGCACGATACTCCGCTGTGCCAAGGTTATACCAAGCTACAGCATGAGCGTGTCGATCTTCAGCCGAAGCATATATCCCACGTTTGTAAGCCAAAACGCTCCCAAGCAAGCACTTCTCCAACACTGGCAACTCTCCAAAATTTTCAAGCGTCGATGCACCGACACTTTCGATATCGGAGAGGATATTAAACTCGTTCGTATCGATATCAGTGCTGAGGATTTCTGCTACATCATCGGCCGGAAACTCGTCGAGAAGGCCTTGAACCCATGAAAACACAGAGCAAGCGTCACCAACCGCCTTCCACAGGTTAAATGCCGCAGAATTAGTTTTCACAATCTGCTTAGTTACTTGAAGAGCTTCCTTGGCGGCGGTAGCAGCTCGGCCGTATAATCCTGTATTCAGATTACTGAAAGCCGCGGCGACTAGTGTCTCCGCGAGTGCCATTACGGCTCCAAATTCGTCTGGACGCTGTTCCAATACCTCCCGATATTGTTCGCAAGCGACGTCGAAATCACCAAGCTCACGATCAACATTAGCCAACATGTACGTTATGAACCAATTATCCGGGTCGAGCGATTTAGCTTGTTTGAAAGCTTTTATCGCTGCAATATATCTTCCAGAGTTGGAGTATGCTTCTCCCAATCCTATCCAAGAGTGTACATCCTTCGGAGAAGTTCGCAGCGCGGTTTGGAAAGCTTGAATCGCGAGTGGGAAGTTTAAGTTATTCTATCAAACTGTCAATATCAAGAATTCTAACTTTACGGAATGGGAACCTACCAATTCAACGACACCGAGCGCGACTTGCGGCCACGATGCCGTCTTTCCCACCGTCGTCCGTTTTTTGTCCGCATCAGCAGCTCGTCTGGCCACAATCTCAACCAGCTCCCAGTCCCTTGTATCCGCAAAATTCCTGGCAAGGCGTTCCGCGGCTTCATATTCACCAGAAGATAACTCGAATGCCTTCTGAAAACATTTATTCGCCCGTTCGATGTCTCCGGCAATATCAGCGTAGTATATGCCCAAGCTCGTAAACGCGGGCGCGAAATTGGGATTGCTCCGCAGTGCCTGCATGAAATTATAATACGCTCCATCGCGATCATTTCGCTTCTCAGGTTCCGAGTCCCATAGCGCTACTCCGATTCGCCAGAGAACTTGCGCTTTTAGGTCTCTCGATTGGGGATCGACTCCCGTGATTTGCCCTAAACAGGATTGCAACTGGCCGATACCAATATCGTAGTGCCCTTGCTGGATTTCACACCATGCTGCCTCGGATATAACTTTGAGGTTCTCTGGGTCACTGACCAGAGCTTGCTGTAGAAACCCGGATGCTTGTGCGAAATCACCTTGATCTTCGAGGATCAAACCGAGGCCAATGAGAGCTCCTGTGTTTTTGGGATTGCGAGTGAGGATATCCTGGAATGAAGCGGTCGCTTCCTTGTGATGTCGAGGGGCCTGGTAGTGCACCAATGCGGTTGCGAGGAGTACATTTACGGCGTCAGCAGTCCTATAAAAATCGATGTTAGTATATATCAACCGGATACGTAGGGAACATGCGCTACCTCTGAAGCTTTAGCCCACTTATCTGGGTTTGTTTGGCGACCGCTGTTAGTCCTCTCCGACAGGTATCAACCGCATTCTCATACTCGCTTAGAAGAAGATAGTATTCGCCCAGGATACGATGACCAAGCACCGATGACTTTTCTCTATCAAGTCCATCCTTTTCATTTGTTAGAAGTTGATATCTAGATTAGCATCAGAGAACTTACAATAATGAAATCAAGCCGTTCATCGGGACCAATCTCTTGGATCAGGGAGACGCCACCTTCATCTTGTTCTTCTTCTTCCGTTTCAACTGCCGGGAAAGGAGATATCTCGGAGTCGAGGTAGGCTCGCAGAATCATGGCTAGTCCGCTATTAGGGAACAAGTCGACATAATTCCTGAGCACAGTTACATCATAATCTCCTATAAAATCGTCAGATCATGCTTCAAGGTCGATATCATGTATCATTACGAACCGATGGTGTCAACATCCTGCCACTCAATCTCGATTTTCCAGGCTAGCTCGTAAGGGATCTTTAAAATCACAATGCCCCGGGCCCATTCTAGCACCTTTTGTCGCTGGGCAGGTTTCTCCGCTGCTCCTAGGACTTCAAGGTAGCCATACCCGAGTTTGAGCTGTTTCGCCTCGGTGTCCCGCCGGATTTGGTCGTCCTTTGTCCAATTGATGATCTTTGTATATAAATCTTGGAGCTTCAAAACTATGAGTATACGTATTCATCAATTTCGTCAGAGCAGCGACCTTACAGGTGACTTTTTCCACACTTCCTGCTTGACTTGAACTGTCACGCTTCGCTCAGTAGCTCCCAGGCGAGATTTTCTGGATGCGATCTGACTGTTGATAAGTTCCTTTTCTTCGGCTTCGACGATTTCAGCGAGTTTCTGGTACGCGATATCAGGTTTTAGAATGACGAGCGACGGTTCAATATATTCGTATATCGGGCTCTCCGGGAGCTGTAACTCCAAAGCTTTCTTTTGCTGTATACCACGAACCTTAGATTAGCAAATCATGTGATAAAGGAGATATTTAAGCCGACTTGCCTGTCCTCGCGTGCCTCTAGCTTCGACAAAGGGCAAGGCTTTATGTATCAGAGCGGTGAACCTCGTCTGATCTTCTCTATGTATCAGGGTTAGTGAGTATTTTTAGCTTGAGAAGTTTATGGATCCTTACTTTTGCATGTATATGAGAAGAAGCTCCCTGACGGTATCCAGATACTCGTCTATCTGTTGCGTTTCTTCATATATGTTGGCGAGACCTTGCCAGGCGGTTGCATCGGATGAGTTGAGCTTTATAGCGGCCTGGTAGGCGCTTTCGCTGTCTTTGACTTCATGAAGACGGAAGAGAGCAAACCCGAGATAGATGTTTCTGTGGTTTATAAGAGAGAATGGTTCAAATCAGATCGGGTGGGCTCCGTTATAACAGTCATGAGATTGCCTGTGAGATATTGGGATGGTAATTTTTTTGGGCATACGCGTAGTAACTGGAGGGGTCATTTTGGAGGAGTTTGAGGGCGAGGTCTCGGGCGTCCTCGAATTTGGCTTGGTCAATGGCGGTTTTGACGGCTTTCAGCGCTGCTCTGCCTGGTGCTTTCGACATTCCGGTGTCGTGGATATGGCTCTTGGGGTTGGGAGTGATTGAGAGTGGGGAGATTTGAGAGCTAGGAGTTGAGTGGATATGCTGGAGCCATGAAACTTTGGGGTCTGGATTAAAGTTTAATATTACAAGCCGGGATAAAGTGGATC
Organism: Orbilia ellipsospora; assembly: GCA_036971675.1. Taxonomy (NCBI): domain Eukaryota; kingdom Fungi; phylum Ascomycota; class Orbiliomycetes; order Orbiliales; family Orbiliaceae; genus Orbilia; species Orbilia ellipsospora. The sequence continues at coordinate 1,245,193 of JAVHJO010000011.1, read as the reverse complement.
CGATGACGATATAGATGGATGAAACAGTGCTGAAGTGAGTGTATATTTACAGATAAATTGGGAGCGTATTGAAAGAGCATGCATATTAATGTGGGACAAAGGTGTCACAGTTTGATTACATTTAGGCGACTCTTCACAGGCTTGTTGTGGAAACTATGCATATATGGTGGTAATTGATAGCACGACGTCTCCTAGTTTGTGAGCGTGTATGTTGCACGATAGCCTGCTCGCATACTTGAGTATAATCGACTGAAGAAACAGGCGATACTATATGAAGATATTGTCACCATATTGAAGTTTGGCGTCGGAGGTTTCCATGCGCCTACCAGCGGCGCTCACGTGCGGGCTGGCTGGACAGCGGTGGTTAGTGCGCCAAGACTGGGTCGGTGCTGGAAGGGGACTAATTTAGCTGCCCAAAGTGGTTGCTTGGGCAGCAGCGATGATGTTATGTTTTTATTATTCAGCAGCAGCGAACCAGCAAGCACCCGCCCCCTTGTCTTGTGAGCCTGAACTGAACTGGGCCAGGCACGCATTTCGTTCCTTCGGCCGGGGGACAAGCAGGCTGACGACTCGTTGAAAGCAGTCAGTCATGCTGGCCTGGGCCTTTTGCTGCAAGTTTGACTGGGCTTGGCGGATGTCGTCGTGTCAGTTGGGAAATGTGCGCCCGCCGTTGCCCCGATCGCCCGCCTGCAAGTGTGCAGCGAGAACCATGCGGTGGTTCCCCAGCCATCATCCAGAATTCCCACCATACACAGTACATTGCCGTACCCACCCCCATCCGCCCCCATCATCTCGCTCGCTTTAAACCGTCCTCCATCCTCCACACACCTTCTCTCCCTTTCTCCTCCTCCTACCACAGCACACCACAACCAGCGCCCGACATTTCGTAGATAACAAAAAGAATAGAGAGTAGTGATAGTTATCCGTGATAACCAAAGACACTCACCCATCATGAGAATCTCCACCCTCGCCGCCGCGGCCGGATTTGCCGGTCTCGCCCAAGCTGGCGTTCACAAGATCGCTCTCAAGAAGATCCCTATCGAGCAGACTATGGTCAGTATTCTCTGTCTGTATTTCCCTAAAGCACTTTCTAGTAACCTTTCCGCTAACTTTTTCCGTATTGTTTTGTCAAATAGCTCTCCCAGGATTTCCAAACTCAGATTCACGCCTTGGGCCAGAAATATATGGGCGACCGAATCCCCAAACGCCCGTTGTTCAATAACGATGTCAACACCAACGATGGCCACATCGTCCCAGTTGACGTAAGTTTTCTCTTCAAAAATCCCTTCCCCGGAGTCTGAGACTGACAAACATTTGACCTGTAGAACTTCCTGAATGCACAATGTAAATACCTCATCTCACCAGCTTACGTCATGACGTGTTCTTCGAAAACTCACCTTGTAATTTTCGCGTAGACTTCTCCGAAATCACCCTCGGAACTCCTCCACAGTCCTTCAAGGTCGTTCTCGACACAGGAAGCTCCAACTTGTGGGTACCATCGTCGCAGTGCACTTCCATCGCCTGCTTCCTCCACTCGAAGTATGAATCTTCCGAGTCCTCGACCTACAAGAAGAACGGAACCACTTTCGAGATCCACTACGGTTCCGGAAGCATGGAAGGTTTCGTCTCTCAGGATACCTTGAGCATCGGTGATCTCACCATCAAGGGCCAAGACTTCGCAGAGGCCGTCAAGGGTGTGTAGAACGACTCTATTATTCCATTACCCGACCAAAACTGACTCTCTTTTTAGAGCCCGGTCTGGCTTTTGCCTTTGGCAAGTTTGATGGTATCCTCGGTCTAGGATATGACACCATCTCCGTTAACAAGATGGTTCCCCCATTTTACCAAATGGTCAACCAGAAGCTCGTCGATGAGCCAGTCTTCGCCTTCTATATCGCCCCCGAAGGTACCAACAGCGAGGTTATCTTTGGTGGTGTCGATAAGAGCCACTACAAGGGTGACATTACTTGGATTCCTCTCCGAAGGAAGGCATACTGGGAGGTTTCCTTTGATGCCCTTAGCTTTGGTGACGAGACCGTCGAATTTGGCGAAGAATGGGGTGCCATCCTTGACACTGGTACCTCCCTCATCACTCTTCCTTCCGAATACGCCGAGATGCTGTAAGTTTGAATTGAAAATGTTCGATTTATTGTTATTGCTTACTGATCAAATCCGTAGCAACTCCGAAATCGGTGCCAAGAAGGGCTGGAACGGCCAGTACACTGTCGAATGTGACAAGATCCCATCTTTGCCAGATCTGAGCTTCCGTCTCGGTGGCAAGAGCTTCACCATCTCGGCCTCCGATTACACTTTGCAAGTCCAAGGTTCTTGCATCAGTGCCATCACCGCCTTGGATATGCCCAAGCCAGTTGGTATGTTTTAAGCACTTATGACTTCGTTGTTCTTTCGACCCTGCTAACACATGTTTCCTCTCAGGTCCTCTTGCTATTCTCGGAGATGCCTTCCTACGCAAGTACTACTCTGTCTACGACTTGGGCAAGGGTCGTGTTGGTGTTGCTGATGCCAAATAAACGCCTGTGCGGTGGTTTCCTTATGTTTTGTGTCAAGACGCAATCTCGCGCATAATGTGTACAACAAACTTGAACATTGGGTTTTTCGTTTTCAGAATGGCATTTATACTCGGTCGCTTTGGTGTTGCTTGTCTTTGGCTCTATCCTCGGTCTCTCCTCGCGGTTTCTTTCAAGTAGTTAATATTATCGTGGGTACCGTCCGTTTGGAATATTATTGATCACGTATACGTATATTTAATGGAAATGGGATATTTTATTGATACTCTGTTTTGAGAGGTTTTGTATGAGACGCTTATGGTGATCGATGAATTTTATGTCTCGTGCACCAAACATACCCTCTTCGAAGTCACGCTAATGCAGTGTACGGCTTTTGCTCGAATGTCTTACTCGCGGGCTCATGTGATGTTACTAGATCAATCTTTTCACAATTCCGTCTCGACTTGTAGTTTTGTGAAAAGCTGTGCCTTTAAGCTTTGGCTGTAGCTATCGTGATACCAAGCTAGTAGGAATTGCCGGTATTAGATGACAATTCAGTGCTTATGCGGCATCCAGGTATCTTTTATTTGTATAATCATAGGGATTCGTGATCCCGAGATTTTTACCCAAACGAATACACTCTTTTATATGATGACATTGATATAATACCAATTTATCCGCATCCAGCCTCTGCCCGATTCCAATTCACACATTTATCCAAGCAAAAAACATCACGGAGGCGATACAATATTACAATATGACAATGGGTTTGTGCAAGGCAAGTTAGCGGCACTTGTTCGTATCAGACATACCCCATGGTTGCATCCGACGTTTTGGCGAGATGGCCGCAGCATTTTTCGTTCAAATTTCACATGCACCGCCACAGACGGCAAACAGGTTAATTGCAAAAAGATTGGAAAGGGCTGTGGGTGGTTTGTTTCCTTGGGAACAATCGCTTGGCCAGGTTCATTGGCTGTGCAGTTTGCGACAGTAAATTTGGTGATGGTAGTTAGATTTTGGAGAGATGATTGAGTTTTCTTTTTGAAACTCTGTTTTAAAAATTTGGGAAGAGGCCAAGTTTGTCGAAAGTGGATTTGGATGGCGCCATGATGATGGGCGAAGTTTGAAGTGCAATCATTATGAATGAGCTTAGCATAATGGGATATTATAGTGGTTTTTGGAGGCTAAGCTTCGAAAGGTGCATGCATAGGAATTGGCCTTGAAACATCGCTGTGAAAGACACAAATAGAAGCGATCGTGCGGGGGCCATGCACTGCTGCACTGCTCGCCAGCTAGATCTATGCATGTTCCTCTCGACTGATGATCTGTATCCACCGAATCCACAAAATATGTGTATATGTGTATTGGAGAATATTAGGGCAAAGACATTTCGTCAATTCACACTTGCATGCATGAAATCTCTTGTGAAAAAAAGGGTATTGTCTCTGCCCCTCCGAGGAATGCGGAACATGTCAAAATATGACTTGAACAAGGCTGCCGCACTGCACTGCAAGGAGCAAGCCTATCGAATCAGCGGATGAAGGACGGATGATATTGGATGGATTGGATATTTTGGAGAAAGCCCCCCTGGCCTCCGGAAGGGCTTGTTGCACATGCGACCTGACCTATAAGCGCCCACCAGCTTGTCGGTGCATACATTGTTCCTGGTAGACAGACCAGCGGTGAGTGTGTGCTGCTAAGGCCGGAAGGGATAATTTAGAATTACAATTCACAACAAACAATATCCTACGATGGAAATCCCTTCGTTTTGGAACCAGGCTTTGCTTGTCCGTCGTAAGACCTGTAGCAGACCGTGAAGATTGAATTTTAATATTTTTTGACGTTTCTGTCCGTTTGAGTTTTCTTCTTTTCATCCTCGTTTCATCCATTCATCCCATTCATTCGGTCAATTCAGTCGAAATATATTACCTGATGTTGATATATTATCGGTTTGCCCTCGTCAGTTTTTGATCATTCCTGTAGAATGGAACGGTAGCTTCGATCGTCTTATCGTCTCGTCCGGGCTTCATTTCAGCAGGCTTTACCCGAGTCGGACTGGTCTCTCGGCATACCCTGACGAAAACATCGTCCAAACATCCACCGTCCGACATATCTATCTCCAACATACATACCTTCTTACCTCTTGCCTCTCCTCCTCCTCGCTCCCTCTCTCATTGAATTAACGGCCGGACGGTATACACACTCTCGCTTATTTCGCTAACTTTCGAAATTCCGGCCGGTGGCACTCGAACTGGAACGCTTGTGAGATTCTCAAACAACACCAACCAACCTCACGAAAACCCGCCTCACGAGTCTCACGACATCCCCCTCCACTTTCACTCACCCACGCTTCCAGGTAGTGCGTGCTATGATATATATCTCATGATTTCACCGTACTAAGAGGGTTCGAATATGTCTGTATCCTATTGGTTAAGCAACAAACGCGGAAGCTTGCTGACTCGCAGTCGGCAGATTGCATTGTTCGAAAAGAAGACTTGAATTCTATATTCATATAAAATTACTTATATATCTATATGATCCTATAACACTCAGCTGCAACTAACATCTCACCTTTTTTACTCGAAATCTCGGATCCCGAGTCGACCCATCGGCTGCTGGCTGGCCTTTACGGTATCGACGCTCGATTATATATATAATATAATATTATCACTATGGATCAACCGCGGCCTCACACCTCCCACCAGGCGGTTCCGGGTACGCCTGGAGGATACCCTCGAATAGACACCCAGCTGGCAAATTCCGCATTCTCAAATGCCCCGCCGTATCAACCTGGCGCTCCTGGCACTCTTCACATCCCTCAATACGACCCGTCGCAGCCAGCATCCTACGCCTCGAGTCCGATAATAGGAGCGTCCGGACGGCCCAGAGCGGCTACAAATACGGAAATCCCGCCGTCAAATCTAGGAAACATGGGAAACATGACGCCTGTAGCGCTCTTCTCGTCGAGTGCATTATCACGGAACGCTCCTCCTCCTCCCAGACCGCCGCCGCAGAACCCGCCGGGTCTGGCTCCGTTACCTATACAGCAACCACGACACGTTTCTACCCCTCTACATGCGAATCCTGATGGTACGGTCACATGTCTTTTGAAAGGATAAGGCTGGGAAACAACGTATTGACGAAATGATACTTTATAGGCTCGCGAACTATTCAAGGAAACTCTTCGAATCCAAATCTACCCTTCGCTATACCGCCGCCGCCACCAAAGAGCGAAAATACATGGCAATCGACTTGGGTAAAGACACACGGCCGAGAATGGGATAACAGACCCACCATCCAAACCGCCTTTCAAAACACATATCACCCTCACGGCATGCCTTACCAGCTACCGGGATCGCCCATCACGACGGGACCGTCTTCCTCAATCCCTTACGCTCACGCGCCACTTCCTCATATCCCCCCGCCACCATCTCACCCAGCCCCTCTGCAGAGTAACCAACCCCTTCAGCCATCCCAGATCGCAAGAGAAGCATTTCATAGGACTGATTCAGAGCCGTCTGAGGCATCATCAGTGTTTTCGAAGCCGGAACTAGACGAGGCCGTTACACCTCTTACTCTCCACACGCCTTCGTTGATAAGACATCCTCACGTGCTCCCCGTCCGAAGCGAGACACCTTCCTCTTCGGCAGCGCCATTGTCAGCGGAAGAGATTGCGACTTGGACGATTGAGAAGGTGGCTACTTTTCTCGCGGACCATCATTTCACCAAGGAATGGCAAGACGCTTTCCGAAACCAGGATATTTTTGGAAAGGAGTTCCTTCTCATCGGTCAAGTTAACGGTTACAATCTTCTCTACAACTCGATCCTACCCGAAGTCCAATCTTTGTACGGAAATGCAGCGAAACAGGACCGCGAGCGACACGAGGCGCGAAGGCTGAAAAAGTTGGTTCGCTCCCTCGCACCTGCGATTGACGAGTCGCCCGTCACTGGATCGTCGTCGGCGCCCGGCAAGTCGCCCATCCTGGCTCCGTTGAGTCTGCTTAAGAGGCAGAATCGAAACAGCACGATCCCGCCGGGGAGCGACTGGGCTGAGCAAATGCGGTCCGTGACACAACCGCCACGGAACAACATCACTAAATCCGCCCTTTCTTCTCTTGATTTTGGCGGCCGACGGCATTCTCCAAGCAACTCCGATGTCTCGTTACCTCTCCCCAACGCCCCGGCGCTTCAGTCTACCAGCAAGACATCGATCCCCGGATCTCCTTCGTCATCCCCGTCACCTATCCATGCGACGCTAACACCAAGACATGCGTACTCGAATTCCGCCGATTCGACACACTCCAGACCCGAGGGCTCACGGTTGGTCAGCGATAGCATATTGACGAAAAATCGACCGACGAAAGGCAGACCGAGTTTTGGGCACGACTCTCCGGACATCGGAGGTGGCTCGGTTAAGGACAGAGGAAAGGCGATCCTTGGCCGTATAGGTAGATCGTGGAAGAGGGGCAACACCAAAGATGACTTTGACGAATCTCCCACCAGTCCGATGGCGTTTAGCATGCAACCCCCGAGTATGCCATATTTCAGCCACAACCGGAGCGACTCCTCCCTCGACCGACCTTCCTCCGCTACTTCGATACTTTCAGAGTATGACGCCAAGTTTCCCAAAGGACGGGGCTTGCTCAACCCGGGCCCTTCAGCGAAAACGCTACTATTCTTCGTTACAATCAATGGAAAGCAGTTTAACCTTTTAGATTTAACGCATGCGACGGACGCCGATACGGTACGGAAACTGATATGTCATGTTGTCGGGATCGAGGATTGGGAAGCGGCAAAGATATATCTCACAGAGGTTGGCCAGTCGGAACACGGTACGTTGCAATTTTTTCCTATCTTATCCCATGTATCATATATTCTGATGACCAGGAACAGAGGCGCCGTTGACGGATCAGATGCTCATGCTGAGCCGGCGGCACGGCGACAATCTTGCGGGAGTCAAGTTTTACGTGCAGGATACCTCGCCGCCTCCGAGCAAGCTTACAGGACTCGGCATCAATACCATCAGCACGAGTACCTCTAACCTTCAAACTCCTGTTGTACGTGCTCGCAGTCAATCACCGGCACAGCTTTCGCCATCCAGACGGCAACACGAGGAGGAAACTCTCACGGCGTTGGAACGAGGGCGGTCCGTATGGCCGGAGGATTCCAAGGAGAGACGTGACCTCAAGCGCACATCCTCCAACGGACCTAAGATCAATATCACCGAGCCTTCGAGCGCTCGTCTCAACGCTGAGTCGACGCTGCGGATCGATACCGCTTTGGATGAGATCAGGTCGAGAAGCCCTATCAATGCTGGTAACGGGTTGGGCAAGAAGACACCTTCCCATTCCAAGGCTGCTTCGATAGAGCTTCCCATCCACCCTTCGCCTGGCGGAGAGTCCATCCTACCTTACCCCGATTCTCCGATATCCGAAAAGATGGCGCCGTTGTCCATGCCGGCGGAACCTTCGTGCATCCCACGCAAGGCGACGCCTCAGAATGCTGCCATCAAGACATTCGGAGAACTGCACATGCAGCGGACGATGACGATGGAGTCGGAGAAGGCGGCGAAGCACCGGAGACGGAATGAGAGCATTGATCTCAAGAAGAATCCGCCCAGCTTCTCCAAGGTTAGCCCCGGGGTGGTCGATTTCGACCATCCTCGAACCTCACCATTTGAGGAGAAGGCGCCTTTCAGCGAGGTCAACAAACCTGAGAACACAAGGGATAGTTGGAAACCTCTCCGAAAGCCGCCTCCGCCGCCGAGTGTTGACCCCAACGCGCAGAGGGGACTGCCATCGTTGTCGTATCGTAAGCCCGTCGATAAGAGCAAGCCGTCCAGGAAGAGAAGTGTGAACCAGGGAAGATCGAGCGGTGGGAATCCTGAAATGTCAGAGAAGGGAAGGAGACAGGGAGTGCAGATGGATGCGAGATCAGCGAGTGGCATAGCCGCTTCATTGGCTAGTGCGGGGCTCCAGAGCGCTAGCTTTGGGATTTCTGTGGGATCGACGAAGCCGCAACTGCCCAGAACCAACACGCAGGGCTCCGGCGATTCCAGCAGAAAGTCTACTCCTTCCTCGCTTCCGCCACTGATGTTGACATCGGGAAGAGCTATGGCGACGGTCAATTTTGATAAGACAGGCAGCGGAAGTTCAGGTAAAGGTGGGAGCCCAAGCAGTCCAGGTTTCACATGGGGGAAAGGAAATATGCTGTTCAAGATTCCTGACTATTCACAAGAAACATCACCGGAAACTATAGATGGTAATACGACGTCGTTTTTGCGGCCTGATTCGATGTACTATGGAGGTGTCTCGCCAGCCGTCAGTCCCGGAGCCGAAATGCCGCCACCTTTGCCCTTCAGCACTTCTGAGTTCCGCGATAATGAGATCAAATTTACAGAGACGCCGACGAAGCTTGGAAACGACGATTCGGACGATGACTCGGACGATGGACTCTTCCAGCAACCTTTAACTAGGGCGACACAAAAGGATACCGGAACCCCAGCGGAGAAAGCCGACTCTACCAAGGGAGAAGTGGACGACGATTCTGGAGACGACAGTGATGATTTCTTCCAGATCCCGATTCCGGGACGAAATAAGAAGAGCCCGGAGAAATCGGCAAGCGATGAAGATGCCGCCGGCGAAGTTCGCAAAACCGTCGTGTTTGGATCCAAGGACTCTTTCATCTCGCCAATCCATAGTTCTTCAACTCCTGGAACGGACGGACGAGGATCTCTGGCTTCACCGTTCCCGGAATACGACCCAGGCGACGATAATGTCAACATTTCCCCGTCCCCAACCACCAAGAGCAGTCGCTATCCGAGGCCGGATTCTTTCAATGCGGACGACACCAACGTTTGGGCATCTCGTCCACCTGCGGAGACCCTCGTTCACCACCTCGACGCCTTCTTCCCGGACATTAATTTGGACGAACCTATAATCGAGGAGACACCTATGGAACCCGCCATCACGGAAGAAAGTTCGCCTCCTGCGTCGCCCCTTCCTAGCACCGCCAGCCACACTAGTAATATCAGTACGCTCAGCCGGCGGCCGCCACGAGAGGCGCCCCCACAGATGGCTACAGCTTCTGAAATTCTAAGTAGAACAGCTGAGAAGTCGATAGGAAGGCAAGGCCTGGGTAGGATGAAGTCTATCCGTGAAACCTTCCGGGAGGCACACGACATCCGAAGAAGGACACCGAGCGTTATTTCTGGAACCCAGACTGGTAGGAACGTACGCAATAGCACCATCATGCGCAGGAAGAGCACCAAGATGTTCGGAGCCAAGCTCGTGGAACTGCAATCTAGCGCGCACAACAAAAAGATCGCATCAATCGCTGCCGCGAGCGCCTCTTTGGATAACAGAAGCGGCATCAGGAGGCAAGGTACGTGTTCCTCCCCATGGTCCAACATGCAGGCTAAACTAATTCACAACACCGTAGCCACGTTTAAATGGTTCAAGGGCCAGCTTATCGGTCAAGGTACTTACGGCAAGGTGTACCTCGGTATGAACGCGACCACCGGTGAATTCTTGGCGGTGAAACAAGTCGAGTTCACGCAGAACGATTCACGCAAAGCACTCATCAACGCTCTCAATCAGGAGATCGAGACGATGAAGGATCTCGATCATGCTAACATTGTGCAATACCTCGGTTGTGAACGGAAGGAATTTGCTATCAGTATCTTTTTGGAGTATATTCCTGGTGGCTCGGTGGGGAGTTGCTTGAAGAAGCATGGTAAATTTGAAGAACCGGTCGTCAGAGATCTGACGCGGCAGATGCTCGACGGTCTGGCATATCTTCACAGAGAGGGTATCTTGCACCGTGATCTGAAGGGGGATAACATACTCCTCGATCTCGACGGAACCTGCAAGATTTCCGATTTCGGTATCAGTAAGAAGACTGAGGATATCTACGGTAACGACGCCTCGAATAACATGCAAGGTTCGGTATTTTGGATGGCACCAGAGGTAGTGAATCCGAAGAAGGGGCAAGGCTATAGCGCCAAAGTGGATATTTGGTCCGTCGGTTGCGTCGTTCTGGAGATGTTTGCGGGTCGACGACCGTGGGAGAATGAAGAGACCATTGGCGCGATCTTCAAGATTGGGTCTGAGAGGATGGCTCCGCCTATTCCTGATGATGTTTCACAGCACGTTTTGCCTGAAGCTATCGCTTTCATGGCGGATTGTCATACTATGTGAGTTTTCTTTCCTCTTGCGCAAGCATTTCTTTTTTGAAAGGTGGTAGTAGCAGGGCTAATGAAAATTTCAGTGAACCATCTGAACGACCGACGGCTGAGACGCTGCTCACACAACATCCATTCTGCGCATTCGATCCAACGTATAACTTTTTGGATACGGCGTTGTATCACAAGATTTCAGCTTTTGTTAATACTAGCGTGTGAGGAGTTTTTAAATTTTAAATAATAATATCTTTTAGGCTAGATGCTATGCTGTCCTTTTTTTATGCGAGCGTGGCGTCTAGTTTGCAAGATGTGGGGTGGGGGGATTATATTAATATTTTCTTTTCGGAACAATATGATTGTAATGTTTTGAAACGGGATTTCTTTTTTTTAAAAAAAAGTTTGGTATTATTTGATTTAGGAGCTATTTGGTATTATCCTTTTTTTTCCTTTCCGTTGAGGTATATCCGAATTCCTGAGTAGCTTTGTTTTTTCATATATATAGGAGTTCTATGCCATCGTGGTGAGAGCTACTTGGCGGTATATATTAGTTAAGGACATATAAAAAGCTTCAAAAGGCTTAATATTTAAACCGGCCGGAATAACTCCTTTTTTTCCTTTAAAACATAGCGTAAAATGAGATGATCGGAGCAGGAAAGCCGTGGCTCGGGGTCGCTGGCAGGACTGGCCCTGTCCATGCTGCAAATCACGCATGCAAGACGGCGGAACGGTATAGTCTGATACGAGATATTTTATTTATATATTATATCAAATCAGTGTTTCGGGCGGCGGGAAAAACGTGGAAGAATCGGGAGGATGAACGCACGGGCATGGATATAAGTGGGGGGAGTTTCTTTGATCCATGTAGCGGGTAAAATGCCTGGGGATGGCTCGAGTCACTTTGCATTGGGGAGTATAGATATGACGGACATGGCTTCCAATGCCCTTGTTGTGGGCAGTCTCGAAAACCTATCCCTGCAACGCCCTTATTTGGGAAATATATCTCTTTGCGGAGTGGGTTGGTTTGGTATCGGTAAACGTTCGAGAGTTTAGTTTTGGGGTCAAGAGTTCATACTTCTGCGTGCTGTACTGGTGCTTCATGAATGCAGCAGGCTATATTCTCGGTGCCTCTTAGGCCGAAATGCAACTGCCTCCATGATGAATACCCATGCATAAAAACCGTTTGAAAAAATGAACTTAAAAAAAAAAATCCTCGGGGGGATTGATAACTATAGCACTAAACAAACCGATAATTCTATGCGATGCTGCACCTACGGATCAATCTTCAAATTAAATGAATAAGTTCTTCGTCATGACCACTAAATTAAGAAGTATGAAGGTAGAAAAGCCAAGTATTCATATTATCGATTTCGACAAATTAAATGGATATAACTAGATAAGTACAAAATTGAGAAATATATACTCGTAGATATCCAATCACAAAATAGAGGGAACAGAAATCAAGAGAGAAGCCAAGGTACGAGAAAAACTCGCCATACAAACCGGTGCATTTGACGGACAAATCGATAGAGTTAAAAAACTGTAAAGAAACACGATATATAGACAAGAAACGAGCCGAATGCAAAAATAACACAACAACAACAAAGTGAGAGAAATAGACAGACCACTTTAACTCCTGAAAGACGCTTACACATACGCCTAGCCAGACACTAGTCGTAGCCGCAATGTAGCTTTCAACTACCCATTGAAGATTCTATTAAAAATAACACTTCCCTCTTTCATCGAACTCCAAATAGCTTTGATCGGGCTGATACTGCCGTTCGGGACGCCTTGAGCCGCTACTGCTTTGTCCGCTCGAAGACCCTTGATTTTCGCGGCGTTTGTCGTGCGGGCGGACTTCTACCAGCCTTGCTTCCTCTCCCTCCTGTTGAGGAGGCGCAAGCGTTACACGCTCGGCAGTGTATGTGAGGCCGAAGAGAGTATGGATCCTAAACCAGCTGGGAAAGAACTCTCTTTCGACAATTGGGATAATCGCGGTGAGGGCCATTATATACGCGTTTGTGAAGACGGTACCATTCTCTTGCATGAATTCATTGTAGTACTTTTGTTCCCAGTAACCCTCATCTACTATGCGCTGGAGGACTTCAGCAACGAAAATTTGACAGTTTGAGGCAGCCATGTCAAATGGACGATCGTGTCCGATTTCCACCCCGACCCGAACGAGTTCGTCGGCTGTGAGACGCAGCTTTCTAAGTGGGAACATACGCCGGGCCCCTCGCTTCTGGACAAGCTCATATTGAGGTTTGATTTCTACACTCGTCTCTCCCCGGTGTCTTGCTTCATCTGGGTAAGCATCAACCTTAAGCCCCATATGTTTATATTCTGTGTCTTCATCGGTTCCAGCCAAGGTTGCAACTCGCAGGAATAATGACCAATGGGCATTCCATCCATATGGCTTTTTCTTCCAATCTGCTGCACATATATATGCGTCAAACTGTTCGTCTGGGCTCCGTCCATACCGTCCTGTCAAAACTGTGAATACCGTGCGCGTCTTACTGTCCATTTTTCCTATGAAATACAGTCTTTCTTATAGGATATGAATTTAGGAAACTTGAGCAATGGATTTGTGGTATATGAGAGAAATAATTGAAACTATGGCCAAAGTATATCTAAACGATAATGAGAACACCGATTTGAAACCAGTTCAAAACTCGGGAGGGAATGTTTCGAGGAAAATAAGAAGTGTCGAGAAAATATGCTTCGAATTGTGATAGTAAAAGAAACGATGACTGATGCTTGTAATTTGTCTCTTGATGGCGACGAAAGAGGGTACTGATAGTTTAAAGATGAACATTAACTGAGATATGGGATCTTTAAATATACTGGAATCAATACCAATATCTCTGAGGCCTCACTTGTCTTCTATTCGAAACTTTCAACTTCGCCTAGCTCGTGACCCCTCCGGCGCTAGAATTTACGAAAGAGTTATTCGCGTGTTCTATGCGCATTGTATCAGTACCACTCGACTGTCTCTCCTGGCGCGACTCTCAACTTTATGGGCCACCACGATTCGTAAGATATTTTCCGAACAAAGCCATCTTCACTAAGACATACCAGACATCATGTGTTTGAAGGCAGCATTACTCTTGAAGCTGTCGCCATATATAGGATGGTAAAGACGCGGTAGCCGATACGCTCTCTACTCAGGATCCAAAGCGCCAAATCAGTTATACTCATTGAGAAGAAATTATTTTTGCAGGCTTATGCATAAAGGCACAGAAGTCTAGAATAAACAGGGGCGCTAAGGGTGAGGATGCTCGAACTGTGTGACCCAAATTCAAAGAAAGGCTCACAATCGTAAGTTAACGATTAGCTTCTGTTATAATTAAGGGAAGCTGTGCCATCAGGGCTCTCCTGACAAAAATAACGCCCGAATATGATTTATCAATTTCTGAAGCTTTTCGAAAATTCTAAATTTAGTACTTACTACTCTGCTTCACGAAGAACTGATTCAAATTTGGCATCATATATGGCACAGCAAATAGCCATGGAGTAGCTATGGAGGAATAGTATATGGATATCCAATGGCATATCGTAATCCCTGCTTGAATCAGGATTATTATCAATCCGCGGTTCTCTAAATAATTTAGTAAATTGATATACCTTCTCTTTCTTTCAACACCTAGCCCTATCGTCTCAAATAATTTAAATTTTACATCATCTTCATACGTTCTCCAGACCAGGTTTTTCTATATTAATATTTTGTTTTGGTACTTTGCCGCGACGGCCCTTCATCGAAGTCCACTCAGGTAGTGCGTCTGTGCCACACCTTTGCAGCCGCCAACTCGACTCATAACTTTCACCAGTTAGAACATACCAGCGGCTACTCCTCCAGGATTATATCTTACTATTTCACATTCAAGGTTCTTTGAATTGAATTTCTCCATTTCCTGCCACTTCCGTATCAAATTCCGCGTTGCAATGTTGTAACATACACTCATCTCTGCCTTCAGTGTCAAAACAACATCACCAACAAGATTTCCCACCCAAGCAATATTGCCGAGCATCTCAACAAGGATTTCGGAATGGCTCAAATGTTTCACCAATATATCTCACCTCTATGTTTTGAGGAGCGTGAATCTCTCCGGAAACAGTGGCCTAGGGACTCTATAGCTATTGGCGACAAGGTCAAAACCAAGGGCTACACCAGTAGTGCTTACATTGCTCTCTGCCAAACGGGGTCCGGGAGAACTGTGATTGTGAAAATCGGGGGTTCGAGGCCAACAAATCAGGCGAACTTCCTTTCCATGCTTAAACGCTACGATTTCGCCTATTCACCGAGTATCTATGGGTTCTACTTCATAATTGACTACAATGTCTTGGTCATGGAGTTGATGCCCGGGACATCTCTGTCGGAAAGAACCTGGTGGAACTTATGCGACGAGGGGCGCGAAAATTTCAGGAAACAATTCCTCCACGTCATGTCTCGATTTAGAGATATCAAATGCGATTGTCTCCCAGGCGCAAATGATTGCGGTTTACATCGACATAACACGGAGCAAGCGTTTGCCAATGCGGTGTTGATATCTCTGGAACAGGCGGATATTAGTCCTTCTAGAGGTGTAACTCCTGACGACATAGAATATGGTAGATTACTTGTTCGCGACTACCTAAATGACTCTGCTCGCAAACTAGTAAGGTTTGTTCCGACACACGGAGAACTTCGCCCTCGTAATATTTTAGTAGACGCGAACGGGAACATCTCAAGCTTGTTAGATTTTTCCAACGGCGGTTTCCTACCAGAATACTGCGAACTCGGATTTGCTTTCGACATTGCCCCGTGGGATAGGTGGTGGGATATAGTGATGGTCGAGACCTTGGAGGCACTTTCACCTGACTATGGAAGAAATCACCCGATGGTACTCTTTTTAAGAACGGAGATACAGATCACAGACGATAATTCGCCGTACGCATGGACGCGCGACCATAGATTTGGAAGGGGCATCGAGGATTGGCTGAAAACAAGGAACAAATTTATGGTACCGCGAACATTGAAGAGTGTTTGCACTCTATTATAGCTAGCCTATTGCATATGCAATTATTATCACTCGAGGACTATATGTTCCGTTAATTTAAGAGAAATCAATCTCTATCAATTTATATCTATATTAACCTACCGTTTCAAGCAACTATAACTCAATCTTTTCAAATCTAAATTTAATATGAGATCTCTAAATACAAAAAAGGGATTGAATTTCGGTTCTTTCGTAGGTAATTCAGGATTTAAGTAATATATGTAGCATCCTTTAAATGGTAAATATCCAGTGTGCTGAAGCACCACCGTAAGTGGCGTACGCCTTTTTGCGCCTCCTTTAACCAAATTGTGTGTGAAGATGTCAACTTACATAGAGACCCGGCATTTTCGAACCGAGTTAGGCTAATATGATTGTAATTGGCAAGGGTGGTGATATCAGAATCTCCCAGAGCCATGGTGCCAAGAGATATGGCTTGTCTGAACGGCTTGGATTCCCGACTTTTGTGGACCCTGGGTAAAAAGCGTTTAACAGCGGCTCGTACTTTGGGGAAGCTGGTGGGTCCGTGTGGCATTTTGAAGATTGAGAAACATTGGTACAGATGCACATGTGGACTTATCTGATGGCATGGATTTAATTTACAGCCTGCAGACCCTGCATTGAAGCCTGTTCCGTTGGACGTTTACAGCAGTTCCCCCCGAGATCCTTTAATGCGGCCGAGAGTAATGTGGGAGTAATAGTACCCGCAGCTTAAGTGTGCCGGCAGATTTCTAGTTTCTCGAAAATATTGAGAGATTGTGGCGCTCAAGCATTCGCTGCATTACATGTATGTTATTACCACGAGATCTTAGAGCTCGTACTTCGTATGCTACGTTAATATGCACGGATACGTAAGCTCTCAAGATGTGAAGTAGCCAAGATTATGCACAGACATACAAAATCCGGATGATATCAAGTCGTACGATCTGAATGTCGGTTGGATTTATTATGTTCCTATGCGGTGCAGTGTGTCTGCTAAATTCGCTGAGGTGGTGCTATAACGTTAAAGTATGGTACCTCTCCTCCTTGGTTTTCTCTTAGAATGGTTCCTGTGGCACAAGTTTTGTTTCGAAACTTCTTTGTTTCTCTAACTATCGGAGGGATAATTTCACTGGATCGATAAACAAATGACACTTGATGGATTCATTTCTTTCTCAAGAGTCTCGGTATGGTGATGAGGAAGTTGAAACGGAGCTTATTAAAGAGAAACCATCAAATAAATCTACTGTTTTATCTCGTTTTTCCAAATGGTTGAAATTGAAACCTTACAAATACTCACGACTTGACGAACATTCACCGTTAGAAACCCCGACATCTGCGTCCACCGAATCTTTTGACAGCAGCATCGAACATTCTCAACAGCAACATATACTTTGGCGCATATTTACTTTTCTATTACCTAGCTTCCTATCTTCTCGTTATTCAAGTTCGAAAAACTCGCCGATATACAACAAACTCACACCCACATCGTGGCTGGATGGACTCCGGGGCGTTGCTTGCTTTATTGTCTTTACCTACCACTACCACTATACTTTCTACAAATCAGCACGAGAAACATTCGACGGTGCAGAAAATGACTCTTTATTTCAGTTGCCGATAATACGTTTGTTACACAGCGGGCCGCCGATGGTGGAGGTATTTTTCGTCATTTCTGGATTCGCCCTATCATACAAGGTCGCAAATCTCTCGAGAAAGCCAGTATCATACGCCGACAGCCACGCCATTTTACGAAACCTTGCGAGCTCAATATGGAAGCGATATCTGAGATTGGTTCTGCCTTGCGCGGGAACTTTCATTTTGGTTACACTCTTCGTCGGGGCAGGATGGTTCGAGGCCGTTCCATTCGAGCAGAGAGGCGGGTTGCGAGGTTTAGTTGAGCCGCGGCCTCCAAAGATGGATAGCTTCTTTGGACAGTTAGAATGGGGGTTAAAAGACTTCTACAAATTTGCAGTGCCTTTAACTCTATTTTTCGACGTGGGGTATGCGGTATATCGATGGGAAACCGATGTAAGATCTTGGGACGCCTTGCTGCATATCTATCCATGCATGCCTATGCACAATTTACTAATCTAATATCTTTAGAGTCATCTCTGGACCATTCCACAAGAGTTTCATCAATCGCTATGTCTCTTCTTAACCATCGTAGGCTTATCTCATATCAAGCGATGGTTACGGATGCGTGTATTCCTCCCGTGTATCGTTGTTATAGCTCTCTATAACATGTACTGGGAATATAGTTTGTTCATCTTTGGTTTTTTGCTTGCGGAGGTCTATGTCAGCATACTTAGTACCAGTGAAAACAGCACAAGCTCTGGAGTATCTGATACCGCCTCTCTACCGATTTATAGTAAAGAGAGGCGATACTCTTATGCTTCAGAAATATTGAAGAAGACTGGTCTCGTGGTTCTATTTATTCTCAGTCTATACCTATGCTCCTACCCTGAAGTCTCTCCACAACCCGATTCGACGACCGGATTTACGTTTTTGGAAGCGTTAACACCGCCGCGATATACGGAGGACACTTGGCATCGATTCTGGCTGACACTCGGTGCCTACTTACTCGTCTTCTCTATCATGATGTTGCCGAAGATACACACAATACTATGTTCGAAACTTTTCCAATATCTGGGAAGGATATCATTTTCGCTATATTTGGTGCACGGCACGATTGTTAGAAGTTTGGGGTACGCTTTGGTGCATTGGGGCTGGCGCCAGATGGGGGTTAGCGCATTATGGGAAAACGACTCGCTACCAGATAACGTGAAGGATCTGGAGGCTCGGAGGATAGTCATGGTATTCCTTGGCTTCGTTGGAATCATTCCAGTCACGATATGGTCGGCGGATATTTTCTGGAGGGTTGTCGACATGCCCAGTGTAAGGTTTGTGAGATGGCTGGAGAGCAAATTGGTCAGGTTATGAGAGGAGTATCACGTCAATAGAAGGTTTTCTTGTAAATACTAACAAAATCTCTTGTAAATAACTCACCCGTCACTGCATATTTTGAAACCTTGCTGCATTGCAGTCTGGGGAAGCCGAAATGTCTTTGCATGCGTATCGGACTAGCGGCTTTTACCGCAGCCTATTCCAACGTCAAAGGAAAATATGTGTTGGGATACCAAAATCCAACGATGCCTAGTAATATCATGCACGATTTCTTGAATGATCAAAATACCCCTTATCTTCGCCATTTTTGAACCGCATGGATGACAGCTCGCATCGCCGTTGCTTAGTGACTCAAGATTTGAAAATGAGTCGTAGAAGGTGGTATTGTGACTCTTGCGCATGTATTGTGGACTGTTTTGGGCAAACTAGCGACCCGTTCGCGAAAATTCAAGGGCTGAGATTGGTCGGTGAAAGATTGCGGGGATTGGATGCCAAATCTTTTATAGCTTTTGATGCAAGAGAGAGTTATGTAATGACGAGAAAGAAACAGATCCAGATGTTTCCATGCATTTCGTGCATATCCGGGATAGTTTATTCGCCTCGAACTCGAAGCCGATACACCTCGTTTAGGAAGGGACAGGAATAACCTGCAGAGGGAAAATGTGTTGTAGTGACGTTCGCAAGATGGGATGAACGTCTGTGCTACATTCGCAGAAACGGCTAGGCGGACAGGAGGGCATGCTCAATCTGCTAGCGCCAGTTGCCACAAAGTATTTAGACTGGTAGCTAGAACATCCATCTTTTGAATTTGGATTCTATCGAATATCAAGAGCCCAGGTGAAAGCCATTGGACACTCGAAAATCAATCCAACTTTTAAATCATCTCTTACTTCTTCCACCGCTATTTTAAATACTTTACAAGTTTCTTAGAAACACCCTTCGTAGAACAAATACTCTAAACATCTTCGTGTCGGAAGTTTTGTTATCACGATTTGCATTTAAGATGTCAGGATTTGATCACCGGACATATTATGAGATGCTTCGCGACTCCATGTCGGTAGCCCTAGTCAAGGCCGTCTTGAACAAAGACTTGGCAGAGTCTAAGGAAACGCGGCTCAAGGCTAGAGGCAACGGCGGAGAAGTCGATGCCAAGCAAGAATCGGAAGAATTGGCGGAATTTATAGAGGTAAGAAAGAGGCTTTCGTTTCCGATCAGTGCTTTGAATCTTGCGATTTCTCTGGAATTCTTGAAGATTATCTTTGTTCCTTTTGGTTGATTGTTTTTTTTGTTCTTCGATTTAGTTCCTTGCCACCGATTTATTTCAGTACCTTCCCAAGGATTTGACCATAATTACCTACGACATGAAGCTCGCGGATGAGACAGGGTACATTGGCTCTATTGAATCAGCGGAGGATTTTCTTAATAACTTGCCAGGGTCGTATGTTGATGCGATCGTAGAGGCGAAGTTACTTGGCGCAGACGGCGACGCAGGTTGTTTCCATTCTTTTCGTTATCTCTTTTCGTCGGCCTTGTTTTGAGATGCGTTATTTGTAGCACACTTATAACGCTACCTAGAAAACGCGGTCAATCCGAATTGCTAAAGATATACATATACTAACTTGGACGTTTTGTGATACATAGAGGATGTCAAGCGGATGACCACCTCCGTAATGGAGGACTATCTTGCTACAGCAACTGCACCACCTCTAAAATGGACAGAAACTAGACCGCTAGAGTGTGAGCTCTGCGCTAGAGAAGTTAAATTAACGTAAGACATATCTCAGAATTGATAGCAACCCAGTGTCCCTTCCGCAACTGTAGCTAACGCAGAATTCTTTTTTAGATACCACCATCTCATTCCCGTAAGCATGCATCTGCTCAACTAGTTCAGCCTTTCGTAATCTAGCTTCTTGTTACTAATTTGTTTTAAAATCCAGAGATCGACACACAGTCGAGTACTAAAGAAGAGGATGCACCCAGAGTACATGTTAAACAGAGTTGGTATGGTTTTGAGGCTTTCTCAAAAGTTAAATGATATCTACTAACACTTTGGCTCATAGCTTGGCTTTGTCGCTCATGTCACTCATTTGTAAGTTTCCGTCCCTTTTTGATTATGTCACAATGCCCCCGAGATCACAAAGCGCTGATAATATGCCAAAGGTTCATCATTGTGAGGAGAATATGGAGTTGGCCAAAAACTGGTATACAATAGAGTTATTGGAACAAAGAGATGATATTCAGAAATGGATCTCTTATATATCAAAACGGCCAGGGAAGACTAGAGTAAAATAGTTGGAAGCATTTAATTTTTTTTTTTTTTTTTTTTTTTTTTTGGAACTAAGATGCCAGCCAGCTAGCCACAATTGAAGTATACTAGTAGCTATAGCTAGCCTAAGAGTAAAATCTTAATCTAACGGCATTTTGACCACCTTCATTTCTCCTTCTTTAAGTGCTAATAATGGGCGTAAGATATCCTGTAGCATTTAGTTATTAATATTCTAATATTCTATGTAGACGGGGTGTTTAGCTGTTAGCAGACCTTTTCGCGTTACCATTACGTACTAAACTCATATACTTTTCTTAATACCGCTTAACTAAGTGCAGAGCCCCGTAGAAAAGGAACTTTCGGCGGCCATATCCCACGGCGAACACCCGCAGTGTCTTGTGCCTGAGATTATTAATTAGTACCTAATTGAAATTTCCAATGCAGATGTGTCACATGTTGAGCGCATATATCTTTAGAGGTCCAAGTTGTTGCATTTTGCGTCGAGGCCGGCACAGACCACATGAAGCACCCACAACGAGGTCGACAAGGTCACAGGGCTACCTTGGGCGTACCAAGTCCATCCTCAAGACGCTCAGGTACTTACTTTCCACACTTATCTAAGCCTAGTGCTCCAAAATACTAAGGACATTAAAGAGCGAATCTAGCCTCGTGACATCAGCCAAAGGAAAACCTAACAACACAGAAAGTTCGGGACGACTAGCGAGCCTTCAACGGCCGCGACATGACGCAAGGTCCATATTCTAGATCCCTCTCCGGTATCCGGCGCATAGGATTCAAGCGGCGCAATCTCCAATATCGTTCTGCATCTATGAACAGATAATGAATTGGAAGCTCGATTCTTGATGCATTTTGAATTCGCGGAGCTAAGCTTCTGCGAGACGACAAAAATGCAACAAACTTGGCCGTAGCTATTGATAGCAATATCTAACGCTGCAGAACCAAGCAATATTGACGAAATCTTCATCGAATAGAATAGATTCGTTTCAAGCTCGTTCAGCGCGTTCTATACAATGCTCAATACCCTCTTACAGATACGTGTATACATGTGCCCAAGTCTCGACGCAGCGGCGCAGCACGGGCGCTTGAGCGGCGTTGCTTCTTCCCTTGTGTTGGTCAGCAGCCAACGTATGAGTACCTGAAATTCACAAGGCCTGAACGCCTGATACATGCAGGTCCGATGAAATATAAAGATCGAAGACCCAAAAATGGCCCGCTCTTAGCGGGCTAAATCGCACTGCTATGTTAAAATTTTCTCCGACTTGCAGGATCTAAACGCAGAATTTCATTTCGAAACATTAAACGTTTTCCTCTCGATATTCGCTATACCTCGACATCGCTTCAATTCGACCTGGACGTCTTTCGTTCGATTCTAGAACCGCATCCTTCGATATAATTTGCTCCGCATGAAAACTTCAAGATTCCGTAGCCTTCGAATATATATACGCGTCGAGTCTGCCTAGCTTTATAGCTTCGATTTTACCTGTACAGGCCAATTTAACGGCATTCCCAGAGCGAGTATTTAAAGGTGCCTTCCAAAACACTTTCGACCATTTTCAAGTCCGCGGTATGCATATTACTCTTTATTTCATCCTACTGTATTCTGTGTCAAATATTACAGAAAACCCGAAAATATGGTTTCTCTAACCCGATCATTATTCCAGTCGGCGGACTCGGGAGCATACCAGTATGGCGTCAACGTACTGGCTCCTGGAATTGATCCCGTTGTCGAGTAAGCAACTTTATCCCACATTCAAACTAACCTGGTATTAAAGATATGAAGTAAAGATAATCTTCGCTAACTGCTCGTAATTAATGATAGCATTATACTTGTCCACGGTCTGGGAGGCGACCCTTTCAAGACTTGGACTTATTCAGGCGGCAAGAAGGACCCTATGGTATTATGGCCCCGAGATCTCCTCGCACGGGAGATCCCGGAGGTCAGGATACTGAGTTATGGATATGATACCAAAGTCACATCGTGGTTCGAGGGGGCGACGTCGAATATGATCCATCATCATAGTGAAACTATGATTTCGAGATTGCATAATTTTCGAAGCGTACGAAGTCCTACAAAAGGTACTAATGATAATTTTCACATAGCTAATTAATTGTGGGGTTTTTTTAGAGAAAAATAGATGGGAAGAGTTCGACGGAGCGGCCGATTATATGGATTGGACACTCGCTTGGTGGAATTTTGATCAAACGGGTACATAAAAATCCCATGCCCTCAATTATTTTTTATCGAGGCGAAGATATATTTCTAACTTTATAATCGTGATATTGTTTGTATAGGCCTTGATATACTCCAACAGCTGTGGTGTAGACCATAATGAACGCCTTCGTTCGATTAAAGTCTCCACTCAAGGAATTCTCTTCATGGGCACACCACATATGGGATCGGATATCGTACGATGGGGATCGTTAGCTCGAAAACTCCTCTGCTTCTTCCCCGGTGTAAAGCTAGATAGCAATATGCTTCCGATGCTGGGACAGAATTCCGAGACGTTACAAAATATCAATACGTTGTTTGGGGGTATCGCGTCGTCGTTTGAGATTGTGTATTTTTATGAGGAGTTGGAGACGTTGTTGCCAACGGGGCAGCATGAAATTGTAAGTTTCTCGACTCGGATTGTATACGTTCATGATGAATGAGATTCCCCGGGGTTTAAGTGTTTGAGCCGATATGCTGACCACTCCAATAGATTGTACCTTACGCATCTGCTATCGTCGACTCACCGAATACCGAAAAGATTGGAGTACACGGTACCCACCAGAGTATGGTTAAGTACCGGGACGAAAGCTCTCCTGGATACTCTGATGTAGCGGGGATCCTTCGACAAATGGTCGATACAGCGGTCACATTCGCGCCGGGAAGATGGGAAGCCGAACGGCGTTCTGCTGTTGCGGCTACTGATGAGAAGATTAAAGAAATTCTCATTCAGCGAGGTATATCCATCTACGCTACTACATGATATGTAATTGAAAAAGTATGAAATAATTCTAATGGTTTATAGGTGCATCCGGATTATATTTTGGCGCACCGAGATCCATCATGCTGGGAAGTCCCAGACGGTTATCCGGTCTACCTGGTCCTTCAAATCAAGTCGAAGTAGAGGAGATAGATGCGACAAGTAGCGCCGGAGACACCCCGCCAAAACGTCAGTATACGCTTTTTTACATACTCTGCTAGTTTCTATAGTAATTTCAATCATATATCATGTTTGCTTTTATCTCATGTATCTCTGCATTTTCGTGAAATATATGCGCATGTGTGATTTCTATATCAACCAACTAACATTCGATAAATCTACAGGTCTCGCCATTACAGATACCACAGACAACTACTCCCCAGAATCAAGCATAATCCTTCCTCCATCCCTCCCCATCTTCGCTGTACCCCTCCACCCAAACGAATCTCCGGTAACCCGCGACTACCTCCTCAAAGACTTTGACTCCGTCCTCCTCTCCGATGAACGTCGCTCAAAGGGTAACGCCGGGCTCCTCCTTTGGGGTCCTCCCGGATCCGGTAAAACCCACCTCGTGCGAGAATACGTCTTCACTCGCCGCGAGTACTTCACCGGCGGTATATTTTGGGTCAACGCTCGCACAGCAGCAAGCCGCATCGACAGCTTTCGCATCATTTTCAAGAAATTAAACTTACCCAGCGCTGTCATGCAAGATATCAGCAGTTCGCCGCATACAGATCGCAGCGGGATGGATGTATGCACTTGTAGAGTGCTAGAGTGGATGGAACGAACGGAGAATTGGTTGTTAGTGTTGGATGGTGCGAATGCGGTGGATGAAGCTGAAATTGATGAGATCAAAGCTTGCATGCCTACTAGTCGCGGAAGCAGTATTCTCTTCACCACGCTGAATCAATCGTTGGACGGGTCGGCGAGGTTGGGTGCGCCCGTTGGATATAAAATTCCGCAGATGGCGATGAAGGAGGCCGTGGCGATATTGCTAACGGAGGCAAGGATTGTGGATCCGACGCCGCAGGAGGTCAAGGTCGCAGGGGAGCTGGTCGAGCTATTGGATTATCTGATCGGAGCGATTCACATCGCAGCTTGTTATATCGCGGAGCGACAAGTGAGTATTTATGAGTATCTTAGGGGGTTCAAAGAAAAGCCCAAAGTTTCCGGGGACGGTTGGAGTCCACTAGCTATGACTTTGGACACATTGGAGACAAAACATCCCGAGGCGGCGAATTTATTGAAGTTGATATCGTATTTTGGAACGGACGTGCCGACGTCATTGATACAGTGGGGTTTGGAGGCGTTACCAGCACAAGTGAGGGTTGTTGCGAAAGAGGAGGATGGGATATTCGATTTCAATCTCACGATCAAGCATTTATTGGCATTCAGTCTGGTGAGGAGGACGCACCAGAAGGAGAGTGAGAATGGGAGGGAGTGGAGAGTGGATAGGTTGCATCTGCAGAGCGTTATACAGACGTATGTGAGGCAACGACTAAGCCACCAGGGAGACGTTGGTCAGGCGTGGGTCAAATTTGCAGCCTTGGTATTCAGACATGCCTTCGAAAGAGCGGAGAAGCAGAGGGGAAGTGGTGGGGGTATATATGTGAAAGATTACGACGAGTTCCTAATGCATGGAGAGTCGTTGATGCAATTCATGAGAGAACAGAAGGTTAGCAGAAGGTCAATACGGACAACGGTCGACAAGGCGCGAATTATAATTGAAGACCAGATCAGAGCTCAGGATGCTGGAAAGTTGATCGAGCTACCGAATCGATCGATATGGGGACGAACGGATATGGAGTCTCCAGAGGTAGTTTACGCTTCCAAGCAGTCGACCACTGATTGTGGCAGCAGCGCCACGGGGTCTTCTTTGAGTGCGAGCACCTTGTCAGAGATCTCGAAGGGCAATACCTTTTCTGCAGGGAACAATAGCAAAGTAACTCAAGCGACAGTAAAGGAGGCGGAAAATACACCGACGACAAAAGAGGAGCCGCCAAAGTCGACACTATCACGGGCTTCAACTTCCACAACCGTTCAGCAGTCTGTGGCGAGCACCAAAGGCAAACGTAAGAAGCTGCAAAGAAGACCTAGTCACAAAAGCTATAAATCTTGGAGAGAAAAGAATTCAACGAAAGCTTCTCCGTCAATGCCGCCAATAAATGCAGTCAAGTCAGTCACCACAGGAACACAGACCACAGATATCGAAGAACCCCAAATCATAAATGCAGAAACAACCTCACCGAATCGTTCGCCAAATGATAATAACGTAGTCACATATCCGGGAAGTCCTGCTGCGTCGCCTCGAAGCATATTCATTCCTTTCTCAGCAAATGTACCACAGGTCTACACCAGCGACCTCACAAGCCATTCAGCCCCGAGCAATCTAAACGATCTATACAAACGATCCGAATTGCCAGTATGTTGAAATCCAACTCAATGATAATATAAATACATACAGCTAACAGTGATGAAACTAGAATACACTCCCACCATCAACTGCGCACACAATAGCAGACCCGATTCGCGACCCAGGTCCAGACTTACCTCTCCCACGCATCATTCGCCGGCGAAAAGCCGTAGAACCAACTCGCTCAGTATCCCAGGAAAGGCCTAGAACCCCACGTCTAGAAGATACCCTACCGCATGCACGGCCACATCCCCCCATCCCGCCATTCCTAAGCACAAACCACATCTCCATCTCCCCTATGGGATACTACTACCACATCGACCCGCCGAATCATAACAACGATATAGCTCAAGGTGATGAAGAAGGGGAGGATGACTTCGTAACTGTTAACAGCGAACCGGGGCCGTCACGGATCTCACTAGGGGGGAGGTTAGGCGTGAGCAACATGAGACATAAAATACTCTACAATACTCCGGCATCCAGTAACGCAGCTGCGGGACTATCCCGTTTGCGACTCCCCTCTCCTGCGGTAAATTTCCGACATCAAAATAATAGTAAGCTGAGCGAGGAGTTCTTATCTGCACCTACGAGTCCGAGGTTATCTAGGATGAGTAGTTTTGTTAGTGAGGTAGATGTTGATATCTCATCAATGAATGGGTCGCCTGGATCGTTGGTTAATCTGGCGAGGAATTTGGTCAGATGGGGGAGTAGGAGTTCCTCAGTCAGTTCTTTGGGGAGCGGTTCACCAAAGAGGGGGAGGTCGATGGAGAGGAAGCAGTCGAAGGATAGAGAGGAGAGCCCAAGGAGAGGGAGAAAATTGGTATGATTTTCGTGGTTTTTATAAAGGATGTTTCTCAAAGTGTTCTTAGTCGAGTATGATTTGTTCAAAATTTAATTTTATTTAGGTGTATTGCTTGGTATATTATTGTTTTTCCTTAATCATCATTTTTCAATTTAGTTTAGATTCTTTACAGTTCAAAAAGATGCAATGATAATGAATACGATATACGCCTTTCTGTTAAATATGCATACGCTATTTGAAGCCTATTTCTTTGCAACTTGTGTTATTTTGCGAGCGAGCTGTGCTGAATGTTCATTGGGTATTGATCTGACACCTCAGTGTCGGCCACCGGGTTCGAGCACTGCGCACTTACAATTGTGGAGAAAAATTGAAAAGCTATTGATGCATCTCGGGTCGCTTCTGTGCTGCGGACCATTGCCTCGGCCGCCTACTATTGTTTGTTCAATGTTTAAGCTTTGGACGCTGCGTGCGATTTAGCCGGAATCGTGGCGTGTATCACAGGACTGGTGTGCTGCGCCTTATAGCCAGCAGGCCTCAACATTAACATCCATAAGATGGATTCAGAGCAAATATTGCGATGACTGTCTTATAGCTAGACGAAGAAATGTGGCATTGCTTATCCGAATGCATATGTGGGATGTGCAAAGCTTGAGTTCTTAGGAGTTCATGAGCTTCGAGCTCGCTAAGTTTTCTTGGAGGACTGCAAGGTCGATCAAACGACAAGCTCGTGCTTGATCATGTTACAGTTTGGCCACCAGCTATGTAGCTGCGAAGCGGACAGTTCATGCATGGTAGCTCATATCGTTTTATCGATGTGGGGAGAAGTCTATTGATGTGACAGTCATGTATATAAACCGGCAGCTCCCGGTGTCTAAATGTTTTGAGACGTCTACCGAAGAGACCATAAACCGAGAAAACTTCTGGATAGGGTCATTATCTGAGTCTATCAGAATTCATACCTTCCGAGAATAAAACGCCTTTACCTACAAGAAAATAAAATTTCACAAATTTGTTTATCGTTGTCTATCTTTGAGACGTCGGATTCATTCCAACCTTCGCGCGTCGCTTCGTTCACCACACCAAAGGTCTTAAAGATCCCAAGATGTGTTTCGGCGACCGCAATGTCCAGTATCTGGACCAAATGCAGGAACAATCACAACCACCAGCCCGCAAGGCATCCGGGTTTTCAAACGGCAGTGACCACTTGGGAGCGACAGAGCAGAGAGCTACTGTATCCTTTACGCCGGGAGAAATCCGGGCGGTAAAAGCAGCGGACAGAATGGTCAAGCGACACCTTGCGCGACCGAGATTCGGGTCCGGATGAAGGAAGCGATTGGAGCTCGTGGGGCCCTATATGGCAGAATCATGAGCCTCATCCTCAGTCGAACGACCGGACGAGACATCGGCGATTCAAATTTACGGATACGAGAAATAAAATAGTAATAATAAAAAGATGGGAAAAAAAAGGAGTCTTACTAAATATCTTACCCGCTCTATCCTTACCAAGTTCTTACAATTGCCTGGTTTCCTTGTTGTTTCGCATTACTGTGCTCGTATGGTTCTTTTCATAATAATAACGAGGATACAATAACGTTAACTGACGAATTGAATTTGAATTTCTAATTTTACTCATCCGCGGTACTTGTTATTTTTACCTGTCCGTTTTTGTTTTGCGCAAAGCACTTCGGAATACGAATCCTTCCTCACGCGACTCAAACAAAGCAGCTGAATAAGCTAATGGGAAATGAGAACGAGAGGGTCAGAGGTATCCAGCGGCCTAGAGGCGACGCAATGTCAAGGGCAAAGCTTGGTATCTGTAAGGCTGTCTTCGAGCCGGTTCCATGGGCGTCCGCGTCCCCAGTCCGGTGCGCAGAATGAATGGGTGTGGGACTTCGCCACAGCAGTCCAGACCCACATTACGACGCTTGATTCCATAAATCGAAGTTGCCATGGACAGGCAGAAAGAAAAGAAAATAAAGATTTGAAAGGCATGTTATAAGTATCATCATGATTTAGTAACATTTCCCTCTAGTGAAGGTCGTATTTATAGGATTTCTTTTTGTCTTGTTTCGTGCAATTTGTATTTACTCTAAAAACCATCAACGTTAAGCTTTCAAGTCGAATCGAAATATATAAACAGAACCGACCCCCGTTCACTCGCTTCCCAACGACGACTAATCATCTCCATCGCCGCCTAAACTCCCATCATCACCATCATCATCATCACCGTATCCACCCACGCCTTCCGGTCCTTCTAATTGACGAGGCCGATCAGTGGAGTACAGTCTTGTGGGAAGATTACATACATAAACATCTTCCAAGATGGTGGTCCGAGTAGAAGCAAAGTCGCTGGACATGCTGACCAGGCTCGCCGATGACCCGCCGCTTCATATCCGCCGATACCCACGCCAACCGCCGCCTTCTTCCTCTTCTCACCATCTCCACCATCAATCACCGGCGGCGCCCACGTCGAACCAGCTCAAACTCTACATTGTCCGAGTACCGAACAGCCAAGGTAAGTAAGCAGGCAAAGCAAGCTATGCACGTTCTCGGCCCCGCAATTAGTCAAACTCTCGCTAATGCACCTCGTACTGCATTTAGACATAATCCTCACCCCTCTCAAACCGCAATGCAGCACTGTTACCGCCCAGGACATCATCTCTTGTCTCTACTACCTCCGCGTCCAACCTTTGGAATCTTCAAAGCCCCGATCAAAATCTCTCCAACCGGAACACCTCCCGGGTCGTGAACCTCTTTCTCCTTACGAAGATACCTCGCAACCTCGCAACTCATACAATGGTGACAGCAGAAGCGAGTATCTCGCACCCGGAGCCGGTGGTAGCAGCGCCAGTATCAGGTCTGGACAGAGCGGGAGCTTTCTCTCACCCACCTCTCCCGCCTTTTCGGTGAACAGCATGCTACACCATGTCGCGTGTGGCAATGACTTTGAAATCACATTCATCCGCCGAGACCAAGCCTCCGGTTCCCAGCAGACCATTGGCAGAATCTACTCTAACCACAACGGTCCTCTCGACTCGGTACCTCAAATCCCAAATTCCTTCGCAGCGCAAATGATGGCACAGGAGGCAATGCTATCTAAGAAGGGAAAGCGAGATCGAAAACGTCTCAACCTAGAAATCTTTACACCCGGATATCAAAAGTTCCTTTGCCAACGACCCGCTAGATCACCAGCGAATTCTTCAGAGGCGCCGGATACCGGTCGTCCGAGTACCGGAAACAGCGACAACGGTGGCCGGACCGGTGGCTTTCGAGATTACTTGTGGCCGGCTCCGATCCCTCCTCCACCTCCCGGTTTCGAAGACGTCGGGCCACCACCGCCACCCAAGGACTCCCCGCGACTGTCACCGATGATGAACCCAGCATTGGCCCACATGGCTCGTCCGTCACGCTTCACCGAAATCTACTCGCCGGATACCCCCGTCGCACCCAAACAATCCGACTTTGCCTCCACACCTACAGAACTCGAATACGAGGACGAAGACGCCGACGGAATCTTTAAACGCACCCTCCACCTCGCTGGCGATTCTTTTTGGAAATCCACTGGCAAGCGGATCTCTGCATTTCACGCTGCCCACCGCAAAAAGCGATCAGGCGAAGGCTCCAACTCCTACATGGTCGACGAGGAAGCTCGTGTGGCAATGCAGCAGTTGGGAGTATACCCAACTGCTCCCGCCTCCCCATCTTCCATCTCATGCCCACCCCTAGGATCCGCGTCCGGAGAGGAAGGCAAAAAGGAAACAAAGGGGAAGGGATACGTCTTCTCACCACCGGTACGTACTAGCGGCAACTGCGAGTTCGAAACAAACGGAGTAGGACGTAAGATCAGGTTACGCCTCCACCCGCCCGCCACCATGGCGGGAAGCCCGTACGGTAACAGCGCTGTCGTGAGAGCCGAACCGATCCTGCTGTCCACTATATCGTTCCAACCGCCGGATGCATCGGATGCGCGGTCGCCTTCACCTTCCACTTCGTCTTTCAAGCCTTCTGGGCATAGCAGGACGTCATCGAAGTTTAAGCTCGTCGGAGAGAAGTTTAAGGCTAAGCTGCATCGGGAGAACAGCTGGACGGAGCACGTAGAAGTAGAAGCGGGGAGCGGGTTGAAGAGTAAGCTTGGGAGTTTGTTGGTGGAAGAGGAGGGAATGGATGCGTTGGATATGGTGGTGGTTAGTTGTATGGGTGTGTTTTGGAAGAGGTATTGTGAGTGGACGGAGGAGATCAAGGAAGGCGGGATCTAGGGAGTTTTGCGCTTCTGAACATCTTGCTCATTATCATCTTTCTATATCATTTTTGGCGATTGGGAAAGCAATTTAGCGTATTCTGGGAATCTACAGGCGTTTACTTTGTAGTTTAGATTATATCATATCATTGCAGGAGTTTAAACAAAAGGAATTGAATTATTGGTCTTGTAATTAAACTGTTGGCTGGTGGCCGCAGCGGAATCATGACTCTTTTTATCATTAGCTTTACAAGGTTTCCTTTCAGGTTCATATGTACAAGTAAATTATCAGCATATCTACATAGAATATTACAATTACTTCATCATGGGCGCTCTACTTTATCATCTTCTTCCTCACCACCCTCTTCGGTCCCCTCCTCCCGCCAGAACTCCTCGTCAGGTTCCTCCTGATGTCCGTCATATTCAATATCTCCCTCCCTCAACTCCCTCCAATTCAACCCATTATAAGCCGCAACCTCCACATTAGTAGCCCACCCACCCCACTCCTTAAACTGCTCCCTCACCAACCTCTCTGCCTCCTCGAACTTTTCCCTCCGCCGTTCCACAATCTTTAACTCTTCCTCTGTCAAACCCTTCGGGTCCAACCCGACGTACAAATCCAACATTGCACGCAATGCGATCAACGGCAACCGACGGTTTTTCACCTCGAGAAAATTCTTGTAGCGGATCATCCACCGTAGTAACCGTATAACAGGTTCGAACTCCCATACTGCTGTTTTGAGCAACAGCCTTACATACGCGTGTATATGCGCTGTGCGGGGTGTGGTGATGGGAGGTAATAGCGATATCTCATCCGTAGCCTGGTTATTAGAAAGTCCGGCCAATTCCTCGAATAAACCGTCATCAACATCCCGAGAATCATCAACACCAAACCATCCTTCTTTCTCCAATTCTCTAGCCACACCTAACCGCTTCGGTTTTGGGGCCCCTCTACTCTTAAAACTCCGCGTCTCTGCCTTCCTCACACCGACAACGCACTCCCAAACCTCAACCGCGTGTTCCGCCCTCCACGGCAGCGGACGGTGCGAATATACCGCCTCGTCTCCATCTCCATCACCCGTCCTTGCTCCTTGCGGCACTCTCCTGCTGTTACCTGCTACATGAAACAACTTATCGTTGCCGAGTCGGTTATGCGACGACAGTAGCCTCTCATACTCCCATCCCTTTTCCGCAGCTATGACGAGTTCGTAGACGAATGCCATGTCTTGGGGGTATCCCCACACCTCTCGAACATACTCCCACACTTTGACGACACAGACGTTGACATCACGATATCGCATTTTGCGGTTAGGATTACCCTCGCCGAAACGAGCGCTAGCGAGACGGCCGCTAGCGGTACGTGCCCATGAGGATTGAAAAAGACCACGGTGGTGACGAGTGTAGTTGAGCGCGCGGAGAATGGCGGTCCATGCTGCGAGGGAGGTGATGCGGAATGCGGTGGCGAGGATGATGGCATGAGGGATATGGCCGAAGAGGAGGTGTTTGCCAAAGTTGAAGTGGTCTTGGAACCGGTGGGATTTGAGAGGTGCGTAGGTTGTGTTTGTTAGGGCGATGATGTATGCTGTTGCTAGCTCGAGGATGGCGGGGGAAGCTGATATTGTGTCTACTGCTTGTGATGTTTCCGATGGTGGTATTTTGAGAGGGTTAGTGTTGGCTGAGGTGATGCGAGACTTTCGGTCCATGACGCTAGAGTATACTCCGAACTGTCTGACGTCTAGCTTTTCCAACTCCTTTCGGTGTAGGAGTGTCCACCATTCCCAGACTTCTTTGCCAACTGCGGTTCTGACTGAGTGCCGGCGGCTAGGCTGGCGGTACCATTCTTGGAGGTAGCGGTGCGCTTCCGAGACCGAAGCAGAATTTGTGATGAGGAGTCTAATGAGACCGATACTGGGCGGTACGCTGCGACGGAGCATGAGAGCCCAGAGCTCGTCGACGGTAGGTGGAGCTGCTGGAACATATGCTCCTTTCGCAGGATCAGAAGGCGGGTCTAGCAGGTTTTTGGTTTCGCTGATGCTAACGGTGGCTCTATCTTCGAGGTTCGGCCCGCGCTTGATATCTGTCGGCCCGCGGATCGTCGTATCTTTGATTCTTAGATAGTCATCTGTGATGTTGGGCTGGGGTTCCGGCGGGATGAAAAGCTGTTCAGCCTCCGAGACCGGGACGAATCGTTTTAGTCCTTCTCTAGGCTTAGGAGGAAGCCACTGCTGCTCCTCCACCGGTGGATATTTATTCAAAGCATCCTGTTTACGAGCTTGCAAGACTTTATCAAACATTTCTTGAAAGACGTGTGAGGCAGCCGAACGTTCCTGGTTTGTCGTTTGGGAAACATTGAGAAATTTGATGAATACGTGCCACGATTCGTTAAGGGTTCTAGTACCTCTGATCCGTGCCTGCCATATTGTGAAAGGGTTTTCTTCGCCCGTGTTACGGCCGGCTACGAACCATATACGTCGCAGCGGGGTCGGAGTGCCGTCCTCTTCGCGGCCGGAGAGGACCATGGCTGCCTTCTCCCATTCGCCGAGTGGGAACCCCGAACGTTGCATCTCAGCGAGAACCCGACCGGCGTCACCAGCGACCATTTCTTCACTATCAGAATCGATTCGCGAGACGGCTTCGTCGTATCCATCGCGGATATCTTTCCATGGGGGCCAATTCAAACCTTGCCGTGATATCATTCCCCGCTCCGCTGCGGTTCGAGGAGCAGCGAGGCGAGTTCTGACAATACCTCTAAACCCCTTGGGATCGAGATGCATGACAGGGTTCGCGTGGAACATCTTACGCAGAAGGAAAACCTGTGTATCGATAATGTATTTCAACGAAACCCAGTACGGCGCCGAGATCCTTGGCGGGTTTCCGATAGCCCAAATGATATGGTTACAGAACGTGACATCGTTCTTTGAGATTTCCGCAGGTTCATCAATCGAATGTTTAGCGTAGACTTCAGCGACATCCAACAGTTGCCTGGGCGCAAAGTAATTTGCGAGTCGGAAAAGTCGCAGAAACATTATCCTTTTGGTGACCGAATCGATCTTGAGTTGCGGTTTACCCAATCGTTTCGAAGTCTCATCGTTTCGCGTGAGATACTCGTCCAGCAGCCTTGTCACCTTTTTGAGAGTCCAAATCGAATGTCCAGAGAGATGACGCAGGGTGTGGTTAAACGCGAAACTGGGAACCCGGTAGTTTATTTTATGGCAGAGCCATTCCAAACGAGCGATAGCTTCGGAGCCTGTTCTCGCGAGGAGAACGTATGACCACAGTCCTATATCACTGGCGTCTGAATTTCTCTCACGTAGATACTCCCTCGCGCCTGCCCCCATTGCGAAAAAGCGGGGCCGGAGGGGGTATCCCGCATCGTGGAGTTCGTGGCGTTCGGGCCATACTTTGTGAAGTATATAACGAGCCGTCAGTCCTGCCAAGGAGATGTTGCGGTTTTCAGTGTATGTTTCATCTTTCTTTCGATATTTGTCAAGGCTTTTACGTCGCAGAGCTCGGTTCAGAGGTTCTTGGGGGTTCGTGTAGCCTAAATTTGTGGTACCCCTACGAGGTTTTGGAATGTCGTCTGCACAGCCGAGGAGACGGAGGAGGGGGAGAAGTTGCTTTCTTGTGGCTTCGGGTGGTAGGTCGGCTGTCTTGGGGATATCAATCTCATCGATTTGGGGGACCAGATCTGAGAAGAGATCGAGCGCCGGAGGGCTGATAGATACTGGATCCAAGATGCATTCCGTTTGACGTATAAGAGGCAAGCTCAGCGAAGGTCGTTTGAAGCCATTGGAGGAGCGTGCTCTGCGGATGGCGGAGCCGACGCTTGAGATCATACAAAGGGAGGAGGATGGCTTATTGAGTCTTCAACGGATGCCATCGAACTATGCGAGCTGAGAACGCGAGAATAATAGCCGCATGTCTTGCTTTGTCAATCAAAGAGACTTAATGCGCTTGGATAATTAAGTATGCATGGGTTTTAACGTTGAGAGGTAGGTGGAGTTGTAATTGAAGTGAATGACTTGAATATAAGCCCCAGCAACATGCAACAGAAATTTAAGCGCGGCCAAATGCCTGTTGTTAATTTCGTGTTGTCCATGAGGCTATGCGGGCTTAACTCTCGGGTATAGTCGGCGTTTACTTTATCAGCGACAGGACGAGGATGAAGCCGTTCGATGAATTAAAGACGACAGGCACCGCGACAGAGACGAGACGAGACGCGCGGGTGCCGCTCGCTTCTGCCGCCAAACGGGCGACGGACTGGACGATGACAGCTTCCTTCCATTGCAAACCAGAGCAAGAGATGTTCAACGTCCCGTATTCATAAGAAGGATAGGAAAAGATCACGAAGGAGGGAGAGAGAGATTACGTATATGGAAGTATAATTGGAGAACTCGGATGACCGCAGAAGGCTACATACCGGGGGCTGGACGACAAGACGAGACAAGAACGCACGCCGGCAAGCCCAGCAGGTCAGACGGACAGACCACAGATACTCGAACCAACCAAACCAACAAGGGGCATGCTCATTTATTAGTTTAAAATCATATTGAGAAATGACGATGATACGAAGAAATGGAGCGAAGCAATCGGACAAAGAACGCTAGCCCTTTTTTTTCTTCT
This sequence comes from Orbilia ellipsospora, assembly GCA_036971675.1. NCBI lineage: Eukaryota > Fungi > Ascomycota > Orbiliomycetes > Orbiliales > Orbiliaceae > Orbilia > Orbilia ellipsospora. The sequence continues at coordinate 1,209,260 of JAVHJO010000011.1, read as the reverse complement.
TTTCTTTCCGGTCCTTCGTTTTTCATGTTTTCTTATTTCTCCCAGGTTCATTTTCTGCCCCCCCGAAAGAAACAGAACTGAAGCAGAGACATTGGTCAGTTAGTTTCCTGGCCTGCTTCTTCTTTTCCTCTTTTCTTTCTCCTCTCGATTTTCTCAATTCCTTTGCGAGAATTATCGAAGATAAATGGAAAATTAATAATACGGAAGATCGGACGCATTATTGTTATTCTTTCGCTGAGGGGGTTTTCTTGCTCGACATTCCTTCCCTTCCGCATCACACACCCTCTTCACCAGATATATCTATCGCCATCAGGTACCCGAGAGTAAGTCAGTAATAAAATACGTACGTTCCCGGTTACGCGGGTCGGTCGGTGCACCACAAGAAAAAATTAAAGAAAGAAGAAAAAACTTATCGACAAAGACTCCGACTCCGCGAAAAAAGGGTCCTGAGAAGGGTGTTACCCCCCAACAGCACACGTAAACCACAACGGAGGATCTCGAGAATCTCTCCCGAGAATAATACCAAACCGCAGTAAAGATTGTCTTTTTTCAAAAGAAGGGGGAGCTTTTTTCTCTTTCTTTCTTGCTCTCGTTCGCTTGCGTCGTTCATCGCCTGCCAGTGGAGAATCCTGAATCAATCCGACCATTTTAATTCAACTTAGCGTGTGGAACTAAGGCCGGGACCATCCAAACGGTCAAAAATTCACGAAACGACGACGTCGACAAATCAAAAAAGCTGGATGAAATCGTCCGCCACCAATCAAACTGAATTGCGGAGATAAATCAGCGATAGTCATCTATCGAAGACGCGTCCAAGGGCTTTGAATTTATTCGACAGCCTGGAATTGAAGGAATAAGCAGCGTCCTTCTTGATGGCTACAACGGCTGCAGCACCGGCACCTCCCAGTAAGTGAAACTCCGGGTTCGACTTTTCCTTGCCTTGCCTGCTTGCTTTGCTTCGTTCGTGCGTGCTGCAGATGCGTGTGCATGCATGATTTCCTTATTGTTACGGCCGTCATTTTCTCAATCTCAGCCTGCGGTTGTTTTCTCGTGCTTTTTTTCTATTTTGTCTTTTCACGGCGTGGTTTGATTTTTGGATGAAGAAGGGAGGTCGTCGTCGTCTCCTATCTGCTGGGTTTCTTTCGATGTTTAATTGAGAAAAATTTAAAAAGTCAAAAATTATAGATGAATGGTTGATGCATGGACGCCTACCTTCCCCCAGTCTCCAGCCCTCTCCCTCCAAAGAACACCATCGCTAGAGACAAAAAGAAAGATATCTTTCTTCTCTTTGCCCCTTTATAACCATATTCTCTTCCATCGCCATCATCTGAATATTGGAGTGCATTTGCTGGACCTCTGATATTGCTTGATTTGATATTGCTTATTTCTGTTGGTTGCTGAGAGGGTGGTTGTATCACCAACACAAATTTCCCTTTCCCATCAAATCCACCACACACGAAACATCCTTTCCTGCTCGACCTCTTCATCCCATTTCCATCTTTAAAAGCAACATCATCACGTCCACAACATCAAACAAACATCAGCTAACCAAGGCCCGTCGCGCGCCCTCTCCGGCGCCTGGCTCTTCTTCGAATCCACAGCAATGAACGGCTTCGGGATCAATCCGCCGACTGCTCCCTCTTCATCAAATCCTATTCCACCACCTGCTGCTCCTACAGCCGCGATGGTCCCCGCTACCGCATCCACGCCTGCTACCCTCATCACATCCTCGAACCCTCCGACCAACCAACAACCGCCGTCGAATCGTCCCGCGATTGGCGCCGCTGTCGCACCTTCGCCCTTCTCCTCCACCGTTACACCCGTAAAACAGTATCCTCCGGCCAATTCACGTCCCGGCCCTCTTCCTTCAACGATCAATGGAACTACAGTTACCACGACTAGCATTCCATTCCCCTACCCTTCCCACGACACAACATCCATCACTGGGAAACGAAAACGTGCCGACAGCAGCCCTGTTAAAGAGCCCCAAGCGATCTCTGGGGTACCTTTTGCTCAAAAACAGAAACTTCTCTCAGACTTTCGAAAAGGTCTTTTATCGGCATTAATAGAGTAAGTTTTTCATAGCTCGGTTTGTTTGTTTCGTGTAATCATCCAATTTTTTTTCTTTTTCGGCTCAAGTTTCTAATGCACACGACTTTTGGCGTTTTAATCTAGGCTCGATGCAGGTATTTCGTTGCTCGACAATCCAGTATCGTCGGAACCGAATCCTCACGAAATAAAAAAGTCAAAAACCCTCTCCGCCCCGGATGGCCTCCAAACTCTCCGACAAAGATTATCTTCCGACCTTTTTTATCCTTCGCTACAGCCTTTACTTAAAGATGTCAACAGCGTTGCAAACGAGGCTCTTGAAACGCATGGAGCCACCCCTGGAATCGCTCCTGAGGATGAAATGAAAGATGACGACCCCACCCCCATAAAAAATGAGGCTGGTGATGCTGTCGGACTGATTCGAAAGTTCAGACAGGCCGCTCAGGATATGATATCAAACGCAGTCATTCAATACCCCTACCTCAACATTTCAGACGAACCACCAAAGATTGCCGACGACGACGACGACGATGACGATGATGATTCTAATGACCAAAATCGTAACTTCAAGACCGCCATCTCGTTCAATGCTGGAGGCAAAAAGTTGTATGCCATCGTCAAACCTCCCAAGGAACCAGCAGCTCCCAAGCCAAAGCCCAATTCTGATGAGATGGAGATAGACGGTGGCCCGGACGAGGGCTACGTCTCGTCGCAGGATGTCCACCCTCGTGCTTCGTTCATAAAGATTTATGAAAGCGATACAGCCCTCAGCAAGCCCCAAACAATGAAAAATCTGTTCCCTCGCACCGCCAAGGCCGTGCAAACGATTGGCGACGGGAAAGAAAAGGATACTAAGAAGACACGCGAAAACAGCTTGCAAACCGCCGAATGGCAGGATAACGGTCCATTCTCTTCCTTCCTTCCAACATCTGACGAAAAGGATTCAATTGTAACCGCGAGTCAAAAGAGCTGGTTATGGTATAGTGTCTGGGGCGAACAGGAGCTGAAGCGAGTGAGAGCTGGACCTCCAAAAGAACTTCCAGACGAGGAGAAGGCATTCAAAGAACTAGCAGATGCGTGGGAGCCGATGCCAATAGACCCAGCTTTGTTCGAGGGAGAAAGCGAAAACGACAAGGCTCTCAGGGAAATCAGCGACATTCTCTCCGAACTGAATCTCAAGCAACACGCTCGACTCACAAAGCAAGCTAAGTCTTCTCAGTTAACCAAACCGGACCAAGCCGAAACGAGTGTCTACGAGAAAGTCCGGGATCGATTGGTACAGCTAATCGCTAAGCTGGATCCCGAGGTTTGCGACAAGCTCGATGAAATTCTAGACGCCGATTCAAGCTCAAACTCGGTGCTGCTTCGTGGTTTTGCCATGCCTGGATCCATGCCCAACCCAGAAAAGGCGCCACCTCCACAGGCTCCCGTACCCACTCCAGCACCACAGTTTACCACGACTAGGGTTAGTTACGCTCCTTACGCAGGAGATGGGTCTTTTACCCCAACCGCACGAGTCGTGTCAAGTCGATCCTCGGGACATAACCAATATACGAATCGCGCAAGTTACAGCCAGCCACATTATGCGCAACCACAAACACCGGTCCGGCAGCAGTATCCACCAAACTCGCCATACTATCCACCTCAGACACCTTACACAGGTCAACATCGCCAGGCGATCCCATCCACGCCGCAATTCCCACCCGCCGGATACGTCAACAGCCCCTTCCGAAGTAGCGCCGCGACTGTCCCGAGAATTGCAGCAGGTAGTTCGCAGCAGGTTTACGTTCAAGGATCTGCCACACCGACCTACCAAGCGCCAGCTATCCGTCAGACGAGTTTTATCACCCAACAAACTAGTCATGGCGGACCCCAAACAGGTAGAAGAGTCTCTCTCGCACCCCAAATCCCACCTCAAACACAGCAACAACATCGACCCCCTTCAACGCCAGGGTTTTCTGCACCTTTTACTCAGGGCCATACCCAGTATACGGGTATCGCGCAGCAAACTCAGCAGCAAATGTTGCGTACCCAGCAGCAGCAACAGCAGCAACAGTTCCACGCGCAACCTCATACACCAAACCAAGCCCAATACGCAATGTATCATCAACAATCGCCGCAGGTTCGAGCTATTCAGCCCGGGCAGCCACGAGCTCCATATCCTAATGGCTACCAGGGTCAGGTTCGGATAGTGCAAGGTCCGCCGAGCACACCGGGACAACCGACAAATAGGTAGTCAGCGAGTCAGAGTGAGCTATACATAATGTCTTTTTATGCCGTTTTTGGAATACCTTTTAAATTAGAAATGGGGCGTCACAATTGCTCAAGAACTGGATTTCTACTATCGAAACTTGTTCCTTTTTTTATTTTGTTATCAGCAGAAGTAATATCACCTTGTCACCGATCAAAATGCAATCTTATTTTATCTTGGGATCGCAATGTTATATCTATTGGACCGACAACGTTTTCCCTGATATTGTTGTTGCTTTGGAGTTGAATTGGGATTTTTGTTTAAACTTCCTTTTTTCTGAACACCTTATTTACCTTTTTTTTTTTTTTTTTTTTTTTTTTCTCCCTTATTTCTTTACTTGGCTAACCTTTTCTTCTTCATGTCAATATATGACCCGTAATACCTCTTTTAGTAACACTCTTGTTTTTCCTTCCGTTGTCACTTTCTGTGGTTGTTAATTCCTTAACCAACTAAAACGCATGTGAATGATCAAGAAGGAAGAAGTGGGAGATAATGAGCGGCAATTGGAATATATTATTTTATCTAAAATTAGTAATCCGTAGGCGTATTTTTATACACTGTTATCCAATGTTTTGGTCCTCAGAGAGTATACTAGTACGGTTAGGATGTAGAATGGTCTCGCAAGAGCAACTAGTATTTGAGTAAACAATATTTGTTTGGTCCTCAGGTCCAGACCGACGGACGAATAGACGACGAGGATACAACAAGGATACCAGGGTTCCCGCATCATTGCATCCATTCGCAGCTTGCGAGCTTGTTCCTGCCTTTTTCGATCAAATCATCTCGCTGGCTTCGACTATCGGGCGGCTCCGACGACGGATTCGAATTTTAGAAACCTCCTCCTCCACTCGAAGCGACTCCACGTTTTTTCAATCTCATCTACAACTCGCGAGGTAACCAGTAAATTGAATGACTTTGCATCCACCGACCCGACGTTTATAAACCTTACAAGATTCAATAATGTCGGATAAAACTATTGAACAACTAGTAGATGAGTGGTTAGAGCTAGATCAGGTAGCTATGCATTTATCCGGTCCAGTAGCTATTATGTTTATATTACCTAGCTCCAAGCTAGATAGCTATGTCAAAGTAGGCTTCAAGCTAACGATCTATGTAGTATGAACCTACACGAAAGGAGATACAAGATTTAGTAACCAAGGGGAATAAGGATGAGCTGGAAAAGAGGTTACGCAATCGTATGTTTCCCCAGATCCTTACCCTGAGCTTCAAAAAATCCCAGATGCGAGTCTCAAGACCGGATGGGGAAATACAACGTCTACAACGCATTCATCCACCTCTATATCATAACAATGCACACCGATACCAAGATATATTCAAAATGGTACTAAGAATCGTGAAACACCCCAGGCATCGCATTCGGCACTGCCGGTCTCCGCTCGTCAATGCAATCCGGTTTCGCCCATCTAAACCCCCTAACAATAATCCAAGCCTCCCAAGGTCTCGCATCCTACATCTCGACCACCAGCACCTCACCCCAAAAGGGAGTGATAATAGGCCACGATCACCGCCACAACTCTACCCTCTTTGCGAAACTCACAGCCCGCGCGTTCACGTTAAAGGGTATCAAAGTATACTTTTTACAGGATCTATCTCACACGCCGCTGGTCCCGTTTGGCGTCACGCATTTGAAGCTGGATGCAGGTGTGATGATTACAGCTTCGCATAACCCGGCGAAGGATAATGGCTACAAAGTATATTGGAACAACGGGTGTCAGATTATCCCGCCGATTGATGCGGGTATCGCAAATGCTATAGAGGAAAATTTGAGACCGGTGGAGGGAGCGTGGGATGTGGATTCTTTGGGCGTGGAGATGTGTAAGGAGCAAGTCGAGGAGGCGTATTTTGGGAAGGTTGGGGGTATGGTTGAGAAAATGAGAGCTGAGAAGAGGGGAGGGGTGAGATTTGTGTATACGCCCATGCATGGAGTTGGACTGGCTGCTGCGAGGAAGGTGGTGGAAGGAATGGGGTTGGCAGATGGAATGGTTGTGGTGGAGGAGCAGGCTAAGTGCGTAACTCTACTGTTGTCGGGTTATGGGCAGGGAAACAGGACTGATTAGGGGTGCTTAATGGATTTAGACCCGATCCGGAGTTTCCAACAGTGAAATTTCCAAATCCCGAGGAGAAGGGCGCGCTTGATCTCGCCATGGCGACGGCAGAAAAGCACGGCATTACGATCGCTTTAGCGAATGATCCTGATGCCGATAGATTTGCGGCAGCGGAGAAAGTCAAGTATGTTTGGCCCCTTCTCCTTCATATTAATATCATGATATATGTATCGTTCTAACATGTCTTGTAGTGGGAACTGGCGTATCCTAACAGGCAACCAACTCGGCGTCCTATTCGCCTCTCACATGCTCTCAACCTCCCTTCTACCGATCAGTCAAGTATCCCTCCTCTCATCCGCAGTATCAACTCAAATGCTCGCAGCAATGGCCCAGATTGATGGCTTCAACCACGAAGAAACCCTAACAGGGTTCAAATGGCTCGGAAACGTGGCGCTACAAATCACTGCTAAAGGAAAATACCAAGCTGTTTACGCATTCGAAGAGGCAATAGGGTATATGTTCTCCGAGGTGGTCTGCGATAAAGATGGGATATCAGCTCTGGGTGTGTTTTTGACAATGTTGGAGAGGTGGGCAGCGGAGGGGATCACGCCGGCAGGGAAACTACAGCAGTTGTACGAGAAATATGGATACTTTGAAAGTTGTAATGGCTATGTTGTTTCCCCGGCGCCAAAGGTTACGAAGGAGGTGTTTGATGGGATTAGAGCTTTGAAGGGTGGGCAGACGTATCCTGGGGAGCTAGGAGGGAGGAAGATTGAGTATTGGAGGGATCTAACGGAGGGGTTTGATAGTTCTACTGTGGACGGGGTGCCGGCTTTGCCGGTGGATAAGAGCAGTCAGATGATCACAGTTGGGATGGAGGGGGTTAGGTTTACTATTCGAGGGAGTGGGACGGAGCCGAAGATTAAATGTGAGTTTTTATTCGAATTGACCTTACTTTCGACTGATATACTAATATATATTATTTTTAAAGATTATGTTGAAGCAAGGGCTTCGGTAAAGGAAGAGGCTGCAAAGGCAGCTAAAGAGGTAGCTGATGCCATAATTCAAGAATGGTTCAAGCCAGCTCAGTTTGGCCTTGTAGTCTCTTAATAGTTAGATTATATCTTCACATCAATCGGGCAGCGAGCGGTAGAACAAGACGTCTAGCAATGTACATATTCATCAAGCCGATTCTCTATATCCTACACTCAACCCATGAGGTAATATACATATATAATATAGTATAATCTTTATTTGCCCTTAAACACTGGCTTCCTCTTCTCCCCAAAAGCTTTCAAGGCTTCATACTTATCCTCGCTTTCTACAACCCCGCCATACGCCAAAGCCTCCACGTCTAACCCGCCATCCAATCCCACCTTCACAGCTCTCTTCGCCGCCACGATCGCTAACGGACCTCCCTCGCATATCTGCTTGGCAAACTCCACCCCAACTTCATTAACATCCTTCCCTTCCTCCTCCGTCACACGATCGACGAGACCCCAATTCAACGCTTCAGAAGCACCGACCCTTCGTCCCGTGAGCACCATATCTAACGCTCTACTCCTTCCTATCAACTTTCCTATCCGTTGTGTGCCGCCCGCGCCGGGTATTATACCCAATCTGGTTTCCGGGAGGGATAGTTGCGCGGAAGGTGTGGTTACGCGGAGATCCGTTGAGAGGGCTAGTTCGAGGCCACCGCCGTGGGCGTGGGTCGGGATGCAGGATATGGTGGGGATGAGGAGGTTGGAGAGGGTTGTGAGGGTTGTGTTTAGGGTGTACAGGAAGGTAGAGGTCTGTTGCGGGGTGAATGTTCTTCGTTCCTATTATATGTGATACATTAGTATATGATTGGGTAGTTTGTGGTAGAAGTGTGGAATACCTTCAAATCTGCTCCTGCGCAAAATACACCGCCTACTTCGGTTGAGCTGGATCCGATTACTAGAGCTCGGGTTTCGCCTTTTCCAGCTTCCGAGGCGATCGAGTCGATTTGCTCACGAAGAGCGCGGAGGAGGTCCCAGCTTATGGCATTTTTTGCAGTTGGGCGATTGAGGAGCAGGAGACGGATAGAGCCGGTGTGTGGAGCCGGGATGGATTTGGAGATTATGACATCTGAGATTGCTGGTTCTGTGCTGTAGCGACGGACGTATTGAGATCGTAGGAAATTACGGGTTGAGCGCCCCAGGTGAATGCGAAGAGCTGTTGCCATTGCGATTGGAAGCTAGGAGGAATGATATGCGAAGTTATTTCGAGGAGGGCGGAAATATATCATGAGTTCTCGTTATCTTGGTCTGGGGTTGCAGGTGGTGGTCGTTCGCTTTTCAGCCGTGGGTAACCGCAGGTCGCACAAGAAAGCTGGGTACATTGGTGTTTTGAGAATGCATATGTCTGACATATTTCCGAATCTGTATTTTAATCGATTGAACCTTTTATGAGATCGAAGGAGTATCTCGAGGCCTCGAGAACATTATTACCTTTAAGTGGAATCCGTATGAATTGTTGAAATAAAATCTATCTCTGCCAGACTAGAATAAAGCTACAAACTGAGTAAGGCTCATTTCATCTAGCAAAATATTTCGCCTCATACATCAAGCTCTTAACTAGCCTAGGGTACTATCGTCTCAGTCACGGAGTAGAAAAATCTTAGCGATATCTTCATATTAAGGCGAGGCCTCGAGAACACTGCGACAACTTAATTGGCATCGCATCGATATCTCCCATAGCTCTAGAATATAATGGGCCAGGATAAGCTACCATAAAAACGCCATTGAATGCTAAAGAACAAGAGTTTTATAAATCCGCCAGGATCACATAAGACCTTCCAAGTACACCCTTCCTCACAGTACCATCAAAATCCCTTCTCATCAAGAGAATGCCGTCCAAACCGCGGCTCTCAA